>OX421363.1:15540064-16740064 GCA_949126925.1 Cheilosia vernalis
GTTACGCGAATTTCGTTGAATGTTTCGGTTATCACGGCAATAAACACATTCTTCACCAGCCATGCCAGAAAGAAGATCATTGTACTAGTAGGATTCCAAACGACATCGTTGTTAAACTTTCTGAATATTGCATGTACACAACCAACAAACTGTACACAGACTCCACCTAAAGTAAAAGGCGGCTCGCCATGCGGGGCAGTGAATCGATGTGGCACGAGTACATTATGAAGACCCATCCCTCCTGCGATGCAGCTTGGTAAACAGTAAAGATACTTCGGGCTATATCTTCGAATCCATTAAAGGCCAATTACGTAACTGCTGAGGAAATCCATCTTCATACATTTCATTCCAGGGGGGCCATTGGTATCCCGAATCGGGATCCATAGAACAGAATGTGTCCGGAATAGCAAGCGAGTTGATTGTGAGATATCTGCGGAAAGAAACGAGACCGAAAAGCTAATCTAGAACTTGAAGGCGAATCACCAGAATCGTGTACGGTTTATGATCCTTGTCACCATTTTCGGTTGTATTCAGGACACAGTGGTTCTTCAGTTCGCCAAAAAATTGCACTCCCAGAAGCCCATACAGCGACATGAAGAACAAAAAGAATAACGTAACATTGTAAATTTGTTGACTCGACCGCCTATAGATTTCAGAAAATGTACACAAACAAAATAACAGTTATCACTTGTTTGCAACCCAACCGCCTGCTCGACATACTTAAAGATTTGGTTGATTCGGCTCTTTGGCATCGAGAATTTAAGGAAGACTCGTAGAAATCTTATCATAATTAGCGGCCGCGGGGCCCGCATTATGGACAAGTATGAAAATCTGAAAAGAAAACATTAAACAAATAAAGGAAAAACATTAAACAAGGTCATTTCTTGTTGAGATGTTGCAGATACCCGACGCTTTGTTTTTGTAATTTGGAAGTACACAAATAACTATATAATTCAGTTCAAATAGACATTGAATTGTCATTTGTTCAAAGAGATTTACCTTCTTTTATTATAAACAAAAAATAAAATACAGTTTGATTAAGTAGTCCGAAATGGTGGTGGTTGCGAAAACGTTTGTGGGAAAATTTCAAAGCTTATGTCAAAGTCACACAATCCATTCGAAAAGCCTTAGATTTGACTGATAGAGAAAAGAAAGTTCGAGTCCTTTTTCGATGTCATATACAACAGAAGGAATCAGCCCTTTTGTTGTATGGAAAATCATGCGTCATATGGTTACATTTTGCACTCGTGTATGTTGCAACGCTGGATACAGACAACTGTTGCAGACAGGCATTTTTTTTTTGGCATGCAAAAATCGACACTAAATTTACAAATTAACATGGGCAAATGTTACCACCTTTTTCTCTAAGTTTCGATACCAAATTTCTGCACCAGCCGAGAAGGAATGGAAATACTTAAGTAGGGCCATTTTACTGCAGGAAAAAAAACACCACGATGCACAAAAAAACTCAAATACAGAAAGAACACACTTCACATTGAAATCAATTAAATAATGTGACCTAAACAAAAATATACAACGCGACTACTTTCACACGAAAAATTAGAAACATTTTTTAAAGTCTCCCAAGAAGCTTTCAGAAAAAAATATGTTCATTCCCTACGGCCGTTAAACGGCGTAGGTTGATGTGTCAATTTTGTCTTTTCCATGCCGATGTTGGACTGCGAAATAATAATCGCACAAGAGTAGGCGTTAATTTATTGCTAAAATGGCCGAATTAAACAAAATATTTGAAGTAGATTCACTTGAAAATACGTATGTATCACTTGTTAGTTTTTTCGAATGAACATACTGCTCGGCAGCACAAGAAGCAAGTGACTGCATTATTCCAGAATCCAGACTGTTGAGTCGCGACTGGGATTGGGTTGTCTGTATATGTTCCTTATAGCGGGTGGCCAGCTATTACTCGTTATGTGATGCACGGGAGAGAAAAGGATGCCGCATGTTGTTCTCAAATGACATATTTATTATATTTTTTACAGCGGGTAGTTAATATTGCTGACATGACGCAAATTATATCAGGTACATATAGTTAACATTTTTTCCTTTATTTTTTTCTTGTAACCCGATAATTCCCGCACAAAGTAAAAGGCGGCTCGCGGCTGAAAGTTGCTGCATACTTCGTTGTTGCACACTCTTTGATTTCTCCTTGGGTAACAAAAAAACGTCCTTCATTGAACGGATTGAAACGAAATACCAGATGACGTGAATGACGTGAAACTGCTTCCCATAGCTATTTGTATTGGTGCTTAAATAGACAACCCCATCCGCTGGGCCGAAATGTTGCACTTTTCACTCCTGCACGATTTGCGTATGTATTTCAACTTGGCCTTTTGCGGACTATAAATCAACATTGTTTTGGAATGGTTTTGCTTTTAACGTAAGTTTTGCGCTCGCACCCAACACTTTTGTTTTATAGCCCTAACACAACTTGGCATCACTTCCTTTTTTTTCCTTCGACGCGTTAATTTTTTGATGACCTCTTGAAAGAAGAATTTGTTGTTCTACGAGTATTCAAACCTTCACCAATAAACCACACGCTTAATTTTGTCAAGTATGCAGCTTTCTTTCATTCAAAATAAGGTTTGCATAATCAAGGGCTAATCGCGAAAACTGTGAATCTGGCAATAACAATACCGAGCATCGCAACTTGACTTGTTCTAAAGCGGAAAGTTGTGAAACAAACGCAGCGGACCCTACTCAGTTCCACAAAATGCATCTCCTTAACCAACATGGGGCATATTTTCGGTTTCGATATAAATGATTTGGAATTGTACGCCCTGATTTTGTTACCATTGGATTTTCTGTTCTACTGTCAATAAGCCAAAGTTAAATCCGCCCATTTCGGTATAATTTCACCTATTGTACTCGTTCTTTATCGAACGTATTATTAATTGATCGCCAGGGAGAATAAGCAAAGTAACGAGTAACGAATAATTACACTCGGGAAATTTCCTCCGACTCGAAGTAAAAATTGTGTCAAAACTTAGATACACAAAAGGCAAATAAGCAAGGTAACGAGTAATTAAACTCCCACTTCGGGGAATTTCCTCCGGCTCAAAAGGAAGATGCAAAAATGGCTCCCGAAAAGGATATTTACTGAGACTTTCTCTGTATGATTTCGACTACTAAGCGAAGGGTCCCAGGTTTGATTCCCAAAAAAGAAAGCAAAATGCAAATTATTACGGTTTTTTTTCGACTTAAACTTCTGACAAACATCCGAGACCTCAGAAAAGCCGTCTGGACTCGGAATATAATTTTAGATCCCTTTCATTCAAAACTCCCATAAAACGAATGGTTGCGAGAAGCTAGAGGCCTATAGGGTTCCTAAGGACCTGTTGCGCCAAATATCTATTTTCTTTCTCTCTGCATGACAAAATAGAATGGAAGTTACTCAAAGGCTGCTCAAAGGCTAAATTCGTGTGCCAGCGTCGGCGATTGGACCCTTTTTGAACCTCAAGACCCGGGACCTCCACTTTTCTAAAAATGCTCAAAATGCAACCTTTTTCAGTTTAGTAGGATTTTATTTTTTATTGAACGAAAAAGGATGCAAAAATATTGAAATTTCTTCTTCTTTTTTTTTTTTGTTTTAGACTTCCAAAGCAAATTTCACCCTCTGGAGGAATAGTGAACATTTTTTGACGTTTAGTTATGTAAAATTAAGAAAAACTTTCAAACATATTTTCGACGTTAGATTTTGAAAAAAAGTTCCGCCCGTTAAAATGGAGCTTGTATCTCATTATAGTATTTTAAGAAAAAAATTCAAAAGCAACAAAATCTTGAAAGCGGCCTTTGAAAAAAGACGCTCAATGATGAAATCACAAAGAAACCTTTGCACTGTTTCAAACAATCCAAATCTGAAGTCCATAATATATCAAAAAAGTAGCAAAAAAAATATATTCAATCATTCCAAATAATCATTCATTTCGAATTAAAAAAAAAATAATTTAACGTTTAAAAAAAATAATAACCCGTTTGAAACAAAATTGTTTGCGTGTTCGTTTTTGGATTTGGCAACACTTTTTCCAGCGATTGCCAATTTAACCACTGGCATCGGATTTGCGCTCACTTTGGTTTGCCATTTCACCACGAGTGTCCTTACATAAAATACACACAGCTGCTTTATTGCGAAATATTCCTGATCCGCCACTTCTCCTATATGCTTGTAATCCTACCCATTAGTGTCATCCAAATTATCTTTCCAATTTCATCCCCTAAAATGTCTTTCCGCCGAGCCGAAGCATCCTTTATAGTATATTTTTATGAGAATCAAGTGATGCAAGCATCAGGTGTAATACTCTCAAATTCTTTGTACTGGTAGTAAGTAAGTTCGTTGTACGCCAGACTAAAATGTGTAACGCGTTTTCTAGTAAAATATATTAAAATATATTCAAAATTGTGATCGTTAATAAAACAAAAATGAAAACTAAATTACAGCATCATGACTGTGTTCAATTGGAAAATTGCAGTGCGATAAAAATTCAACTATCCTAAAGCCATTGGTTTACGGGCTCGGTGTGGGATGAAAAGTCCTTGTAAGTATACCTACATGTTGATTTAATTAGAAATGTGTATGAGGACTATTCAAACTATTACTATCTTAATTTTGCACAAATAACTCACTTGGAATAAAATCCCAAATAACAAAACCAACAACGAGCAGGATATCTGAGATTAAAGCATAGATGCAAAAGGATTCATCCAGAAGCAGAAAAAGAAAAACACCCCCGACCTGGCTACTTGCATGCGAGTGTTGGTGCTCGTGTGGTGACATTTTGCGCAGCAAATTCCTGACAGTGGCTGTAGTTTCTTCACTTAAATTATTCTAACTATTTCATGTGTTCACTGAAAATATTATTATTACATCCCAAAAGGCACATTGTCTGTTGGCAAGTTATTGCCAACGCTAATGTAAGGGGATTACCGTTTATTCTATGTTTGATTTCTTTTATTCTTCTTCTTTTTTTGGACGGTGGGCACAAACCGTCAATGGGCTTTTGAGCATCCTTGGAAATAAAACTGGAATATTAGGAAAACGTACTCTGCAGAATATAGCTAACAAAATTCCACATTGTAGCGACCTTCTACAACAAGAAGAAATTTAACTCGCAATGATTTTCGCTTAAGCGCGGGAAAAAGTGACACAAGGAGACTCTCATTTCACCCCCTTTTCCCTTTCATATGAAAAAGCTGCTGTGCTATCCTGTATGTATATACCGGCTAGACGTTATACAATCGACATTCGAGTGCACTTCTTAGTATTCTGTGTGTTTTGGTGTGTGTGTGGATAAATAGGAGCTTAGCTAAATATCGATTTTTCCGCAAATTTAGTGTTATGATTTAATTGGTGTTACTCACTTTGGCACAAACTCGAGGACCTCAAATACTTGTAGTATGATCGACACCCACAGGAAAAACACCATCGAGGCATCGAACTGGCACCAATGGTCCTTCAGGTACGGCACCTCACCCTGGGCATGCAATTGGTTGTAAGCAAAACGAAAGAGGAAAAAAAATATTATACAACTTTTTGAATGCATAGAGGACATGTATTTTTTTTTTTATTCAGTTTGCTACAGGATAAAGGACATGTTTTTTTTAGTCAGTTTACTACAGGGACTACGTATAGGTATGGGAAGATATGAAATCAATATTTAGGTACTCACTTTCAGTACGCCCCGGATGTGCATTTTGGCAATCATCTCCGCTGTGAAGAGGACAGTCACAGCACCGTCGGACGCAAAGGTGCAGTACTGTAAGGGCGGATGTCGCTCGAAAGTCTTTGGAGTGTTCAAGGAAACTGAGGTTAACGAGACTAAGGCGCATAAGCGCATCAGTCGCCTTACCCACAGTTTATTCACCCACTCGATATCGGTGCTTTCGTTAAGCGACTCCTCGGGACCGTAGTCAGCTAGAAATGGTTCACCTTTTAGGCTTTGCTTTCGACCGAGCATTTTATTGCCAATACCGGTGGCAATGCCCAAGCCAATTGGTGGTACACCACTAATAGCACTGCTCGGTCCCATTGTTGTACTAAGGCCGCCGGAAATTCCCATGGCTGAGGCAACACCGCCGGCGCTCGTTGGACCGTTGCCACTGGTGGTGGTTGTCGCACCAGCTGCCCCGCTCAAGATCATGATGTTACTTAGTGGCGGCGGTATGTTGTGATGTTGATTCGAGCCGGTATTGATATTCGGCAGTACGCTCGGTAAGGCACACACACTGCCGCTGTTGTTGCTGCTGATGTAACCGATTCCCGACGGACTATTGGCCATCGTTTCGATGCCATCAATAGTACCAATGACACCAGCAGCCATTCCTCCGGCAGCACCGCCCAGAGCCACCTTGGAGCTCGGTATCGTCGTTGTCGATGTCGTGTGGCTGGTGACACCGCCAACGCTATAGCCGCCCTCCAAGACGACAATCGAACCAATTGCTTGATGGCCGTTTGATGGATATATCACTTCGTCCTGAGCGATACTGCTCGTGTGCAGGTTGCTGAAGTTGAAGATGTTCGGCTGGTGATGGTGGTGGTGGTGGTGGCGATTGTAATGATGAAGGTGCTGCTGCTGCTGGTGATGGTGGTTGTGGTCGGTTGTCGAGCCCTCGCTGCTAGCATGCGACGCTAGTAAGTCACTGCCCCCACACGCGCCGTTGCTACTGCCGCTTCCACTGCTGCTTACGTTGCTCCCGATGGGTCCGCGCTGGCTCCCCGGACCTGCTGGTGTTACTCTGCTACTTCCGCTCCCGCCACCCTCTCCTCCACCACCCCCGCTTCCCCCACCTCCTCCTCCTCCACCACCTCCACCTCCTCCAACGCCGCCACCGCCGCCGCCACTATTGCGTTTTCGATCGAATTCATGCATTCAAACAAAGGACATCAAAGTGCATCGCATAGGCTAATGCGTGCACCGATTATGTGCATCGGAGCTTTATTGCATAAACTATATATCATGTGGTCAACAATAGATCCATCTACAAGAAACAGAAACACCAAAAATGACACAAAAAATTAAAACGTTCACCTTGCACACACGCACATGAAGGACAACTCTTACGTAAGATACTTACACGAAGGAGATATGTATTCTTATATTAAGATATATATGTATTCATTTGTTTCTTTTTCTCTTTTCTTTTTTTAAACCCAAATAGAAAAATAATTCACTATCACTACAACGACAGCTTTAAAAGGAAGCTAGGTACTTAATAAAAGTGGGTAGAAAAAAATTCGTTATTGCTTATCGATTTCGGTTTGTTTTGTAATTTGAACTATTTTGTGCGAATTTGGTTCCATTATCAGAATCTTTTATCACAATCCATCAGCCAGAGATTGACTATCTACTTTTTTGTCCGCTTTGCCGAATTCTGTCCAGGATGAAAAACTTCCAGCGAAGGTAAAATAGGCCGTCAAAAGCAAGCACAGCAACGACAACGACAATGATTGAGTCAGCAACAGCAACTGTCTGGCATATAATCACCTCCCAGCTATCCGGGTATCTGGTTTCGAAATTCGGCAGTAAAAATATATAAAAAAAAAAAAAAAACAAAAAAAAAAAAACTGCCCAACAAATACAAATATCTCTGACACCCCCACATATCACCGCATCGTTATTCACTTATACCATTAGAAGTTTGCGAAAACTTGCATGCCTTATCTTAGAAGCTTTGTATGTGGAACACATACATTCGTCTCCGGCTTTGAGGATGAGATGCCACCACTGCTAGCGGGTGTTTTCGAATATTATACACATATATAGAGAGAGAACTGGTGACTTAAGGGTGGAGGACCGAAGGAGGACTTGGAGATTCAAACAGTCGCTTATATAAATGTGCTGCACACCAGAATATAATTTCAGTATATGCGTGCTGGAAGACGATGTCGGAATTGGAATTTACTGTTTCGAGTACTTATGTGGAATGCGGCTAGTGCGGCGAAGCGGTATTGCATGAGATTCAATTATATTTAGATACATTCCAATATCCTGTATGAGGTGGGTGGATACCACTACAATCACCATCCATATAACGCACAGTCCCACAGAATCTTGGCGAGGAGTTTGATTTGCACACAACTACCACTTGAGTGAAGTGAGCTTTTGTTTATATGATTTCGTTTGAAGCGTTTATTCGAATACAATGGCAGTGTCTTTTTTCCTTCTCGAGGATATATAGAAAGTTGTACGGCTCGAACTATGTGTTCGTATGAAAAGGAGTTTTTTTTTTTTTCTTTTGCAGTTTTTAATCGATTTTCAACTTTTAACGCGCAGTTGGAACCCTGAACCACTGCGGAACATTTTACGAAAACAGTTGGTCTCTTTTACTGTTAAAATGGGATCTAAAGCCAAATTCACTATGTTTTTCCTTGTAGATCTACAATATTTTTGACCTCTGCTATCACTTCTGCTAAAGAATTTTTTTCCGTACCGTGTTGATGTGTGATCTGAACCGACCATGGGTTTGGTTTCAACGAAAAAGCATAAAACTTACAGCCCATGCAGAAAGAACTCTTTAAAACTGTAGCTTAACATTTTACATCACAACACTGACCGCCAGATCGTATTAGATGGTATTTTTTGTTCGTTTTGCTTAGTTTTTTTTTTCAAAGGAGTGCCTTCACCACTAGAAAATAAAAGCTGCCCATCGTCAAGCACTTTCCACTTCACATTTATTTTTGCCTGTTCGTCATTACGGCGGTCCACAACTGTATTTTATCATTTTCCGGGCTTCACTTTTCACACTTAACCGTATATTTATTTTTTTCTTATACGTGGAAAATATTCCGGTTTGAAAGCGAGATGAAAAAGTCAAGTAGGGACACCTTAAACGACATGGATGTGATGTTGCAGAAATACAGAAACAAGCCACCTATACCCATCCCCTCTGGTATTTCTAACAATTCGCATTGTCTGCCATTATTCCCACCCTCAAGTGATTTGCTATTTCACTGGTCACATACTGATATTTCATGCTACAAGCATAAATGAATGCACTTCACCTGCCCACACAGCCTTGGGCTAAACACTAGTATAATGGACAATTGTATACCCTTAATGCAATAGATTTGTATATGGCAAGGTATTGCGTGACAGTGTTTGGATTTGGACAGATGTAGACGTATTTCCGCATGCCTGCACCTCCAGTGAGTTTCGAACAACTCGCTTGTGTATTGCAATCACTCACTCCCATCTAATGACATTTGGATATATGTATGCATAAATGTGATTGCAAAAATTAAAGCGCCATCAATTTTTCTCCAACCCACTGATGCATTAAATTTATCCTACATGGGTTTATGGTTGTTTTAAGTACACCCTCTTTGGTAATACATACAAACTTCATATTTAGTAATGAAATCTTCTTATTTTTATTAACTGATCCAATTCGATATTTCCCGGAAAACTTTCTGTAGAATTTGACTAGTTATACATTGTTTATCAAAGGTATTTGAAAATTTGTTCAAAAGCAGATCAATTGTTTTCTTCAATGGACTAATATTTTATCACCGAAGCATAGACGTTCCACGAGGCTCAATTCTTGGTCCGCTTTTATTTTCCTTATATACGTAAATGAACTTCCTCAAACTGCAAATGCAAATATACAAATTCAAATGTACGCAGGTGATGTCCAAATGTACAAAAGTTGCCCTCTTGGACTAATTGAAGATTGTGTCTATAATATAAATGTTAACTTAGGTAAAAATGTATTTTACGATCAATGTAATGGTGTCTATTTAAAACCAAATAAGTCCAAATGTCTTATTATTTCAAAAAAGCCTGTAGATCCTTTATACTTTCCAGCAATCATACTCGACGGTGCTGCACTTGAGACTGCAAAGAACTTAGGAATGGTGTTTAACCGGAATCTTCCTTGGATCACTTACATTAATTCAGTCGTGGGGAAAGTACATTCAAATAATATTAGCCTTCATAAAACCAATGAATAGTCTCATGCATTTAAGGTTATCATTCATAAAGGTGCACCAAAACGACTCTTTTAATAATCGTTAATACACTTTCATCGAAATTCGAACACATAATTTTCCAACAACAATTTAGAATCGCATTTATTAATGAGCACAGTTTCATGAAGGCAATGTTGAGGTCATAAAACCAATCGAAATATTCAAGAATTTTTACACTGCGTTAATGAATAATGCAAAAGTAGCCGAATTAGATTGCATACCTACTCGTTTGCTTTTCGCATAGATCGCTCCACTTCCTTAGATTCTGTAGTTGATTCTAACGTTAGTAATAATAATAGTGATAACGAAAGCATAGATATCAAGGCAATCTGCTTACTACTTTAATTTTGGAATTACAATTTTTTATTTGTTATATTGTACCTAACTTTAATTAGGTAATTTTTGTGTTTTACTGTCGCATGCTTCCACTTTTTATTGCTGACAGGGTTTTTTTTTTGGGATAGTCGTTCCAATCGCGTTTGAATATTATGTCTCCTGACAGGGAAGTTTTTTTCGTATTCTTACAATTGCGTCATGAATGAAAATTTTTCCAATAGCAATAGCAATAATAATTAGCGGGTCTTAATTAATATTTTTGAAGTGATAACTTCTTTAGGCGCATCAGGCACTTTTGGATGGGAAGAAACCAATAAACTCTCGATACTGTTACAGACACAGCTGTCCTCTTTAAATTAGTAAGAAAAAGAGAAAGAAGCATATAAATGAGAAACGACACAATTACAATTACAATTACAGATGCAACTTTCTGTTACAAATGCAACTTACAGTGTTTCCTTCGTTTCAAATGCATTGCCTTTCTTGTAAAAATCATAAAAAGAAAAATGCCAAATTACTTGTTTGACAAATTAACGTTTTCCCAGTCAGGTTGAGGTATTTCCCTAATACTTTGTACGTTCACCTGTCTGGCAACGCGTCGTCATTTTTTCATTTACACTGTTAACCTTTGGAATCATCTCCCCCTTTCTTTCAGGAAAAAAAAATCAAACATAGTCAATTTTTAACTGCTGTTTTTTTTATTTATCGCTGGATAGTTCTCTTTTAATTTTAATTTAATTTTTGTTGAATTTGTAATTTTTAGGTGAGTTTGAGCATCTTAAACAAACCTCCAGATCATGTACTTTCAGTATTTTTAAAAAAATATATACATTATGCATTATACTACCTGTACTATTATAAGAATTTATTCTCAATGTACAGCGATTAAATTAATTTAAATAAAATAAAATATATAAATTTAGAGGAGCTACTGAGTACTGAGAGATTACCTACTCTTTTTATTAGTAGTAGAAATAGAGTCTATGGCTGAAGAGTTACAGCCATAGTGTAAACGTAGTAATACTCTTATGAGTTATGACTTTTCAGTCTTCACACTTTCACAGTTCACATTGCGTTACAACTTCCAACAGCTTAAATTTGTTGTTTTATTCGGCCGCGTAAACACGTATTTTGAAAAATAATTAAAAATTAATGTAATCAACATAAATAGAGGAATAAACTGAGAAAGATTTGTTCTTAGTAATAAATTAAGACAATTTTTTCCTATAATTATTGCGTCTGTTTTCGTTTCTTGTTTTTGGCGAGAACGAAAACGTTAAGAAAAAAAAAACAATGGAAATTAGTTTTGATTTATTTTTTGGTGACTTGGAGGAGGAAGATGAGAGTTCACTGAATCTATTACGATTCTGTATCCAAACCTGCAAAAATATTTTGTGGGTAGAAAAATTCTTATATCGCATCAATAACGACCCTTTGCCATTCTTTTCCACTCCTTGAGGGTGGCCCGATACTGTTGAGCTCCAAATCCATTTTTCCCAATCTTCGTCAATTTTTTTTTGATGAACCAAACTTTCCTTTACCCCTGACCAGATTAGGTTGATCTTGTAAAATTCCTATCAGCCGATCAAACTGCACTGGTTTGGCGACTTTTAAACTTTTAAAAATACACATTTTATTATCCTTTTTTAATTCTTATTCCTACTTACGTTTTTTTGTCCATAATTCAATAAAAAAGGTGATCCTTTTCGTTCGCAAAATGCTACACAACTGATAATAAGCAGTTGTCTGATTTTGATATTCAGGACAACTCCAACACAACTCAGTTGTCTTCTATAATACATACACACAACTGAAAAGGCAACCACACAGAGCGAAAAATTACTACATAAAATCAATAAGATTGCCTTATTGGACTACTTTACTATGAAATCGGATTAAAACTTATAAATAATGTGATATTTCCATAGAGAACTCTTAATGATTTAATGAAGAAAATCTTATTAATTTTTTTTAAGAGTTTTTCATATAGTTTGTACATGCAAAATCATATTAAATAGTACTAATAATCGGAAAACCTTATTTATATTTGGCTTTAAGAAGTCAAACTTATTAACAAAAACGCCACAAAGGAAATCTTCTCAAATCTATAAGATTTCTCTTTAAAATTTTAAAGAGATATCTGATTAATTGTAAGTGGCGTTTTCACTTTGCATGATATAATAATGTGAAAACCTTATTAATATTCGTTTCTGAGAAGACGAACTTATTAAAAGTGCTTGTCTAAACGTTAATATTCTTTGATCAATAAGAATTCCCTCTTAGAAATAAAATATTTTATAAAAGTGCTGAGTCCACGTGTCGCGAAGTGAAAGTAATATACCTAAATGTAATCATTAGTAGATCTATTTAACCAAACAAATTACATTTCCAGCGGATTAATTAGATAATGGATATGAAGAGGTAAGTCCCGTTTAATGCATTTAAAGAAAATATTAAAGTATAACAATTTTAAATCTTAGATTTCGAAACCCTTCATCCCGAGACAAAAAGGTTACTTTTCACTAAATACGACAAATGTTTCCCCAAATGATGTTGTAATTCGAAGAGAAAATTAAAGATAAAAGGAACAAGGAACTGCTAAAATGTGTGAAGAAAGATGTAGATTTAACAGGTAATCTTTTGTATAAAAATAAATCGGAACATTAAACCAATACAAAATTTAATATTTTCTTATAATTAACACTACATCATGTTTCTCCTGCTGCATTTATTGAACGAATAAGGCTGCCATTCTTTGAAAGGAAGGAAAATCTGCGGTCAAGAATTGTCGTTTTGAGACCAGAAAGTCAAGAAATTCTAAATACAACATTTTTATAATTTTAAGATAGGTAATTTTAAGATGTACATACATATAAGTTTCGCTAATAAAGTTTTAGTAAGTTGTCCATATATTTTTAAATAGTTTTTCATATATTTTCGATAAGTTCTCCCTATTGCTGCTAATAGGTTTTCACATTCTTTTCAATAAGTTTTCGTATTGTTTCAAGGTGCCGTCATATCAACATTTAATAAGATATCTTTTTAAAACAATGTGGCTTTCTTATAGAAAATTCACCATCATTTTAATAAGATTTTCTCTATTGTTTTAATATGGCTTTCTTCTTGGATGAAAACCATAGAGAAATCTTATAGTTTTTCTTCTATTTTATGTGGTAGTTTTCGCTCTGTGCATTTTATTAGTTGTCTACTCATAGGATGATGGTTGTCCTTTGACAGACAACTAGTTGTTATCGATAATCTCAATTGGAGAAAGACAGCCTTGTTTTGGTTGTAGTTGTCTTCCGTAATAGGGGCATAAATTTAAATAAAAATCTACCCTTAATTGAATTTTTAGATTAGGTAGCTAATTTGTTTTAACGATGACCAAAGATCACAATGTTAGCACAACGAGATATAAAACTAGAATTCATGTAGTATTTACAAGATATTTAAATATATTCGAATCAAAATTGTTTGCTTCCTATCTTATAGGCTTTTCACACCAAGCGCAAAACCGTGTTTTCCTCGAAAACTTGTCGATGCACTCACACCGACCACCAAATAGTTTTCGTTTGACGTTTCAATCAGCTGTGAGAAACTAAACTTCGGTGCAAACTTTTGTGGTTACAAATTACGATGGCATTAATTAAAAAAAAATGAATTTAGTTCATTTCAAAATAATATTAGCCCATCAATTAATTGTAGAAAATGTTTTTAAGTTGTGAGTTGTGATATTTGTTGGGTCAGCCAGTTTACTGAATTTGCTGAATATGGCAAAAGGTGTGTTTGTTTCAACAACCCAACGATTGGAAGTCGTTTTCGTGGAAAACTTTTGAAAACTGAAATATGTATGAGAAAACTTCTGTTTTCGTAGATGTTTTCGAGAGTTTTTGCGAAAACCCGGTTTTCGGCTCGGTGTGAAAAGCCTATTAGTTACCATAAACCTATAGTATCAGTTTTGGAATTGGTATAATGATAATTATAATGATGGAAGAGTTGTTGAAATTGTGAATGAAAATTCATAAGTTTCATTGGTATTCATTTCAAAGAATAGCAATTAATTAAATTTAATATTTCATGTATTTGTAAATTTACTTCTTAAGCAATAGATCGTAATTTTTGTATGTACAAAGAATAATATGCATTATTTTTCATGTACAGCATTAAATGAAAGTGAAAACTATCATATAATTTTCGTAGTTGTAGCTTATAATAATAAGGAAAAACCATTTCATTTAAAAGTATTTCCTAGACAATAAAATAAAGATTCGAAAAATACGCACGTAATTGTTCGAGTTTTCACTTCTGTCGGCAGTTGTAAACAGGGCGATCTACGTATATGTCACATTAATGCATTAATGTCACAGAGTTTGTTTGGTAAGATCGATGAATTTAGAAGTCTGTTTGTTTGCTCTGACGTAGATATTGTGTGTGTGTTCTGAGACTTGGTTTTCGCCCTTAGTTACAAATTCGATATATGATATCAGTGGTTTTAGAGTATTTCCAGCCGATATAGACACGATCGAGTTGGTGGTAGTATAGCCATTTAAGTGGGATCTGGTATCGTTTTCGAAACTTTTATCACCATTAGAAGTTACTATAGTTGTGGTCGAATTTTTGTTGAATATCGTCAGCTTTCATTACATTTGTGGGAAATTAACTGGGTTAAGCTCTAGAACTTGTAATTTTCGCATTTAGTGTTTGATACGAAAAAGTACACGAATATAGATATATTGTGATCTCTCTATAGTTTTTTGACAGTTCCGAATCGAAATTTATTTATTTATAGGTTTTATTTTTAAACGAATTGAAGCGACTTATAATTAATTGTATGCCGCATTCGAAAGACTGAATTTAGGAGCTTTCTACGGACAGCTATACTCTGAAGGTGAGGCGCGAACTCTCCGGGGGTTGATTTGGGACATTAGATTAGATTAGATTAGATTAATTGGCGGAGGTGGAAGCAGGTTGCCATATCACTGCGGCCACGAGTGGGCCTATTGTGATTTCCTCCTTTTATAGCTCACTCATGATACCTGACTTAGTGATAAGTCCTAGTAAGTCTTTGAGTGAGCTGTCAGATATGTCCTCTGCCTCAAGGTAAGGTTTTCCTAGATGGTGTTGACGTAATCTGACTAGACAT
Organism: Cheilosia vernalis; assembly: GCA_949126925.1. Taxonomy (NCBI): domain Eukaryota; kingdom Metazoa; phylum Arthropoda; class Insecta; order Diptera; family Syrphidae; genus Cheilosia; species Cheilosia vernalis. The sequence goes on from OX421363.1 coordinate 15,555,526, forward strand.
TCACAGTGACACAGTATGTGTTCTGCTGATTCTTCGTCCTCGTTGCATAGTCTGCAAGTGTTGTTTTGTGTTATTCCCATAGTCATGAGGTGTTTTTTGACTTGACAATGTCCAGTTAGGAACCCTGTGACTGTGCGGATCTGACTCCTTGTTAGGTTTAGGAGTTGTTTTGTTCTTGTTGGGGAAATAGTTGGCATGAACATTTTGGCTTGTCTGTTACCTTCAATGTTGGTCCAGTAATGGTTTGGCTTGTTTGTTAGCCATTTTTTTATATAGAATTTAGCAGTGCTAATAGGTAATCCACAGAATGGTCTTGGCATCGTGAAGGTCGATGCTGATCCTTTTCTGGCTAATATGTCTGCCATTTCATTGCCCACATGTCCACTGTGTCCTGGCACCCAAATGAGATTTACTCTGTTTGTGCTGGCTAGTGATGTGAGTAATTGCAAGCAGTCCCATACTAGTTTGGATGTTATCTCGTAGCTATTGATGGCTAGGAGTGCAGCTTTGCTATCAGAGAGAATATATATGTTCTTGTTTGTTATGGATTTTTCTAGATTTTCTCTGAGACATAGTTCTATCGCAAAGATTTCTGCTTGAAATACAGAGTTGCACTTGTCCATGCTTTTGTAGATGAACGTTTTTGTACTGACCCCGTATACTCCAGCTCCAACTCCTTCATTTGTTTTCGATCCATCTGTGTACCATACATGAGAATTGTTAGCAAATGTGGGCTTATTCTGTTCCCAGTTTTGTCGATTTGGGAATGTAACTTTGAAGTTTCGGCTGAAGTTGAATCTTGGTAGACAGTAGTCTGTTATGGTAATTCCAAGTATTTCATCTTTTTGTAGTTCCATAACGATGTCTTGATGGATTAGCTTGGAGTTTTCGGTGTTTTCAGATATGAGCATGAAGGCATTTGTCATAGCTTCTTTCTGTATCTGAAGATGGAGAGGTGGAAGGTCTAGAATAACTTCCAACGCGGCAGTGGGAGTTGTTCTCATAACGCTCGTAGTGTAAACACAAGCTAGTCTTTGGAGTTTGTTGAGCCTGACTTGTGTTGACTTTTGTTTCGTTTTTTGGAAGCATCCCACGGCAACTTCTTTGCTCCTGAGTGAATTCTCGATTCTGGTGGTGAGTTCCTGAAGAGCATGTGTTGTGGATTTACCTTGTTGATAGGCATACTGGTTTTTATGCAAAGGGTTTCTGTATAGTGGACCCTGCCTTATATGTCTATCATTAATTTTTTCCATTGTTTTGAGAAAGAAGGAGGTGAGGCTAATGGGACGGTAAGATTTGGGAAGATCGGTTGGTCTGCGACCTGCCTTCGGTATAAACTTTACCGTTACCTCTCTCCAGCTTTTTGGTATGTAACCCCATGCATAGCTAACTCTAAATATGTTTATTAGCAGCGGGGTTATTTGTGCACTGCCTTTTTGGAGGAGTGCTGGAAATATTCCGTCTTTTCCAGGGGATTTAAATGGATCAAATGAATTGACTGCCCATTTTATTTTATCTTCATGAAAGATTTCTTTTGCCCTTATCCAGTCCATTCTTGTTGGTCTGTTCATTCTTACCTGAAGAGGATGATTGGGTGAGTCGGGTGTTATTATAGAGTTTGGGAAATGGGTTTGGGCCAAGAGCTTTAGCGTCTGTATGCCGTTTTCCATATAAGTCCCGTTCTGATTTGGGACATAGCCAATGCAATGGCCCATCAAATGCAGAATCATGTTGAACAATGATAGGTATCGATCATCAACATTTTTAGTTTCCACTACGTCACAGTGGTCATATTTTCAATACAAATATCGCAATTGTGAGCTTACGTATATTTAAAGTCGAGACGAATATCTGTTATCAGTACGGCGCTGTGTCTTTGTTTTGATTTTTGTAGGTTAAACCCTGTGCCTACCCCAACTTAACCTCAATATCGGTACAAACTTTATTCGAGTCCGGGTAGGGGTTTGTGGTTAGACTGCACCTAATAGACTTCGCAAAGTATGCTCAAAATTTGATTCTCAATTTAGTTGTATGTGTCCCTTTCCACGAACTGAAAGTCCTCGTGCAATGTGCCACACACGTTAATACATGCTAGCACAATGTGAACTAATTCATGTGAAATTCAACTTGGTACAGAAATGAGTAGGTATACCAAATTCTACTACCTAACCGGGTACCCATATGATGGCCCGATTAAAATTCGTAGAACATTGTGAAATGTAATTGAAACTTTTCGAGGAGAAACCCCATTCGAGAGTTTTTAGGAATTTTAAGTAATTTCTCTAACATTTTACTTCGTTGGGGTTTCACTTGGTGTGTATTTGTTCAATTGTCGTCAGTCAGTCGTTATGTAGAATACAGCATGAACCCCCAGCACTTTGATTCGATTACTGTTAAAAGTGTTAAAGAAGCATTTCTCGAATAAGAACATATTCAAAAAGTGTTTTTTCGTAGCTAAATTAAATGTGAAGCTCGCTGGCCACTTGCAGATGCAAAAGTAAATTGAAGAAGCATACTTTCAGGCATCCATTTTATATTTATTCCGTGAATACCCGGCCAGGTCCGGAGCGCTCCATACCATACAAAATCATGTCTTGGTAATTTCTCCTCTAGAATTATTTAAACGAAGTTCTCTGTGCAACGATGAAACTACACTTGGGAGGGGTTGAAGTTTATATAAGAACGTGCATGTATGCGGGACTGCATACCTACAACTAAGAGTGTAAGTTAAAAAAATGCAGTTTTTTTTATCTGCATACTCTTGAGAGCAAGCCATTTAGCAAATTCCTGGGAAATGTGTGTGTGCAAACGTTTTGATATTAACCGCCGGCCGGTAGAGGGGTTGCAATTAGTTTTTGTATGCGCTCATTTCCAATAAATCAGCTTAGATTGTCTTTTCAGTGCTTAGCGAATGCAGATCACTGCTAAACAAGGAAGGCAACATAGAGGACTCATCCATTCACACGAATTTCATTAAAAATTGGGTCACAAGAAAAGAACTCCATTTCAATTTGCTAAAACTTAAGCCTTTGCGTGGTGTAACTTTTTTCGCAGCAGTATGATGTGTACGTATGTTGGAAATGCTGTCTTGGAACATGCTAAAAGGATGTGTATAAACTGCATAGGCGAATGAGTGACACTGTCTTTCCTAGTAGCCCTTGTGCCGATTTGGATCAGCATTATAGCATTTGAATTTGAAGGGAACAAATCCAGTAGGGAATTTAATAAAAAAAAAAATTGGCCTTCGCTAGGATTGTGATTTGCGTAGACCTCGCATATAAGTATGCTATATATGTTTGTAGATCTGCTAATTTGACTCTGTCCAAGATCTCTGTTCTTCTCTTCGAAAGCTACTCGTAGTGTTTTTTTTAATTTAGGTACTCTCTAGAAAAGGAGGTGTTGAATGCTTTTCTGTCCTTCAAACGTCCATCTAGCCAGGTAACTCGTCAGATGTACACAAAATGTACACAAACTTATTATACGAACACAAACTTATTTCACTTAAATTGTGCTTACTTACTTCGTACGCTATGGGCCTTACAAATAACCATTCTTAGTTTCGACTCAACATTTTAGTAGTTCTAAAATGGCTATATTTTCGCAAATATCGCAATTCTGAGCTTACGTAAATTTAAAGTCTAGACAAAAATTTGTTATTAATACGGCGGTATGAGTGCAGTCTATAGTCTGTAGAAAAAGTCTGATGTGATCAATTTTATGGACGAAATCCGCTCAAGTTTTGTCAAAAATACGTCCTTCCTATCGTAAAAGGGGTACAAACTTTGCTGTCAATGTAGCATTCTTGGCGTAGGGTAAAACTTGGTAATGCCGGTCAGTCGGTACTACCGGTCACCCTTGTATCTCGAGAATGGGAACATTGACTCACCAACTATTTGCATGTGTTAGTGCCCCCGAAGATTGTTTTCAATTTTCATACCAGACAGATGTTTGTTTAGTTTATTTGTGGTCTTTGGAAGTGACAGATCTTTTAGTGTTTTCGGTCAATTTCTTATAAGAAAAGGTGATCAGTAAATAGAGAGTAAGTACTTTTTCTTATTTCTTATAAATACAGTGATATTTTACATACTTTATGTTGTGTTTTATTAACTATCTGAATCGTTTTATTTGAGTTTTTATTGAAATGACCGGTATTACCCAGTTCTACCCTATGTCAAGTTTCTAGAGCAATCCATCTAACGTTCGCCTCTCAAGTGGAATTTCTCGCTACTTCAAGGGTTCTATATCCACTTATTGTAGACGTAAACAAATAAGTTGTCATTTATAAACCTTATTCAAGCTTGTACAAGCCTTCAAGCCTACTAATATCCATATTTGAATTATTAGATTGACAAGAATCCCCCGACTACAGATCCTCACTTGGCATTTCAATTGAATCTTTAAATTGTTAATGAAATGTAGAAGACGCCTAGATTTTTGAATCAAATCAAATCTAGTCTACGACATAGCGCCACGTTGATACTGTGTGTTTTTTTTTTTGTTTAAAAATATCCTACATCCTTATTATCATTTCGGTGGCTGATGACAACTGAAAATAAATTTTTAATCCATAGTCCACAAAATGTATATAAAAAGACTGCGGCTCAAGACCAGTGTAACCATTCTGAGCGGATTCCGGTCATTATCCCGAGAAAATTTTTAAATCCGGTCTAACCAATTTTTAACCGGAACGAACACAATTTTTAACCGGAAAAATAATATTGTTCTTTGATTAAACCAAAAGCCATATTTCGATAATTTGAATGAAACTTGGCTATACTTCAGGAACACGTTCACAATTCCTTAAAATAAAAAAAGGAATTAGATACATTGCATTGCTTTGCTGCAATTCAGCCATATTAATGATAACATCATAAGAAAAATTATATAAAAATTGTAATTCAAGCGGTTCCGTTCCGATAGCCTGAAGATGGTGAATTTTTTAATAATTTGCAAATGTACATTTTTTCCAATAATACGTATTTAGCAATATTTTGAATTAGATTGAACTTCCTTTTTCTATTGCAATCCAAAGCATTTCAATGAACTGTTGGTTTTTTTTGTTGTGTTAGGTTTCAGATTTATTATCAGAAGAATAAATAAACTACCTACATATACCTACATAATATTAGTTAATTTTTGTTTTCTATTTTTAGTAAAAATGACCGAACTTCTGGTCAAAAATTCTTATTTTAACTTCTGACCGGATTTGAAAAAATAGAAATCGATCATTCGGTCCATTTGACCGGACTCACTTTTTTTTTTAGTGGAAACACTGCTCAAGATAAGTCGAAAGTGAGTAGAGGGTATTACCAAACCCCAGGCACCATAGACAAACTTTTAATAAGCGTTCATTTCATTCAAAGCAATTAAGATGAAAACTCTGTAGCGGGGTGTCGAGGAGTTGTTGAGCGCAATACAGCACAGACACACCAAACATGGAGTGGACATAAATTGGAATGTTTTTTGTTCGTTACTTCTAGAAGTTGTATCTCTTTTGGGCAAAGCCGAAAAAAAAGCTAGATAAAAATGCTTAAATAAAAACATTTGTAGGTATACATACTACGCGTTACATAAATCCTTGGCACATCAACTGCGGGCGTAACCACCACCCATCATTGAAACGGAGATTTCATCCCCTAAGAACTTTATACGAGTCGGGTGGCGGCGGGTTGGTGGGCAGACGGTTATGTTATAATTTAATGGTTTGGATTTCCACTGAGTAGGTAGTAGGGTAGGGTGAATGGTGGTGTAGAGTCACGTGATAGCCGCATGCAATGCACGTGAATATCGACGCCAGCAAAAGGTATGTTGATTCGGCGTTGCCATCGCGTGCTCTTCGTACCCTTCAATTTGCTACCTATTTTTTTTTTTGTTCTTCCTGAGAAGCTGCTTCTTTGCCTCACATTTCTTGTATAAAGAGCTACTGCGCAAAACCCATTTTCGTTTTTTCAGAAATGCGTGCATATTTTTTTTTAATATTTGTTATATTAAAAAAAAAAAACAAAAAAACGAACCCCAAAATGTGAATAGGTGGCGCAACCGCTCCGTATTGGTACCCTAGGCACAAGTTCTCAGATTTCCTATCCCAGATTTTTCAATTTCAATACTCTTGCTATTGTTAAACCATTTTGATCGTAATGTTTAAATAGGTATTTTATCATATTTTTTTGTTGAGCTACAAGCTGAAGAACCAAAATGGGTGCAGCATTAAGACAAATTTTTTTTAAATCATGAATAATTGTTCTGTAGAGAAAGTTCACTAAGCCAAAATTTGCCCAAGGGATACAACTTAGACAAAATTTCTAAATCCAGAATTTTTGTGTCGAAAAAGTCCACCAAGTCAAAATTTGCACAAGGGGGAAACGTGTAACAAAATTGGTAAATCCAGAATTATTTGCCCAAAAGATTTAGACAGGCTTATCTTTGCTGTTTCACTATATCAAATCATGAACCTTGCTGATCAACAGAATTCAACTGATTCCAGTCCAAAAATCTCAAGCCTTCTTTCAAAATTTGGTACAAATCTCCTTTTACTTTTCTTTTTGAATAAAACCAATGAATTTTGATGCAAATCGGGCCAACCTGCAGACCAATATGTACCAAAATAGAAACAAAGTTTGTAAATTCTCCCTTTAGGCCTTTCTGTCGAAATTGTAACCCAAAAAGTACCCAAGTCCCTCATATCTCTCTCAATACATTCGCTGATGAGCTGTGAAACAATTCTGACTACAGGCCAAAAATTCCACCAATCAATTCAAGATTGTGTCCAATAAAATCTCCGGCCCTGCATCTATAGTACTAGAAAAACTACTCCAAAAGTGCCAACAATCAATAACATAACAACAACAACAGCCACAACACGACTGGCAAGGGCAATGGCAAGCCACTGGAACAAAAAGGATATCCCCCCTGCTCTAGTATTCGTCCGTACCAACGAGCAACGGCGCATAATATTCTTCCACCGAAAAAGGAGAATTCAAAGTCAAACTTTATTCGGTTTCTGTTTACATCGGTTGGTGATTGTGTCGTGTTAAAGAACATTCAAGTGATTTGATCGTTCCGTACTCGCAAGCAGGAAAAAGATAATATATTTAAATAAATAAATTCTGTTGTTTTTCATTTACAAAAAGCAATAAATTGCCTTAATTTATTAATTTGTAAAAAAATATTCAACAAAAGCGCATAAAAAAAAGTATATCAATATATATATCAACGACCCGCAAACAACAAATAATAATAAAACAAGTAAAAGGCATTTATATTTCGAAGACGAAAGGCTGTTGACTGCAGTTGATTTGTTTTTCTTTTTGTTGCCATCAAACATTTAAATTTAAGAGAAACACCAAGCGCCCGTAAGTAACAACAAATTCGTATTTTAATGTAAAATCTGGTTTATCCGGGAAAGCTCTACAAAAAAAGAACATATAATTTTCTACATTATCATGTGCTTTCTGCGTGCTATTTGGAAAAGTTGTGTATACCACTGATATCTGTATCCAACAGTTGTAATTGAGTAAACAACGTAAAGTGTCGAATAAAAACAAACGAATATACAACCCGTCGTAGCACTCGCTGATGGCGTGCACAGTGTTCCTGTCCTGGGACTTGGCACTTGGCAGTGCTCTTCGCGTCGTCACGGATGTCGTTGGCCGTTGCCTTTGTTTTGTTATTGTTTTCTGGCGTACTCGTCTGCAGGTTGATAGAGCTAGAGAGATGGGCTGCCTTACTGTGGGCGAAAGTTTGTTAGATTCCATGACCTTGGGCGTAGAAAGTAGCGAATTTTGACCTTGAAAGTGGTGTTGCTGCTAATTTGGGTTTTGTCAACTAGAAAATCGTACGTGCCCAGGAAGTAGAACTAATATTTATATTTATTTGGCATTTCCAAGAGTTTGTGGATTGTTGGCGCACGTCCAGTTAATATATGATATACCAACCAGTTGCTCTGCAGTTGCATGGAAATATTCTGCTACGTAAAAACTTGAGTTGAGAGGAGCGTCCTCGTTCTGGTGGCTGCACCATGTCTAGATACGAAACGCCCCTCTCAACTCACCTTTTTACGCAGCACAATTCAGTTGTATGCCGCATGGTATTTGGCATTTTTTCCCAACAAATCTAACATACTTTTATGATGTAATTAAAAACAAAGACCATCTCGTTCTCGACTCTCTCCTTAACGACAGACAACCCGCCATCTTAGACGAAGTAGGTGGACAATCACTAAAGGTGTCGAAACCTATAAGAGGGCGAACTTCTTTTTAATGCGAAGGTTATCCAACACAGACGGGGACAAACATTTCTCTGAGATGCCTAATCCGGAACGTATACCACGTCCTTTACGACTTCTCTTGTACTTAGCCTGCCTTGTCAGCTATCTACTGTTCCAAGCTTACGCTATTTCAGTGGTAAAACCACTGACTGTAGGTACTTTCTCAGTTTCAAACAGTCATACCTCAATTTCTCGAGAAGTTGGGCCACATATCAACAGAAAAAGTAATTACTTTCCATGATCCTAGAACGTCATTGTATGTACATCGGGCTGCCTAAACTATTCTCCGAGTCGTATATATGTAAATGCAACCCATTTCATAGGCCGTGGTCCATGAGAACTTATCTTTCACCAAAAGTCCAGCAGTATGGTTAATAAGACCTTTGCAAAACGTGCTGGCGTAGTCTGCCCTAAATAGCTGCTATTTTTTTTTTATCACAGTGCGCCCCCTTCCGGTATCTATATTGGACATTAAATAAAAGCGCACTCAGACAAATGACTGTGAGCAGCTAAGCCGACCTCTATTTGATTTATTTAGCTCTCATTTTCGTGTCCATGTCGCCCCCAACAACTTAAGGTTAACATTTAACTATATAAAAATACAAAACATCGTGAGGCTTTTCCCACTGCGCCACCTCTCGGAAACTTCTGACAAAAGGGTAAAACTCACTGGAACAACATCTTAATTCAGACTTATTTTTTATCTGACTTTGTATTAGTCGTCATCTTTTTGTTCAATATTTATAGCACGCGCATTGTACACGTCATTGAAACATCAACAGGCAGTCTTGACCTCGCAAATGCGTCATTACATTGAGGATCGTCAGTGAAAGCACATTCCTAATGCTCAGTGAAAATGTTATTAAAAAAATCGCCCCAGCAGCTACTTTTACACATCTTTTTCCTTATACCCCATTCACATCGGGTCGAAAACCGTGTTTTCTTCGAAAACTAGTCGATGCGCTTCAACCGAACACCAACTAGCTTTTCGTTTCGTTTGACGTTTCTATCAGTTGTGAGACACTAGTCGTGAAACTTCTGTGTAAACTATTTTGGTTACAAATTTCGATCGAATATTAATTAATAATAATAATAGTCGGCGCAACAGGTCTGTAGGGTTCCTGGGCCTAGCTTTTCGCAACCATTCGTTTTGTGTGAGTTTTTAGTTTTTGGAACGGATCTACAATGTTATGCTGATTCCAAACGGCCGATTGAGAAGCTCCTTCATGACAGTCATACTCTCGGATGTTTGTCAAACGTTCGCGAGAGGTGGCGCAGTGAAAAAAACCCTGAGTTGGAATTTGGGTTGTTGCGGGAATCGAACCTGGGACCCCTCGCTTCGTAGTCCAACACACTAACCACTAAGCCACTGCGCCTACCGTATATTAATTAACAAATAAAATTAATTCCAGAGCATTTAAAAAATATATTAGCCCATCAATTAAGTATGGAAAAAAAATTTTTGTTGTGAGTTGTGACATTTGTTCGGTCAGCTGATGTGGTGTTTTGAAAACTGAATTACGAGTTTCTATGTTTTCGATGAAGTTTTCCATGGTTTTCGGCTCGGTGTGAATAGGGTATTACACTAGTCTCGCATTAATCTCAGGATCGTGGCTGAATTTCATTTACGCGATCGCATGCTACAGAATCATTGCTCTTTCATTGTGTGTGCCTATTCCCGTCCTAAGACACAAGAACAATGTCAAAGTAATTGACAAAGAGTAGACAAAAAATTTTTATTTTTAAACGCACAATTGAATAAATTGGTGGTGGTTAATAGACGAAAATATTTCGGTCAGTCCGCCACACCCCCAATGCACACTCGCAGAACTCACAAGGCCCCTGGAAGGCAGGAATTAATAAGGGTCATCATCACACAAGACTTTCTTCGTCGTCTTCTCCAAGCGAAAAGAGAACAATTGCGCGAAACTGTTGCATGTGTGCCCGGCCCCCTCAGAGAGAATGATGATGATTTTTATATGACATTGCCGGCTTCACATTATGGCGCATCGCATTTGGCAATAAAATGTATGAAACAAGACAAAAAATAATAAAAATTAATTCAATAATAATAAAATAAGATATAGTAGCTGTGTGTGTGTGTGTTTGAGAAGAATAGCCCGGCGACGAGTGCGCCTGCATAAACACGGAGAGACACATTCAATTGGAATTTCAATCTGCGTTACAGAAACAGTGCGCTGTTTGTTGTAGCCGATCGCTTATCGTTCTTTTCTCCGAGCTCTATTCGGTATACGACCACACCAGTGATAATAGTTCTCTAGATTTCAACAAGTGCAACCCAGTGTCCTAGAGCAGAGTTTCAAGTTGAAACGCTCGGCGTGTAGTGTTGTGTATATTATATTACTGTGCCTCTTAACTGCGATCGGCAAGGAGAACTCTAAACTATTCCGAAAAAATAATGGACCGCAGGTAGGTCGAATATGTTTGGCCTTCGAGTTCTTGCAACACTTTGATGCTATTTTTAAAGATTATTAATATCTAGCCCGTGCTGCAACCACAGTGGGGGGGGGGGGGTGATATTTACGCTTAGTGCTGATTTGATTTACTTTCGATACAGGTGCTGGGTGATTTTGCATTTGAAATAATGATTTTGGCAACCCAATTTGTTCAGTATTTAAAACAAAAGAATTATGTATAGTTCATAACTTTTATGGAACTGCCAATCAATGTTGGTCCCGTACACTGTTTAATAGAACGAATGTTCCATAAAGGCAAGAGCACATATGTTGAGCGAAGCTTTAAATGCGATCTGGTTAAAGTCTCCTTCAAATCTTATTGCGAAGAGCGTATGCCAGGCTTTAACAAACGAAAATTAACCAAACCAGACACATTTTTCAAAATTTGTCCATAAGTAAAGTGAATCCGGTGTACATATTCGGTTTTGATTTTCGACGGCTTTGTATCAGGTTCATTGGGCTCATAGGAAAGGACCACTTTTTAGCATTTTGTAAGATAAGATTTTTTTTTTTTTGACACCAGAAATTGTTTAATCACTCGTTTTGTGTGAGATTTCATTTTTGGCACGAATGGAAGGGATCTACAATTTTATGCCGATTCAAAACGGCCGATTGAGAAGCTCTTTCGAGACAGTTATACACTCGGATGTTTGTCAGACGTTCGCGAGAGGTGGCGAAGTGAAAAAACCCTGAGTTGGAATTTGTGTTTTTACGGTATTCGAACCTGGGACCCCTCGCTTAGTAGTCCAACACACTAACCACTGAGCCATCCGTCACTGAATTTTGTAGATTTTACAAGAAAAACAATAAGAAATTCAGTCTCGTATTACACGATCACCCCAGTTCTCGCCGTTTGGTGTCGAATTCCGATGAACTGGTTGGTTGGTCCAAGAAATCACTGTAACAAAATTTCATAAGCATTTGCGCAATAAGCTTAGTGGGTGAATTTATATTTCTTTGAACATTTGTTTTGCATAAATCGATAATCATCATTCCATCCCCTGATAATAAACTATTACCCACCCAAGCGGATATATGCCACATGAACATCCTGTCGCACAGCCACGGCCCATAAATTGCATGCGCTTTATAAAGTCGGATTGCTTACGTACCTTAGACGATGGTTAGTGTGTTTGCAAATAATGTAGCTTTGATTTCCCAGAAGCTCCTTTGCGAATATTGTTGCGATACCATAGAAAAATGTGACAGACACACCCCCGTAGAGGTGCGGCGGATTGGAAACAGCTTGCACAACACAGGTTTCTTTTCTCAAATAGTACAGGTAGAGTTCTAGGAAATTCAATTGGATTGGCTTAAGGGTTCAGCCGTCGGAAAAATTAAATTCGTACTTTTCCGCAATGTATGACTTAAATCGGGGAGTTCGATTTTAGTTCGTGCCAAAAATTCAACGCTCAACTGCAAATAGTCTACCGAAATGGTCTATAATAAATAATATTTTTGGATTTTGTATAGTTGCATTTAGAAGAAGGCTCATTTTCACAGCGTATTTCGTTTTGTTGTAAATCTCGGCGACAATTTACGTTCTTTCATTCATATGAATTGTTGCATCCTGATTCACCACATCCCTAGCTGTCCTGGCATAAAAAATGGTTTTGCTAATGAGGACTGCAAAGAACTACCTCTATTTTCACAATTTTAACAGATTTTTTCCACCCGAAATACGAAATCCATTGGATAGTGGCCAAAGAGCCTGTCTTAGGAACACTTGCACCAAACTCATTTGACAACAGTATTTATTCGTTTATCCACTGTTTAGTCCTATTCGGTAGATTAGATAAAAATTGCGTTGCACGACGACACTTATTCATCTATCCATGGATAAACTATTTAAATAGTTGGGATAGTTGTGCCCAAACGACGTTCGCGAAAGGTGGCGCAGTGAAAAAACCCTGATTTGGAAATTGGGTTTTTTGCGGGATTCGAACCTGAACCCCTCGCTTAGTAATCCAACACACTAACCACTAAGCCACTGCGCCTACAGTAGTAGTAGTAGTGTAGTGTACAAATTAATATAATCTAAGGTTACTTATCCAGAAGGAATTTTGAACTTGTGCAACGCAAAGCAGGGGATTATCTATTTATTTGTTTATCTTGGGTTAGCTATTCAGAAGTTTATTTAGTTATTCAGTAACTTGGTGCAAGTGGCCCTTAGGTGGTAATTTGCTTGTATCTATTGCTTGCAAAATAACTTCTTACTTAACGGGTTCCCGACCCGTGGAGAGTCTCTGCCTGAGACACTGCAGCCTTCCATCCTCTACGATCCCGGGCACGCTGCTTCCAGTTGTCCAGACCAAGCGCTCTGGCATCCGCGATGGCTTGGTCTTTGAAACGGAGGTTCAGTCTTCCTTGTCTTCTCGAACCTGGGGCTGGGATTCGAAGATCGTCTTAGCTGGAGCATTATTGTCCATTCGCTCGATGTGGCCGAGCCGATGTAGTCGAAGTATTTTGGCTTTTTGGACTACATCCACATCTTGATACAGCTCATAGAGTTCGCGGTTATATCTTCTCCTCCATTCGCCCTCCTCGCACACAGGACCAAAAATCCGCCGAAGAATATTTCTTTCGAAGGAACCCAGTATTAGCTCTCCCTTCCTGCTTATCGTCCAGCACTCGGCGCCGTAGAGCAGAACTGGCAGTATAAGGGTTTTGTAAAGCATACATTTCGTCCCTCGAGTTAGGAGTTTTGAACCCAATTGTTTTGCCAAACCGAAGTAGCAGCGGTTTCCTAGGGTAATTCTCCGCCGGATCTCCACTAGGATGTCATTCGTGGAGTTCATGTTTACTACGAGGTAGATGAACTCCTTAACTACCTCGAAATTGTTGCTATCAATAGTGACGTTTTGTCCTAGGCGGTGGACAGATGTTTGTTTGTTTGTTGATAGCATGTACTTAGTCTTGTCCTCGTTTACTTCAAGACCAACAGATTTCGCCTGTTCTTCAATCGCCATGAAAGCTTCTATCACGGAGCTCTGTGACCGACCGATGATGTCAATATCGTCCGCATACCCCAGCATCTGAAGGGATCTGTTGAATATAGTGCCTTCCGTGTTGACACCTGCCCTACGCACTATCTGCTCCAGTACGAGATTGAAGAAGTCGCACGTCCCCTTGCCGAAATCCGGTGCATGTTTGGAATAGTTCGGAGGAGCTGTTTCCGAATTGCACGTTGCAACGCGTGTTTTCGAGTGTCACGCGACACAACTGAATCAATTTTGACGGGATTCCGAATTCGGCCATCGCCATATACAGCTCCTGACGATGTATACTATCATACGCGGCCTTGAAGTCAATGAATAGATGGTGTGTCTCGACTTGAAATTCGTTGGTCTTTTCCAGGATTTGCCTCAGTGTGAAAATTTGGTCTATAGCCGATCTGCCGGGCCGGAAGCCACACTGGTACGTGCCGATTAGTGTGTTGCAAAATAACTAGTAGAACTAAAACTTTTTGTAGTCTTGTACCTTTGTCTGGATTAGGTCCGTTCTTTTGACAAGTCCCTTGTAGGCGAGGTGTCTGATCGGCTCGATTCTCTTGCGGCTGGCTACTGTGTATACTGCTCCTGTTTTGTCATACCCGGACACAGTTGTTACCGATGTCCTCTCTTTTGGTCTATGGCTTCGATTTTCGAACCAGATTCTACATAATTTTTTATAGAACTAATCCGACCGAGCCTCGATACCCTGTGTGTGTCGACTTAAGAAATGCATCCCGTCATATAGACAGCCGTATTTCTCTTCGTATCACAGTCAGTCGGGTTATCGAAAAAATAGAGCAAGGAATCTCCCCACAAAAGTTGCCCATTACTTTCATCTTCCCTTTGACTAAAGTCCACTCACACTCAAACAGATTTTCAACGTCAAAAACGAGGCAGAATTTATTAGTTCAAGTTTCCAACTCGTTTCAACTTTATCATTGCCATTCGATTGCGGTAGGTACCTAATTAAATTGAGTTTGCGTAAAAAAATAAATAAATTGAACTTGAAATAAATAAAGAATGACAACAAGTCAATTTGTATTCTACATGATTTAATCAATTGAAATTTAAGTGAATTTTGTTCTATTAAATTCAATTTATGATAATTCTGCGGCCAAGCACGTTCCTTTTATGAATCGTTGTCTAGTTGAAAGAAATTGACGGGCGTGAGTGTGTGCAAAAGAAACAACACACACAAGCAAAATGTCGTAAGTCGAATTTAAAAGAAGATGACCAAGTACAAAGTGTAATCGGGTAAATAAATTGAGAAGAACTCGTCTACTTAATGGTAATGTAATGTTGCTTACTAACTCGATAGATTAAGAGTTTGTTTGATAAATTGAAAAGGATCTACGTCATTCGGATTCGCTGTCGTAGATTGCCATGGATACTTTGAAATGAGCTCTATGAACTTAGAAGCTGTCATTGAAATATTCCGATTGCAACAAGAATATTCATTTATCGGGCGGTACTGCGTATATCCCTCAGAATGTACATGCAAATTGCGTCTGTCAACTGTCATTGACAGATTTGCTTTTGCATCTTATCCATGAAAAGAAGGCACGATAAAGCCACCTATTGCATAAATTATAGTCATCAGGACAAGAGTGCGCAGTTGTTGCAAAAGAAATGTTGATGTGCTGTTCAAAACACACATATAAATACATAATAAATACTGAGTCGCTTTCACTTATTGGATTCTTCTTAACAAGTTGTTCACGTGGATTGATCTAATTCACATTCGCTTGTAATGTGCTCCGTCAACTGAAAGGGAACAGAGCATCCTCTGTTGAGCTTAGTTTATTTGAAGCTTGCTTCTAAATTTATTAATCACTAGCTGACCCGTGCTCGCCTTGCTTCGCCAGAGTTCCACTTCTCTAATTTAAAACAAAATAATTAGCGTTATACAAACCCACTCTGCGAAATTTTCTGATAGAAAAAGAATCATATCCATGGTTTAGCTTGTATGTATAAGTTTAGAAGTGAAGAAACAGACAGGACACAATAACTTAGTTTTATAATAATTATTTATTATGTTGTTGTAGGTATGTAGTATGTTGCATTTTTATATGAAAATCAGTAAAGGAATGGAAACTGTACATACAAAGTGCAATCACTCTAGCGCATTTTAGATCATTTACATTTCATACCCTATCTCTCTCAATTCCATGCGCCACATTCACGGTGGTCACTTGTGATCAAATTTGGTCATTAATTTTTTTGTTGGTCGCATTGTCATTTCTTATCCCGGTAATTTGTTTACGGAATGAAAAAATCTTTAATTTTTATGCAACATATTGCGCTTCGTCAGATTGTTCTGTGTTTACAAATATTTCGGACTTTAATTATTTTGGCAATTTTTAGTTACATTTGGTCATTTTTATTTTCAATTTTGAACACAAACTTTATTTTGAAGTGGCAACTGTGGCCTCATTCGCCCTAACTCAATTCATAGTTATAATAATAATAATAATAATAATAGTTGGCGCAACAGGTCAGCAGGGAACCTGGGGCCAAGCTTCTCGCAACCATTCGTTTTGGTGAGTTTTTAATTTTTGGAACGAATGGAAGGGATCTACAATTTTATGCCTGTTCCAAACGGGCCGATTGAGAAGCTTTTTCATGACAGTTATACTCTCGGATGTTTGTCAGACGTTCGCGAGAGTTGGCGCAGTGAAAGGAATTTGGGTTTTTGCGGGATTCGAACCTGGACCCCTCGCTTAGTAGTTCAAAACACTAACCACTAAGCCACTGCTACCACTACCTAGGCTACTTATAAATTAATTATAATCAGGGTGGTGAGCAATCTTATGGATTGGTCACCATCCTGATCGCGTCCGTGGGCGAATGACAACCGCCAACAAGGGTTCATCCGTGCCGCCGAGAGTCGATTGAGGCCATAAGCTACGGTCGAGTCTCGGTAGCACTTACATGTTGGCTGGCCCAGTCCCTCCCAAGGACCCCCTACTATAACCTAAGCCTACCAGCTTAATATCTAGCTTAAAACTAAGGATGATGCTACGTAAGTAGCGCACCGGCTATCCACCCTCACCTCTTCCTCAAGCCACCAAAATTCGGTGAACTGCTTTGCCGTATCGACCCTGTCCCGTTCCGCAATTGCGGTACTAAAACGGAGGAGCTCCTGAGCATTGGCGGCGTACCCGTCGTGGATGAGCCGCTTATCCGTCGCACCGCGGTGGCTGTGGTACAATACCGGTACACCATCTTTTGTCTGGACTAACCCTTTCATGTCTACATGCAGAAATGCCCCAGGCGGGATAAAGCCAGACCGAAGTGCACTCTCGTGGTACATTAAATTCGGGCAGTAAGCCCCTGAGATCAGGTTATTATCACTGGCCATCGCCCTTGCAATGTGCCTCCGAATCACCTTAATAAGGAAATTGTCAATCCTGTTCAGTCGAGCCCAATTGTATAGGGTCCTGTTGGGATAATATTTTATGTACTCAGATTCAGGAGTTCTAAAACAACCCTAAACAGGCCCTGAGACATTGTCTCTCGCACACCCGAATCTTTTCCATATAGGACGGCGCTATATTGAACCACATGGGACAGCCGTAAGCGATGATGGACCTTATAAGGGCCACGTAGCAGATGACCTTCACCCTGGAATCAAGTTGACTGCTACGAAACAGTCTCCTTGTCCGAGCGTAGGCCCCCTTGGCCCCAGCAAGACAAGCATCTATTTCTATATGTTTGTCAAAATACAGATACTGGTCGAGCCATATGCCAAGATACCGCCAAAGGCCGCCCCTGTTGTCCAATAATTGTTAATTTTCTCCAGTCTTTTCTGGTATCCCCAGAGGCCCCAGCCAATGGAGTTCTGAACAGGATTGTTTCCGATTTTTGGAAATTGATTTTCAACTTCCAATCATTGCAATACCTCTTAATTTGTTCGAAGTCACGCTGCAGAAGGATGTTGATGACCTCGATTTTTGGTCCTGACCTGAACGCCACTAAATCGTCTGCGTACGCTATAGCATGTCTGAGGGAACCCACCAGATCACTTGTGTAAATATTAAACAGGACCGGAGAATTCTGTTGCGAATAATTCCAAACCAGAAGACTATAGGAACAAATCAAACTAAGACTTCTTCAACGTTATAACTTTATTTTACGACTAAGAAATGTTTGGTTAAAGTAATTCATTTTATATGCTTAGGTACATAACAATGGTACTTGATAAGTGTTGCTGAGTCATTAATTTATTCATATTCAAATACTTCTTCAACAAATTCACTGCTCCCTGTTGTAAGCCGTTTTTAATTTGGAAAACCCTGCTCGAAATTACGTTGCCAGCTTTGATAACGAACTTCTTTCCCATAAGCATGTCATAAATCATATACAGGAAAGGTTTTCGAATGCCCAATCCGGTCAGCTTAAAGAAGAGTCCCTCCAACCATACGGTATCGAAGGCCTTCTCAAAGTCGACCAGGCAGGCACCCGTGCATTGCTTCTTACTTTTATTCCACTGAATGTCGGAGACCAGTTTCGACGCGGCATGAATAGTGTCATGCCCCGCTCTAAAGCCAAACTGATTTTCCGGAATAATCTTATTTTATTCAACCCATATTAAAAGAGCTCTATTGACGACCTTCTCGAATACCTTGCTAACATTCGGGAGCAAACTAATTGACCGCAAATTAGCAGGGTTTGTCCTATCTTTATCCTTTTTCGGGATAGGATGTACCACCGCTATTTTCCACTGCGCCGGATAATATGCATTATTCAGCGTACTGTTAAATATCGTAACGAAGATATCTATCGGTGTCTTATTGCGACGTTTGGAATACCGTCGACTCCCGCCGACTTTTTGTTTTTAAGTGACTCGAAGATGCACCGAAGTTCATCTCTACTCACGAACAGATGAGTATATGCATCGGCGATTGTGCCATTTGCACGGTTGTCGTCATTGAACCCGGTGAAACCGTTGTTCTCGGATCGCCAATTTTGAATTTCGGTCCGCAGATAAAAGTGGTTAAGAAAGGCCCTCTCCTCGAGGTCGCGGTTACGGCGAACAGAGTTGTTCACCGTATACACAGTCTCAAAGAAAGCTCCCATCAGATCCACCCTCTCCTGCGGGTGAAAAAACCGTCGTTCCGAGTCAGCACTTTCCGGACTTATGCCAGCAGTCAGTAGTGTCTGTCTGTTCTCGTTCGTCCGAGGTATTGGGATACATGAAATTTCGTTATGATCTCTCCGCCTGAACAGTTTATTTATTTGTGGGAACATAGTCGGACTACCGGTTTTAATAGCCCGAATTTTATTGCCCCTTACAGATTTTCTGTAATTCTCTGTGATCAACTGTTTCAGGTTTTTGATCATCGACCTCAGTGTCCTTAACTCGGCATCGTTCCTGTCATTAAACTGTCTGTGTAGCCGTTTAAGCCTCGAAAGCACTCTACTTTTGTGTCTGTACAGAGCATCGATTGTCGCGTTTCGATACTTTTCAGTTTGTTCTTCGTCGGTGAAACGTCCTACCCGAGGGTAAGTCCGCTCCATTTTGTCCGTTTGATGACGACATTCATTTGCCGTAAATGAGTGTCGATCTCATCGTTCGTTCATCCAACACACTAACCACTAAGCCACTGCGCCTACAATGTATCGGGCATTTATTTCGCGAGCTAAATGAGTGGAGTAGGCGTAGTGGCTTAGTGGTTAGTGTGTTGGACTACTAAGCGAGGGGTTAATACCGCAAAAACCCAATTTCCAACTTAGGGTTTTTTCACTGCGCCACCTCTCGCGAACGTCTGACAAACATCCGAGAGTATAACTGTCATGAAAGAGCTTCTCAAATTAGCCGTTTGGAATCGGCATAAAATTGTAGATCCCTTCCATTCGTTCCAAAAATGAAAACTCACACAAAACGAATGGTTGCGAGAAGCTAGGCCCAGGGTCCCTACAGACCTGTTGCGCCAAAAATTATATTATAAATGAATGGAGGCTTTTCATCGGTCCATCTATATGAAGTTAAGAATTTTGCGTGCGAACAGGATACTGCTTTCCTAAACTGCCTCGTGAAATTCTATATCTGTAGACATTCTTGTATGGAAGATAAAGTGGATACTTGGCTATAGTATCAAATCATCTGTCACTGTCAGCAGTCAAATTGGTTATCGATGAAAAAAGTTGGCGCAATTCGAAAAATGATGACCTGGAAACAATCAAAAAGATGGCACTGCGCCGAACTAATAAGAAATTTCAAATTTACAGAGGATCACAATTGCTTAATTCGTGTGGCAAATATAGCCATTGTGATCGACTGCATAAAGTCGAAAAAAAAAAGTTTATTGGTAGGGCCCAGTGAATAGAAAACTGAATGGAAAAAAATAGTTCGAATATCATTACTGTCCGTATTGGTATCTGCACATATTTTAAAGTAAAATCTCGAAACGTGCTTCGATGGCATTTTCTCGTGCGCATCACACTTTAAATTATCTTGGCATGGCACGTGTTGCCGAAGGCATATGCATTACTGCATCTACCAATGCAATAATCTGTTCTCTGTTGGTTGTCTCGTTTCAGCTAATAATGTTGACATAAAAGAGAACTTTCATTACCCGTTGTAGAGATTTTTGGATGAACAAAGATACGACTTCTATATTTGATGTACATAGATATTTCCTCATTTCAGCGGCCTCGATTTTCCGGGGTCAAAATAACATAAGATATACGGAACAGAGCAGCTGTCGTCAAGTGTATAGCAAGGCAATTGTGATTCCAGTGGAGAGATTCGATTCGCAATATAGCAAGTGTGTGGTGCACATAATCTTAATGTCGAACAATAACAACAAACAAAGCTAAAAATAAAGAAAGAATTACAATTCTACTGACAACTTAATTTACAATATAATTTGATTAGTCGGTGATTGGTTTACGGTTGTTTTTTTTTTTTTTTTTTTTTGAAGTGTTGTGGCGGTCACTAATTAAATGCGTGATTTCGATTTGAATTGGTAAATATACAATCGTAGATAGAAACACCGCAGGGTCCCTCTTATCGAGACGTTCTCGAATAATACTACTAACATAATTATTGATATAATGTTGGTGCCTCTTGAATTTGTTTTGTTTTGGGGGCGATGAATATAACTTGAGGCATTGTTTTGATTTCAAGTAAAATGTTCGATTAGTAAATACTTAGATACCTCGTGCAAGGTCTCAAGTTGATCGATTTGTCGTCGGTTGAAGTAAATATTGTGCGTCCATATTATTACCACGTAAGAGGTAGCACGTCTGTTAGAATGGGGCTTTGAGATGAGCATTTTAAATAGGCTATTTGTTTTGTCATGGCCCAAGGTATAGGTGCTATCGATTTCCCGATTACTGGATACATGGAGTGTGACATACCGCTATCTAATCCAGCAGTCATCATTTGTCATTGCTGCAAATATTTGAGCAGGAGAAAGAAGTATCAAACTTCCGTCAAAAAACCTAAGTCGGTTAGATATGTCTGGACTAGATGAACACTGAACGCAAAAACTAGATTTACCTACGTCAGCCGCATATGAGAACTGTCACTTGACACTGCCACTTAGTACTCGAGTCACGAATTTATTTTCGGCCAACACTTCATGTGACCGATGTAGTCCATTCAAAACCGAGACAAATCAAGTCAGTCTGCTGTCAGACTTACTAAACTATATACTTGAACCCAGTCCCCAGTTTTTTAGTTTGACATTAATTTTAGATTTCAGTCGCTACAACAAAACGTGGTCTGCTGTTATTTTCAGATATCCCATCCACATGTGAAAGCGTACAACCCTCATCAAATTGAACGCCGCAATTTATGAAATCCTAAAGCCCAAATGTGGCTCATATTTTATCAGTGAACGCCTGTACGTAAAACAAATATAATCGCGCGGTTTTCCTTGTTCCAATTGTATTTTGGTGTCACCACACAGCTGACGAAATTCTCGCATCGTCATTGAATCTGTGTAAACAAAACAATTAGCCGTTTGAACTCGGCATCAAATTGAAGATCCCTTCAATAAGTCACAAAAATGAATGGTTCTGAGAAGCTAGGGTAACCATTTTTTTATTGTATTTGTGTAAAGAAATCAATTAAAAAACCAAGACTAACTTGTGTAGTGTTCCCCAATATCAAAAAAGCTCCTAAAAATAACTCGGAAAAAAAGCAAAGCAACGGCAACCCAAAATAAAGGGATGACGACGACAACAAGGCCTTTGTTGAACGTGTTTTTTTATTTATTCTTGCATGATGCCAACCTGTGGGACATGGGATGGGAATCGCTTCGAGACAAAAAGAGGGTTAGTTAGAGTTAGAGTACCTTGTTCAGTTCAGATCGAGTCGCAGTTTCCACCAGTTTTAGAACAAAAGATAAAAAGAGTGCATAGCACATGTTCAGTTCGTGTACTTGTTCGAGAAGACCAGTAGCCAAGCGAGTTACAACAAAAACTACGAAAGAGTAGTTCAACGCTCCAGCAGTCAACACTCAGCACAGACCGTAGCACGCCAAGTATGAGTGATCATTGTTTACATGCGTGGCGATCACGATGGTTTGGGCTGAGATTTTTGTTTACATTTTTTTTTTCCAGACACACACAACTCAACAAAACAGCTGCGGCTGTGTATCTTTTGCATCTTCTTGGCTATGTGCCTGCAGTGCCATGCCAGCACACATATTCACAAAATTTCTATTAATTGCAAACAGCTCAGAGCTTAGCCCATGTTTCAATGCTAATCATATAAATGTGTGAACAACGTATCGGCGGAGTGATATTCTACTCTATAGACATGATAACAATACGAAAGTGTAGTTTATGCATAAATGTCGTTTGTTTGGTATTTGTTACTCTTGGGGTGCGCATCGCGTCAGGAGCGAGTTCACTTTTATATTGATTTATTTTTTCCCATGGACTTTGACCTGTTGTCGTTTCTAGGCAGACCTGAGTGCACGCTGCACTGTCATATGCAAGTGCTTTAGGTAGAGCTTGATCACTATGCACTGAACAGTTCAATAGATCAAAATCTGACAAAAATGGAAAATACATGTGGTCTAGGTACAGGTACCTAGTTCAATTGAACTCATTCTTTTCGTTTGAAAAAAAACCTAACAAAAAACGAGTTAAAAACTGCCAAAAATCGCAACGGAAAAAAAGCTGTAAAAAACCCATCTCTTAAAAAAAAATTCAGCCTTATGATAACATTCAGTGCTCGTGTTTTTTTAAAGGGTGTTATGTCCTATCAGTTACATTATTGTAACCCAGGCTGTCAGTTTGTTCATCCAAAAGTGAGTGGGTGGAATACGTACTTTACTAATCTTAATATAATGCAATGCAGTTCAAAAAATTCGGTAGTGTTAGTGCAGTGGTATTGATTTATCGTGGATCTGATCTGATTTGAATTTAATTTGTATCTGGTTGGGTTCTGCTTCGCTCTTGTACAAAAGTCACTCAAACTTGTACACGGGAAAAAACTGTAGACCTCTTTCATTTGTGAGATGTTTGACGTATGGTCCAATATGGCTTCCAATATAATTCGAAATTAAAGTAACTAGTCATCCACGTATACGACTTCAAATTTACGGGAGCTCACAATTGCGAAATTTGTATTGAAAGTAAAGCCACTGTGAACTACAAAAATTTAGAAAATAATTTTGAGTTGAAACTAAAAATATTTATTGGTAAAATAAGACTTTACATTGATCTCAAACTATAAATTGCAATCAGAAATTCAGAATTGCTACAGCCGAAAACAAGACAATATCAAAAATTTAAGAAAACCTCTCTCTTTCAACTGGTTCAATCTTTGGTTATATCTCGCAGCAAAAAAAAAAAACACCAGTGCCCGTGAATTTCAATTCTGACATTGGGCTTTACTAATAATCATTTTTTAGCTTCACACGTAATATTTTGTAGGACACAATATACAATTTTGTATGAACAATTTCGCCATTGCGAGTTCTAAGAATTTAGCCTGGATACTAGAAATAACTATTCACCTCTATTCTGAGATCCGAATCGAATAGAAAACTATTCGATTTCCTCAAACTGGCATTCCTACTTTCGATTTTGATAGAGATTCATTTTTTGTTCATTTCTCCCGGCATTCTCAGTTTCGATTGATTTGAGTTAAATATCAAATTTTATTCGATCGGAAATTTCTGATCGAAAGCTGTAAAAATGTTAGTGGAATTGCGTTTTAATAAATTGAAAGAAATGTTGCTCACTTTTATCACAAAATGTAGGTATATAAAGCGCATATTATGAACTAGGAAGCAACATTTGTTCGTTTTATTGAGAAATAATAATTTATTTGTATTAACCGGCAGATTAAATGGATCCGATTTGTCTCGGAGTATTTTTGGATTCAATTTGACCGATTCTTCCTCCAAAAATACATATGAAGTTATTTTTATTTAATAAAAGCAAACCAAAAAATGTACAATCTGACAGCTAAAACCTTAAACAGCTGATTTCGAAAATCAAATTCATCAGTAAAATCATTCGATAATGAATTCCTTTCCCTCGAATCTTAGAATGTGACGAGTTCATTCGAGTGAAAGTTTTAAATTCGAGGAATACTCGATTCGATCGAATCTCAGAATTAGCATGATTATGTCGTTTTCGATTTGGCTTTTCAGATTTTGATCTGAGATTTCAGATTTCTGCTGCCAAAACGAACATGAAATCTGAATTATATTGGTATGTGTGTGTATTGAGTTGGCGGCAAAATAAAACATTTTTGCACTTGCACTCGAAATCCATTTCAATTGATTTTCACACATTTATAGTACTGCATTTCGAAATAATTTAATATAAAAACTCGATCCCATATGCGTAAAATAAATAATTCAGTTAAAAAAGCAATCCTTCCAACGATAAACAATTCGTAACCGACGCTGTGTGTCATAATCATTGGTGTTAGTGAAAGTATGTGTAAAATCTGAGGAAAAATTGAGATTTCTCAAAAGTGATCTGAGATCAAAAAAAAGATTGATTTTTGTGGCACATCGAACATGAAAAGCAATCTCGATCAAAAAAAAAATTGATCTTTTGCCAAATCGAAAACGACATTAGTATATTGCGGATTGGTACCGAACGGTAAACGAACAGTACTTTTCCTCTCAGTGTACCACCTCGTTCAGCTCTCTCCGTTTTGCTTTGCACGCACTCGGCTGTCGGCTCTCCTCTTATAAAAAAAATAATGGGTTTGAGATGAGTTGAGTCACTTTCAGTTTGGCGGAGTGAAGTATAAAATGAAATGAATTGTTCTAAATACACTTTAGTTGAATTTAGAATTTCAATCGTGAGGTTGTATTTGAAGTTTACGCAAGTGTCTCGTGCGAACTAGGAATTTTTGAAATCGAAAGTGTTACCCAAAAAAAAAAAACATTTCGTTGCAAAGATCATTTAAAAAGTATATAAAAAAATAAAATTTTATTTCCCTTGCCCCAAGTGCAGTGTGAAGTGTGATTAGTGAGAAAATCTGAAATTTAAAACGTTGAACGGTTACGAAAAACTGGAACCAACAAAGAATACAGATCAGCAAAATGCCGGTGGGAATCTTTGAACACACAAATGGGTAATCTAAATATTTATATTGTTCAGTGCATAATGTAGTAGCTGCTCGCAGACCTAAACCAGTCGGATATAGTGTAAACAATACTAAAGCAGGCGAAGATTAGTAAACACTTTTCAAGGGCTTTTCTAAATAAGTCATATTTATTAAGAATTTTTTCTATGTAGTAATTGAGCATTGGACATTTGTCCATTCATTGAATTGTTTTTAAATCGGTTGTATTCAAAGATTTGTCTTGCAATTGTCTTGAGGTTGAGGGTCGTACGTCGAATGCATTACAATAGTTATCGTCAGTTAATTTATCAATTGCGCATAGAAGGCAGGAATGGCAGGCATAGATGGTGGAGATGGGGTGAATTCGTGGACAGATTTAGATTAGTCTCTCGAACAAACTCTTCCATTGTTTCATATTTTAAGACATAGTCCAAAGCCCTGGTAGCTAGCGCTCATTCTTCTGTATTAGAATTTAATTTGTCTAACATTGTAATCCTTATGAAATAAAAAAAAAAATATTTTCGCACTAATAAACCATCAAAACCGAAGTGGTTAACGAAATGAGTTCTGATCATTTACCGATAGAATACAATTTTCTTTTGGTTCCGGAAATCGTTTCCTTTGATTATAGAAATTCGTCCATTTAGAAGCAGCTTGTATTTGAAAATAGAGAAAATTCAAAAAAATAAAAAGAGTGAAATAATCGGAAGTACAAGATGCTGAATTTCATTTCTCGACAGTATTGAACAATCGGTACCGATGAAGGTCCTTTCGTCGAATATTGACAATTGTCAGTTAGGCATTCAGCTAAACTGACTTGTAAAAGCTGAGCCCGATGGAATTCCCATAAGTGTCCTTAGTTCAGAGGTCGGATTCTGTAAGGGGAAAACGTTAAGACATTTTCTTGCGCACCATTGATTTGCTCAAGCCAAAACGTTTGAAAAAAATGCCGAGCCAGCTTCAAAACTGGTGTGTAAAAGGTTTGACTTTCAGTCGAAGGAAAGTTCAAGGAATACAAATATAACTGTAAAAATGTTTGTTTAGGAACAGTTGCGCCCAAGGATCGGAGCTTGGACCTATTCTTTATAAAAACAGACACGCTTCTAAGTTCCATTGTCCTACCCTTGTGTGTATGCCATCTTCGCTGATGAAACGTAGGTAGGTATATTAATCAGGCGCGTCGCTCATGCTTTCGACATTTCAATTAACTGTCGGACTGCACTAAATACTGGCAGAAACCCTGGCTATTTTTAACTGAGAAGTCAACTAGTGATACAAATTATTTTGTATGAAAAATATTCCTGAACGAATTCCACTTGCAAAAAAACCCACGGAAGCGAAAGGCATCGGTGTAAAAGGTAAAGGTTCTCGTCTTCCGAGGACAACAAATTTTAAGCATTACTTGACACTCAAACACTCAACTCAAATAGTTAACATTGCGTAGGCCGTTTAAAAGAAAGATGCACTTTACCACAGATTCAGGAAGTATACTTGGCAGCTGCTGTTTATCCGTCGATGTAATGCCGAATTCACAATGTCGCGTTGAACGCGTGCGTGCGTCGTCGAGCTTTGGCACGCTTTATCGAAACTTTACGATTTTAAGTGCCAAAGCGCGCGAGCAACAATTTTGTAAAACGAAATGCTGCTTTGAAGCGAATGCGCGTTGAGAGAGTAGAGTATTCGCCGAAATGGAAAAAAAATCATATATAACAGCATAGTAAGCAAAGAACAACCTTAAAGTGGATACACGACCAATGATTTATCAAAGAAAAACATAAAAAATCAGTAATTGCTCAAGAAAAAAATAGAATACGTCATTTACACACACTAAATTTATTAATCGGCATTGAAAAAATAGAAAAGTGTTCTTTAAAATAAAAATGTGTCGATCTGTACCACTCCATCTAATCAAACGCGCGTGATAGTAGAAAGTAGCTCTACTCAGGCGTCGCGTTGAACTTTACGATATTTACGATCTAAAGTCGACTCAATGCCTGAAGCTGTATTTTGTGTAGCAGCATATGAACGCTTTGTTTCTACATAATCTGTCAACGCACGCGCGCGTCAACGCGACATTGTGAATTCGGTATAAGAATAGAAATTACAAAATTGATTCGGTTTCTGACAAAGCATATAACAACAACATCAAGTCTGTTTCTTGTTCTCTTTGAACTGACAAAGAACACATGAACCACTACCGCGTACTAAGCTTTGAACAGATGACGATGACGTATGTGGTATGAGTGCGATTGTTTTGGATTTCCTTGTTACAAGAACAAAAAACCTGATTTCGGCTGATCATTTTCGGATTTACGCAAGATAATCGATTTGTTACATGTTCAGTTCAGAATTCCGTATATAATACAAGACCGCTAGTATGACGTGCCATTCAGGGGTTGCCAGTTTGTTATAGTTTTTTTATAATAGTTCCTTGAATGTTTTACCGAGTGCAAGCACCAACCTCATCTGTAATTTTTTTTTTTTCTTTATTTTATTTTATTTTTTCTTTATTCTCAAACATTTATTGATAGTTTATACAAATTATTACAATTCTAACAATTTATCTAAATTATGAGAATAGTTAGTGACATTTTTATTCAGTTAAATAAATAGATGTAGGGGGAAAGCGGGAGACTTGAACATATGGGAGACTTGAGCCACTCTCAATAATTTGCTCAAATTCCATTGAAATCCAACAAGTGTAAGTGTATGCGATGCAGACAGTGACGAGCTAATTGCACACAAAAAGAATTCTAAATCATCAGCTGTCTCTGGTTGGTCGAAGAGAAAAGGTTATTTGCGGTGCCAATAGTAAAAAAATTTTTTTTTCTTTTTTCTCTATAAAATGGATCTGTAAAGCATTAAAAAATCAATTTGATATATAACAAAAATTATGAATATAAATTTGTTAAAAAATGCGAACGGGAGACATGAGACAGTTTCTAAAGGGAGAGTTGATCAGTGGCTCAAATCTCCATTTGCTCTGATGAAATGTTATGTAAGTGTTTTAAAGCCTTGTATTTAATTTTAATAATAAAAACAATAATTTAATTAAAAAACTCAAAGAAATAAACCTTGTAATATGTTATTTAAGTTATTGATTTATTTTCGTTATGTTTCTGAAGTTTAGTTTTTGTTTACCTTTTTTTACTTTCTATATGCTAAGAAACTGAAGTACCTAAACCACTAAAACAATAAAAATAAATTATAATCACATTGGAAGTGGATAAATTATTCGTTTTATTGTTTTTCTCGTAGGATTTGAGTATGTTCAACTCTCCCCGAAGGGGTGTTCAAGTCTCCCGGTGGTGCGGGAGACTTGAGCCGAAAATCTGTTTTCAAACATTTGGCATTTGCCAAAAATTTCTTGCGTTTATTATAAGTTTAAGAGACCGTTCTTAAAATAGATAAATGTAGCTATAAAAAAATCCATTTAACAGGTGGCTGTGATTGATAAACAAATTTTTATTAACGATCTAACAAAAAGTGGCTCAAGTCTCCCGCTTTCCCCCTAAATGTCACTTCAGATAAATACAATGTGGGGAGAACAAGTGTATTATATTAAAATTCATCTAAATTCAAAATTCATTAAAAACAAAAATAGAGAAAAAAACGAAAGCATCGGGACAAAATTTCATTAAATAACGAAGCGCAACAAAGAATCTATAATCTATATCATTGTGATCAAAGTTTAGAAGCCACACTTTTACTTTTTTTAAAAATTCCGGTAGATTTCTAATGATTCGTATATTAACGGGAAGACCATTAAATATCTTGCAAGAAACAATCGAATAGAAGTTTCTGAATCTGGAGGTACGAAAAGAAGGAATAGAGACTAAGGTTCCTGTGTTGCCTCTTAGGTTATAGGATTCAGAGTTAGGGCTCTGAAAATAGCCACCTCTTATGAAGAAAATGTTTAGAACTTTAAAATAGTAAAGGTGCCTTACAGGCAGAATTTTCATTTATCTAAATAGCTCCATGGAGTGGGCTAACGACAACCAGCTGTTGGAGTTTATTGAGGTAGGCACCTCCCCAGCAGCCTATTCCGTACTGTAATCTAGAGTGGAAAATCCCAAAGTAGATTGTATTTAAAATTTTTGTAGAGCAGTATTTCCCAAGACGGTAGAGACTGCGTAGAGACGATAATAAATATTGCTTCAAAATTGAAATGTGTTTGCGCCAACTCAAAGTATTGTCAATAGTGACACCTAAGTATTTATAATGGTCAACTATTTCAATTTTGAAGCAATTCCCATTACAGCCCATATTTCTATCATAAAAACCATCGGTGCTTTGTACATCGCAAGCACAGTTAAGCAAGCAAAATCTACTACAATTAGGAGCATGGAATATAATATCTATGTCCGGGGATTCTTGCATAGTGAGGCTAAAGTACATAAGCTTAGTTTTGTTGCTTACTACTAGCTTGTGTTCGGCGAGCCAAAGCCTTAACAGGTAGACATCGTGATTAATGGCAGCAACTAAATTTAGGGGGTTAGTTGAGCTATATGCAAAAGCCAAGTCATCGGCAAAAGCCTTAACTTCACCAGCAAAATCGAGTGTAAATAGTGAGTTGACATAAATCAGAAACAAAATGGGACCAAGAACTGATCATTGGGGAACACCCAGATTGATTACCTTGGAACTACTAAAACTTTGCCCAATTTTGACTTTTTGTAATCTATTCTTCAGATAAGAAGAAAACCAATTTAATATGAATCCACGAAATCCCACATTATGCAATTTCTTCAAAAGAATGCTATGTTCAACCATATCGAAGGCTTTTGTAATGTCTACAAATAACCCGGCACAACATTTCTTAATATCGAGTCCCTTGTAAATAATTGTGCAAAAATCTAAGAGCGCATCTTCCGTAGAACGGCATTCCCTGAACCCAAACTGCTTTTCACTGAAAAATTTTATTTTGTTAAGATATTTCAGAACCCTGCTTTTGATTGTTTTCTCAAACACTTTCGATATTACGGAAAGTAAAGAAATCGGCCTGTAGGTAGTTACTTTTTT
Source organism: Cheilosia vernalis (assembly GCA_949126925.1). Classification (NCBI taxonomy): domain Eukaryota; kingdom Metazoa; phylum Arthropoda; class Insecta; order Diptera; family Syrphidae; genus Cheilosia; species Cheilosia vernalis. Next base: position 15,585,838 of record OX421363.1, read on the forward strand.
CATTTCTGTTACCCTTCTTAAAAATTGGTATTACATTGGCGCATTTCAATAAATCAGCAAGTTCACCCGAGAAAATACTTAAATTAAAAATATGAGCCAATGTATTAACAACATTAAGTGCTATTTTTTTTCAGGACAATACTAGAAATTCCATCATTGCCAGAAGAATTCGAGTTGTTGAGGGAATTTATTATTTTCAATAGCTCAAACCCTGTAATGGGTTCAAAATAGAAGCTGTTATTTACAGAGGTGCATACACCAAGACCTGTTGTACAACAGAAACGGCTGGACCTAGGAGGATCATTAGAAAAATACATTTCACCCACGGATGCAAAGTATTCATTGAACTCGTTAGCTACAACAACAGGATCTGCGACACTAATGTTTCCACTTTTAAGAACAATGGAGAATGGATTCGCTATAATTCCTTATGTTACGATTAGTTATACTATTTACAACTTCCCATTGTTTTTTAAGAATCCCTCGTGCATTGCTTCTTCTGCTTTGAAAGTAACTATCACGGCAGATTTTTATGTCCTAATTAATTATTTGGCACAGATGATTGTAACGGCTTTTCAAAGCAGAATTAAGTGTATGCTTGAAGCATTTAATACGCAACATATGCTTGAGTTTAATTTTTTTGAGAAGAGAATTGTTCATCCAAGGTTTAATTTTAGTTTTGGATTTTCTTAACTCTACGGAAGAGCTAGAGTTATGAACGTAATATGTTAAAGTTTTTGAGAATATTTAGTAGAGGTGTAAATTTCTTTCCAGCTTTCGCGCAACAGTTTATCGTTTAAAACACTGAAGTTAATGTTGGTTACTTTAGGAGAGGGGGCGATTACACACTTTTTGTTGTTAGGGATATTGAGTATTAATCCAGTCATACAGTGATCGGTAATTTGTAGATCAAAATTAATACCAGCACACACATTTGTTGACAAATTCTTAAAGCGTCCAAATACATGGTCGATGCAAGTGCTAGAAGATGGTCTAGTAGGTTCATTGATAAATGATATTAAGCCATGCTCAGCTATTATGGATTCGTAAGTATCTACTCCAGTGTTTGAACTTAGGATATCCACGTTAAAGTCACCAAGAACAATGAGGTTATCCACTTTTTCATTGTTTAGAAAAGCTGAGAGCTCATACAGAAACAATTGAAGGGACATATACTGAATTCTATATACACAAACAATGTTAAGAACTTCACTGCCAATGCTGCAGGTAATTTTTATAACATCCGCACTGTTCAAACTAAAAGAAACAACCTCACACTCATATGAATCTCGCACAAATACTCCTACACCCCCCGCAGAATACGAATCATTAGTGTTGGAAAAAAAATTAAATAACAAAGCGGCTAACAAAATCTCCGTTCTTCTCTTTACAGAAGCGAACATTTCAAAATGAACAAACTCTGTCGTCAGGTGTCGATCGAGTCGCCCGGACCGGTTGTTAGAAATTGCGTTTTCAATTTCTTTGTACCGATACAGGATACCCCAGCAAAGGGTGCACGCATAAAGATTGTCTGCGCCGGTGCATGCTACAAACGCAATCGATCCGCATCGATTACATCGATGTCATCCGTTTCGTCCGAACTGAGTGATTACAATCCAACACCGTCGCAAGCAGCCCAACAGTCGTCCCCAGCTCATCAGGGTATCAGGGAGGGATCCCTCTTCCCTGGCTTTGAGGTGGCTGGTGTTATTGAATGCCTGGGCGATGAAGTCGATCCAGACTGCGGCCTGACCATTGGCCAACGCGTTATCGTATACCCATTCGATGAGACTCCATCCGGTTATGCTGAGCTTATGGTTGTTCCTGATTTGAAATTTATTGTGCCCATTCCGGATGCATTGCCAATTAGTGTCGCAGCAATGCTACCGACTGGCGCATTGTTGGCTATGAATGCTGTCTTCAAGGCTCACTCGGTGGTCACACAAATTCTGAAGGAGCGCAACGAAAAGGATGGCAAATGCAAGATATTGATTGTTGGTACCGGCGGCCTGGCATTATGGGCAGTACGGATTGCCTCATACCATTTTGCTACATCGGGCGCTAACAATTTGGTGGACATTACAGTGGCCAGCTTGAGGGATGAGGGATTCCGTTTGGCTACAGAAATTGAGAAGTGAGTGCAATCGGTGTGTTATATTGTTTGGGTTTGATATAATTGCTTATGTTTTCAGTGTGGGCGTGGTCCAGTGGGACGAATGCTTGTATGAGCCCCAGTTGATCGAGAGGACAAAGAACGTTTGTGGCGGTGCAGTCGATGTGGTCATCGACTTCGGTACCACATCGAGGAGTCTTCATCGCTCAATGAACTGCTTGTCGAAGGTAAGTTTGGTAAAGTATTCAAGTATTTTACGAAATTCAAGTGGGAAGAATGCAATGCAAAATCGACCGTCTAACTCTTTTGGTGTTCGCTAAGAACTTCTGTCGGGGTTTTAATTTCTCCTCGACCTTTACCTCTTTGAGGCTTAAAATCGAAAGAAAAATTTACAGTCATCAGTACTGCTTGTTGTGGGATCATCCTTCGCTTCTTTTGGATGCAAACTGAGTTGCCAATGGACTTTGCTTCGTGCTTCGATATAAACCATAATCAGAATCGAACTGCAGTCCTTACTGGAGCTTAGGTCTTAAGTATCGCGCAACTCCGTTCCGATTGCCACTAATCATCAGACCATGCAGAAGATTATATGTTGGGATGTTTGCGTAGGAAGGACAGTAGAATGCAAAGTATGTGCATTCGAAATGTAAACCTCCGTGTTCACAATTGACACAGCAGACAACGGCTATCGTCAACCTGAAATATGATTTTTTATATGAAATGTTCGACAGCATGTGATTCTATTTCAGAAATCCGTTTTTAACTTTCATCGCCATACATTTATCGTAGTTGGACAGCGGCTTGACTCTCCGAACAAAGCGTATACGAGGCAAATCAGTTATAAACCAACAGCTCAGATCAATGACCAAGGACAAAGCACGGACGAGGTTTAATACTGCTCGTTTGGTACAGTAGTTTTTAGTGTTCCACCTCTGAGCTGTTAAGTCACACTCCATCCTGCCGACAAACCTACGATTTAGCGGAAGTAATCTAATCCAAGCAAAAGTGCGATTACATTGAGTTACTGCACGTTTAGCACATTTCACAATAATTATGACACAATACTCTATCGTCATAGGGTTGACCCTTAAAGAGCCTGCAAAATAATGTGGACTTCAGTGTTGAGGTTCGAATCCCGCAAAAACCCAATTTCCAACTCAGGGTTTTTTCACTGCGCCACCTCTCGCGAACGTCTGACAAACATCCGAGAGGATAACTGTCATGAAAGAGCTTCTCAATTAGCCGTTTGGAATCGGCATAAAATTGTAGATCCCTTCCATTCGTTCCAAAAATGAAAACTCACACAAAACGAATGGTTGCGAGAAGCTAGGCCTAGGGTCCCTACGGACCTGTTGCGCCAAAAATTATTATTATTATTATTATGTCAGTGTTGAGGAATCGTGTTGCAAGGAAGCCTTTTTGAACTGTCTTTAACACTGTTATGAATCCCATTCGGACAGGGGAAACAGCCATCTTCTACTAACAGTCATGTATATAATAAAATAATTCCCATCTTCATTTTCTTCAGGGTGGCGTTGTCCTCATCAGCGAGGAAGTTGCCGAGAAGCTGCTACCAAAATTCGCCCGCCTTTCCAGCGAGAATCAACAAGAGATTATACCAATTTCGAACGGCAGCGTCCAGCAGTTACACGATCTCGTCGAATTAGTTGCAAACCATAAGGTTAGTATTCATTTCATTATAATTACACCTCGCACATTCTCTATCTCTTTCATCTGTCTCAACAGATTGAACCACCGCCGCATTCAGTTTTTCCTTGCGATCAAGCAGCTGATGTTATACAAAAGCTTTGCAATTCAGAAATTCCTGGCCGTGCTATCCTTCGATTCCACGACATTGAATAAACAGCAACAAACTGCAACACAAAACTTAATTATTATACAAAAAAAAAAAAAAAACGCATAAAACCTCCACTTATTATATGCATTATTCAAACAAAATCATATTTTCTATCAGTATAACAGTATTTTTTTTTATGAATACATATTTAACAAACGTATTTATAAAGGAAAATAATGGCGATCAAATGCAGGCAAAGGCAACACAAGCTATTATACCCACAAGAAGAAACCAAAACAAATTATAATACTAAGCATTTGTTTGTTAAATTAATGTCATTTGTTTTTCGTAGCATTAATCCATTACAATTACATACATGTGCGTATTTACAAAGTTCATTCACGTAGTTTATAGAAAGAAAAAAGGAAAAGAAAATTGTACTAATTAATAATAGTTTACGAAAACTAAAAATGATATCAATGTCGCATTAAGACAGAGACTGTATGTATAACAGAAGTTCTGAAATCAACTCATTCACAGTGACTTAAAATCGATTAGAACGACTCTATGTAGCTATTATGCAACTGAACTACATACCATATATACTACAACCGCAAATATTTCAAAAGCAATCAAATCTAAGACATTATTTGCATTCGTGCATTTTATGGTTTTCTCGTTACAGTGTCAGGCTAGAGGTTCTATGCATTTTAAGAGTTGAACAAAAACCTGAATGTGTTACTTTCTGTTACTACATTTAAAGCAAATCAATGCATGATCTTTTTTTTTGTATAATTTTTGTATTTTATTTAAATTTAAGTAAGTTCTTACGTGATATTATTAAAGAGAAAAAACTGTTTATCAACCCGTAGCTTTGCTTAGCGTGCACTACAAAGGAAAAGGAGAGGAAAAGAGTTTATCTATTATTGGAGCTGTTTCTTTTATGCCGGTACCTAATTGTATTTGCGAAATATGTATAGGTCGAATGCAGCTCACTTTCAAACAAGCCATCGGTAAACATCTAGCGTTCATACGGTGCTTCTGCAAATTAACTCGCCGACATTGTTTCCATACAAGAGACACATCGGTGAGTGTTTTCTGATGCACTTATAGCTGTTTTAAGGATGGCGCGATTCGGCAATAGGTATGTTTAATCATTTATGGCCTAGGCGAAGGTTGAGCCCTGCTAGCTTCGAGAGTCGGCCAGAAAGCCAGTTGCTAGGTGAGCTATTTGGGTGTGGGATTGTATGATATTGAACGATCCGCCCGGCGCGAGGTGACACCATTTCAATGAACATCTCTCCGTTTTAAGTAACTCTTACTATTTTTCAAAGCTACATAAACTTTGTGTTTTCGTAACGCAAAACAAATATAAACTCGGAAAACGAATACCTACGGCAAAACCAAAAATATAATATATAAGAAATCAAAGAAAAACAAACTAACGAAAAAAAATAAAAAAAAATATTAAAACAAAGTTTGTGTTTCATTTGTATTACCAGAAAACCATCATGGAGATGAAAAAAGGACTACAAGTAAACAACAAATGATCACCCTAGATCATTCGCTTTTCCCACTCTCTTTGTGTTCCACCTACTCCAAACTGTTTCGTTAAATCGAAATTAATGTCGTTTTCCATTGGGACCACCAGAAATCTTTTTCAGATCTGAGATTTTACGCGGCGAATGGAACGTGCAACGAAATTGATCTGCTTTTGTAAATGGATTAGTGCGTTATTTGACAACACTATCAGCTTTTCAAATTGCATTTGTTGTTGCAAAAATCACAAACTATCGACTTGAAAAATGTTTCCCCTATTGCACATACAAATGGAGTATATTTTTGGTGATTCGTAGTCTTCAGATGATGTGGAAAACTATGAAGATCCTCCTGAATTATATCTATGGCTATTAATGTATTTCGTTATTTTGGTTTTCACGAAACTACCCCCAATTGGCTTCAAAGCAAACTTCTTAAAATGACGTCAAACAGCTGTGCAAAGTATATTGGTATTGTGAGAGTGTGTGTAGATCTGAAAAAATATCGAGATCTGCAAAAAGTGCTCTGAATCGAAAAAAAGATTGATTTTTGGTCCCAATGGAACATGAAAAGTGATTTAGATCAAAAAAAAAAAATGGATTTTTGGTCCCAATGGAAAACCACATAAGATATAAGGAAGACACTGGGGTATTTCTCCCGATTCGCCAAACCGAAATATGACAGAACGGAGTTTTGGTTTGGTGTCGCTGTGACAAATAGAAAACAAAACCGAAAATGATTACCAGAAAGAAAATTCTGCTTAATTTTGCGTTGAAGAATTGATTGGAGCAATAATCGATCGAGTAGTTCTTACAATTTCAAGGTACCTACACCCGTTGTGCCTGTTTCTAATCCAAATATCCTTGAATTTTCCCTCAAATCATTATACAAATTATTGCACCACCCTGCAGTTGAAAATGATATTTTAAAATAATCTATGTGCATTGTTTCACATTTATAGCTCGTCTACAACAACAGAAATTAGCTGTCCAAAAATACGTATTCCAACCTAAACAAAAAATTTCACAAAAATTGCAGCAATATACGAAATTTGGCGAAAAACACCATGGGCGCGCAGAAATTTGCTGACAGCAACAGAAATGTCGATTGTCAGATTTGTTTTCTCAGCACATCAGCCAATAGACGTGTTTACACCACAGCGTGCACACATAGGAGAGTAGTATATGATTACAAACTGGGGTGGAATCCCGTAAGGCGATAGTTGATAGTCGCTTTTGTGATAGTCAAATACGACAGTCACATCATTCTGCTTCTACGTAAGGTGATCGCAAAATAACTATAAAAATTTGGCATCACTTCATCATTTTGAAACAAAATATTTGCTGTCAGTTATTATTTGAATGATAACTGACAATTTCCTGGGAAAATATTATTATTTATTTTGAAAAAAAAACCTACAACCATACAGTGTATGCTATGCCTGCCTTTTAGGACTACACAAAAATTGTATCTACAGGCGGTAACTATAATGGTATGTAAACACATTACCTATAATGTTCATACCTCCAGGTATTTTGTACTCTTTACAAAGGTACAAATTTTATCGTAGTTGGGCCTACATAGTTGCAATCGTAACGAAAATATGATGAAACTCATATTTTCTTAGGAGGCGCACATTGGAATAATTTCTATCTTCTTTATTATATTTATTATAAACAGTGCTCAAGCGAAATCGCCAGCTGCATTCCACCCCTTCTCGACAAGCCAGGAATGCCCATCAGTTTACCCTCCAGCCTACTTTCGGTCGTACTATGAAATATAGAGATTCTTTCATAAGCCGTACAACACGAATGTGGAATGCCTTGCCCAGCTCGGTCTTTCCCCCTCGGTGCAATTTGCAGACATTTAAAACCAATGTGCATCGGAATCTCCTATCTTCTCTATCCCAATTTCCTTAACGCCCGCGCTGTGTACTTCAAACTACACCATAGAGTAGTCATAACCTCTTTAGCGCGTGTTTATTATAAAAAAAAAAAAAAAAAAAATCTCTTGAATAAATAATTGTAACGAAGTAAACATTTTCACTATTCGTGAAACCGAAATCAACAAAAATGTGTGTAATTTATCTGAAAATGATACATAAATAGGTGTCACACGAAAGCGATCGCAAAAAAACGATAGTCACAGTGATAATCACCTTACGTACAGCAAAAAATGAGATTGCGACTATCAACTATCGCAAATCGCCTTACAGAATTCCACCCCTGTTTTACTATGTCGTTTTCCATTGGTTTCACTCGGGGATCCACTCATTCTGTAGTCCAATGGAACAAGAAAACTGCTTCTGATTGAATCCACAAGAGTATTGGTGAAATGCCAAAAAATAATCTACGGCAGACGTCAGTTGACTTGTATAAAATACACAAACTGCACTTGTGTGAGTGCTTCTTGAGTGGATTCTGACTTCAAATCCAGATCCAGAAGCGAAATTCTCTCCTCAGAATCACCAGAAGAGTATTTTTTGTGCCAATGGAACGGTTTCAGAAGTGATTTTTTCGATTCCGGACTCTCCCGGACGCTTCTTTTTGCCCAATGGAAAACGACATTAGACATTTAGGTGACGTGGAATAGTTTCGACTTAAGACTCTTGTAACTTTTTTATTTGTTGACAGATTTGAATGTTTCGGTTGTCAAATGAAAGGTATTTTTTCAGAACGAGTTTCTTTACCCTCTACATCCGTTTCAGTAAAGCACAACCTGTGTTAAGACTCATATATTCTTCGCTTTAAAAGGTGAATAAAAGCGCACCCAGCTGATGCTTCTCGAAGTTGAACACAACTTGGGAAGTTTTCCATATAAAAATCCCGAAGTTGTGTTCAACTTCGAGTGAATAAAATGGGCCTCTGCACGGTGAAGATGGCAGCGTATGGACATCAATGGTCCAGCATGGAAAATCTTCCACTCTATCTCAAAGTATCTGAAAGAGCAGCCTATACGGACATGCAGATAGCGGACGATCTTACCGTATGTGATTAATCCGAAGGGGGGCGCTCAACCAAGCGTACTCGAAATAAAATAACTAAAGACCATGATTTTTCAAATTTTTAAGTTTTTATTAAATATTTCTTTTATATGTTTTCTGTTTTTTATTGTTTTGTTTTCTTCGATTTGTTATTTTTTTAATTTTTCCTTAAAAAGATCACTAAATAACAAAAAATCTGAGGAAATTAAAGAAAACAACATAAGCACTTGAAATTTATGTATAGATACCAATATAGTATTGAAATAAATTTATTCTTGTGTTACATATATATAAATATTGCATGTATATGGTATTTTAGATCAATTTTCTTTACATCATATAAAAGGACACTACGCAATCAACAAAAAAGAAAGTTTGACAAACAAAGGTAGCAGAGAAATATTCAAGATGGTGCTTCTGTTTTGGGCAAAAGGAATAGGAATTGGAGGAATAACATCAAAGCGCACTATATAGAGAACAGACAGATAGGGAAGGATATATACTTTACTCTTTCTGGGGTTGAAAGTATTTTATTTTTTACTTCAATAAATTGTGTTACGAGTAAGTAAAAAAAAATAAAACAAACAAACAAACACACTCTGTAACGGGGGAAAACACATCAAGGTTATAACTATTATTTATTCATGCATTCGGTATCGAATTAGCTACACGAAGGGCTTAATTGTTCTGACACGTTGACACGAGGGCGGGATACCAAACAAGAAATTACCCAAACCAGACGTTTTTCCTAACAACAAATTGTCTTCTAAATAGGCTGAACATTTTGCACACGAAGGGGGTCAAAATCGTTGTTGCAGCTCTTTATTTTCTTAAACGCGAACAGCGGCCGGAGGAAGAATGCGATTCGTCAAAGCTCACGCTGTAGAGCAATTCATTTAACACATAATTATTTTATGGTTACTTGGAATTTGTATAATCGCACACAATGTCATTTCTACCGAACGAATATCACACAAAATTGCAGTAAATTCAACAGTTTTTAGGCAAATGTCAGAAGGACAGCAGTGCCCTCACCTCATCTGCTAAACGATCCAAGACCGAACTGAGAGGTTCACGACAACCATCCAAACGCATAAGCAAAGCACAGCAACAGCAAAAGGGACAAATTTAATGTGAGTAAAGATCTGAGAAGAATATTAGTATGGTCAGTAGAAGTAGGCTATTGATTGAGGTTCCGTTTATTGATTGACCTATAAGGAAGCAAGGTTCAGCTGATCAGTTAGTATTTCGCTCATCAGATACCTCAATCAGCAGCCTTCCTACTAACTCAGTCTCGCATCGATCACAGATGGGTGAAAACAATAAGGCCCTTTGTGCAGTAACTTTATAATTTAACGGTTTTCACGTATATAGTTCAATTCATTTGTTAGTCATACACATTCGGCTTAATATAAAATTTTATTAATATGAATCATGGTCAAAGTAGGCGTCGTTGAGACCCTACCGTGAGTATGTATGTATTTTGTTTTTTTTTTCTCATTAGCTTATTAAATCTATTCTCTCATAATGTTCTGGTAAATTGTATCAAAAAGGAAACTTGTGAATGAAAGTTGCAGATGATGTATAGCTGAGGAAGACTGGAAGGGAATAAGCAGATAGTGCAAATAGATTTTGGTTGCGATTCACATAAAGTGCTACACCATTCGATTCGGTGAAAGGGGAAGGAAAAATTGGAAAATTATACTGTCAACTTTACGAAGAGGAACGTTTGACATCAGGGGATGATCTGTTGCTCAGCGTATTCCTATTCAGTCGTAAATGCACTCTTTTCCCGCCCAGTTCTTCCATTTGAATTTCAACTCACAGAGCGAACACATTGCATCTTTCAATCACAATAGAAGATCTGAAAGTCGGGGATGGGGAATGATTCTACGACCCGTTTCTAAGGGCTTTGATATCCGAAACAAAAAATCTCAACTCACCCACCCACAGAGGGTGGGCGGATACTATGTTAAATTTAGAATATACAGTCAGTGATGTGTGTTTGTGTGCTTTTGGGTGAGTGTGAAAGGATAATAACAGATTTCTTTTGTGCCCGGATTAAACAATGAAAAAACACTTATAAACTTATATCATATCAATCTTTGTGTTTGTAATATCAATTATATATATATATATGTGAAAATATCTACAATAAAACACGCCCCATTCGCACATTGGTGTGGTGCTAAGTAGAGCGCGCCCGCCCTTCCCACTACCACATTACCGTTTCTTTTTGTTCGCCTTAGTGAGCTTGCGTTTCTTTACGATCATATCATACAAAGCCTCCAAGCCCTCTTGGAGACCCTCGCCGGTTATTGCACAGGCTGGCTGTATATACCAACCTTTGAATTGTTGCTGTTGTAGCTGCGATCCGCCACCACTGTTACCCTTGTGATGGGGATTTGCTGTTGGCGTCTGCTGAGTGATTGTGATTGATGTCTGATTATGCTGATGCTGTTGCTGATGGTAGGTGATATCACAATTTGCGGCTTTGGTTGATGCATTCGCTGAGGACAGCGCCGATGATGTTGATGTGGATGTTGAAATTTGCTGACTCATTGACTTATGATGATGATAGTGTTGTTGTGACGTTGGTGTTATACTAGGTGTTTGTCCAGAATTTGGCGTTGTTGTGTTGGTAGCATGCGAGGATGAACTGGAACTTAATGAGGTCAGATTCAGACTTGGGTATAGAGGTGAAAGTTCGTGTAGGCCAAGAAATTTCTCTAGCTCTTTGGGATCTCGGGCGCCGGGTAGGTCTTGTTTGTTGGCTAAGATGAGAACAGGAACGCCCTAAAATAAAACAGAAACATGTATGGCGTATTAGAAACAAAACCAACACAGTGAATAGTACTCGGGACGTAACCTGATTGTCAGGGCATTTCGCTGTACGCATAAGTTCCATTTTAGCCTCTTCCATTCGTTCCACATCGACAGAGTCGACTACGAAAAGAATGCCGTCTGTACATCTGCAAAGCAAATAAGAGTTAAGTTATTTTTTCTATTTGTGGCAACGATGTGTACTACCTTGTGTAGCTACGCCAAAGCGGTCGAAGCTTCTCTTGACCTCCAACGTCCCACACCAAGAAGTGTACTCCTTTCGCTTTGCCAACTGTTCCTTGGATCTGAAATGGTAAAGGAAGATGTTTTTATAAACACAAAAGGCGGACATTATCAGGTTTTTTTTTTTTTATTCTGAAGTAAAAATCTGCACCGATTAGTATTTGGCGTCGGCGCCTGGGATAGGACACAACTAGAACGGGCCAAGGTAACAATGACCGCTGAGGCTGCCAAAAAACCGGCAACCGCGGCGGTCGTAGCTACGGTGGAGGCTCAAGCGTCTACTAGTGGACTTATACCAGCCAGAGAGAAACAGGGCAAAAAGGATGGAGAGGGGGCCGTGTCTGCGGAGGTCAGAGATACCCTCCTAAGCAAAAGGAGCAGATCCGACGATGTCGTTGAGCCGAATGCAGCTGAAGGTGAACCGAACCGAACCGGACTACTACTATTTAGTGCAAAATACAAGATACCACCCTTCAACCAGCCCAGACTTGATGGAGTGGAGCTTTCTCTCTCGGAGACCGCAAAATATCTTGGCACGATATTAGACAGGAAACTAAATTGGAAACTTAACGTACAGGAAAGAGTCCGCAAGGCTTACAATGCTCTCTTCATATGCAGGAGAACAGCAGGAAAGAAATGGGGCATGAAGCCGTCAATGTTATATTGGCTATACATAATGGTAGTAAGACCCATAATTACATATGGGGCTCTTGTCTGGTGGAAAGCCACAAACAAGAAGTATGTACGGGATATGTTGACCATGGTACAAAGAACAGCCTGCATTGCCGTTACGGGTGCTTTACGTACCACACAAACGGTTGAACTGGAAGCGTTTATGCATCTTTTGTCACTGTACTTACAAATAAAATCAATTGCAGGTAATAGTGCGCTACGGCTCACTAATATTGGGCTCTTTAAGAACAGTAGGATATGACATAGCAGTATTTTGAAGGAATCATTCTGCGAAATAACGGAAAAGGCGGATGAAGGTCTTGGTACACTAGATTTTGACACACTATATGATGTGTTGTACCCTGACAGAGAGGATTGGTATAGGAATTTGGTTTCGAGGTTGAAAGAGACCTCGATATATACTGACGGCTCCAAAACCAGCGAGGGCACAGGGTCTGGTGTATTCTCCAATGAACTAGACTTACATCTGGCCCTAAGACTTTCGGACACATGCAGTGTGTTCCAGCCAGGGATTCTGGTCGTACTCAAAGCTGCGGAGGTACTTGAGATGAGATCGATATCCAATAAGAATATCGCCATCTACATTGATAGTCAGGCTGCGCTTAAAGCAGGAACTGCCGCACAATGCTCAAGGCATTATGTTCGCAGAATCGTGTCAGATTATGTTGGGTACCTGGGCATTGTAATATTGAAGGTAATGAAAGGGCCGACGCTCTGACCAAGGAAGGAGCCGCAAGATGGTCACAGCTAGATGGTCACAGGGTCTCAAAGGCACTGTGGTCCACTTTAAACCGGAAAAAGTCTGAAGAATTAATCAACTTCAGTAGAACAAAGCAAAGATTAACGGTAGGAATACTCTCTGGACACTGCCTCCTAAGGAAGCATGCCATGAGACTAGGGCTAACTAATTCGGACACATACAGGTATTGTGAGGACCTACAGGTCACGGAAGACATCTCCCACATCCTATGCGAGTGTCAAGCAATCGCTCAGAGTAGAAGGAAGCACCTTGGCAGGTACTTCTTTAATCACTTAGAGGACGTTGGTTCCTCAAACAATATTGAGACCATAATAATATTCTGTAGGGAAATTGATTGTTTGGGCGATTTGGTTTAGGTTTTTAACCGTAACGGTTCCTTGGGGATGGCGATGGGCCCACTATGGTGCGTGGTCTTTTGTGACGATCTCACAACCCCACTCAACCTAACCTAACCTAGTATTTGGCGTCTGTCCCAGTGTCTCACGGTAGGAGTTTAAAATTCTTGTCGAAGCTTCAAAAGAATCGCATCGGGAACGTCACAAAGCTTCGATAAATATGTACTTCAGAAAACGCTTCGAAAAACACCAAAGGAAGGGTGTGTCAAAAACGTCAAAGATGACATCTTTTGGGGCACTGATTTTTGCCGATGAAAATGTATCGTTATAACCGAAAGTTTGCCAAAATCGAATTGCTCAGGAACCTGGACTTGCAGAAAATGTGTTATTATTTCCTGAGGATGAGGTATATTTGTGGCTAAAATAATTGCTGACGCTAGAGAAACGATTCACGCGCCACAAATTAGCATCTGTGACACACCAAAAAGTGTCCGACGATTCGTTTCGCTACATTTGTTCCAAAAATAACACAAAATTGAGACTTAAAATCGACACCTCAACCAAAAGGACCGGATGTCTGAATGTGTCCCAAATTATTCTTATTATATTTGCTATTTTTTACGAATTATTTTCAAAGGATCTAAGCTCTGCTTGGATTGATTTAGGCTCCAATTCAGCGTATCCCTCAGCGTATTGTCTCAATAGAAGAGAAATTCAACAGGCGCTTGACGACTTGCAGCTCCATTTAATGAAAAAAGACAACTCAAGCACTTCTAGTTAAAAACGTTACTTACTTTTTCGCAATTGAATCCAATCGTTGGTACCGTATTTAAATACTGATCAAATTTAAGTCTATACAACGCTGTGGTTTTCCCAGCTGAGTCCAGTCCGAGCATAACTACGTGCAGAGTCCCCTGCAAAAGGAAGAAGAGAAAATAATTTGCTAACATAAGATACACACAAGTGGGCAGGCTTTTCTTACCTGTGTAGGCAATGAATCCAGTAAATTTCCCCCACTTTTGCCCATAGTTGCCCCCATATTCTAACGAAATATATATATTTGCTTTATTTTTGTTTTCAGTTTATCTCCAAGGCAATAATTAAATTATATTTTGCGTTCCCCGTTTGTTTTATTTAAATTTTATTTAATTATTCGATTCGAATCGTTGTTTTTTTTTTCTAATTTATTTATCGTTTATTTTTTTTGTTTTGTTTTATAATTCAGTATAAAAGAAAGGCTGATATATCACAGCACCATGCATAGCAGGATTATCTAGATCTGAAATGAGAAGGAAGAGAAAATTCATAAGTAGGTAAATTTACAAATATGTGCCATGAAGAAAAACGATCTATTTCCACCGTTGAACGATTGATTAACTCTTCGGTATGCGCTAAGTAAGGGACCGAGAAACTTTTTCCTATTAATAAGATCTTTTCTACCACCAACAAGTTATTTGACGTTTCAATGCAAACAAAATTGCATTCAAGTGGGAGCACTGCCACAAATTCTTATAAAAATGATCATTTCTCGGGGATTCGTTATTCATGATCTAAACTGAACTACGCTTATTTTGAGATTCGAATGAATAGTCAATTCTAACGAATGAATTTTCTGTATTTTGAGATTCGAACGAATAAAATTCATTATCGAGAATGTCATCAAATGAACTCAACTATCGAAATCAGTGCCTTGATTTTGTGCGGTTTTTGAGGCGATGTCGCTAGGGAACGGTCCGAATCGGATTTGCATGTGTGAGTGAGCCGCGCACTGTGACCAACGTGACCGTTGTGCAATAATTTGGCACTTTTTTCGAGGATGCTGATACAATTTGTTGCTACTGTATCCCTTTTTTTAGTTTGAAAAGGAACTTTGCAATTTTTAGAAACACTGTGATTTTAAAATGAATTTTAGTAAAATATAACGCTGCTGTTTATCAGAACACGATTATAGTGTTACGAGAGCCAACAATTGTGAAATATTGTGCGAAAATTCTTAAATTTCAGAGAATCTTTACAAATGAAACTTTTTTCTTACGCCGCTCTTTTTTTTGCTAATTTTCAGAATTTTGCAACAATCTCCCGGATTGTTAGAGAAAGGTTATAAATTTTAGTTTTAGTTTTACAATACAATATAGACTGTAAATACTCGTAGATCATTCACACACAACTTTTCTTTTATAAATTGAACCAAATCACTTTACCATTAGATGTCGTTAAGATTGTTCCGCTTGTGAGCTAGACACTAGACACTACTTCTATGAAACAGTAGATGCACGTTTTCAAATAAATTTTGAAATGAAAACCTTTTAGCTTTGATTTTTATTTATAAATAGGTATACAAAAATACAAACAATTTCGAGGTAGTTAAGGAGTTTATCTACCTCGGTGTAAATATGAACTCCACGAATGACACCCTAGTGGAGATCAGGCGAAGAATTACCCTAGGAAACCGCTGCTACTTCGGTTTGACAAAACAATTGGGTTCAAAGCTCCTAACTCGAGGGACGAAATGTACGCTCTACAAAACACTCATCCTGCCAGTTCTGCTTTATGGCGCCGAGTGCTGGACGATAAGCAGGAAGGGAGAGCTGATATTGGGCTCCTTTGAAAGAAAAATTCTTCGTCGGATTTTTGGTCCTGTGTGCGAGGAGGGCGAATGGAGGAGAAGATACAACCGCGAACTCTATGAGCTGTACCAAGATGTGGATGTAGTCCAAAAAGCCAAAACACGTCGACTACATTGGCTCGGCCACATCGAGCGAATGGACGACAATGCTCCAGCTAAGAGGATCATTGAATCTCAGCCCCCAGGTTCGAGGCGACAAGGAAGACCGAACCTCCGTTTTAAAGACCAAGCCATCGCGGATGCCAGAGCGCTTGGTCTGGCAAACTGGAAGCAGCGTGCCCGGGATCGCAGAGGATGGAAGGCTGCAGTGTCTCAGGCAGAGACTCTTCACGGGTCGGGAGCCCGTTAAGAAATACAAAAATAGATTAATTGAATATTGTTCATAAATTATACCTATCAACTCATTTTTAAGGTTCCGTACCCAAAGGGAAAAAACGTAACCTTATTAGTTTCGCTCGGATGTCTCTCCGTCTGTCTGTCTGTCTGTCTGTCCGAACCCACTAAGCCAATTTTGTTACCAGGTCTATCTCAAGAACCGATTGACATAGGAGGCTAAAATTTACACACAACATCCGGTATAACCTCTAGTTAAACGACAAATACCAATGGAAGGAATACATCAAATGGTTTTGGATTAATTAGTAATCTGGTGAAAAAAATATTTTCATTCGCCCAAAAAACGGTTTATTTCTTGATTCACAAAAAAATACATAAATTCCTTTTTTGTAGATCATGTTCTTATCTATATATGTGCTGAATACTCTTTTGCCGAAAAGTTAATAGTTTACAAGATATTTTCAAAAAAGATAATTTTACCATGTAAAATACGTTGCTCTCATTTATGTTCTAATCTACTACGCAGTTGTGCACAATTGACCCCATCAAAGACAGAAGAGGGTTCCAGGGTTCCCGCTTGCTAATTTCGTTGGGGAGTATAATATATTTTTTTGGGGAGTACAGAACAAAATAAAAGTAATATATTTTTAGTCAATTTTTAATTGGGACAGGTCGCATACAGAATGGAAAATTGGCGTGGGTTGGGTACTAGGTAATAATTAGAAAATGAGATTCATGTGCGAGTAATTTTTGAGAGTAAAAATATTAAGTAATTAAATTAAACTAAATTGTGATGAATTCATGAAGAGGGGAAAGATTGAATGATATTATAGATTTCAAATAATATCTGATGTGTTGGACTTTAGTCAAATACGGAACCTTCGGTGCGCGAGTGACACTCGCACTTGGCCGGTTTTTTATATCTACTTTTAAGATCTCGTTCAATTTAATTTTAAAAAGTCCCTAAAAAGGGGCGATGAAAGAAAAATGTGCCTTTTATGGCGCTACTACGTAAATTTAGTATTTTTTCCCAATATTTAACAAGTACACTATTTACGCGTTATGTTTTAAGCATATTCATTTTGAAATCACAGTTTTTGAAACCCTTTTTTCAGTACTATTCACATGAGCGCGAATTGCTAACAAATGAATTTAATTGTATTTATGAATTGAAAATAGATTTTTATACTAGCTCAATTTACAATTATTACAGCAATTGAAAATTCTTGCAGCGAACTGTCACACATTATTCACAGTAAACATAAAACAGTCGCGATCCACAAACCCACGAATGAAAAAATTCTGTCGAAGTTAACCTTAACAATGATTGAAGTGTCAAAAATATTCGCTTCTTCGCAGTTTGTTCGCAATTGGCTCTCATGTGAATAGTCCTAAAATGTTAATTTTCCAACTAATAAAAGGGAACAAAGGAACAACAAACTGTATCAGTTTGCTCGTAAAAGGTACTAAATTGTCGCACAACGGTCACGCGTTCTCAACCGACATCCTTCCCGCTACCTAAAAAGGCTGCGTGTGGGAAAGATCGCCTGGAATTTCCAAGAACAAAGCGATATAAGAACAGGAAATATTGGAAGTTGTGAGTTCGCGACATCACTCATACATTCATAGAATCTGCCTATACATGAACCCTTTCCGACACCGCCATTGCGGCAAAAACCGCACAAAATCAAGGCACAGCTGTTTGATGTCATTTGACATTTCTATTTGTATACAATTCATATTTTGTCCGCGAAATTTGTTCAAAGTGCAAATAAAACATTAAAAACATGGCAATTGTTCTATTTGTGGATGGTGAGGAGCAAATTAATAGAAGAACGATAATGGATGGATTTAAATCCATTCCAGCTTGAAGATTCCAAGTACCTACGTTTAATCAGTTTATTTTTATCTTCTTAATCTTTTCATTTGCTTAAAGATTTGTGAGGAATTTTCGGCTCAACAAAAATGCATTTAAATATGTTCTGGATGAATTAGTAACCGAAGATCGAGGAGGAACAATAACTATCTATTCCTCCCATCGCAATGCTAACGACCACCTTAAGATTTGTCGCAGAAGGTGGCTACCAATTTGGAGTAGTGAAAGATGCAAATGAGAAATTGTCTCAATCATCCTTATGAAAGTGCATAACAATTGTAATAAACAAATGGATATGATTTGAAGCTATTGAGGAAGAACAGGACGAAATAAAATTACATTTTTGTAAATTTTATCCGCCAAGAATATGTTGAAAACAAAAGCAGTCGCTGTCGCTAATGATTAGAATGTCAAAATACGATAAAAATTTGAATGACAAATGAAATTTCGATTGATAGGATGAACTTCTTATCTGTTAGAATGTCAAAAAAAAAGATTCTTCGAATTCGAGACACTTTCGAAAGAAATCGAATCTCAAAATAACGTGAATAGGATTTAGGCCGATTTGTTCAATGAAACAGTAGTTGGGCGTTTTTTGTTTTTAATAAAAGTGCTGCTAGAATTTAGCTGTTGTAGATAAAACGGTTGTTGGCGGCTGCGAAAATTCCGTTTCCGGTCATAGTGATGACATAATTCGTCGGCTTTCATTCCCCTGCATACATCCTTGACTGATCTTTTCCAAGCAGTGCTGCCAAATTCGTTAAAATTTAAGTGTGAAGAGAACACACAACAAAAAAAAAAATTGTAATGCCAACAATTTCGTTGGTTAAAATGAACCCAAATATCAAAATTTTTGATTTAAGAATTAAATTGTTGGCAATATTCTTAGAAAATAGTTATGGCAAGTATATTATTCTTAATCTGAATATTTGATTCTTGAAAACTTAATTTTTTAAAAATCTCAAAATTCTTCGCCCAACAACTTTTTTTTTCTGAGTGAAAGTTCATCAAAGTTATTTGTACAGGTCTATAATGGTTGTTGATGTTGAGATTCTCTTTCTGTTGTACGAATTGGAAGGGAATTAACGTTTTAAATGCCTAGTCCACAACGACTGAATTGAACTTTCCCACGACAGTTCTATACTTACGTTTTTCAGCGAGGAAAATCCCTCAAGATGCGGGGGGGTTGAATAGTTCAGTAGATCACATAGAAACAGCGGTTGAGGTTCTAGGAGGTAAGAAGTCCTGACCACAGACAATGGTTAAGTGTGAATTTTAGCACCGCACACATTGGATCAGTCGACGGGATTCTACAATCGATTGGCCTACTTTGTCAGTACGGATATCAGAAAAATACGGAAGTTCCCCCAAAATTGAAAATGGGCAAGACGTACACCATACCGAACCTATCCTCCTAATACAAATCAAACCAATTTAGTAGCCAGCTACCCCTTACCTACATTTTGTATCCGTCGCACCCAACTATTCAAAAGTCACACCGTGGAAAGAAGCTCTTTCTGGCTGGAATATTGAAGCGCAATTTAAAAACAAAACAAATCAGCAAATCCGGAAAATTTTAAAACAAACAGATTGCCAATCTCTGCAGTTTACACGTGCTTTCAAAGCGATTAACGTTTCAAGGCGGCAGTGCACTTCAGTAAAGTGTTCTTATTTTCTTTGACAATGGACAAACACGGAGGAGATGCCACTAGCTTTATCTAGGTACACAAGCCACATTCACCGTTCTCTGGTGATACTGATTTTTAGTTTTATTTGTCACAGCCCATAGCATATATAGCATGACGCAAAGGAGGAGAAGACACACGGAATCCTATATTGATGACCGCGTGACCAAAGTATAATGTGATTAAGTGCAAGCAGACACAAAACAAAACAAAAAACGGATAACCGACATTCCTCTTGCGTGGTAATGGGATTCTTTTCCACCTCTCAGGTTCGGAAACCGAAATGACGACACTGTGTTTCACTGGTGTGAATCAGTTCCTAATGGTAATGATCCACTTCTTGTGCGTGTGGGCATATACTGTGCTGAGCCATTAAGCGAGTCCCCCATGAGATACACAACTCAATACCTTAATTAGTAATCAACAAAGACACAAACGAATTGCTGAAAATATGAATGATCCACATCGAGCTGCGTAGCAGCCGGTAAACAACGGCGAAGGGAACTTGCGGTGAGCATAAAAACGATCCACTTTTGCCCGCAAGAGTTTCGCCCAGCCACATACTAGTAGATGATGACCATTGAACGAGTCGCAGCTACATGTAGCACACACTGCAGTGCCAGCATATGTGGGCTGAGATGGGAGAGAAGCGAGCTAGCTGGGCTAATGCTCAGTGGAGCAGTTGTGAAATGGATAAAAACCTCACATTTGCGACTTGATTCGGTTGCGCTGATTATTATCGTTGTTTGTCGCGCTGCGCTGTATATTTAGCCGATGCAAGCAAGGGGAGTAATGTTCCCAACTACATAAGAGCATGAGTATTGAGAATTCTGGGGGACTGTAAAAAAATGCCTGATCTGGGCCGCTGGGTTACATACTGGGTTACGAGAAGATATTTGCCCTTTTCTTTTTAGACAAGCTGCTCGAAGAAGGAGCCGACAATTAGAGACCATATAGAGGGTGCTTCTGGTCGACTTTAAGCCGCATATGGCAGCATTCTTTGACCGGAATGAATGCGGCGCAATGTGCTTATCAACAAAACATGCACCTTATTTCGACAAGAAGATGAAGAAGTATAAAGTCAGTAAGAAGATGCGACTTTTCGGGCACCGAATCAAGGACCAGCACACTATACCAAGATCAACTTCATCGCACTGAACATCTGATGCCCCAGTGTCGCACCGACTATACCGCCAAAACAATTCAATTAAAATCTCGCATATCCACAATAGAGCACATATCCTGGCACCGCATTGAGGAAATTCTCGTCCCATTCACAGAGTACTTGATCCATTTTCGAATCTCTCTTGAATAATGAAATTATATGAAACTGAATAGCGTTTTAAGTTCAAGGTCTTCTTCTCCTCCTGTCAGAAAAACTTATACGATTCCGATTCTGATTCCTGCTGTAGACCAACACCAAACTCTGGTTGTATTTTGATATCCAAACACCACCACACAAGCCGCATTTAAATACAGGGTGACTGATGAAAGCCGCTACCCTGCTGTGGCTGTTGCCATACAAAAGAATCCAAGAGTTTCGACACGAAGCTTATCTGCTCAAATGGGTATAAGCAGACAGTCATTGCAGTCAATTATGCTTAATGATTTAGACCTACTCCCATATAAAATTCAAATGGCCAACAAACTGAACGCAGCAGACTTACCGATTCGCTTGGAATTTTGACAGAAGATGCTTCAAATGGTGGAAGAGGACGGAAACATGTTGAACTGTCTTTTTATACATAAAAAAACAGAATTGTCGAATAAGGAGTGCTTCCAATCCAATGAGTCGGAATTGCATCCATCCACTTCGTGTCACAGTGTGGTGTGCAGTTTCATCACTGGCTTTTTCTTGTGAGGTTATTGCAAACAGGAAGTCTACAAAGCAAAACCAAGAAATTGGAATGAACTAAAGCAATCCGTTCGAGAAACAATTGCGGCTATTCCTGTCTCAACTCTCCAAGCAGTAATGAACAACTTTTTGGTAAGATGCCGCACATTTAAATTCTATTATTTTTAAAACTAATAAGCTATATTTATTAAAATTGAATGAGCTTTAACATGAATAAAAGAAAAATTAATTCCATACACTGAAAAAAAGATATTTGAGATTCTTAGAGCAGCAATGTTCATCAGCCACCCTGTGTGACAAAAACGGATTCATTTCCTTTTTGGTAACATTTCAATGTAAGCCGCACTGACGGGTCTTTCACCTTCGACAGACAGAGCCAAACACTTGCCACTTGCCAGACGTGAAACTTTAATTTGAAGTACGAGTAGGCCTCAAACTCTAGCCAATGATGATCCGAAGAGAAAAAATAATTTCCAATGTCAGAGAAGACAAAGAAATCGATTGGCGGCGTTGGAGACGACGACCAAAAGTAGGTTAACCTACTGCACCAGCAACTGCATCGCGCACACACATTATACAACACACGCCCTGGCCTTAGAAGATGCTGCAACTGCTACTGTAATCTCCATACTCGTAAATATGGAGAGAATCAACTCGTAAACTAGAAAAGAAATTCGCCCAAGGAGTGCCTGTCGGAACACGTTTAATTTTTGTATACATATCTATCCGTGTGTGCCATCGAATAATCCGCGCCAGCAAAACATTCATTTAGTTTAGAAATCCACCCAAAGGCGGCATAAAGTGAAACTTTTTCTTATACTTGGTATATACTGAAAGACATGCCAGAGAGGAATGCGAGTAGTTAAATTGATCTTAATCAGTGGTCAATGCGAAGACTAAAAAGGAAATGGAACAGATGGAATTTATTTAGTTTCTTAATTAAATAACGGCCTGTGTGCGGAGATGTCTCTGTTTTTGATTAAAAATAACCACCCACTGGTGTGCTTCTAACTTGTAGCGAACGTTTCTGTGCCCACAGGAGTGTGTTGAAATTTTTGGAAACTGTTACAATTCCAGCTCTAGCCCACCTCACTTACTGCGAGTTATTTCCAAGCAGAATATATTCACTCACCCGCTGGATGGAATAAAAAAAAAAAAACAGGAGACTATGTACCTGAAGAGTGTTAGAGGACGGATTTCTTTCGCCAAGGAGAAAAAGAACCTTTACAGGGATAGCACTATTTTTAAAGAGTTTTCCTTGACTTTAAGAGTTTTCCCTGATCAAATTTTGCAAAATAAAGCAAAAAAAAAAAAAACCCACTGAAAATCTCGTTTTTCCGAATAAATGGGAGTCGGGTTTATGTACAAATTAAGTAAATCAGCAAAAGTTAAATATTTCAAATTTATTAAACTTTTTCTGTAATATTCACATATTAAAATTTAATAATTTGTTCATTAGATAGATAGATAGATAGATATTTTATTTTCTTAGATAAAGGTTTTTTTTTTTACAATTTTTGCTTGCTCAGAGATTTGATATTTAACCATATCTTACAACTGAAAAATTTTATAAACATTTTTAAATTATTTTTGAATTTTTAGAATACATTTGAAGGAAAAACTATTATTAAAACCTTCATTTAATTTGACAAAAAAAAAGTGACTAGATACGATTATACTTAAAATATAAGGGAATTACCAGGGGGATATAATATTTGTTTAATTAACTAATAATGATTTTAATAACTGAATAAATAAATTGTGTGTACAAAATGTTTAGATAAATAAATAATTAGTTAAATAAATAAATTAATTATTTAATAAATAACTTAATAAATAAATAAATAAATAAAATAAATAAATAAATACATAAATAAATAAATAAATAAATATCCAGAAAAAAAAAATAAACCAATACATAGATAAATAAATAAATTAACATACATGCATTTTTAACACAAAAAATAAATAATGGGAACATTATCTGTCCCTAGTATAAAAAACTTGCTAGAATTAAAGAGTAAAGGAACATTTTTATTGATCTGTTAGGTTTTGTATTAATACATTCTTGGAATGTCTACACCTTAATTTAAATCTTTCGTTGGGAATTTAAATTTTTCTTGCAACTTGGTGTACACCGGTTTGCTCATGTAAGACTTGAGTTGAAAAAAGCCAAGGTAGATTTGTCATCATTTTCAAAGTTTTGTTCTGTGAAACTTGTAATTTTTTAATGTGTGATTTAGCACAAGTTCCCCATACTGGACATGCAAACACGATTATGGCTTGACAAATTACTTTACATATTATAATCTTATTAAATTTACTCAGGGGTGATTTCCTACATATAAGGGGGTATAGCATTTTTGTAGCAATGCTTATTTTGTTGAGGGTATTTGTAATATGGTCTCGGAAAGTTAACGTCTTGTCCAAATATACACCTAGATATTTGACAGGGTTAACCCATGGGACCTTACAATTGTTTATTTTAAGCTGACCAAGTGGTAAAGCCCAAGCTTTCCTTTTTCTAGTGAAAAATATGGCCTGTGTTTTGTCGGCATTTAGTTTGAGTTTCCACGATTTAAAATATTTGTTGGTTTTGTTTAACGCATATTGTAAATCGTTCTCAATTTCATTTCAATACGAATTTTCTGAATTTTAATATCAAAAGATTGAAGTCCAATATATTTGCTCTGCAATCTAATCCGGTCTATATTAAAATAATATTTAAATCAAGAATTTATTACAATTAAGCTATAGTAGACCTGAAATATAAGATCTACTCTGATTACATTTTAATACGAACTTTTTAAGACCATCAACTTCAATACATTTGTATTTGGTTTTAATACAAAATCTGAACAAAAGTGATTAGATTTAAATATATCGGTATTTTTTTTGGACCCAAATATAATACTTTTTCGCTTGGGGTTAAAAATTTAGAGTTTGCGCGTGCTACTCAATGAAGTGAATCATTCAGATAAAGTTTTTGTAAAAGAAAAATGCTTGACAAATACAAACGAGTGAAAGTAATAATTAAAAAGGGAGTTACATGGATATCCAATGAGAATATTATTCTTACAAGTAAGTAGATTTAAATTCAGAATATTCTTGTAAGAGGTTATAATATTTGCCTTTTGTTTTTAAGTTGTCAAGCGCCAGAGATGTGCCCAATGGGTTCCAGGTCATTGCCTCAGAAATATAGCTATTGCTTTCCAAAAAGTAAGTAAAAAAAAAAAAATAAATAGTTGGCGCTACAGGTCGTAGGGACCCTAGGCCTAGCTTCTCACAACCATTCGTTTTGTGTGAGTTTTCATTTTTTTTGGAACGAATGGAAGGGATCTACAATTTTATGCCGATTCCAAACGGCTAATTGAGAAGCTCTTTCATGACAGTTATACTCTCGGATGTTTGTCAGACGTTCGCGAGAGGCGGCGCAGCGGAAAAAAACCCTAAGTTGGAATTTGGGTTTTCGTGGGATTCGAACCTGAGCCCCTCGCTTAGTAGTCCAACACACTAACCACTAAGCTACTGCGCCTGCAGTAAGTAAGTAATTGACTAAATAATTAATCAGATAACTCGACCATTCATTAGTTCTTCTTCATTTAAAGGCCTAGAAAAATAAACCCACTAAAAGAAGCACAGAGGCACTTTATAGGATTATTTTCAAAGGGGATCAAAATACACGGGAATTTGTCTACGCTGAACAATTTTCTATATGCATTGTAATATTTAGAGCCAATAACAATTAGTATTAAAATAAAATATACATTTGTCGTTCATATGTATCCCATTGATATTTAAATCAAATATAAAGAAGTTTTAAATATAATAACATTGTATTATAATTTAATATTCTATGGGTTATGGAAGTATTGAATTTGAGGTTAAAGTATTAAATTTTAATCTACAGTTTATTGAATTCTAATACAAATGTATTAAAATCCGTTCTTATCAATATAAATAAGGGTTTAATTTAAATAGATTTGCATTAAAACCCGTCTCCATCTATATTAAAATTTAATATTTCAGACATATTTTGCAATAGCAGACATTATTTAAAATTAATAAATCTTGTATTAGTTGTTTAATTTAAATATATGCAAAATATTAAATTTTATTATTTTTCTGGTGTGGACTTGTATACAACACCAAAAATATTAAATTTAACGCCAGGATTTTTAACCGTGAAGTCCAGAAAAACCTTACAATTGTGTTGAGCGATCCCGGCAATCAAAAAAACAAGTACAATTTCGTTTTTAGTTACAAAAATTAAAATAAATTTTATGTATTATTTGGAAGCTTGTGAAGCTTGGAAAATTTCCGATAATTGTGACATGCCAAGTCGTACAGAATTACGTGTACGCTTCGATGATGAAGGTTGTTGACCATAGAACGGGAGACATTTACTTTCTCGTAGCTCCAGGTGGGACAGGCAAGACATTCCTCATTTCGTTGATTCTGGCAACAATTCGGTCAAGATCTCAAATTGCGTTGGCTGTTGCATTCTCTGGCATTGCTGCCACATTGTTGGAAGTCGGTCGAACTGCACATTCAGGTTTGAAGCTGCCGGTGAATCTTCTCACGGTTGACAAACGCACAATGACCAATAATTCGGCGCAATTGATGGGAGAATGCAAAATCATCATTTGGGATGGATGCACGATGGCGCATACATGAGCCTTTGAGGCAGTTGACCGAATGATGAAGGATTTATGAGGTGATTCGAGACGATTTGGTGGGGCTATGATATTGTTTTATGGAGATTTTCGTCAAACGCTTTCCGCCATGACGAAATCGACTGCTACCGATCGTCGTCTTTGTGGCGGGCATGTCAAGAAGTTGAAATTGTCCACGAACATGAGAGTCACTTCGCAGAACGACCCATCGGCTGCTAAATTCTCGAGACAACTGGCCAAATTCCTGTTGATGTTTTTCCCGAGTTCACATCGTCGAAGGAGGATTTCATCACCAAAGTGTTCCCCGGCACTGCATAAAAATCTCGATTGGTGAACGCAATACTAGCAGCGAAGAATAAGGACGTCGATAGCTTGAATTTCATAATTCAATGTCAAACCGCTGGAGAGCAGCATTCGTACAAATCCGTTGAAAGCGTGACCAATTATCCGACGGAGTTTTTGAACTCGCTTGATGTGCCAGGAACTCCGGCTCATAAATAACAGCTGAAGGTGGGATCGATTATGTCTGACCAACGTTGACGCAGTGGAATACATGTAATTTTTTTTTTTGGGGGGTTCTAACTTAAGACCGCTCAGCCAGTGATCCATGAACTGGCTTAAAACAAGAGCCATCTAGGGAATGCCTTCCCCACGATGTCTGTCATCATCACAAGCCGACACGTTACGACCACAGTCAATATAAATAACTGTATAATGGCCCTTCCCCGAGTGGTACGCAGCACGAGCTAAAGAATCAAACTTTTGGTTCACAATGCGGACCTGTGTTGAGTAAGTCTGACAGCTGTCTGACTTGATGTTTTTCAGTTGACGGTTAGGAAGGGGTTGTCGACGAATATAAGAAAGCATTAAGTGACAGTTCGCCAATTATCCCAATCCAGTTTTTGCGTTCAGGTATAACATCTAGTCCAGGCCAATCTAGTCGACATAAGATAGCCAGATTTTTTAACGCGCTTAATTTACTTCATAAATCTGTAAAAATTCAGCGCGCCGATTGAATGGAGTTGCACATTTTGTTAAGCTAAATGTTGACAGAGCGTTGTGTTCTGAAAAGTAAGAAAGCATGAGCTTTTGTAATGGGTATCTAGGATTTAAAAACAGAAAAATGGATAAGATCAGAGTCAAGTTGAAGAAGATGTCAAATTCAAAGGATTTCGCAGATTTCTGTTTCAGAAAACAGCTGTTTTCACTGACACTTATCCACGGCGCACTGTGTTAAAATTAGGCTACGATTTTAGGTAACGTTTGGAGAGAAAAGTAGCAGAGCAACCAAAATCTAGGTTACCCCAAGCAGCGTACTAACCTTACGGCTAAATATTTTTTAGGTCACAAAGGGTAGTTTTATATGGAAATTTCAAATTTCGCCATTGTGTATTTGTAAATATGTACTTCTATTGTGCAATGGGAATAAAAGCAATAAAAATAAATTCAACTTACACTGTCGTGGTCGTAGAAAATCCCTGCAGAACATCCTGGTTTCATTTTACTTTTTTTCATGTTTTGCATTCAGCTCCTCTTGTTTGTGTTGAGTTGTGTTTTGCTTTGCTTTGTATTAACTCCTCTTTCTTGGACTCGAATGCATTCTGTTATTTGGCAGAATCACAGTTTGTCGAGGTTCATCTATGCAGGCACACGGGACACGAGCACACTGGAGCAATTCTCATAGTTGTAACCGAATTTTATCAGCACTATCAGCTGTGACGTTTTAAAACTCGAATAAACAAGAACAAACAAAAACCGACTGCGATGTAAAGGAAATGAACTCTTGTGCGGTATTTCTTTATGTTTTTTTTTTATGCCTTAATTATGATGTCGTCTTATTAATTGTGTTTAAGTTTACAGATGAGGTACATAAATTTATTATTTGGTGGTGGCTTAGCTGTGGTAAGTTTAACTGTGTGTTATATTGGTTTGTGTTGACTCGACTGATGCTGGTGATCGCTGCTTGCTTGGCTTCTGCGATGCGATGTGCTCTTTAGAATTTATCTGTGAATAGAGGGAAAATATTTCAATTAGAGTTATGACTAGAACAGGCAATAGAGACAAAACAAAATCGATTACTTAGAGGCGCGAGCAAATGCGATTATCGCTGGATGAGTCGCTTCAGTCTTGGCCATGGGATATGTGGCGTTAATTGCATTAGTAGCGTGTAATGGGCTACTCACGAATTGTGCACAAGACTGATGAAAATCACGCATTTGGAGGGAGGAACTATAGGGGACCTGGAACTATGTGTAGGATCACATCGATATACATGTGACAAGGTGACAATGTGACAAGGTGAGGTTTAGGTTTAGGTTTCATATGTCGAATGTCACGCGAGTTCACTTAAGAGGGAACTCATTCCGCAACTTTAGATATAGACGATTATCGTGGATATACCTCCAAAACTAGCATCTTGTTGCAATAAAATACGAGCTAAATCTTAATCCAGGTTATTTTCCGCAAATGTAATCAAAGCTGTCGATAGTCAAAAGAATTATTTATTATGTTCGTCAAATTTCAAAACCGCATGTCGTGCAGACGGTTTATGGAATCTGCCAACTACAAAGTGGTCTCGACTCAAAAAACAAAAGTGGAGAATTCGCCGATTGGGCAGTGAAGGGTTTTTCAGCCAAAGAAAAAAACGCTCTCCACAGTGTAGCTTGTGTAAGACATACAAGCCGAAGAGCACAAGCAACTGGCTGTTGGAACCATTTAAATACCCGACCCCCGATGAACGTTGTTCAGACAAACTATAACCACCGTACACGCTACAAAAGAGTACAGATTGCCTTGTTTAGTGGCCCCCAGAAGTCTTTCTACTATATGGCTGGACGACAGATCGAAAAAACAAGCGCGAGCACGAGGTGCTGGCGATTTCAGTTGGCGAGTAAGATAAAGCGACATAAATTCCGAGCAAGGTAGACATAAGTGTGGCGAACAAGAGATCTCGTCTGTCGTACATTATGAGGAGGTCAGTCATGTGCGGAACAGCGAAAAACATACACAAAGCGCGAAACCCCAGGTTCAGTACCTGAAACCCTTGCCTACACAGTTCCCATCCAAGTTCATGCGCATACGCTGTGGTACCAAATAAAAGCAATTTTATTTTTTAGCTGGGAATACGCTGTTACAAGCGCCGCAACAAAAAGTCTTTAAAAAATGCAAGTATTATTCAGGATGTCGAAAAGTTCTTGAAAAAATGGAAGTTTTATAAAAAACTTCAAAAAGTTACTAATAAAATCAAGTTTTATTCAAGATGCCGAAAAGTTCTTAAAAAAATTCAAGTTTTATGCAAGATCCAAAAGCGAGAAAAGAAAGAATCAGTTTTTCCATGGGATTTTTTTGACACTTACCCGATGGATGGAATAATCTTGACGCAAGCAGCTTTTCATCGAAAAAAACTAGCCCCAGACTGTGTTACCTTTGGTGATTTCCCAAGGACAGCGTTTGCTTGATCGATTCTGCAGCTCAATTCCAATATTCGAGCTCAATCAGAAAATTTCTTTCAATGTCGTATGTGAAATGGTATTTATTGCTATACATAAACATAATTCAACCAAACTGAACTAAACTCTCACAAGCGGCTGCCTTATAAGGTCAAAACAGGTGCGGCAATTTGAGGTGCGTAATTTCCGACAACCAGTGCAAAGAAATCTCCAAATTCTTTAATACATTCCCCCGAAAGATCCTTTGCAATTTGTTTTTAAACAAAAAAAGTTATCCTCTTTATTGAGTGTGACCCTCGATTTTTTCCCCCCGTCTAGGCTCCTTCAAGGTTAACCGTCCCAGCTTAAGAGCGACATCGCTTTTCGTAAGAACTTGCTGCCCGTCATTCATGTTTAAGTATACCTCGCCATCAATGCGTGTCTGTGTGTCTTTTTCGACTAGGCGACACATAATTCAAAATGCGGAATGTTGACCCCTATGCTAAGCCACCGCCAGATAATCACTCAACAAGATAACGATGACAGCGGTCTTCTTAGATATCGAACACACAATATGGATCAGATGGTAAATATTTCGTGACCAAGATACACGAATGATGGATGATAGGGTTGAGCGGAATCTGATGCGATTAGTAAAGAAATGCTAATGATGTCGTCCCACAGCGATCCATACTATTGAGCTGTGTGCAGACTGAATTAGAGGTCGTTAATATTTAACATGTGTGTAAAACAGAAACTAGAACAAAGTAATTGCCCTTAAAACGAGTGGCAGAAACGAGAGGAGTCTACTACAGATAGACGATGGCAACTGAATGTACCATGTGCGGTACGTTACGAGCGGTGTAGCGTGAAATAATTCTTCTCCACCGTTGGTTGCAGCTGTATAAAGCTGACGCGTTCAAGTTTCCGAGGTCTGGTGCGTTTTTAACGTTCTCCCCCGAAAAAAAGTTTGAGGTTAATTTTTCTTTTTTATCTATGGGGTGGCATTGTGATACCGGATGCGTTTGTTGTTTTCATGTTCATGAATGGAAACAAAACAAAAAAAAGATACGCCACAGTAACTAGACGAGGTGAATGATAAAAGAAGGTTCGGTTACCTATAGCCATGCATAGGTACGTGGTAAAGAAGTGCCCTCGTTCGCGATAACTGGCTGCATGTGTTCAACCGCCTTAGGATGCAGTCACATTAAAATGAAAAGGTTGCGCAACAAAGGACAAACGGCCTTACTAATAATGTCGACAATTAGTTGGCTGGCAGCTTTAGTAGAAATTTACAGCATTTGTGGAAATGTTCAATAATCAATTTAATTCCTAAAAAAAACTTGTGCGAGAACTTTCTTAGAATCTATTAAATTTGTTGGCAAATTTCATAATTTGTTTTCATATAAAACAAGGTCATTGGTATCTTTCAAAACGAGGATTTTATTTAAAAAAAAAAAAACGAATACATAAATTGCAATTAAATTTTGTCCAACAAATATCTTTCAAATGCTTTTTGAGGCTTATTATAAACAAAACACCAAACACAAAATGAGAAATGCACAAAATATCCGCTGATCTGTCAAATATCACATGAAAATCAGTTCTATCAGTCCTAAAGTTCGATTGGGCACAATTTTCGGTACTTTTTATAGTACTCTCTCCATTGTTTTCTAATAGCTACTACTTCGCGATTGATTTATGAGTCAATTTGTGTCGAAATAAAATAACTTTAAAATTATTCAATATACGGAACACAATTCATTAGAATGTCTTGATTTATTCTTTGGTTGATGATGCAAATCAAAACTAATTGGTGAGCAAGTGAATATTTTTGAAAATAAATTGAGATCTCACGAAGGAAGCTAAGCGTTTTAAGAACCTATTGCTTCTGTATTTGAAAATAAATACAATTTGGTCTTTTAAAAAATCTACGGCTTGTATATTACTTAATTCGGAAAACTTAGACACTTTTATGCTTTTCACACGAAGCCCAAAACCGTGTTTTCCTCGAAAACTCGTCGATGCATTCACACCGACCACCAACTCGTTTTCGTTTTACGTTTCAATCAGCTGTGAGACACTAGTCGTTAAACTTCGGTGCAAACTCTTTTGGTTACAAATTTTAATCGCATTATTTAACAAAAAAAATCTATTTAGTGCATGTCAAAATAATATTAGTCCATAAACTAATTGTGGAAAATGATTTTAAGATGTGGTGAGTTGTGACATTTGTTCGGTCAGCCATTTTGCTGAACATTGCAGAAGGTGTGTTTGTTCCTACAACCCAACGATTGGAAGTCGTTTTCGTGGTGTTTTCGCGGAAAACGAGTGCAAACGACTCGTTTTGAAAACTGAAATATGTATGGGAAAACTTCTGTTGTGTTTTGGCGAAAACCCGGTTTTGGGCTTGGTGTGAAAAGCATATTAGACAAAAGCTAAAATTCTTGACAGCACACTTTCTCCTCAATGAATTCACACATAAGCCATACCTTTTATTTAACAGAAGATCCTAAAATTGTTATTTCGCGTGTTTTTTGCGGAGTGCTGACAATTCTATATCTACTTATATCAATATTTTTATGCCAACCATTGTTTCATTAGAGATCCTCATTCTGGGCGAATGAACTATTTTTTCAAA
This sequence comes from Cheilosia vernalis, assembly GCA_949126925.1. Lineage (NCBI taxonomy): Eukaryota > Metazoa > Arthropoda > Insecta > Diptera > Syrphidae > Cheilosia > Cheilosia vernalis. The sequence continues at coordinate 15,618,248 of OX421363.1, forward strand.
GAGTTTGACAGGGGTATAGCTGCATCCAAATATATCTACCTGAACCGCCCAAGGTACTGAGAATTATTGGAAAAAGTGTGTATTCTTTTATGAGACGATTTTATAATGACATTAAAAGAGGATTTATTTAGGTAATTCCCGAGCTAAACAGGGTTTTCTGTGAAATAACATTAACATTGCACCCTACAGTTAGCGATATTCTGGCAACTGCATTTGTTCATTGGTAAAGGGATTTTGGAAAGTGTGGAGTCTTTGCCTTAGCTGCCAGACTAAAGTTGATCATTGGTAAGGCCGAAACATGATTTAGGTTTGTTCTAGCTTTTCAGTCTCACTCAGACTGAATCCTCTCACAAAGGACTTCCGAGTGATGAAATTTGTTTTGAAAACCCTTCATAACCCAGTGGAGTTGACTTCTCACAACTTATTGATTCCGTGGGCCTCACCAATGATCGCTTTTAACCGTCCCCTTATATATTTTGTAGCAATATGCAATTGGCGCAGGGTCATAAGTCCACAGGCCAAAAGTCCACAATGGACTTTTGACCCATCTATGTGGGTTATAAGCCCACAAATCAATGGACTTACAACCCACCCAGATGAGCCAAAAGTTCACAATAATTTGGGCCATAGGTTCACAATTTTAAAATGGAAGTAGGCCATAAGTCCACAATTATCCATATGACAAAAAGAGTTGTTTTGACAACTCAAAAAGTATGGGAATGTTTGATAGATGCCGTGAAATAAGACCAACTTTTGAAAATGTACCTTATTTCACTCTTAAATAGTGTAATAAGGATAACTTCCAACAGTTGGTCTTATTTCACTTCCACAAAGTGCAATAACGCCAACAAAATTTGAGTAATAAGAATAACCTTGCACCCACCCCGTAATCCATCAGTAAACCTAAGTAGGGGGGTTGCAGGGGGGCAGCATGACCCCCCCTCCCATACAGAATTCATAGTTTGAAGGCGCAATCTTAAAATGATTGCAATGCTGGAGAAGTGTGTCTTGTGGGTTTTGGAGGCAAACACCGCAAATGAGGTCATTACTAGAATTTTTAGCTTCGCTTTCAAGCTCGTTGTCCTTTTCTTCACCTTCTTCTTCCGTGAGCTATAAGACCACAATCAGTGAGTCAAAAATTCACAAGAATTTTGTGTGAACTTTTGGCTCACCTGGGTGGGTTATAAGTCCACAAATCAATTGTGGATTTATAACCCACCTAAGTGGGTAAAAAGTCCATTGTGGACTTTTGGCCTGTGGACTTATGACCCTGCGCCAATAACGGTGCAGGGAAATAAGTCCACGGGAACTAAGTCCACTGAGGGACTTAGTACCCACCAAGGGGGAAATAAAACCATTTTCGTGAAGTGGACTTAGTTCCCATATAAGGTGGGAAATAAATTCCGAAAAATCAGAGTGGTTTTATTTCCCTTTATCGCCAAGTTGGTGTTATTGCGCTCTCAAAATGAAATCTGTATGGGGGGGCATGCTGCCCCCCTGCAACCCCCCTGCTTGGATTTACTGTTGGATTACGGGGTGGGTGCAAGGTTGGTCTTATTACTCAAATTTTGTTGGCGTTATTACGCTTTGTCGGAGTTACTCCAATAAAAGATCGTGAGTTTGTTGTCCAATTTAGTTTGGACGTAAGTTCCCCCGTCTTATTTTTGAGTGTGTACTAAGTTCCCATCAGAAAGTGGACATAGTTCCCACCCTACATGGGAACTTAGTCCACTTCACGAAAGTGGTTTTATTTCCCATTATGTGGGAACCTAGTCCCTCGGTGGACTTAGTTCCCGTGGACTTATTTCCCTGCACCTCAAATAACAATGTGAGTTTTTATAAGTTGCAGCTCTCAGTAAGAGGAAATTCCCGCAAAGTTCCGGGTACAGAGATCTAAGCGCCTAATATACTATTTTATTAGCTTTTAGACTTTGTAAGATTTTGTTGGAACAAGGATCTATTTAGCAGGAGTTTCTGGTAATTAAAAAACGGATTTATTTTAATTTTTGCTGAAAAACTGAGTATGAGATCTTTATTAGAAGTATTTTATATGTATTTTGATCAAACTCGTTAGAGCGGTTTTTTGTAAAATTATGCAGACAAAACAATAATAAATACCAACAAAGAACGTCATTATGGCGTAAAGACTTGTCCTAAATGTGTCACTACGTGTCAGAGCCTGGTCAAGCGACTGGTCACACTGGCTGTGGCAGCGTACTCCCACGAGAGACACACGACTGACAAAAGAAAGAACAATTTTTTCGCAACGTCAGCATGTCAAAATTTGCCACGAAAAATGACACGTGTAATCTTAGCTTACGTAATCGAGAAAGTCAAAAATTATTAGTATCGCAATGTTCTTCAGCAAATGTCAACCATCATATAAATATTTGGGATGCAATGATGCGGGCCTTTTGACGTGATCTTATGATTCGAATTACTTCCACAGATGGCAATACCACACGTCGACAAACAATCATCATCCACACTTATGGGATTAAGTAAAAAGAGTACGAGCCTCGGTCCCCTTGCCCATCCATTGCGCATTTATATACGAGTACAATACTCTTCACTCGCAGTTGAACTATGTGATAGAACAAAAGGCAGCATTACAACTTAATTTCCACATCCTGCATCAGCGCCAAGGCTGCTTCACGCACACGTATAGCAGATGTCCTCTACAATTTGTGTAGAGCGCATTTTGCTGCAGAATGGATGGGTTAATCGCGCTCAATTGATCGCCCTTATCCTTTGTGTGGGAATGTGATGCTGGCTACCCGTAGGTGATGTGTTGATCCGTTGTAAATCAATTAGTTTTCGTGTTGGAAAAAATGCCAAATTGAAAAGGGCCAGCACAGCCAGTAAACGGTTGTAGTGGTCTCAATTAGAAAATACCAAACGCAAAATTATTTTCTGAGTCTATAGTAGGTATAGGTTTTGGCGCAACAGGTCCGAAGGGACCCTAACCCTATAGCTTCTCACAACCATTCGTTTTGTGTGAGATTTCATTTTTTGGAACGAATAGAAGGGATCTACAATTTTATGCCGATTCCAAACGGCTAATTGAGAAGCTCTTTCAAGACATCAGTTATACTCTCGGATGTATGTCAGACGTTCGCGAGAGGTGACGCAGTGAAAAAAACCCTGAGTTGGAATTTGGGTTTTTTGCGGGATTAGAACCTGGACCCCTCGCTTAGTAGTCCAGCACACTAACCACTAAGCCACCTCTGCAAAAATACAACCAAAAGGGATCTGCAACTACATTTGATTCTATTAGGAATAGCCAATCTCTCTTCATGAAGGACTTAAATACTTTTCTTGTACCGAAAACCGCCTGAGGCTGTCCCTCCCACCTTGCAGTCACAATTTAACCCGATTTACATGGGAGATAGCACATTTGAAAGGCCTCCTTTCATCGCATTCACTGTGCATTAAAATTTCGAGGGAAAATATCAACGAACCGGAGCCAGAGACAGAGCCCGCACAGCGTGTCCTAATTCGAATGACCCAAAGCAATCGTACAGCTCTATTCGGTCAAAGACGCCATTCTATTGCCCGTCCAAGGCACATTAAAATGAATCTGAAATCCAAAAGCCAAACCACGGCCCTCTGATGGTGGTGGTGAATATCCTGGATGGAAACACGGCGGCAGCATCACATTAATAATGCAGGAACCACGTTCCATAACCAGGTAGTTTCATCAGGACCACCCCCACCCAATGGCCACAAACACACAAACAGGATAGTGGGGGTGGAAGATGCGATTATTATGGCTCATAAAAGATAGCGTACAGGGATGAAAAACACGGCAAGAGTCGCGTTGAATTTGCCATGGGAATAGCATGATGTGTAGGATAATATTGATTTTTTGTTAATGGATTTGCCGGATCTTACAGTTGTTGCTATCGGAAATTGTATAGGTGCTTTGGGTGTGACAAAGATTGATGCAATAACTGGCACATTAACTATCACAGGTATGAAAATAGGCAGCTGATCCTAGCCCACATATGAAAAGTCGATCTTCCGACTGCTGCGAGTGCAAGGACTCTGAACACGTGTTTAGTCGTCTCTTCCTCTTTCCAAATCGGTTAGAGGATGTGCGAAAAAAGGCTGATCATAAATCCCTGGGTGTTGAGAATACCCGCACTTGCATTTTAATTTCAAGTGAATCGCTAGAGAACATAAGATCGTCACAATCGAGTACTGAGGTTCAGTCAAAGGCCCCTCGTCTATGAGCCGCGATTCTGTGAGGACTGCGAGTTCCTGTACGTGCCGTACAATCGAAGAAGATGGCCGAAGCCTGCCTATAGACACTGGAACTACTGGCGCGACCTCTATGGCCAAAAACGTAACTACCACTTTCGACACTAAGTTACGTGAGAAACTTTGTTAGCGAAGGGCATCCTTTGCCATTTTCGATAATGCTAATGATTCTGACGAAGGGACAATCGGAACTCATTCCCTTCGGAAGAGAGTTTCATCTAACTTTCTATAGCTTGCTCCTTGGAAAACCGATTTTGAAGTCTATCACAAGAACATGACTCCGCCTACAAAGGGACCAACTAAAAATAGACGCATACCCGCTCACGACACGGTGAAAGGAGTCACGACAAGAGAAACGAGACACGAGACGTCCATTAATTGTCATAAGAACCGAAAATGAGTTTATGCGCTTTCGCTGCACATCCCAACATACGTTGGCAAAACGCAGGAAAAAGAAAAATAAAGATTGTTTAGCATTCAGGATTTCGACGGTTTTTTGTTCTTCGCATTGTATTCAGCTGCTCTTGTAGAATGCGCTGCGCCATCCCTCAAGTGGACTAGGGATGTCGCAGCGCGCATAACGAATCTCACTAAGTATGCAATGCTATACAGCTACGTGCATACCACAAGTACATGAATTTCTTCAGTTGCTACGACAGTGCAACCATTGTTTCATTATACCAGCGCTTTCGTTTGAGAATTTCACGAATTTCGCAACTTTAAACAAGCGACAAGGTTTTGAAATTATGCCTGACGAAATTGATTTTCTTCGCAGCGGAAAATCCAAATTGGCACAGGCGTCGCGTCAGACGTCAACACAATGGTAACAGTAATGGTAGCAAATTCAATTTGCTAAAAGCGAAGAGCAATTGAGCGTGAAGTGAACCTGGCCGCAGCAAGTTCACTGAGTTTGTGCAGGTATTGCCAGGTGGAATGCAAAAAAAAAAAAATATTATAATAGAGGAATTTACAGGGGATGCTAAAAGTGACAGACGGTTTGTAAAATTTTAATTTGTTTGTATTGAATTGTTTGACTCATTATGTCGTACTTATTTCTTTATTGAGACTCCCATGTGACAGTTACAAAGTTGCGACAGGGAGCATCCCTCGACCGCCATCTTATGGGCTACTTTACACGATAAAATAAATTGTATATCATTGGGCACAATCGAGACTCTAGGCGATCTTGATTGGTCGGGAACGTCACTTTTCCTACGTCAGCCGCATAAGAACTGTCAACTAAGTACTCAGTCACGAATTTCTTCACCAAATTTGTGGGCTACCCCCCTCCATACACGTCAACTGAAACAGCTGTTTATCTGACGGATCAAAACGTAGCTTAATGTCAGCCAGCTGGCAGACTTACTAAAATAAAAACTTGAAGGTGACCTTTATATCCTATAGACTCATCACTGCGACTCAGCGTTGCCGCTTAAATATTTCAAAAAGATGAGTAAAATGGGGCCCGAGGCGTCCTGTTAAATGTTGAATACACGCGAATTTAATGCCTGAACGAGTTCGAGGATCTTTAAAACCTGTAGATGGAGCTGTATATCCTACTGTATCCAGGCCGTTACTCGGATCATATGCGCTTAGAAGTTTCACGTATGTTGTGCAGCAAGTCAGGAAATCATTCCAAAGACTAAGACTAACAGTTTAACCTCATGCAATAAAAGGGCTATGTTTTTACTTAGCGATTTAGGTGGTGCAGGGAAATAAGTCCCCGGGAACTAAGTCCACTGAGGGACTTAGTACCCACCAAGGGGGAAATAAAACCACTTTTGTGAAGTGGATTTAGTTCTCATATAAGGTGGGAAATAAATTCCGAATACTCAGAGTGGTTTTATTTCCCTTTAACGTGAAATTGGTGTTATTGCACTTTCAAACTATGAAATGCCTATGGGGGGGCATGCTGCCCCCCTGCTTGGGTTTACTGTTGGATTACGGGGTGGGTGCAAGGTTGGTCTTATCAAATTTCGTTGGCGTTATTACGCCGGAGTGAAACACTCCAATTTTGTTTGGAAGTTAGTTAAAAAAAAAAAAAATAAATAGTTGGCGCTACAGGTCGTAGGGACCCTGGGCCTAGCTTCTCACAACCATTCGTTTTGTGTGAGTTTTCATTTTTGGAACGAATGGAAGGGATCTACAATTTTATGCCGATTCCAAACGGCTAATTGAGAAGCTTTTTCAAGACAGTTATACTCTCGGATGTTTGTCAGACGTTCGCGAGAGGTGGCGCAGCGGAAAAAAACCCTAAGTTGGAATTTGGGTTTTCGCGGGATTCGAACCTGAGCCCCTCGCTTAGTAGTCCAACACACTAACCACTAAGCCACTGCGCCGACTGGAAGTTAGTTGCCCCTTCTTATTTTTGAATGTGTACTAAGTTCCCATAAGAAAGTGGACTTAGTTCCCACCCTACATGGGAACTAAGTCCACTTCACGAAAGTGGTTTTATTTCCTATTAGGTGGGAACTTAGTCCCTCAGTGGACTTAGTTCCCGGAGACTTATTTCCCTGCACCGATTTAGGTTCGGCCCAAAAAGCCGCGATAAGTACCGGTAAGTAGGTCGCTAGTGCCTAGTTCAGTTCTACATAAATGATGAGCCTCCTTTTTGCAAGGCATACATTGCCACTTAAGAGCTTACGTGGAACTTGAACCCCTAAGTCGTACAAGCAAACGGGGCTGACTTTCTTATGGCTAGATTGTTTGAATTATTGACGGTGGTGCACATTAATTCAATAAGTATCTAAAGAAAAGAAAGTGGCAGTTCTGGAGGCTGTAAGGTTCATTCATTGTCAGTCAATGGTATTCGGTTTATCGTTGCACTACAATTAAGGGACCTTTTTAAATGGATTCGCTATGCAGCACCATTACGCATTCGTGTGTCGCCTACCATACCAAACTGCTAAAAAGCTATCATCACCGCAAAGCCCTTTGTTTGACGAAAATTTAAATTGATTTCAACTAACAAACGCACCAAAACAAGAGGCAACCGAGCTACAAAAGCTTCGAACGCAAATGCCCCGCAGTCAGGTTAAACGGATCCTTCTACTAAGCCAATCGCACATAAAACTGCCGTCAAACCGAAGCGAGGATAACAATCTTTAGGAAAAGTCGAACTCCGCTTATCCAAGCAGGCACAGCTGAGCTGGCTTATACGATGCATCCATCCACTGAGACCCACACTAAGGCATCTGTATCGTTAACAATGTGTACAAGCCCCAATCCGCCGAACTGTTTACATTTTTCCCAACACAGTTGATGAAATGTTCACTTTATACGCAAATTGCTACAACTTTCTACCGATTTGGACACTGGCAACTAATATACAGAATCACGGGTACAGCAGACTCTCTGTACAGTTCGCTGCTGCACCAAAACCCTAGATGTCAAATGTAATTAGACAAGCCAGCGCTCTGCTGTAGCTGTCAGCAAGAAGGAAACCGAACATCTTAATTCTGAGCTCAGACTTTGTCCACATTGGATCTCTTTTCTTTGGACTGATAAGGGGCCACTCCTGAGGAGATTCATTCATTAGACCTTCTGTGGACGGTTCTTGGACAGAAAATACAGCGACGCCAACCAAGAGGACCTGTCCAACTAGGGAAGGCCACTGATTAAAGCCAGATTTACAGACAATGAACTACTGTAGCTCCAGTAGATTAGGACCATCACAATGTGCACAAATTACACCGATTGCCTGGCAACGCTCAACCCAGAGACTATTGACATGACTTATCTCATTGGTTTTTATTTTTCCATAGGATGCAATGCAGCAACCATGTTTAATTTTCAGTTATTATTGCGGTAGTTTGGGTCCCCTTTCAGTCTGCTGGTCGTATTTTCCTCAATAACACATAAACTAACCCGATTCTACAGAAAATGTAACATTTAACAAAAATTAAAAAAAAAACACTCACACTCTTTTCCTCTCTCTGTCACTTCGCTCTTTTTGACTGTCACTTTTCACTCTAGTTTCTGTAGATAAACATTTTTTTTCACGATTCTTTTTTTTTGCTTTCTTCAATTAGTGCAAAACATAAATAACACACCGATTATGATAAAAAAAGAAAACAGGACAAGCAAATATACGAAAAACTTTCCACCGTCGTTTTATGTTTGCCGAGGATATACATATTATAATAATACAAAAGAAGGAAAAAATGAAACAAATCGAAAATACACAGGGGCAATGGTGGCGCAGAGAAAAAAAAAATCGTAGAGAAAATTAAACTTTTTGTTGTTATTTATTTTCGTATTCGATTACTTTTTCACAATCAATCGTCAAATAAACAATCAACAATTAAACACATGCACGAAGGATTTAATTTATTTTCTTTATTTATTTTCAGCCAAATAAACGCGATAACAACGGCGAACTACGCTGTCCCTCCGCGTTTACACGATGACAACCCGCTCGATGGGAAGTCAAATTGAACACTGAATTTGGATTGGATGCGACGAAAAATCCATGTGAGGTAAGGTTGAGTGCGTTGGCAAGCGATAGCGAGAGAAGAACAGTGGTGTAATTGTGTGTCTCAGAACTCACCACGTATTTCATAGCAATTGTTGCAACCCCTCGTTTGGAAGAAAACTAAATAGATGGCGCTGTGCGGAAGCACAAAAAGTTGATTACGCGAAAGTTCAGCTTTCTGTCAAGTGGGCGCTTTTATCGCTTTGCACTCCATCTATGGTAACTATTTCCAAACAGGGAATGGTTGTTGAAACTTGAAAGGCTTCGTCGGTTAAAATTCAATAATGGGTCTTTCTAATAATCATTTTCAACCTTCGCAATAAATATTTTCTGTGACATATGCAAGAACAATAATTCCATGATTTATTGTACCTTTTGTCGCCTTGATTATTGGGGGCTATGTAGGTTGGCTTATCAGAAAAGTAAAGTGACATGCGGTCATAATGGGTGTGGCCTTTGGCGTATTAGCAAAGCCATAGGATAGTTCGCGGGGTCAGTGTCAAATAAGAATAAGAAAAAGACAAACCGCGGTACTAATAATCATTTTTAGTGTCCAGGTTAAGTTTTTCGGACTCACAATGGCGAAATTTTCCATACAAAATTGCATATTGTGACCTAGGAAATATTTAGTGTGGAGGTTAAAAATGATTATTGGTAAGGCCCAAAGTGACAGCTTAAAAATTGTATGAAAACAAAACAAATAATTTTTTTATGCCTGTCCTGTAGTAAAAATATGGTAAAAATTTACTAAAAAGTTTATAATTAAGTGGAAAACCCCGATAAAAGCATTTTTGGAAAAGTTATTGTTACATTCAGGCAGGGATTCGTAAAGATAAAACACTATTCCGTTTAACTTCTCTAATAAAATTCACTTTTATTAAACTTTTATCGACTATTCTAATATTTCACTTATTAAGTACCAGAACACTATTACTTAAACAATTCTTCAACGTTTCAAACCAATCACTTAATTTACTCTATTACTTTTCACTTATTTATCTTCACAAACTATTACTATCTCGAACTTTAACCAATCACTGTTATAAATCAACTGTGTCGCCCTCTTCTAAAAGCTGTCCTTTTATACCCGCTCCGCCATCTGACGAGAACTTTCTAGCTAATTCTAAGTGGTTCTAGAACAAGGTTCAGTGGTGACAGATTCCAGTCTCCAATTGGAAGTGACACTTGAGTGGAACTTGTTTTGTGACTTTAAGGCCTGGTTTCACCAAACTGTCTAAGGCCTGGTTTCACCAAACTGTGACTAAGGGCTTGTTTCACCACTTAAGTTACACGATACCTTCCACGCCACAATATCCCCCTCTTAAACTTGTTCGTCCCGAACAAACTCGTTAACATTTTCACCACTATAACGATGAAGACGATCCACATGAACGACTTTCAGCTTGCCTCTTCCTCGTTGGATGCGATAGACAACGTCGTTGATGCGCTTTACGATTGTATAGGGCCCTTCCCAGTCTTGTTGCAACTTAGGCGATAAACCTTTCCTTCGATGAGGGTTATATAGCCATACCAGATCTCCTTCCTGGAATCCTGTAGTTGTCGTTTTAGTATCGTACCTCGTTTTCATGCGGTCACTGGCTATCTTAATCTTATCCCTAGTGTCTCGATGCACGTCCCTGATGATATCCCTGAGGTCTGTAACGTATTCCTCCTCATTCTTGGGCTCTTCGCATGGATATCCAAACATCAACTCGCTAGGTAGGCGGACTGTTCGACCAAATAAGATTTCAGATGGAGTATGTCCTGTGGTGTTATGCACTGCTCCTCGATAAGCCAATAAAAACATGGGAATCTGCTTATCCCAGTCTCTCTGGTCTTCGCCAACGACCTTAGAGAGGTGTTCATTCAGTGTCCTGTTGAAGCGCTCCACCATCCCATCTGATTGTGGATGAAGCGGGGTTGTCCTTGTCTTGTGAATCCCGAGTAACTGGCACACTCCTTGGAAAATCTTCGACTCGAAGTTCCGTCCTTGGTCTGAATGCAGTTCCAATGGTACACCGAATCTGCTTACCCAGTTATTGACGATTTGCTCCACCACGGTTTTAGCTTCTTGATTAGGGATAGCAAATGCTTCAGGCCACTTACTGAAATAGTCCATAACAACGAGGATGTAACGATTTCCATTGTTTGTTTCAGGAAACGGTCCCGCAATATCAACTGCTATCCTTTCGAAAGGGGCTCCAACATTGTATTGATGCATTTTGCCACGGACTTTCAGTCTCGGACCTTTGCTGGCCGCACATGTAACGCATTTCCTACACCAAGTTTCAACGTCCTCCCTTGAATGAATCCAGTAAAAGCGTTCCCGCACTTTTTCGAGCGTTTTATTGATTCCCAAGTGGCCTCCAGACACTCCATCATGCAATTCCCTGAGCACTTCCATTACCTTTGACCTGGGTACAACAAGCTGCATTACGAACGACTTTCCATCCGGGCTTTCCCATCTTCTTTTTAGAATGCCGTCTTGTACGTGAAGGGAGTCCCACTGCGCCCAGTATGCCTTCAGCTCGGGGCTCCTATTGGATATCTCCTGCCAGTCTGGTTTTCCCTCATGCTCCTTCCAGGCGATAATCGGTTCGATATCCGGATCTTCCCTTTGAGCCTCCCGTATTTCCCGCGCACTCCAGCCACCAATTGGCATAGCTCTCACCCTTTGAGCGGACGCGACATCTTTTTCCTCGTGTCGTAAGCAATGTTTGCAATTTGCTTTGCACGGTCGACGGGAGAGAGCGTCTGCATTAGAGTGAAGACTTCCCTTTCGATGTTGTATTTCGTAGTTGTACATCTGCAGCCGTTCGATCCACCTTGCGACTTGGCCTTCAGGATTCTTAAAGTGCAGCAGCCACTTTAAAGATGCATGATCTGTGCGGAGGATGAATTTCCGCCCATAAAGGTACTTATGGAAATGTTTTGTCGCCAATACCAAAGCAAGGAGTTCGCGCCTGGTAACACAGTAGTTCCTTTCTGGCTTTGAGAGAACTTTGCTGAAGTAGGAAACTACTTTCTCTTGGCCATCGTGCACCTGGGAAAGGACGGCTCCAATTCCCACATTACTAGCGTCTGCATCCACAATAAATGTTTTCCCAGGGGTGGGGTACGCTAGTATGGGGGCGTTGCACAACTGTTGTTTAAGTTCCTTGAAGCTCTTTTCGCACTCACCTGACCATTTGAATTGTTTGCCTTTTTCTGTCAGTTGATGCAAGCTCTTTGCGATCCTGGCAAAGTCCTTTACAAATCGTCTGTAATAGGTCGCAAGTCCCAGGAAGCTTCTCAGTTGATGTTTGTCTTTGGGTACCGGCCAGTTTCTCACTGCATCGACCTTCTCCGGATCAGTCTTGACTCCTTTGGAAGAGATGATGTGCCCGAGGTACTTCACTTCTGGTCTAAATAAGGAACACTTCTTCGGGTTAAGTTTTAGTTGCGCACTTCGTAGTCTTTGGAACACCTCCTTAAGGTTATCTCGATGTTCGTTAAATGTTTTTCCTACTACGATGACATCGTCCAGGTAGACCAAGCAGGTTTTCCACGTTAGTCCCAGCAGAACGCGCTCCATTAGACGTTCAAAGGTAGCTGGAGCATTGCACAGTCCAAATGGCATTACTGTAAACTGCCAAAGCCCGTTTCCTGCTGTGAATGCTGTTTTCTCGCGGTCTTCTGGATGGATCTGCACTTGCCAGTAGCCACTCTTCAAATCGAGAGTCGAAAACCATTTGGCTCCGGATAGTGTGTCTAGGGTGTCGTCAATTCTTGGCAGGGGGTAGCTATCCTTCTTGGTGACGTTGTTGAGTTGGCGATAGTCCACGCAGAATCTCGTACTTCCGTCTTTCTTCTTGACCAGGACGACCGGCGATGCCCACGGACTTTTTGAGCTTTCAATCAGTCCTTCCTTTTCCATCGTCGAAACCATTTCTGCAACCTCCGTCTGCTTAGCCAATGGTAGTCGTCGGGGAGGCTGACGAATCGGTCTCGCATCTCCGGTGTCGATTCGGTGTTGTACGAGATGTGTTCGGCCATACTCGCTGTTCTGCGAAGCAAATATATCGGCGAACTCGTTGATTAAACTACCTGCCATGGACCGCTGCTCCTGATCCAGCTCGCACTCTCCGAGTATATTCTTTTTCATTTCCGATATCTCCGTTGGTCTAACCGGTTTCACATCACTTGCATTGGACAACTTTGTGACCGCAGTAATTGGTACGCACTTTCCAATCACTTCTCCTTGCTTTAGTTTCACGCTTTTGTGTTCCACATTGAGGACACGAACGGGAACCATGTTGTTTTTGGGTTCAACCAGCATCTTTCCGACAATATAGCTCTGATAATAATTTTCTGGATGTGACTCGACTAGGTAGAATCGGTGGCTCCCAGGATCACCTTCCAGCTTCGTCCAAATAACTGTCTCTGACGAAGGTGGTAATATTTCGTCCTCACTTACAACTGTCCGTATAGCTGCGACGTTCTCGTTCCCGTAAACCATCGGAATCTCAACGTTCTTGTACTTTATAACTTGCAAACCGATGTCGAGTACTATATCATGCGTCTTCATGAAGTCGATTCCGATGATGCATTCGTCACATATATCAGCCACTAAGAATGCATGGGAGAAGACTATTCCTGCAAGGTTTATCGTCAAGAGTACCTCACCATACACCTTTGCTGTTGCTCCAGTTGCTGTTTTCAGACAGTAGCTGCTGGTGTTGTGCAGCCATGATTGGCGAACGATGTCCCTCCTGACTATGGAAGCGGTGGCACCTGTATCGATTGTGGCGACATACTTCTTTTGGTCGATATGGGCTTCCACTGTCAAGCTTCTATTACACCGTTTGGTCTGGGAAACCTGAATTGCGGTCCTGGGGCGTCGGTTCCAGAAACCAGCTTCTGCCCCGCGAAGTTGGTTCTTACTCGTTTCCCATCCGCCGAATGCTCAAACGCCTCCTCGTTCCTAGTTCTGCAATGTGGACAACTGCCCTGTCTACGTTCGGCTCTGCACTGTCGTTGTAAATGTCCAATTTTGTTGCAGTTCCAGCAACGGATCGGTCCCCTTCGAGAACTGTTACGGTCTACTACTTCTGTTCTCTGGCACGAACATTCAACAGATGTCATTTCTCTCACGCGGTGAAATCCTTGAGATGCTTGGTCAGCAGCTTTCATGGTTAAGGCAAATGCCAGTGCCTCAGGAAGAGTTCTCTTTCCAGCCATTCGTAGAGCCATCTGCAGTTGTCTGTCCTCTATGGCTTGTGTAAATGCCTCAATAGCCATTTCATTGATGACGTCCTCGCCGGCATTGGGATAAGACAAGTGCGCTAGCCGTTCGATATCAGCTTGCAGTTGCTGGAGTGTTTCTCCCCTCTTCTGGATTCTACTGCGCAGTTGCACCCTATACACTTGCTGCATGTGGTCGTCACCAAATCGCATCTCAATAGCCTTCACCAAAGTCTCGTAGTCGCGTTGTTTTTCTTCGGAGATAGTTTGAAGCAATTCTGCAGCTGTACCTCGTAATGCGAGCGTTAATGCAATCGACTTATCCTCGTCGTCCCATCCATTGGTCGTTGCAGCTGCTTCGAACTGTCTCCGATAAATCGGCCATGATGTTTGACCATCAAAAACGGGTGGCTGCATCTCCTTCTTTCTTGGGCAGTCAGCAGAATATTCCCGAGCCTTCTGTTTCTTGACTATTTCGAGCTCTTTAGTTATATTCTTGATGTTTGTTCCGAGCTCTTTAGCTATGTTCTCGATGTTTGTCTCGTGTTTTTGAAACGTTTTGTTAATTTCCTCAAACTTTGTTTCATGCTCGTTTAATTTTTCATCAATCGCGTCGATTTTTACATCTAGAACATTCTTAAATTCTTCCACTGCATCTTTTTGTGCGGCGACAATGGAATTTGTCTGATCTTCAAGAGAATTTTTCTGTTCTTCTAGAGAATTCTTCTGTTCTGCGAACTTCAATTCCATGGAATTCTTCTGCTCTTCGAACTTCAATTCCATAGAATTTTTCTGTTGTTCTAGAGAATTCTTTTGTTCTGCGAACTTAGATTCCATAGAATTTTTCTGTTCTGCGAACTTAGATTCCATAGAATTTTTCTGTTCTGCGAACTTAGATTCCATAGAATATTTCTGTTCTTCCATCTTCGCAAGAAGTAATTCCATCATAGAGCTAATGTCAACGCCTGTACTTACTTGTTCTTCTGACACGTCGAATAGCATGGTTTTTGGATCTTCTCCCTCGTTTTGGACAGCTTCCTGCAGACGAAGTATGAGGTCACTTTTCCCTCCAGCTGTGGAGAGATTCCGCTTTTCTAGTTCACTTTTCAATTGGGGTATGCTTAGATGTAGCAATACACGACCCATTTTGTTTGTCTCTTGTAATTTCAAAAAAATCACAAATTCACTTTTTTTTTTTTTTTTTTTTTTTTTTTTTAACTACACTTAGACACTTAGCACAGAATAAGTTTTATCCCACTTCTGACACCAATGTTACATTCAGGCAGGGATTCGTAAAGATAAAACACTATTCCGTTTAACTTCTCTAATAAAATTCACTTTTATTAAACTTTTATCGACTATTCTAATATTTCACTTATTAAGTACCAGAACACTATTACTTAAACAATTCTTCAACGTTTCAAACCAATCACTTAATTTCCTCTATTACTTTTCACTTATTTATCTTCACAAACTATTACTATCTCGAACTTTAACCAATCACTGTTATAAATCAACTGTCTCGCCCTCTTCTAAAAGCTGTCTTTTTATACCCGCTCCGCCATCTGACGAGAACTTTCTAGCTAATTCTAAGTGGTTCTAGAACAAGGTTCAGTGGTGACAGATTCCAGTCTCCAATTGGAAGTGACACTTGAGTGGAACTTGTTTTGTGACTTTAAGGCCTGGTTTCACCAAACTGTCTAAGGCCTGGTTTCACCAAACTGTGACTAAGGGCTTGTTTCACCACTTAAGTTACACGATACCTTCCACGCCACATTATGTTTTATGTGTAGTTGGTAAAAGCTGAGAGTTTAAAAAGAAATTGTGCGATTTCTAAGGCACTACTCTAGTCATTATTAATCGGCTTTTTTATCTGACTTGTTTGACGTTTGAACGAAAACGATAGCCAACCTATGAATGCCACTGACATCGTACTGTTTTTTGCTTTTGAAACGTTATTCAACACTTGCATCCTTTCACTGTCTTTTTTTTGCGTTATTTTTTACACTTTCCAGTTATTTTTCGAACGTTTCTCACTCGTTCCTTGTGGGTATTTTCACGGTTGGTATAGGCGATGTTTGACTCTGTTTTGACGGATTGGTTGAAGTGCTTATTACAAGTAATTCACATGTTTTTCCATGTATTTTCTATGTTTTCTTCCCATACGTTTTTGACAGTTTATAACCAAAATGCTTGTTCCACTTCTGTTTCGTTTTGTGAAACATTTTTCACCCAACCACCGATGCATTTTCCTATTATTTTTCAAGCGTTGGCAGCGTTCTCTATATGCATCTTCGTTATAGCGTTTTGATGCTGTTTTTCTGTTTTTTTTTGTCATGTCTCCTTCTTCTTTGCCTGACTTTTTTTAATGTTTTTCTTACGATTTTCAATCGTTTTTCATAGCGCTTGGCTGCTTCGACGGTTAAGAAGACAAGGCTGGCCTAAAGTCGTTTGTACAGATGTAATGGGCCTGCTGCATTTAGGTTCGAAGACCTCCTTGACCCTTGAGACTTATATAGAATCGATAATAATAATGGGCCCTACCAATAATCAATTTTAATCTTCACACAAAATATTTCCTAGGTCACAATACCTACCTATGCAATTTTGTATGGAAAATTTCGCCATTGTGAGTTCGAAAAACTTAACCTGGACACTAAAAATGATTATTGGTACCGCGGAATCTATTTTAGTATCCATGCTAGAACTTACGAACTCTCAATGAAGAAATTACCTATTGTGACCTAAAAAATAATATATAGCTTATCAACCAAGGAAAAAATCTCATGGGCCATTCAAAGTTTTGCTCCTTATAAATCACCGGGGCAGGACGGTATTCTCCCCATCATGCTGCAAAAGCATGAGGGGATAGTGCTGCCCATTCTCGTGAAAATATACAGAAGCAGTATCCTACTAAATCATGTACCTCAGTCTTGGAGACATGTTCGAGTAGATTTCATACCGAAAGTCGGCAAAAGAGGTCACGAATCCGCGAAGGACTTCCGACCTATTAGCCTAACCTCCTTCATACTCAAAACTCTAGAACGTATACTTGACCTCCACATAAGAACAGGCCTTGAAAGGTCTCCGTTATGTAACTCACAACAAGCATACCTCAAGGGCAGGTCGACTGAGACAGCTCTTCATGAAGTAGTGCGTACAGTTGAGTGGTCACTCTCCCATCACCAATATACCTTAGCTACCTTCTTAGATATAGAGGGCGCCTTTAACAACGTCCACATTGAATCGATCCAGGAATCTCTCTTAGAATTAGGTGTAGAGGGTTTCGTCGCTTCATGGATCATTTCCATGCTCAAAACAAGGATCATTCAAGCAAAACTTGGTAACACTCATCTAACCAAATCAGTAAGCAGAGGAACACCTCAAGGTGGGGTGATCTCGCCTCTCTTATGGATTATGGTACTTAACAAAATCCTTTCAAACCTTGACAGGGAAGGTATAAAAGTCGTTGCGTATGCGGATGACGTGGTCGTTCTAGTGTCAGGAATGTTTCCGAACGTGATAAGTGAAATCATGGAAAGGGCCCTGGGTAAGATTAGCGGTTGGGCTACAAGTTGTGGCCTCAGCGTTAACCCAAGCAAAACTGAACTGATACTTTTCACCACCAAAACCAAAATACCAACCTTCTCTCTTCCACGCTTAAACAACCAAAATCTTCCTCTATCCACCAGCGCTAAATACCTTGGAGTCATGCTTGACCCCAAACTCAACTGGAAGTATAATATCGAACACCGAGTGCGGAAGGCAATCATAGCTTTCTACACTTGTAGTAAAACTTTCGGCAAGAAGTGGGGACTTCAACCAAAGATGGTTCGCTGGATGTACACAGCGGTGGTACGTCCCATCCTCACCTATGGATCACTGGTATGGTGGCCCGCCTTAAGCAAAGCCTATAACGTCCTTAAATTAAGTAGAGTCCAAAGAACAGCTGGAACTGGAATCACAGGAGCCCTGCGATCAAGTCCGACCGCTGCCCTCAATGTCATTCTCAATTTCCTGCCAGTGGATCTGCATATAAAAAACATTGCAGCATGTAGCGCTGTCAGATTAAAGGAATCCAAATGTTGGTCCGAAAGGTCTTACCGCCATACCAGCATCCTTTTTTCCCTTCCTGACGACATAGGTCATATGTCTACAGACTACATAGTACCCAAACACGACTTCCATAAAAACTTCTCTGTTAGATTCCCCTCTAGATTAGAATGGGAGGAGAATGCGGTCGTTAATGAATTCGACATACCTATCTTCACAGATGGTTCCAAGATGGACTGTGGAGTAGGAGCAGGCATTTTCTCTACAGAATTAAACATCTCTAAAAGTCTTCGCCTACCCAACGTAGCCAGCGTATTTCAAGCAGAAGTACTTGCAATTAAGGAGGCGTGCAGACTGCTCCACAATATTGCAACACCCAGAAAAAAAATAGGCATCTTCGTCGATAGTCAGGCCGCGATTAAGGCTGTTGGTTCAACTAAGTCAACGTCCAAGCTTGTTGTGGAATGCAGGGAGACACTGACCAGGGCTTGTCATCGGTTTGATATCACTCTCGTCTGGGTTCCCGGCCATAGGAACATTGAAGGGAATGAGAAAGCCGATGAACTTGCCAGAATTGGCTCAGCTCTGTGCGTGTCTCACGCGGAGGAAGTCTTCCCTCCGCTGGGTTATGTAAAGAGAGAAATCCTCCTGCACTTCACCTCATGTGCTGAGACTAGTTGGATGAACCTGACGAACTGTGTCATTTCCAGGAAGATCTGGCCAACCTACGATAATGCCCGAACAAACAACCTCTTATCCAGATCGCGTGTAGATGTTGCCAGACTAACGGCAAATAGTACGGGTCATTGGCCTTTAGGAAGCTTGGCATCCCCCACAATACCCACTGCCGTAGCTGTGATGACACAAGTAAGAGTGAAACAGTGTTCCATCTGTTTTGTGAGTGTCCGGCCCTAGCCAAAACCAGACGCAGTGCACTGGGTCATCCATTTTTTGATGACCTTTTGGCCATCCAAGGCATCCATTTCCACAGGATTATCAAATTTCTCAACTCCACAGGCTGGTTTTGAGCTCTTTTAACTTCCTTCACCTCCTTTTCATATCAGGTTCCGTTAGTTGTGGTTTAAAAACGGCGCTCAATGCGCTAGTTGTGTTTTTCCCTCGTCGGGAAATACAGCCACCTAAACCAACCAACCAACCATCAAAAAGGTTAAGAATGATTAGTAATGCCCCAGGCTTATAGCCTTTTCACAGAAAGCCGAAAACTCGTCGATACATTCACCCCGACCACCGACTAGTTTTCGTTTGACGTTTCAGTCAGCTGTGAGACACTAGTCGTTAAACTTCGGTGCAAACTTTTTTGGTTACAAATTTCGATCGCATTAATTAACAAACAAAATGAATTTAGTTCATTTCAAAATAATATTAGCCTATCAATTAATTGTAGAAAAAGAATTTAAGTTGTGAGTTTTGATATTTCTGAATATTGCAAAAGGTGTGTTTGTTTCAACAACCCATCGATCGGAAGTCGTTTGCGTGGTGTTTTCGTGGAAAACGAGTTTAAACGACTTCTTTTTGAAAACTGAAATATGTATGAGAAAACTTTTGTTTTTGTAGAATTTTCGAGTGTTTTCGCGAAAACCCGGTTCTCGTCTTGGTATGAAAAGGCGTTAGCCAATTTCCTCCTCTTGAACTTTGCCGTGATTTGGTGGAGACTACCTATCCCATTTTGCATTTTTTTCACCTTTAGTGTGACCATAATCCTTTTATTGCAATACAAAAGCAAACCAACCCTCCTTCATATATGCAAATTGAAAGACTAAGCGCACACCAATTTTCGATGGAACATCATAATTTGTCCGTTATTCACTCTATTGAGTAACATTATTAGCACATAATTCCAATTGGATTTCAGTATTGCTCGCCCTAAAGTCTCATCTGCAGCATATCTGCACGTGCATTGAACTGTGTGCTCGAGTGGACTTCGATCGACAGTCGATAATAATGGAGTCCATAAATGATTTACGACGAAACCTCCGAGTCATAATAAAAATGCAATAAAGATACCTATTTACATTTTTGTTACAAATGTCCAGCAGGGAATGGTCTGCCACTGTCCAATTGGGGAGAGGATTATTTTTATATTATTTTTTTTTTCAATTGATCCCTCTGCGGGTAAAGCAAATAGAATCTGTCCAGGCGAACGGCCAAATTTGAATGTCCTTGGACGTTGGACGGTGTGTCCTGTGCGAGCAAACGTGCAGGCAATTATAATTTTTTTTTTTGTTGACAAGTGGCGGCAAATGGCCCACAAAAAGTAGGCGGGACAGTTTTATTATTATTACAATGCACGGACACCTATTCTTACATTGTAACAACTCGGATGGAATATATAAATTTGTTTGTCATCGGTAATTGCCATTTTTATGCCCGTCCGCAGATGTGTGATCTTTCAGAGACAGAGAGAGTTATTTGCAATTTTTATGAAGCAAATTGATTTCGCGGTTGTGCGCTTGATTAAAAATGCAGAGCCCCACAGAAGCACGTGTTAAAGAAGAATGAAGTCGTATAGACGGGCAGAAACATAACAGAACAGAAATATATCAACGGACACTGCTGGAAAACAATTTGGCCCCATACGAAAGTCCTTCCATAGCCCACCCACGGACAGAGAAGGTTGTTGTGCTTCTTAACATTTTTTATAATTACCGCTGAACCAAAGATCCTTTTCAGAAATATTCATATACGGCGGCATAAATACATGTGCGCTTCATCGTACATTACCCAGAAACAGCTTATGTTCCCCGCTCCAAGACAACATCTTCGTATCGTCCTCTTTGTATGTTCGATTTATTCTGCGCGTAAATGCCCATATAATATTCAACGACAGCCCCATTACGACACCTGAACGACACCAAAATCAAACCTATGCGGGTGGGTCGTCTTCCTGTGGTATAGGTAGCAGCAGCCCAATTAGACGGGAAATGCTGCTGAAATCCGGCTTTTCTAAAATGCTACACACCCAACCCAATTAAAAAAATTCACTATCCGCCCAACAATTGTAAAGGAATTACGAACGACCGCAAACAAAAAAGAGGAACAGCTTTCGAGAACGCTGCCACTACATAGTGACAAGACGGTGAAACATTAAATTAATACCCGGCACACGACACTAGTACGTAATTTTCCAATCAATTAAAGGTATTAAGCACGCCGACGATATGAAGGGAGGGAACTGTGTCCGTGCTCGTAGTGTTGTCAGCCGCTTTAAGTTAATTTCCCCATCACAGACACTGAAATTTCCCTCTTTTCCCCATTCTTTGTGAATTTCAGGGATAACTAACTCGTATTGGTTTAATGAAGAGGCACCTATAATAATGAACAGTTCTGTTTTTAAAGACAATGCTTGTTACGAATATTTGGTATAGAAAAACATACAAATTTTCTGTATTCTAGAAGTCTTCTTTATTTATTCCGTATTTTATATCAACAAAAATTGTTTGTTTCGACTGTAAATTTTAGTGACGGTGGCTATTCTCGATCTTAGTCTCACAAATTGTAATAACGTTTTCATAAATGGTTCATATTGTAATAACAAGCTCTTCATTGTGCACCAGAATGTTAGAAGTTTGAGGGAAAATTTTTCGTCTCTTGTTACCCATCTGAATTCCTTTTCAAGTATTCCAGATATTGTTTTTGTATCCGAAATTTGGATTTATAGCTTTGAAAAAAACGATTATAATATACCGGGTTTTCATTTCTTTCCCAACTGCAACGATATCTACGCTGCAGGTGGTGTCGGTTGTTTTATTAAAGAAGACTACTCAGTTAGTGAAGTAAAGAATGTCGTTTTTACGAGTGCTGTTAATCTGAAAGTTTCTATTGTGGTTAATAATGTGGAGTATGTGTTTTTATGTGTTTATCGACTGCATTCTTTTAATGTTGTGATGTTCATAGAAGAATTTACATGTCTCTTAGAAAACCTTAAATCTAAAAACTTAATTATTTTGGGAGATTTCAATATAAATTTATTAGAAAGCACTGATATAGTATCGAACTACTTGGGTCTGTTATCAGCACATGGTCTAACCAGTTTCATTAATGAACCTACTAGGACTGTCTCCGGAAGATGCTTAGACCACATTTTTGGACGATTTACCAATTTCTCGTCGAGCTCCTGCGAAACATGTTTATTTGATTTTAAAATAAGTGATCACACAATGACGGGGATATTAAAAAACACTTTTCGTAAAACAACCATTCGTCATACACGAAATATAGAAAAAGAGATAAAAAAAATTGATTTACTAAAGCTGAAGAACAATCTCCTTTATGAGTTTTGGGACGATGTTTATTCGGAAAATGATGCCTCTGTATCTTATAGTCTTTTTATTGATTGCATCAATAAACATATCGAAGATTCTTCTTGTACAGTTCCTATGAGGAAAAAAACAAAACGACTAAAGCCATGGATTACACGGTATCTCTATAACAAAGTTAACTGCAAGAATAAACTTAGAATCAAGTGTTCTAAGCATCCGAACAATCTTAGACTCAGAAAAAGGTATTCGAAATTGTGCTCACAACTCAAAAAAGAAATTCCAGTTTGCCGCGATAACTATTATCGTTATAAATTTTCTTGTGCTAAGGGAAATTTAAAAAGTGAATGGCAGGTAGTAAACAGCATTCTTAACCAGTCCGCCCGTACCAAGATACCCACTACAATCCGTATTGATGGGTGCGAAGTTTCTGACAAACTTTCTATAGCTAATTGCTTTAACAGTTATTATACATCAATAGCTAATAGTTCACCTGCTCATGTAACTCACACCAGATGCACCATGTGCTCGGTATTTGAAAATCGTAATGAACTGTTGCAAGGAACTAGTTTCGCTTTCGAACCTATTACTGCACTTGAGCTGTTAAAAGCTATTAGATCTTTAAAAAACTCCAATGCTTGTGGCTTTGATGGCATTTCCAATGTCTTCTTGAAACAGATCTCGTTTTTCGTAGTTGATATACTAGCAGTCATTTTTAACCGCAGTATATTCTCAGGAGTTTTTCCAGGAGCTCTCAAATGTGCGGATGTTGTCCCACTTTTAAAAAAAGGCTCAGCAGAGGATGTTAGAAATTATAGGCCCATCTCTCTTCTTCCTGCTTTCAGCAAAATCTTTGAAAAAGTAGTTAAGGAAAGGATGCTCTCCTTTCTAAACAAGACCAATTTCTTTAGCCCGTTACAATTTGGCTTTCAAAGGGGGAAATCTACTGAAGATGCCCTTCTTAATTTCTGCTCAAATATCCTTTCTAATCTTGATGACAAAAAGTTCACTGCAGGCTTATTCGTAGATATCACAAAAGCCTTTGATATGGTTAACCACTCTATACTGCTTAGAAAACTTGAAAATGCTGGATTTCGAGGATTTATACTCGATTGGTTTAAGTCCTACCTTTCTAACAGACCTCAAAGGGTAAAACTCGATGAAACAAGAAGCGACATCCTCCTTTTAAATATGGGAGTACCTCAAGGCTCTGTGCTAGGACCCATCTTGTTCCTCGTGTATATAAACTCACTTTTGGAACTTAAGTTTAAAGGAATGCCTACTGCTTTTGCAGATGATGTAGGTTTTTCCTACGGAGCTGAGAGTGCTTTAAACCTGGCATCTGATTTAAATTGGGATCTAAATATATTGAGGATCTGGTTCGCCGAACATAAATTGTCCATAAGCTCTAAAACAAAAGTAATGTACTTTAATCTATCTTCCACTAACGCTTCAAATGTAGATTTACACTATCACGCTCCGGAGTGCACAAAGTACAGTTTCCCAGGTTGCACATGTGCCTCTGGTTCTCTACCAACTTTTTGTAGCATGCTGAGTTGCAGTGAAAATTGCTTTCTGATAGAGAAAGTTGATCAATTCAAGTATCTGGGGCTCATTTTTGATCCTAAGATGAGCTTTGCAGATCATACGGAGTCCTTAAAAAAATATTTTCGGTGTACTCTCAGACATTTTTTTTAACCTAAGCAATGTTTGTTCAAAACAACTTCTAAAATCTATATATTACGGTATCTTTCATTCAAAACTTCAATATGGTATAACTTGTTGGGGAGGTACACATGCGATTAAAATCAAGCCTCTTCTAATTCTGCAGAAAAGTGTTTTTGAATGTTGTATCTGTACCTTTTTCTCGTACAACTGCTTTTAGACACTTTTATTTGATATCATTTTGTCGTCTTTTTAATAAGCTACCACTATCAATTAGAGCCTCTACTTCCTCTGGAAGACTTGAAAAGTATTTAAGGCATTGGCTTTTTGACTTTAATTACGCGGAATTAGAATCAGTTCTTTCTAACAATCTGGTATAACTTAAAACTTAAAGTTTCAATATTTGGATTTTTTTTTTTCTTTCTTTTGTTTCTTTGTACTTTTATTTTTATTCTTCTGTATTTTCTCTGAATTATATAATGTAATGGGCACCCCACCCATAGTTAATATTTTTATAATTATACGCATTGAAGTGGCATTTGACACTATTTTTAAATACTTAATGTATAGGTATATAAAATTAAAAAATGTCACTGCTCATTTATTTCTATAATTCTTCGTTTTAAAATACTCTTAAGCTTGTTGAATATTGTATTGCTTTGTTTTTATCTGAAATAAATGTATCTATCTATCTATCTATCTATCTATATTTGGCAATTGTGAGCTTCTAAAAGAAAGCCAAAATTCAATGAAAAAATTGATCATGCTAACTGACTTTTCTTTTACCATTAATTGGTTTTAATGCTTCTTCTAAAATGCTTAGAAATCGGTTTTTATTTTATGTTTCAGGTTCCTAAGAGAATCTAATAGCTATAGTAGTTTGTTCGAGTTTGATCTCAGTAGGGACATTTATACATTTATTTTAACGTTAGCCTTGGTGGTAGTATTTAAGTATTTAAATTTTATATTATAACAATACTGACTTTAACGAAATATCAATTTTGTTACAAGAAAGTCGAATGTTTTGTGTGGAGAACCTAACAGTGAGAAAGATTGTTAAACAAAGTGATACTAAATTGTTTACCGAAGAACTGACTACCTTAAAATGCAATATTTTCGAAAAGCAAGCGTTAATAAACCAAAAGATTGGGATGGTTACAGAAGTGTGCATAACATTTTCAACAATAAATTGTGTAGTGCAAAAAAAATATATTTATTTATTTATATCATCTACAGAAGCACTGCCTACAGATTACAAAAAAAAACTAAAAGATTAAATACATACTAAGAGTACTTAAATACAAAAAATAAATATATTTATGTATACAACAATTAAAAATTTATGTATATGAGAAAACGAGAAAAACAATATAGCAAACAAGATGTTTTTAAAGCGGTTTCTAGAACAATGAAATTCTATGTGTCCACTAAAAGACGCAAGAGCTCTTGAGATTGTTTGTGAAAAAAAAAAAAAACATTACGAGACCTTAGGCGCCTTTCTGGTGAATAAAAACACACTCCAGATAACAGATCAAGGCTTTTTAATGGGTGTTTTTTTAACTTTAATTTAGCAACACTATTTTAACTTGCGGACATTTTGTCAGCTGTCAAGTGATTTATTTTTAGTTTGGCTTGGCATTTCAACATGGAAATTTGTTTAGCGATGAAGCTCACTTTTGGTTGAATTGATACGTCATTAAACAAAACTGCCGTATTTGGAGTGATGATAGTACTAAAGTGTATGTTGAGACACTTTTACATCCACAAAAACTGACTGTGTGGTGCTTTATGGGTTGGTGTGGTGGAATAATTGGTCCGTACTTCTTTAAAAACGATGCTGGCCAGAACGTTACAGTCAATGGTGACCGCTATAGAGCCATGAATACTGACTTCTTCGTTCACCAATTGAACAACCATGATGTGCAGGAGCTGTGGTTTCAACAAGACGGCGCAACATGTCACACAGCTCATACTACAATTGATTTATTGCAGGAAATGTTTGGTAACCGCATAGTTTCACGTTGCGGACCCGTGAAGCCTCTAAGATCTTGCGATTTAACGCCGCTTGACTATATATTTTCTGTGGGGATATATGAAGTCGCTAGTCTACGCCGATAAGCCTGAAACGATTGACCACTTGGAGGACAACATTCGCCGCTATACGGCCAAAATGTCGGAAAAAGTCATCGAAAATTCGACCTCCAGATTAGACTACGTCCGAGCCAGCCGTTGCGGTTATATGAAAGAAATCATATTTAATTTATAATGCCAGAAGATTATCTTCCGAATAAAGTCAATTTCATTTCAAATCAAAAAAACATTTGTTTTAATCCATTTCAAAGTTCTATACTTCTAAAAAAACACAGGATGTCCCAGAGGAAGGTACTTTCTCAAAGAGAATAGAGCCGTTGCCTATGAGTACTATACTACTTCAAAAAGTGCCATTGAGCGACTAAGATGCCTATTCAATACTTTTGGGTGTTAAAATGTATTGCTAGCGATAATGGTCCATCTTAAAGCTCCTAGATCGACTGAGATGTATATTCTATACTATCAGGTTGCCAAAATTTATTGCTAGCGATTATGGTCAATCTGTCAACACTAAAATTCTTAAGAGCGACTAAGACGTCTATTCCATACTTCTGGGTTGCGAAAATGTAGGTATTGCTAGCGATAATGACACATCTTTTAACTCTGAAATTCTTAAGCGACTAAGACGTCTATTCCATACTTTTGGGTTGCCAAAATTTATTGCTATAGCGATGAGTGATATGGCCAAAATTTATTGCTAGCGATAATGGTCCATCTTTCAACTCGTTAGAGCGACTAAGATGTCTATTCCATACTTTCAGGTTGCCAAAATTTATTGCTAGCGATTATTGTCCACCTTTCAATTCTAAAGAATTTAATTACTTGTGTACGTCAAACGGGATTGAAGTGCTAAAGTCGCCATCGCATATCACCCACAGTCAAACGGTATTGCAGAGCGCGCCGTTCAAGCGTTTAACAGCTCTATTAGACAAATTTTAGACGTCAGTTGCCGTTGAATTTAAATTTAAATAGTTTTCGTATATAATATAGGAATACCACTTGTATACTTTTACCAAGTTATCGCCTGCCTACCTGCTGTTGCAATTTAAACCCCAAAACATTGCTTGGTTTCATTGCTCCTCAGAATCATGGAAATAGTTTAGCTGATGAGAAACTAATGTCAATTTAGGAGACACCGCATTATGCATCGAAACATTTTTTCAAACTAGGTATGCGAACTTTTTTTTATTATTATTTTCATTTATATATTTCCAGGATTGCATTTTAAGGTACAATATCTTATAAACTTATACAAATTTCTGTTTTAGAACAAGTTTAAACTACCTACTTACAAAAAAAAAATTCAAATAAATACCAGAAAAAATTGTTAAAAAAAAACTAAGTAACTTTAGATATTAAGAAGACTAAGCAAGTTAGTTTTCCTTCAGCCTCAATTATACAAAATTATATTAACGACAAAAGTCGTCAGGCTTATAAACTAATATCTATCCCACCTTGTACCGACAAGTTCCTTGTTTTCAGATATTGTTTCAATGTCGTAGATGTCATGGTCTTAATAGTTTGTTCTGTCATAACATAAGAAAAAAAAAATTTCTGCGACTGTATCCAACAGTCCCGAAATATGTGTAAACACCGTGCGTGCGGTATGTGTGTGGCTTGATACACGTCATTGAGAAAAGAGGGAATTGTAATAACCGTATTCTTGACATAATATGAAATAACAATAATTTATTCGTTCTGTGCTAGTTTCGGTAGAATAGATACAATCGGATTGTGGTAGCTGAAGTAATATATTGTTGTACATTCGAGACTGTAATGTACCAATAGATTACGCTGGAAGACAGCACCGATGGTTGTTCCATATCGTGTTGTTGAAATTTTCCGGTTGGAGTTCATTTGAAGTTTAAATTTATCTTGCATAAAATCAATAAATGGTTGAGCTTCTGGAGTTGCAAAATTGATATTGAAGTCTCTACTTATGATCATTGGTAAAAGATGATAATCTATGCCCCAGCTCATAAATGTATGCAATCCATCCCCGCAAGTTAAATGACATCAACTGTTATACAGTAAATGAAAGTGTCATTGTTGTCCAGCTGTGATTTCTGCGTTGGCACTGAATTTCCTCGAGATGTCCGTCACAGGGAAGAAATGTGAGACCATCATATATGAAAAACATGCTTTATTTCACATCAACAAAAAGCTGAAATTAATATGCCCCAGCTCATATATGTATGCAATGATAAAACACCGTGACGCATTTCCGTTCCCGCAAGTTAAATGTGTGGAATTACTCCACCAGATTCCAACAACGCGCGCTTAAGGATCATTCACATGAGAGCGACCAACTACCTACGAACGAACGAATATTCGCAAGTTTTGACAGTCCATTCACATGATACATTTAATTTGGTCGCAGAAACCCGCGAATCCAATGACAGTCGCCGTTATTTGTCTCTATAACATTTTGAGTTTGAGGTTAAGTTCGAACGAATGCTCTATTCGTTAGTTTGTGGAACGCTAATTGAATGATGTGGATTGTGAATAAACTTTGACAATTCGCGCCAAGGGTGTATTCGTTCGC
The DNA here is from genome assembly GCA_949126925.1 of Cheilosia vernalis. Classification (NCBI taxonomy): domain Eukaryota; kingdom Metazoa; phylum Arthropoda; class Insecta; order Diptera; family Syrphidae; genus Cheilosia; species Cheilosia vernalis. The sequence continues at coordinate 15,646,839 of OX421363.1, forward strand.
GGCAAAAAGTTTGCAATTCGAAATTTCGTTATTTTAACTGTTTATTAACATGTTTTCTTAATACATTTTGATGGGATAATTAACTATCCTCCTCTTGGAATAGTAAAATGTACAATTTTCTGTTCATAAATGCATCAAAAGTGGTTTGTTCGCATTTAAGCAATTCGTTCGCTCGTTGTTTGTTGTTGTTTGCTATAGAAAAGGCGATGTGACTTTGTTGGCCCGATAGGAAACAGGTCGAACCAAGCTCAACCCTGGTTTGAAAACGTTTCCAAGGATCACACTAAGAGTGAAAAAAGCCGCCTCGTCTGGTGCAAGTATATAAAGAATAATCATAGATTCCTTGAGAGCTGGGATTTATAAGGACAGAGAAAGTAAGTGCGTAAGACAGAAGTAAACCAAGTAAGCCCACTGTTCTCAACTTCTTCGTTTTGTAAGACGTTAAGAAATGTCAAAATATACACGCACTCCACTACGCCAATTCATTCCTTTCCTTTGGCAAGAGGCAATCTGGGACAATTACCCCCAGAAAAATATGGCAACTAACTACGGCGGCGAAGGCCAATTAACAATATCGAATACAACACCGCGTCCAATTATCTGAGATTTCAACGCTCGCTTGGATACAAGTTCATTTATTCATAAACGTTTGATCTGCAAAAGGCAGCAGCAACAAAATGTTCTACTTAAATACCTTCATACTTCTATTTGTATGCCACCTTAATCCCATTGACAGTACATACTTTAGATCAATGCTTACTACAATTGCCGGTTGAAAATTAATTCAATGAGTCTGCTTGTTTTTAATAAGTCGCTTCAAGAGGTGAATTATTACCCAAGGACCCATTAAATCACATTTACAAGGAGCAATGTTTGCTGTGCCCGCTTCGTCCCCCCTGGAGACATTACATTGATTTGTTATTGATGGCATCATTAGGGGATGTTGATGATGGTACTCTCCCTTTTGTACGGTCGTATACGGTATACCTAGCATATGCGCGCGTGTGTGTCACGTGATTACTCCTTGTGCCGAATTTCCGTGACAACCTTATGTAGGCACGTCACCAGTTACCGCACTCTCCTTGCTCTGTCGACGCTGATTATTATTTGCGACTTTGTGTGCGACATGTTGTAAAATTTACTCAACTATTTAAGTCATCAAGGGTTGTAATCAGATAAGACCCGCAGCAGGGATGGCTGTCATTTGCTTGGCTTGTGTTTATAACTCTTTGCCAATGCGGCTCACAATGGGCCTGCCTTTGTTAATCACGTCGAGGTGATTAGTGCGCAAATGTATCTTGCGGTGAGTTGTGATGTGACTTGGAACTTGGAGAGTTTTGTTCCATCACGAAAGGTATGTATGGAGGTTAGAGGCCCTTGTTTCGATTGTCAAATTAGGTTCGAGTTTTTTTTTTGATCTCTGGACATGATTTAATAAGGCGGCCATTATACCTATTATGGGTTATATAGGTAGGTACATCAGCGGACGTGCGCATTTGTGGTAAGTCAATAGGTTCATTCGCGTACGAGGCTTAAATTGAACGCAATCGACATAAATCGAACGTACTCGCATCAAAAATGACATAAAAAAAGAAAATTTGTAAAATAACGAGTAACGAGTACATAGTTCCTCTCTTGGCTCGAAACAGCTCAGAGAATTTCAACCAGCAAGTACTGATAAATATGTCAAGTGCACAAAGTTCAAAAGAAACAAATTCCACATCCGACATAAAAATCAATTGTGCAAAAAATTCTCCTAGAATGTTTCATTCGTGGCAAAAAGGTAAATTGACATGGGTTAGATGTCAAAGATGGAAGGATGCAGGCGTTTTATTGAATATAGGGAATAATTCACAGACACTTACGATATTACCGGCCTTCCGAAAGAGGCTTGCCTTTCTTGCCATCGATGACGGGCATGGTTCTCCGAATACTATCTCTACTTGAATCCATGTATACTTGAATATGAGGTCGCTTTCGTTAGGACGAAGCCTATGTCAATAGAAAAACAGTCAAAGTCTGAGCTGTCAAGAAAATTTGTCTTAAATGTTTCCTTCGGTTCACAAGTAAGCTCTTTCGAAGCTGTTGCTTAAGTTACAAATTCAATCCTTACCGCAGTTAAATTGTTACTTGTCATGTTGGTCTCGTGTTTAATTGAAATCAACCGAATGGGGGCGAATAGGGATGCCAGACGTCCCCCTTTAGGGGGGACAGTCCCCCCTTTTCACACAAAAATTCTGTTTGTCCCCCCTAACACAAACTACTGTCCCCCTTAATAAGTAAAAATTCAATAAAAGAAAACATTCAGTTGAAAATTTCGAAAATACTTTCTCTTAACATTTTTAACAAGAACACATCCAATTGAAGTGCAAGAAAACTTTCAAAGCTATTTTTATTTTATCTTTTTTTTTTACTCTGGTGTTCTACAATAAAAAAAATATTTGTCCCACTTTTTTGAACACTTGTCCCCCTAGAAAACTCACGTTGTCCCCCTTTTCGTATTTTTTAATCTGGCATCCCTAGGGGCGAACAATCTGCCCAGCGCTCGTAGGGCATATTCCTTGGTGTGGTCTTAAAAATATTTCGTCTAGGTACCTACCTTTAATAACTCGGCGCACTCATAATTCTATCTCTTACCTGCCTCGTCCAAGAGTAGTTTCACTCAACGTATATGGGTCCCACAAAGATCCCACTTAATTACACACTCCAAATGAATGGGAGGACGACAACACGAAAAGAAAAAAAGTTAATTACCATCACCCCTAATGTGTAATACTCGTAGCAGTCAGTATCTACCCACACAAAGTAAATTCAATTAACTACCGAGACCGACCGAGTGCTGGTACATTAAAGAAAAGGTGTAACAAGTGTGTCTCCAAGCACGCTCGCCGTTTCGCCATATTCCTATGCAGGACTCCTCCGAGCATGATAAGTAATTACGCTTAACGTTCAAATCAATTGTTAAGTACGCGCGGCCGCCTCCCCTTGCCCGCCCCCTCCCCCCACCCCCCTTCCACTATATCAATCTAATGCAGATCTTTGTTTGGCAAGGGTACGAGTATGCCGCTCTCGGAAGGTAATTTGTTTAATCGTTTCAATTGAATTAAGCGGATGTTTGCAACGCCTCTGTAAGCAACTTGAAATTCACTTGATTGCTTGACAGCTCCATACCATTTTCCATATTTCCACCAGAGAGAGAAAGAGAGGGAGTATCCTCGAATCGATTTAGAGGATGATGTTACTGTGTTTACTAGCACAGTCGCCTGCTTGGCAAGGTACACACTCTGTCTTTTGCTTTCGTAGGGTGTGTTCCACTGCATGGAACGTATGTGCGTATATGCACATGTTTGTGTATTCACGCATCAAGTGACATTTGCCCGCTTGGGAAAGTCAAATATTTATCGATATGGTTCAAGAAAACGAATCCTACCCAAGCGGTAGCGGGCGCGGAGCGGAGAGCGAAGGTCGGAGGGGTATGGGTGCAGCAAATGGGGTCGCATTGTTTCGCCACATTTCGAAAGGACACTGCACAGTGCACATAAATACACATAATGTCCAAGTCGATTAATGAATATTTTTTTTTGCCACAGAATTAGTTACAACGATTGTAATTGTTTTATTGAAAGTGATGGTTAATTCGAGATACACCTGCAGCGGTCAATTCACTTTGGATAATAAATAGTGATTATGGCTTGGCTTGGTTGGCCAACTCCAAGTATTCTAATACCATCAATGGAACTGAACTGCCTGCGGAAAAGGATTACAGACAAGCATGTGCTTATGTCATTGTAATGAAATGAGATAAGAGTTGCATCAGGCTGGGGATTTGTGACAATAGGGAATTTGCAAATGTCTACAGGCATTTATTTGTTAGGACCTTCAGTGGGCTTATGCAGGGTAGTCAAATCGGAGTCCCCCTTTTGTCCATATATCGCTACTTAATGGACAAAGTCCTAATTTAATTCCTGTTGGGAGTTATACTCTTTTTGGATTAATTAACAATTTTACATAGGTGGCGCTACTGTTCGCTTTGGAACTGCACTTGTTTTGCCCACGTATGTGAAAAGCTTTGACCCCTCCATTTTTCAATTTAAGCTGATTATTTGTGGGTTCCTCGGTAAACACAATAGATGGTAGGTATGTTTTTATACAAGGTGGAACAAAATTTTTTAACCTTTCGGAAGATGTTATAATTTTTGCAAATGGCATTGTACGTCAATAACAATTGACTTTTGTGAACTAGCGTCCAGTTTTGACGATTTGACATTTTTGACTTCTTTCTTTGGGGCTACTTTAAGGTTGTTATATGGCTGTCTAGGCTAACATGGGATAAAAAGTTTTAAAATCACGGACTTTGGACAATATGAAGACAAAAACTAGATCCATGAACTCAAAACGATTTAGAGGGTTGACAAATGGAAGTCAAAATAAGATCTTATTCATTTTATGTTTTCTGCTCTGCTTTTCTTTTTAATTCAAAGTTCGATGATTTTTTATTTTCAAAGTTACTTCTTAGGGGAAAAAAAGACTACAATTTCTTAAAACGTTGGAGCACATTCCGCACTGGGGTTAAAAGTAGTACAATGTCCTCTAAAAAGAGGATGCATATGGCAACCCTTGGCCACTCAAAGTTGCGAGCTTTAGAAAATCGCACCCCTTGAGGAGAATATTCGACATAAATGCGAAGAGTTATCTCCACCCTCGTAGGAATCCGAACGGGGCACAACACTCTACGGTGCCACATGAACAAATTACGCTTGAAGGAAGAAGAACTTTGTAGAGGCTGCGGCGATGAGGAAGCTCTTGAGGACTAAACCCACTTCCTATGCCACTGCCCAAGTCTCCAACCAGTAGACACAAATTTCTAGGTAGACACTTCTTCCACGACCTAGATATGATCTTTCTAGCACACCAGTAGACAAGATAATGTGATTTGTCAAATCCACAGGATGGTTCGTATACAACAGCACAGTGAGTAATTAACTGAAATTTCTTATAGAAAGGGTTATAATGGGTAAGAGACAACCTTCCCCCTATGGGCATCACAATGGGTCAATTTTGACCTGAGTGTGGCACGGGGTGCTCCTCGCCAGCCCGCATACCTAACCTAACCTATCACCGGGAATCTTGCGGAAAGTCATGGAAAATGCGATAAACGGGCAAAAATGTGTAGATATCAACACTGGCGGCAGGCACTTGACAAATATCATCTTTTTCACTTAGTAGTAGTTAGAAAAAATTGTAAAGGTCCAAATGAAGATTTCATTTTTTTTTTTGTTTAGTGAAAAAGTAAATTAAACACAGAATCGGATGTGCGCCGTCTTCACGGGTATATTGCCTTTCAACTGTCAAGGCGAGCAGCGCTGCTTATGGGTTACGGATCTCCTTATAATAGCTGCTGTGGTATTCTATCAACCCGTTAGTCGAATACGGCGCAAAGGACGCTACGGATTCTATCGTCTGAACTGTTTTTTCTATGGTCGGACCTATAGGGATGGTTATGAGAACATACCTCTGAACACTCGGAAGAACACCCCAATCTTCCACTCATTAAATGCAAATGTCTTTAAATAAAAAATATGAACACCGCAGGTCTCTAAAGCCATAAGCAACTCAGTCAAAAAAAGAATCAAATCTACCACCCATGCCCACTTGTGAAAGGTCATCAGCTTACTTTTTCAACAATCCCAGGTAATGTCACCCCAGAGATTCGAATGCTAAACCAAATTTAATTCACAACTCCAAACATTCGAAGAATTATTTATTTATGACAAACAACAAAAACAAAAAAAAAACAGCAACAATGGCCATGAAATATAAGAGAAAATAAAAAGGCGAATTTCGCTATGCAACCAACGATTATTTAGTTACCTATATTAAAAGATAAGCAAACAACAGGAAAATAAATAAACAAACATATACCCAGCTACCGGAAACTGACATTTTATAGAGCCAGCAAAAGGGGTTGCTGGTTGAAACATGTCGCCAGCATATTTGCTTGAAGGGTGCAATCGCCTTGGAGTGAAAAGCTAAATTGATACACCACCACCACCGCACCGGGTGGAAGTGAAAATATGTTTTCAAATAGGTAAACACAATTAGGAAATTGAAACAAGTCGTTTAGTTAAGTCATTGGAATCAGAAGTGGTTGCTGATGAGGGTGCTAGATAATCGAAAGCTGGGGGTGGGCTTGAGAGAGTCGAGTGTTATGGTTATGAAACGGAAAAGGGCTGCTAAATGCTTATGACAACTGTCATAATTTTAAATAATTTGGCACCAGACTTGTAATAATTGTGAGGCAATTTGAGGTGGATTAGGACCTGCCAGTTGGTCCGGTTTTAGAGACAGTAGAAGTTCGCAAAAGCACAAATTTTCACACTGTGATAGGACAGATTATCTAACCAGTGTGTCAAAAATGGAATAGGTGATGTGTTCGTGAAGTTTTTATCAACTTGAAAATTTTTTTAAGGAATCCACGTGTCATCGACGAATACGCCGAAGGAGAGACATTAAACATCGACGAATCGAACAGCTTCAGAATGTCATAGTAGCTTAAGCCTTGGCTTCAGTAAACCTCTGGACGCGACATCACGTCAAACAGAAAACCCAAGAATACACATTTTAATTTCCGACTTTACATTTAAGTAGTTCACAGTGGCTATATATTTTCGATTAAAAATGTTGCGTTTGTGGGCTTCCGTAAATTTAAAGTCGCTAGTTAGTTTTAAAAACCTTACTTATATTGGTAGATCGTATAAGTATAGGTAAATTTTGAGCAAATTTCTTTGCTTTTGTGACGACACAGGGTCTCCAATACTCCGAAAGAGTAGAGGCCTTTCGAAAAACTTTCCGAGGGCGAATTATGTTTTTTTTTTATTTCTACTCAATATTTTGCTAACTAGAATAGTAGTTTAAAACATTTTTCCTTCAAGCTTAATTTTGGCAAAATTTGTTCAGAAGGAGCTTGTCTATTTTGTGAAGAACGCAACCTTTCGATTGCTGAATTGATTCTTAAAAAGATTCGCAGCGTCAGTAGACGCTTTTAGGCAGACGCCTTGGGCAGACCCATTTGGCAGACACTTTAAACATCCACGATATTTCCCTATCAATCGAACGAAAAGTGTTGGCATTATGTCCGACGAAAGACACCTGTGAGCTGACATTTCATACATATAAAATTTCGACGAAATAACAACTAAATTATTACTAAATACATGTCCTTTGTTCCAATCCAGTATACCTGTCCTTGTTAGTTTCAGTTGACATTTCACCGCCATCAGAAGGTAGTGTGACCACGGCAGAATTCTGCAAATTCGCAACGAAAAGGCCAATGAGAAAATAAAAACAAGCTATTCTTCAAGTTAAGAATTTTTGAACGATATTTAACAAGCATTGGCTCGGTAACCACTATAATAGGGCTGTGAGAGGCAGCTGCTGCATTTTAAAGGTTATTTAGAATTATGGCATTTTAAAAACTTTTTGAAGCGCATTCTCCAACTAAAAAAAGGGCAAAAACAGTGAAAAAAAATTGTAAAAAAGTGCTTAATTGCAACTTTCGTCGCACAACGGTCACGCTTAATGTAGGCGCAGTGGCTTAGTGTTTAGTGTGTTGTACTACTAAGCAAGGGGGCCCAAATTATATCATAACATTTTTTTCCACTGCGCCTAGCTCTCCTCGTGAACGTCTGACAAACATGCGAGAGTATAATTGTCCTAAAAGAGCTCCTCAATTCGACTCGGCATAAAATTCTAACCCCTCTATTCAAAAACGGATGGTTGTACGAAGCTATAGGCCCAGGGTTAATTACGGACCTGTTGCGCCAACTATTTCTTTATTTCTAATGTTAGGTTAGATTAGGTGAGCGGGCTAGCATGGAGTACGCCGTGCCACACTCAGGTTGTTCCATGTTAAGTTAAATATTCTCCTGAAAACGATTGGGTGAGTATCTTTCTTCTTTAAATATAAAAAGACAAACTCCACAAATTTAGTAGGATCTATATTAAAATGGGAGGAGAATGCGGTCGTTAATGAATTCGACATACCTATCTTCACAGATGGTTCCAAGATGGACTGTGGAGTAGGAGCAGGCATTTTCTCTACAGAAATAAACATCTCTAAAAGTCTTCGCCTACCCAACGTAGCCAGCGTATTTCAAGCAGAAGTACTTGCAATTAAGGAGGCGTGCAGACTGCTCCACAATATTGCAACACCCAGAAAAAAAATAGGCATCTTCGTCGATAGTCAGGCCGCGATTAAGGCTGTTGGTTCAACTAAGTCAACGTCCAAGCTTGTTGTGGAATGCAGGGAGACACTGACCAGGGCTTGTCATCGGTTTGATATCACTCTCGTCTGGGTTCCCGGCCATAGGAACATTGAAGGGAATGAGAAAGCCGATGAACCTGCCAGAATTGGCTCAGCTTTGTGCGTGTCTCACGCGGAGGAAGTCTCCCCTCCGCTGGGATATGTAAAGAGAGAAATCCTCCTGCACTTCACCTCATGTGCTGAGACTAGTTGGATGAACCTGAGGAACTGTGTCATTTCCAGGAAGATCTGGCCAACCTACGATAATACCCGAACAAACAACCTCTTATCCAGATCGCGTGTAGATGTTGCCAGACTAACGGCAATTAGTACGGGTCATTGGCCTTTAGGAACCCACGCGGCCAAGCTTGGCATCCCCCACAATACCCACTGCCGTAGCTGTGATGACGCAAGTAAGAGTGAAACAGTGTTCCATCTGTTTTGTGAGTGTCCGGCCCTAGCCAAAACCAGGCGCAGTGCACTGGGTCATCCATTTTTTGATGACCTTTTGGCCATCCAAGGCATCCATTTCCACAGAATTATCAAATTTCTCAACTCCACAGGCTGGTTTTGAGCTCTTTTAACTTCCTTCACCTCCTTTTCATATCAGGTTCCGTTAGTTGTGGTTTCAAAACGGCGCTCAATGCGCTACTTGTGTTTTTCCCTCGTCGGGAAATACAGCCACCTAAACCAACCAACCAGTATATTTAGGCCCATTGGGAAGTTTTCCATATAAAAATCCCGAAGTTGTGTTCAACTTCGAGTGAATAAAATGGGCCTTAGAAGTTTGGCACAGCGCTGTTAGAATTTTGAAACGCAAAATGCTCTAAGAAAAATTTGTCCATAACATAAACAGAAATGAACTAAAGCAAATGCTAAGAAAATAGAAGAAGTCATGCATTTTGCATAAAAGGAGTGTTCCAGTTGCTTTTAGAGCACTTCATGCCGGAACCTCAGAACTCTAATTCAAAAAGATTGACTAATGTTAGTGTTTTAAGGTAAAGTCGAATTGAAAGGACGAAATTTTTTTTTTTTTATCAGATCGTGAACACATTTTTTCTCATGTCTAGCAAAACTGAAACAAATGACGGTTCCAGTTGGACAATTGACATTTGTTTTGAAAAAAAATATTACAATTTTTTGAAAGGGGAAAATTTGCTTTTAATTGTTTACTACGTTTTCCATTCTCTTTATTTTTTTCTGATAGCTACACACAGCAACCAAAAATTTAAACGAACTGTCAGCTTCATGAGGCTACTCTGTTGTATTTTTCGGTTGCAATAGGGTCAGGGTATAGATCAAGTGCAAAAGTGTTGCGAAATTTTATTCTGTATATTTTGTTGTTGTAGTGCGAAAAAAAGTTACACTATCGCATTTTTGCAATGATACAAGACCAGTTGCATCGAATCGTGAATACCCCTAATGTACTGCGGTATTGTAGGTAGCCATATACCCAGTGATGTCAACTCACGCATAATTATATATCAAAAAAGATAGAAATACCTATCGATCGACCAACATTCTGTTAAGAAATTTTAATCACCTTGTAGGTTAGTTGCAGTTCGCTTATAAGAGATGCAGTTTTAATTTCCAAAACTTTTTTCGGGTTTAGGTAGGTATAAAAACTTCGATCCAGACTGGCATCATTGGCAATACCTAACCCTATACCTCACTTGAAAATTGTTTTTTTTTTCCCTGCCCGAAAGTTTATTTAATGTTAATTTTGAATTATTGACTAAACTAAACAAAATACTTTCTTAATAGAATTAGACACCTACGACAAAGCCAAGAACATACCTACACATTCACTGTATTTTCATTTTATCGCGACCTTCCTGTAAATTATTTATTTATATTCAATAGTTTACAAAAAAAAAATTATAATCTATTAGTTCGGAGACGTCTGGACATCAAGGCCATATACAATGATGATTTCAGACATAAATTCAACTAAATCGCAACTCAACAATATGTACCTTACAGTCCCCGACAGATATTTTTGAAAACCCTGGGTTAACACTAGGAACGCATCTTGAAGAGCTTTATTTTGGGTCGAAGGATATTGGAGGGAGAGTCCTACTAAAATAGTCACTTTGAGTTTTAATATTATGGCATAATTCTCCAAAATCGGTCGGGTATTTTTCAAATATTCTGTCCGGAATGGGAGCTGAAGAGAAAGTTTTGTGAACGATGCAAAATGTGAACTTTGTTTAATGTGACTCCACTGAAAGAACTTGCAAATTACGAGTTGGTCTCTGTACCGATTAGTCAAAGGATGCTTGAAAAAATATTTAGGTGTTAATTTCGACAAGTTTTTGTGCTATGATGAGCGCATAAACATACAGCTACAAAAGGCAGCTTGATAAAGTATTTGAAGCCCTACCATTAGTTTGGTTGAAGTCTACCTTGGCACCGGACTAAACCTACCACATCCTTCTCATAATCAAACGATGTCTCATTGCAATGAGTACCTATTTAAAAAAAAAACCCAATGCCTGCTAGTTAAATCCATCAAAATCAAAGTCCCGCTTTCGTAAAGCTGGAAAATTAAAATCAAATACCTACACCTATATTGCCAAATTGAATTTAAAGTTGCGACCGGTGACAGACCCACGACAGTCGTCATCTGTCGATCATATTAAATAAACCATTTCTGTCTGTCAAAGAGAAAAAAAAAAACGAATCAAACTTCAAGAAAAGCGAAATAAGTTGCCTTCGACAGAATTAACTTATTCTGTACACCCGGCCAGAGTTGGGGTTAGTAAAATTAAAATAATCAATTAGCGGCACATCGTCTTCTGGCCAACAAAAACTCGACCGCACACTATGCCACTGCTGCACTCGAGTCGTGCGCACTTGTTCAGCAGCATTTTAGACGAGAATCGCCTCGAGGGGCTGGCCTTGGCACACCGCATATTCACAATCCACATTCCACAAAGCTAGCCTAGTCGTCTCTATCGCACTCAATGACGAAAGGACATAGAAGGGCTTTCGGAAACAACCCTAAGACCTGAAATGCAATCTGATTGGCTGGCAGGATGCCAACGGTGACAATAACTGGAAGAGCACCAAAAACAACTATAGCACACAAATCCAGGATAACAATGAGCCGTCCCACTTTTTTTTTTTCCTTCTTGTTTTTATTTTTGACAGTGCTTAGGACTACGAGACTCACCCTGTTCGGTAAGGGTTCGTGAATAGCATACGTTGATTGTTTTTGTTTCAATTTTGTGTGAGATTGTTATTTTTAACCACCCTCGGTCCCTTTATTTTATGTGTCGCTTTCGATGACCTGCCTGACAATTGTTTAAATCCGGCGCTCAAACGGCTCTCAACCGTTGTATAGCGAACATTGAATGAGTGAGTGGTGGCCAGATAGCCGAACAAACGTGACGGGATAGCGTTTAAAAAAGATTCCTTCTGATCACGAAGATTGTACCTATGGGATTTTCAGTTTTTTATTCGCGGACTGTGTGGTTTAGGAAAAGCTAAACGGATGTTGGCCGAGTGTACAAGTGCGGTGATGATGTTTACATATTTAAATAGGTACGTAGAATACGCACATCGGGGAATACGGCGTGATTAACAAATAGGTACCTATACCTACCTATACCTATAACAAAAATATAAATAGCTACAGAAAAGTGTGTGAAAGTGAAATCGAGGATTACCGAAGCAGGAAGTTTGGATTTTATTTATCTAATAAGGTATGTGTAAATCTTTCTTTGGAATTTTAACTACCTACCTATAAAGCATTTTATTTTACATTAATTTAATTTTTTGAGTAAAGTTGCTCAGCAGTGTCGAAATTATTGAGAATCCCTGGACTGACTTGATGAGCAGTAACTTGCTTAAATTTTTTTTTATTTTGTTTGACTTGAACATTTTTCAAAAGCTCTACCTACGATTTTTCAAAAACATATTTTGTTGCGAGTTCATATTTCATATTTTTGTACAACAAACTGCAAAGGGGAAGCCGCTTTATTAAAGACAGCCGGGTTTTTACCGACAATTTTGCGTGCCACGTTTTTAGAAATGCCCTCAGGCTTCGAGTTTTTGCTTTTACCCAACACCGTATATAGTGGAAGCCGATCTGTGCGTCGCGGTATTTGTCTAGTAGACTTCGACTTGAAGCTGGTTACCTCAAAGTCGAGAGATTTCAAATAGGGTCGCGTGAAACCTGCGGAAAATCGGTATTGTAGTTTATTTTATCGTTCAGCTTCGGAATTTAAACATTTCTCGAACAAATACGTATAGGTCCTTCATATCAATTGCAGTCCTTGTCCTTAGCAAGGCGAGTCGATCTTTGGAACGGCAGGACATGTGTTTGAACTTATCGCCGCTTACTTTACCGCAGCCTTTGAACCTGCCATATTTTTGTAATATAAAAAGGAGATTCCAAGTCTTGTGGTCCAATGAATTATACCAAGCGAAACCCAGTCTGAGGTATACAGGGGTGGACGATTCGTTTCTACGCCGATACTCAAGCATGCACCACTCGGATCACAATCAGCAAACTCTTAGCCTGTCATAAAATAAACTTCCATGGAGCTGTGAAAATAACGCTTCTATTTAGGTGTTACATGTGCTTACGAGTTTTAGGTAATGACCGGTTATGGCCGGTTATGCCAATAGGTTCATTCAGAACCCTCCTCTCGGTCTGCCTTCAAACAACAATTCGTTCATATTATAACAATTTTTTAGGGCGACTTGGTTTCATCAGACAGTTGTTGGAAAATTGGGCAGTGAAAAGAACTAATCGATTCAAGGAGAATTACGTTGTGCTACAAGTTAATTACAGAACCGGCTTAGTCGTTGGGAAGACACAGGAACAGGTTTTTCGTACAACGCTAAACAGATTTTTGCAACTTTTGAATCTACTCCTATACTCAAAGCTAATATCCAAGTGAAATTTGTATAAACGCCTCAATAACCTCGGCTAATTTGTGATTAAAGCGTTGGGCATCATCAGTCAGTTGATGAGCACAAGAGGTTCAGCTTATACCTACCTGCTCGTATTTGAAGAGCGATTTGTCTCCAAAATGTAGACGCGGTGTTGTTCGGTCACTTCTGATGGCACAACAGTTCTATACTGACTTGGGCGTCGACAACATTTCATAGCTTCTATATCGATGAAGGTAGTCGTGGGGCAACTTTTGCAAAATTTCAATAACCACAAGGACGAATAAATAAATAATAATAAAAGATATGCGTGCGTTCTGGCCAAAACTTTTTGTAAGGACTCTCCAGTCGAATATAATATATGTATCAGAGGTTATGCAGAGTGGGCCGAAAGTAAAAACGTCGAAAACCAGTTACGAGTATGTAAAAGTCACGATGGCACCTTTAGACGGGGCACTTCTTGCATAAAAATGCTTGCGAACTTCACGTTGTGTTCCTGGTGCAACTGAGTAGTTCTGATTACTCCCTTGTTGGATTGCCTAGAACGCCATCTACAAGGCTGTCTAATTTATACCAAAAGTAAAAACACGATTCAAAAATAGTCCATGCACCTTGTAATGTAATTAAAGGTCGAAATCCGAAAGGATACGATTAACAATAATTTATTAAGCTTCTAATTACTTAAAGAAATCAAAATTCCACACAGTTCGCTGGTTTACAATAACGAGGTGTTGATTGGGTGGCTGCTAGAACAAAAGTGATTTAGCCCCATTTTATTCACTCGAAGTTGAACACAACTTGGGGATTTTTATATGGGAAACGGATCGAAAATCACAAGTTCAAGTTGCTGAATTGTGATGAGTGATTACCAACGGCACTTGCATATGCGAGCAACAAGATAAAAACAGCGGCATTAGAAAGTAAGGAAACAAATATAGAGAACTTTTATTCACTCGAAGTTGAACACAACTTGGGAAGTTTCCCATATAAACTTCCCAAGTTGTGAATAAAATGGGCCTTAGCCAACTATAGGGTATGTAACACTATGTTAGGTTGGTATTTGAAAAAATATATCAATTCTTAGTTTGAACAATATTAAGGTATTAAGAAAATAAACTGGTATTTAAATAACAAAAAAAGTAGATTTGTGAACACACCTGTAAAAATGTATACATTGACGACGGTACAGGTGGACCGGTTAGAAAAATAGTTGCTTTAAACGGACTTCAACAATGTTTAGGTATTATTCCAATCGTATAAACATATCGATGAAATGCTGCCACAAGCCCACCCCACCCCCAATGGCAGAGCTAATCGAAAGCAATTGTTTTTGCATTCCTTATCAAAGAAGATCTGTTTAGAATGTTCTCTTCTAGCACCGGAACGGAACAGAAAGGTGAGTGATACCCGGAATTACCCGGTGAAGTATTTACTAGAACTAGAGAGATCACTGACTATAATGGCGCAAGTTGAATGATAAAGTTATCAACCGTAAAGAGAGATATGTTTTAATGTACCTAATTTAAGTGAAAGGTGTTGCGTCGTTGATGGTGTGATCTAAGCTATGAACCTCGATGAAAGCCACTCCTTTATTTTGATAGCTATTTAAAGACCGTGCTTGGCATTCTGGCGGCAAGGCTCGGCTTCACTCGACGGATTGGGTTAGGTTCTTGCCTTTACAATAGCAGGTACAACAACAACGAAAACAAAAATAACTCACTTTATGCCAAGACATAAAATAAAAACAAACGAATCTACCCTTGATGATCAAATTAATAGCAAATTATTTTTAAAAGATAATCTAAATAAAAAAAATAAATAAATAGTTGGCGTTACAGGTCGTAGGGACCCTGGGCCTAGCTTCTCACAACCATTCGTTTTGTGTGAGTTTTCATTTTTGGAACGAATGGAAGGGAT
Organism: Cheilosia vernalis; assembly: GCA_949126925.1. Classification (NCBI taxonomy): domain Eukaryota; kingdom Metazoa; phylum Arthropoda; class Insecta; order Diptera; family Syrphidae; genus Cheilosia; species Cheilosia vernalis. Next base: position 15,661,960 of record OX421363.1, read on the forward strand.
CTACAATTTTATGCCGATTCCAAACGGCTAATTGAGAAGCTTTTTCAAGACAGTTATACTCTCGGATGTTTGTCAGACGTTCGCGAGAGGTGGCGCAGCGGAAAAAAACCCTAAGTTGGAATTTGGGTTTTCGCGGGATTCGAACCTGAGCCCCTCGCTTAGTAGTCCAACACACTAACCACTAAGCCACTGCGCCTAAAAGATAATCTGCTTAAACTAAATTGGATCACATCGCAAACGGTATTAGTTTCTCTTAAGCACCTAAATACTGGTTCATTTGAAGCATAATTTGTTTTGTGATACGGAATATTAAAAAACAATCGGTTTAAGGCTCCTCGCAGGAACATTAAAGTTAATTAAAGCCAAAATATCGGAACAATCAACATGATCACGGATGAACATGACCTCGGAGAATTTTCTTCGAATGTTAAGACTTAAGAGGCAAGATACCAAATAATTTGCATCTTGTTTCATAGGAAGGCATAACAATATCCCAATATAGCCTTTTCACTAATACCCTATAGTAAAACGTTTTTGTATTTTCTCTTTTCTATATGACTTAACTTCATACAAAGGGCACCAAATAGTAGTACAATATTCAATATGCAAAAAACAGACATTTCAAAGTGTGAGGATAATTTGTTAATATTTAGGTGTAAGGAATTAATTAAACACCAATTCGATATTCTGATAACATCTTCTTGTAACAACATCGAATCTTGTTTATTAAGGTTCCGTACCCAAAGGAAAAAAACGTAATCTTATTAGTTTCGCTCAGATGTCTCTCCGTCTGTCTGTCTGTCTGTCCGAACCCACTAAGCCAATTTTGTTACCAGGTCTATCTCAAGAACCGATTGACATAGGAGGCTAAAATTTACACACAACATCCGGTATAACCTGTAGTTAAACGACAAATACCAATGGAAGCAATACATCGATTGGTTATCGAGTAATTAGTGAAAAAAATATTTTCATTCGACCAAAACGGTTTATTTCTTGATTCACAAAAAAAATACATAAATTCCTTTTTTGGAGTTCATATTCTTAGCTATGTAGGTATGTGCTTAATACTGTTTTGCCGAAAAGTTAATAGTTTACATGATATTTTCAAAAAAGATAATTTTACCATGTAAAATACGTTGCTCTCATAAATGTTCTAATCTCTACTACGCAGTTGTGCACAATTGACCCTCACTGGTGGTATACACCAGGGCTGCCGCTTCATAATTTCGTTGGGGAGTTTAATGCATTTTTTTGGGAGTACAGAACAAAATAAAAGTAATATATTTTTAGTCAATAGTTTTTCAATTGGGACAGGTCGCTTTAGACAGCCTATGGCGGCTATGTTGTTTTGGTGGCGACTGTCTAATGTGATGCCGAAACACCACGCCATAAGACTTTATTATCAAAATGAGTGTTCGTCAGTGCAATCAACAATTAGTTTGTTTCACCGTTTCAACATCTACCTATCCTTAATGAATTTACAGGATCCGCAATTGTTTGTAACGACACGAATGTAACAAAATCAACAAAGGCAATAAAAAAATCTTAATAAAACATCCAGAAAGTAAAATTAGTCTTGAATTTACTGGATAGGGAAATGTCATGGCATGTGAAAATACATAGTTAAATCCGAAATTAATAATAGGAGTACAATTTGTCTTTGAGGAGCACGGGAGTACAGCAGACGAAAAAGGAGTACCTACAATACTCCTATTGTAGTACTTTCCGTAGTACTGGTATAGGTTCACTATATTATAATATTATGTGCTATGATTTCGCCGAATTTTCGAGACTCACATTAAGAAGGTAAGGAAAGAGAAAATACAGCACATTACTGAGAGAGAGTTACCGAATTAAGGGACACAGATACTGAATGGGAAATTGGTGAGGACTGTGTAGGTGTAGGTAGCAATAATTAAAGAATCAAAATCTGCAATTGGGTTTTTTTCTGCGGTATAATCACACAATGAGATTCATGTGTGAGTAATTTTTGAGAGTAAAAATATTAAGTAAGTAAATTAAACTAAATTGTGATGAATTCATGAACAGGGGAAGGATTGAATGATATTATCGATTTGAAATAATATCTGATGGGTTGGACTTTAGCCAAATACGGAACCTTCGGTGCGCGAATGACACTCGCACTTGGCCGGTTTTTTTATTAATCGAAAGACTTTCAAATCATCCGCATACATAAGGATCTTAGAATTAAAAAAATACGTTGGGTGCATCATTTATAAATAACAAGAAAAGGACGGGGCCAATATAGCTTCCTTGAGGCTCGCCCTAGGTAACATTTATATAGGTGAAGAGAGAATGTTATTAATACGAACACTGAATACGACCTTTTAAGATAAATGATCGTTATTTTAAGAAAAATTCAACACTACCTATTTGTTAAACCTAAAAAGGAAAAAACAAGTTTCAAGGATAAAAAATATAGAAAATAAAAAAAGGAAATTTATTGTAATTATTATTAGGTATTACCTAGTTACCAAGTAAGTAATATACAGTCCACAGACAGAAACTGGTTAACGAACACTATTCCTTTTTCTGCAGTGTTCCCGCTCTACCTACCCGTTTACCTAACCTATATACCTACCTAGTAAAATAAGAAAACAACCAATCAAACAGTTGATCCACGAGAAAGTTTCGTTTGACCCAGTCGTGTAGTTTATGTTTCTTTTACTTCCTTTCGCTTAAGTTCTAGTACAATTTTTAATATACAAAAGGGAATAGTTCGTTAGGTGTTGTTTTGGTTTACTTATTTTTAATAGTTATATAGACATTCGTAACAAAGGTGCACCCAAATCGGATGATTAGTTTCAGGGCTTATTATTCCAAACATATAGGTACGTGTTGCGAAGGCACGTCCTTTTATGACAGTTTTAAGTTAACAATTGCTAAAAAAAAAACAAAAGTTCGAGAAAGAATGCTTACAGCCTTTTTCATTTTATATTTGTGTTTTCCTCTGTGTAAAACTTCTCGACCTCAATCTATACCCTTAAAAAAAGTCACACTGCAGAAGAAATATCATCATATCGGTTCGAAGAGTAGAACCAATGAGGATGACCATGCTTCTGTTTGGACAACTGCAAGCAACGTACCTATGAGCTGTGATCGCAGGGGATGACACACTTCCAAAACCCGCGCCTCTGCACCTGTCTTACTGAAGAACTACACAGAACTATTTCACGCCACCTTTCACGTTTATCTTGAAAGATCTACGATACTTAAGTTTTTACGAAACCAGCAACGATTATCGCGTTTTTTTATATCGTCCACAGGTTCGGTTCGGGTCGGTTAGGTTGTAGGTTAGGTAGCTGTCTGGAAAGAAGGGTTGGATAGGTGAATGCGCTTGAGAGAGGGAAGTGCGCTTGTTGACGATTCATCTTCGGACAAATGAGCCGCGACCGAAACAGTCTAAGCCTCCTTCCTCCGACATCTCGTCGAAAGAACTGGGGTTGACATGGGTATGGGTAATCAGCCCTTTAGCTACGTATCACTTCCCTAGTCCGAACCACTGAGATTTGATTGCAAAGTTGTAAATAAAAAGTCGAATGTGAGCGATTTTACAAATGCAATTTGACGAACATTTTTCGACAGCCAATACGTTCCGTTTAAATGGAAATTTATTTGTAAGGTGATTCCTTCATCCAAGAGATAAATAAAAATTAACCATCCAAAACAGCATTAACCGTCCCAACACGCTATAGCAAGGCTGCACTGAAGACTGAAGGACGAAGAAAAAAATCATTGGAATAATCTTTCCCCAAACTCCGACACCATCATCCCCCGTTATCTCCGGAACGACCATCTTATAGAACAGAAAATAGCTTCAATTGAAATTCTACTTGAGCGCAAGCAATGAAATTCCGAATTAATTCCGATTAGTGTACGTATGCGTCCCCAAGGAGAGATCCTTGTAACAGAAAAACGACATAGTTAACAGTAGCAGTAACAAGGAGAACAACAAGAAAACAATAAGGAAGGAGAAAACAACTTTTCTTTTTTTTTGTCGTAGTTAAAGTTTTATTGGATAACTTATGAAATTGTTTGTGTCACAAATGGGGTGATGTGCTAACTCGATTTAAGCGACTTTGGGACAGAAATTTCTCTGACAGAAGAAGAACGAAAAACTTTATATCTGTTCGAACTTCATCCACCCCTTTTTCACAGTAAATTAATGACTACTTGCGTAATCCAGACTATTGCCATTGAACACTCATGTAGGTATTTCCGGCTTAAATTTTCGTTAAGTGGGCATTTTAATTATATGAGGTCGAATCGTCCTTGCATCGGCATCGGCCATGGTGTCCACCGAAAACACGTAGGATAATTCTTTAAGACTTGACTCATTATTTAAATTTCCATGGAAGAATTTCATTTCGATTTCACGGCTGGATAGCTTTTAAACTTTAAAAGAAGATTTGTCAATTCGGGATGACATCACAACGAAAGAAGAACTTAACATGCACGCGGTCCCCATTGGGGAATATCCAGCTTAACAGAGAGAAGGAGATAATCGGACACATGTACAAGTTAATGTTGTCGGTGGTATGGATTTTACATGAAAGAGGATTTGCTGGAGGGTTGGTGATTTTTTTTGACAAGCCTTGTTGCTGTCCCAGAGGGATTAAATAGAATCTGTTTAAACTTGATGTCAATGAAAATGGAAATGTCCTTATGGTTATTTTTATTTTTTATTTGTTTGCCCTGTTTGAGTTATAAATGATTTGGCAAATTTGTTAAGATCCTGCGTGGCGATCTATTAACTGTTCGTTTCGCTCTGGGGTAATTGTTTTCTTTGTCAGGTAATGAACTGACGTCTCTTTTTGGGAAACCCTGGAACGGGAAAATGTATTTTTCCAAAATGTAGTTTCAATAAAATCCATTAATTCACCCAATCATAGTTGACGCGAGGGGAGATGGGTATTGCTGTTGTATTCTAATGGTGACAGCTGTCTGACGTCTCATTTTTGGCAGTTCTTTGACACTAATTTAGTTTTGCTTTACAGGTGATCGGAAAAATGCATTTTCGAGTATCACAAGAGCAATTCTGACTTATATAGTCGGTCGAGATGTTTTTTTTGAGTGGAAGTGAAAACTTCCAAACGGTCCGTCATTGCTTGGCAGCTTTTCGATATTTAGATATTTGTTCTATCGGAACACTAGAACGCGAGGAAAATCGGTCTTTAACTTTGCGAAAAGTATAGGTAAAGAGGATTCGGAATTCATTGTTTACGGTCATAGCTTTCGACGAAAATGTAGGTTTTAGCGAATCCAAAGGAAATAAAAACTCTCGCAATAAATAATAATAATAATGAATAATGAATAGAGTTATCCCTAGGACAACAAAATGTAGCGTGCAGGTTTTCTCGACATGAGGGTGAATAAAAACGCGAACAAAATTGAGCGATTGCAATTACAGTGAAACATTAGCAACATGTGTCCGCAATGACACAGCAGTGGATAGATTCAGGGCTACCGTTTCATAATTTCATTGGGGAGTGCAATATTTTTCGGTACAACACAGAGAGTACCTACAGAAAGAACTTTAAGAAATTTATTTCTAGCTAAGCGTTTTTCTAATGGGACGGTTTCTACGTTGAAAAAAAAATACATCTTAAGTACTTCTCCACTCTGCCACCGCCACCATCCAGGGGTATAACTGTACTGGAAAACCTTACAATTTATGTAGATCCCTACCATTCCCAAAAAATGAAAATCCAAACAAACGGGTGATCAGACCAGTTGCGAGAATTTTTTTTAAATAGCTACACATAAAATTTGAGCACGTGTTGGAAGTTTCTAACAAAAATTTAAAATTTATAAACAAAAACCCCTATTTTAAAATATGTCCCACAAGTGATTTTCAAGCAGGAGGCTTAAACATTTTTTTTTTGTGTTTTTCATTTTTAAGCAATTTACTGATCATATACTTTCATCAAATGTTAGATTTTCGTGGGTGAAATTAAGTCCCATGAATCAACTTTGCTCAATCTAAAAAAAGGCAAATTTTCAAACTACATAATCGCATATGACGAAAACCAAATCTAAATTTATTTGAGGATCTGAGGTTGAAATTAACTATTTTCTCCCCTTCCCAATGAGAGCGCGTAATCAAAATTTAGCAAGAAAAGTATATTTCCCACGACCAGAAACACTCTACTTATGAGGCATGTCAAGTTAAGGACTTGTGCTTGGCAAGAAAAATCAAAATACCTGTTTGCTTTAATTCCATTCGATCGGTGTGATCATTCAGTATCCTCCAAAAGTATACCTGCAAGCGTGATGTCTTGAAACCGTCTAGACCTAGATGAATAAGAGTGTGGTCCTATCTGGTTTCTAAATCAATTATTCGGACAACGTTCCACATTTGAAAGAGGAATGAGAACACGGTAGACTCGGTCTCTTTGGACACCACCAGATGACTTCTGAACAGCACTACCACTGATGCTCTCCTGCCCTGTCTGATTAAAGAAGAAAGACCCACGTGGGAGGCTCTTCCAAAGACAAAGGGAAAACCCAACTTCATTGGCAGTACGTAACCACTTCGTTAGGTTTTTTAAAACCCTTAAACCTCTGAGCACACACTAAAAAGAAACTGGTGCCTTTTTGGAGCATTGCTTGATCCTTTTTGGAGTATTTACTCTCTAAATCAATAATAACCCTTAATCCGCATTTATTTAGCACCAGTTGCACTTATACACTCCCGGGGGATATCAAACTGTCCAATTCAACTGACTTTTTCTTATACCCTCCTCAGTGGTTCTTTCCCCCCCCCCCCCCCCCCCCTCCCTCTTTGTCTTAATCAATTTATGACATGTGCTATGGCACATTCTTGGACCAACCACACACGGCTTGACTCGCCTTCCAATCTACCACCTCTCCAAGTCTCAAACGTCGCTATAGACTCTATTCGACCCCAAAAAAAAAAAACCGAAAATTCCACCACTTGTGCACAAAATCTGTTCTGTTTATCCAGCCTGCGGATGGATCTATTGAACACAACCCTCACCCGATATATATATATACATACATTTTTTTCTCTTACATTGGCATTGTTCGAACACAAGTCCGTCCAATTGAGACTTGCAGAGAGATACAACGTTTCAATTTATACTATTGTCCAAGTATAGCATGGCGCATCCCTTTACGAGAGTTAAGCCGGGTCGAGTGAGTATTATGGTTTTTCGACGAAATCGGTCGATTGGTTCGTTCTCCGGCTGGCGAAATAAAAACTTCTGAGCGTATTATTCAACTTTAAGGTAATCCTTTCCACCCCGTGCAGGATGTCAGCACGACAAAACGAAAGACAAAAACCCAACAAAAGCTATTGTGTGCTCGAATTGGTTTAATTATTTATCTGCAAAGCTTAATTGAAATGTCAGATTAAAATTGTTTCCAGTGACGGAAAACGAACAAGAAACAAAAACAAAAAAAAAAAAAAAAAAATAGAAAGAACTGCTAGTGTGTGGGTGCTTTTGCATGAATGGAAAATGAACGAGAAATGAGAAAGAAAAAAATAAATAATAATGCCCTAAGTGAAGTGAGAAAATGAGTTGAACGAAAAGCAGGCGAGTTGCCATAGCCAGGACATGCTTTTGCTATCAATTGAATTTTAAGAGATAAACAGTCGAAACAGTGAATTTGTCTTCTTTCTTGGATTTCTCAGTTTTCTGAAATTTTCGACACCATACAAAACTACAAACAAAACTTTTTTTCAACGCTAATTCAGAGACCTTCTGCATCCGTCTGGTATGAACACGACCTAAAATATATTTTTATCCGAACTCATTCACTTCTGAACACACCCACTCATTTGCCAGGTCAAATTCTTTTGCAATTTTATTGAATTTGTTAAAAGCTATGTTTTTTTTTGTTTGTTTTAATGAATTCAAAACAAATATAGGTATATTTTGCTATTTTGGTTCTTAAATGTTTCATTTAAAATTGTTGTTCTCTTTTTATTTGGCTTGGACCTGGTAAAACTATAGTTGCTGGAAAGGAAAACTATTTCCCATCGGTCCTGCAGTTGTTGACTCTTAATTTGGTTATAGATTCTGTGAAATAGTAAACAAATACCCTCCTTCTGGATCCAATCGGCTAAAAATGATCATGAATCATTTGTCAACTGTCAAATAAAACCATCGGCGATAGCTCCTATCCGTTGCGTACTAGTGCGGCGCCGTATTGGGTCGACGTCAAAAGGACTTACTGAGTACCTACTAAAATAAAAACAAGCTGAGCGAATGTCGGCTCAGCGAAGTGCTTTATTGTTGTGTGCTTATTTCAGTCTAACTTTGGAAAGTTATAGTATTCGGTATACTGGCCAATTCGGCCGTTAGACATTTGCGCGTTCGTTCCCTGATGCGGTAAAGAATTTTCCGAGAGATATTTATCTGCAGAACTTTTAAGCTATACTTATAGCTGTAAGTTAATAAGCCAATCTTTTGTTCCTAAAGCCCACGAGACGAATTCCGCAAAAATCCATCAGTTGACCTTGGACTGTGACTAGGACCAGACTATTCACGGAATCACTAAAATCTATCCGCTTGAACATGAACTTAGCTTTCAAAGCTTTCATCTATCCATCTTCGAACCTGCAATGGACGAAAAAACGACAAGCTTTCCTGCTATTTTTCGACACCTACAAATCTAGCCCTGTTTTAGGCCAGCACCTACCTACCTTGGGTGGCCTGATACAAGACCAGCTTAAAGAGGACACCTTCAAAAATCTAAAATAAAAAATAGAACGACAAATATATACCTAATTTTTTTTAATTCATTATAACAAACAAAAAAAACATAAATTTTAACAAATTCAATAATAATGAAAAAGAATTTGAGCTGTCTAAATGAGTGGGGTGTGTTCAGACGATTGTTAAAAAAAGAAATATCTGTTATATATAGGTAGGTATATATATTTACATACGAGTATATATTTATTTTAGGTCGTGTTCACACCAGACGGATGCAGAAAGTTTCTCAATTAGTGTTGAAAAAAAGTTTTCTTTTTAGTTTTGTGGTGTCGAGAAATTGGGTAAACTGAGAAATCCCAGAATGAAGACAAATTGCATATTTTTTTTGAAAAAGATACTAGACATTTTTCTGTAAATAAAAAGACGGCATGACCTCTTAAAAAAGGACGTCTGGAACTCGTCGTCTATCCTAAGCAACGAAAAGTAGAGTTCCAAGTCCGAAACAAGGATAACTAACCAGAAAACAGTGCAGACACTAATCCACCATTATAAGAAAGTCAACAAACATTCTATTTTACATTTCGTGAGTACCTACCTCTCAAAAAGACAAAAAAAACTCCATTCCTACCTATGCAGATGTGTGACACCCTGCACTCGTGCACATTGAGTCAGTGGCACGTTGGCCATTCCCTCGTTTACTCATCACCAGTGTCACATCCACTTACAGTAGCAGATTAAAAATGCCATTAAAAATAGAAAAACAGAAAAATAAGCAGAAAAGCTGTGTAAATATAATTAACACTATTACGCCAGAGTTCGCATTTCGCATTTATATCTGTCGCCGCGACCCCGCACTCACACACGCAGCCGAACTTTCTGTCTTTCGCTACAATATTCCGTGATGTTGACTACACACTAACACACAGACATCGGCCAGGTACTATGAACCGACTAGGGGTAGTCCTGTTTACACAAATTAAATGAAGCATGCATTTTTAATTAGGTTAAGCTGGTGATTATACGGTTATAATTGAATTTAAATTACATTGCTTTCGCGGGATTGTCCTTGAATACACACTCGACTCCACTACAGCCACTTTAATTGAAATGCTCCTTTCGGGAGGAATTATACACACAATTCCCCTGGTGCAAGCACTTGAAATGTGACATTTACTTATATAATGCTTTCCTCTTTATCCTTTGGTTACAGGTTACAACAACCGCCCTCTTAAGCTGGCGAAATCGGAAGACGAAGCTAATAGGTATGCAAAATGATGGAGCTATCATCGGAAACGACGGCAACGATGGTGAGTGGCGGAGGCGCCGCCAATAACAACAAAACCAACAGCACATGTCCTTCGGATGGCACATCTGTCACATCACCTAATCATCACTTTATAAAGAGGATCAATGAACCATCAAAAGGCCAACAGCCACAACAAACACACAACTTGCTCCAGGCTCATATAGAACATCATCAACATCAGCAGGAACAAAGACAACAGGATATTGATGGCCTGATGCCGTCGTCGGTGGCTTCTTCGCCGAAACCAAATCAGGTGAGTGATTGATGTTTTATTATGGGTATAGCGTGTAAGGTGTATGCCTACGCGTAGGCAGTTAGAAAAGTGAAAACCTTGCCAAAAACAAGAGGGTGTTTTTGATTTATAGCACAAGGGTGATACATAAAAAGATATAACTATTTTTATTATGATGACATTTCGTAAGAGTTTTCTTAACCGATTCCTTTACGTGCTAGTGTGTTGACAATGACATGTTATTTATTCGCTGGGGATATGGCGATATGGGCTCTTTTGTGACGGACTCTCCAGCAAACTCAACCTAAACTTACTCCCAATGGGTGGTGTGCAAGTAGATGTTTGAACTTCCTTTGAACTTCCAAATGATCCAAGCTGGTTTGGAAAGAGCCAAAGTTGTCGTATTGAGAGGGTCAATAAGTGGATATAGAACGGGAGATAGGACATTACCTTGTAAAATTTCTCTTCCTGGGAAACCCAGTTTTTAGTAATAATGTAATAATAATGAAGTAGAAATAAGCACATTGATACCCTATTCAAACCGAGCCGCGAAAACACTCGAAAACTCCATCGAAAACAGAAGTTTTCCCACACATGTTTCAAAAACGAGTAGTTTAAACTTTAAAGTGATTTATCAAAAATACTTTGCACGAAAACGACTTCCAGTTGTTGGGTTGTTGAAACAAGCACACCTTTTGCATCAGCAAATTCAGCACAACAGCTGACTGAATAAATGTCGCATCTCACAACTTTAAATCATTTTTCCCACTTAAGCCTAGCACGGACATATTTTGTGGAGAGTTCCATCAGCTGCTACACAAGTTACAGTGCTACAGCACTGGCTATATTATTCTCCGATTTGGATACTCGAACTTTTCGCTGGCCCCTTAAATTGTCATTTGGGAATTATACTCATTTTTGGATTACCTTAAGTTTTGGCGAGTTTTAGGATTCTCGTACTCTTTTCGTATAAGGCCCCAGTTACAATCGATACCTTCCCGGAAGAATGTATTAAGCGACAATTTCTCAGAAAATGATTTTTTATCATGCCTTACAAATTGTGCCAAGCACCACGTTTTGATCTTGGTTTGACGTTTCTACCGTTGATATAAACGACACCAGAGAGAAATACAAATTGTATTATCCGACATATTTGCTGGGTAGATATTTGTTATACCCTGTTGTTTGTTGTAACCGCCAAAATTTGTATGCTATAAGCGCTATTATATAAAAACTAATTGTACTATGCGACACATCCCACGAGAAAAAAAATTAGTTTAGTTTAACAGATATTGTCGCTTAGAACATAGTGCCACCGAAAAGTTGTTTCATTTGCAGTCGCTTGAAACATTTTTGTCTAGACATTATTACCGTTATTTGGAAATAAAATTAATGAAAGATGATTTTCGTGACTGGAAAAAAGAATCTTTAAAATATTTTCGAACGCAGGGAGTTAAAACTATAGCTGACGAGAAGGAAGATATTTTACCAGATCATTTTACGAAGCAGACAACTTACCGGAAAAGTATGTGTGTTTATTTGAATTCTTTCTCAAATATTTTTTTGATTGTTTATAGTAAAAACTGAATAAATAAATTAAATTAAATGAATTAAATGACAATTTTTTTGGCATCTTGTATTAAATCCTACCATGTCAATGATTTAAGTGTCATTTACTTTTGTATCAAGCGACAATCTTTACACCACAAAAATATTCTAAGCGACAAAAACCTATGTATCAAGCGACAATCTTTAGACTATAAATATGTTCTAAGCAACAAAAACTTTTTATCTAGTTAATATTTCGTTCATAGAATAATTTAAAATAATATTTGGTGCAAATCCCAATCGAAATACGCTTATTAGTTATTACTACAAAATACGCCAATAATTACCTTCACAGTAAGTTTTATTTGTCTCCTGTAAAATTTAAAAAATGTCGCTTAATACATTCTTCCGGGAAGGTATCGACATATAGTTACGTAAAACGAAACCGTAAACATTTTCTTTTGATTTGTTTTTAACAAATGTTGCTTATAAATTATAAAGTTAGTTTATCAAAAAAAAAAAAATAGAAAACTGTGTTTACATTTTACTTTTTCCGATCTACTTCTCAGTCAATTCCACAAACAAAAAAACAAATCATTCCACTGAAATATTTCATTTCTTTACTGTTCCATCTGTCAGGAATTTTCTTTTTTTTTGATAGAATCCAACCATCAGTAGTTTTTTATTTCTTGTTATTTTTTGGCAGAGGAACTTTTTTCTGGCAGAATTTTTGCTACGACCGACTTAACGTAAAAGAAATCATTTTCACCCTGTTCCAACTTTGTCGGTTGCATTTTACATACATGGACAGTTGGACAGTGTGTTTTCATGTTCATGCATAAGGCCATGCGTTATAGCCAAATTTGTATTTCTTAAACATTGGAAACATGGAAACTAGAAAAGCGTACACAAAAATGAGCAGTTTTGATCTTGATATTCGAGTTTTTGTATTTTTGGCGCCAAAGTTTTCCAATTCGGCTCCATACATCTTATAAAAGCTGGCAGCACTGCAGCACAAATGTCAAATTTTCGCAAGAAATTAATGGGCACATTCAAGAATCTATTCATCTTCAGCCGACGCTACGTCAGCCACATATGCGAACTGCCTCAGTCTCGAATTTCTTGACTAGCGGAAACAGCTGCTCATATGACCGATTTCAGCCAATCAAAGCCGAGATACATCTAGTCAGACAGCTGACAGACTTACTAAACTAGAGACTTGAACGTCCCCAATGTCCCGGACAATAAACGTCTGCGTAAAGAGAGTGGAGAGTTGTTCAAAGCAATCTTTTACAATTACCCACTTTTGCCCAGCAGCTGCGTGCTGCAAAACGGAAAAGGAAAGAAATTTGTCCTTCATGATTTCGTTGTTACTTCTGTATTGGATTTTTCGTTCCAGAACAGATGCGGACTACGCTTTAATTGATGTTCTAATATTATTTTTAAATGCTTTGGAACTCATTTTATTTGTTAATTCAAGCGATCGAAATTTGTAATCAAAACAGTTTACTCAGAAGTTTACCGACTATAGTGTCGCACAACTGGATTTTCGGTGGATAAAGTATTGGACTTGATGCGTCAAAAATGTACCTCAATTTCTCGATTATTTGTCATATGTTTTGAGGGATTACATAGTCGGCGCAGTTATACACGTTTTTCGTTGGGCTATTTCGTCAACAAACGGTCAGCACACTGCGGCAAGGATACATTTTTATTGAGCTGTGCTTGGACCAATGTCCCGTCATGAATATATTCACTTTTGGGAATTGCGCGCTTGCTTCAATGTCATTTTCGCCTCGCACGATTTAGACTGCACTTCGCAGGAATAGTTGTCTTGGACAAACAGTATTTCCATAGCGGGGAACGTTTTCTTCTTTACAAATAAGACGCTTCTACAAGTCCAGTAACTATATGTATAAGGGTAGCCACAAATTCACCGGTAACGATATGAAGAGGTGGGCCCATTATACAGCAAAACCGTCCAACTGTACCCATTATAACCACCTGAGTTTTTTTTTTTCTCTTTTTATTACACAACCAATGACCTTAGAAAGACTGTTACACGAAAGGCGTCGCAACTCGCAACCCAGAGGAGAAACAAAAACAAACACTCTCACACACACTTAGGAACTAATATTATCTGCAATTGAATGAATCGGACCCCAGGGACGATGGTTGCCCAACTTAAACTCAAGCACAAAGGGGTTGCTTTTTTTTTGGTAAAGTTTACGTCGTTTTGATTATACAATTTGTGGAAAATAATTGAGAACGTGAGCAGATTAGCAAAGGAGCACGTAGTTACATCTGATTTATTTGGCCACTTTATTGATTCGGCAGAGAGTCTCAATTGGTTTTGTGCGTTTGTTTTGTACTTTTAGGTGAGCACCGTTCTGCTGTACGGAATTCCCATCGTGTCGCTGTACATCGAATCGCAGGAACGACTGTGCTTAGCGCAAATCTCGAACACGTTACTGAAGCAGTTCAGCTACAATGAGATACACAATCGAAGGGTTGCACTGGGAATCACATGTGTTCAGTGCACACCCGTGCAGCTGGAGATCCTGCGAAGAGCTGGTGCTATGCCTGTGAGTTCCAGGCGCTGCGGAATGATAACCAGGCGGGAAGCGGAACGCTTGTGTAAGTCGTTTTTGGGGGACAATGCACCGCCTCGGTTGCCGGATGACTTTGCGTTCAGTGTTCACCACAAGTGCGCTTGGGGTTGTCGTGGCTCGTTTTTGCCATCACGGTATAATTCGTCGCGAGCTAAGTGCATAAAATGCTCATACTGTGGTCTGTTCTTCTCGCCGAACAAGTTTATCTTTCATTCGCATCGAATTGGGCCGGGCGACAAGTACGTGCAGCCGGATGCGGCGAATTTCAATTCATGGAGGCGACACATGAAGTTGAGTGGGAATCCGCCGGAAGAGATCACCCACGCGTGGGAGGATGTCAAAGCGATGTTCAATGGTGGGACAAGAAAACGTTTGATGACTACGGCGAACTCGTCAAGTTCCCGGACAGCGGCTGGTTCAGCGGCTGCGGCGGCTGCAGCAGCAGCCACAGCAGCCACTGCTGGATCCACTTCGTCGTCATCATCTTCATCTTCGTCGTCGATAGCCGCACAGTCGCCGAAACGTTTAAAGGAGAGCTCACCGGGCAGAAGTGGCCCAGTGACACCCGCCTCAATTGGGCAATTTCCGCTTAGACCCATCAATATCCATCAGCATCACGCTGGCAGCACTGGCGCTTCATCAGCGACAAACCAAATTGCATCAATGCCCGGCGGAACTGCAGCGACAGAGATTACTTTACCGTTTTCCAGGAATTTCATGATGGACTACATGTGGCACGCGCACGCCCAAAACAAGGCCTCCAACAGTCATTTCCATTTCCCCAACTGTACCCTGCCATGGATAAAGGGCGGTGCCGGATCGCTGATTTTCGGAAGTGGCGGCAATTCGAATGCGCCCACTGTGACCCCAAGTCCCACACAGGACCAAACTCTGACGAGTTCGACCAACCCCGAGACTAATCGAAGCAATACATCGCCCACCGGATCGCTTGAGCAATACGGTTCGCCGCCACACAATAATTACCCAACGGCGGCCGTGCCTGAAGCCAAGGCACTTTCAGGATTTTATAACAATTCGGCGTTCAAGCCTGTCATTCAGGTGAATCGATCGGCGTCTGCGTACTCGACCGCCACAACGACCTTAGCCTTAGAGACAGTGGCAGCAGTGGCAGCTGCTGCCGCTGCAGCAGCCACTTCCTACGACAACGAACAGAAGCAACTGAGTCGGACTCCGACTGCGAATTCCATATCACCACCACCGCCAGCAACACCTCTGATCAAAGAGTGTTTCTCATCCGACGACGAGATGGTTGACATCGAGACGACCGAGGAGGAGGAGAAACTCTTCGATCAACAGCAGCAGCGCATGAAACTACTGCGTAAGGACGACCACAACGAAATTCGACATCAAAACAGTGATAGCCTGCTGGATGCACCGATTGAGGTGGACAACTCCAGCGATGAACTCACGTGGAAGGGACTCTTGAAAAAGGAGGTGAGTACTACATTGTTCTTACTGTTTATATTGGAATCTGTGTACGTAGAATTTACGACAATTCTTTTAGAGTTTTCAGAAATATTCCAGTCTATCATTCCCCAGAGCTCACACCCATTAAAATGGCTTCCATAGATATTCTTGTATAAACTCATTCGCAAGCAGTTTTGCTTTTGTTTTCTTTGTCAGCATCTGCTTTTCTACAAGCGAACTCTATTACGAGCTGACTTAAGCCAAAGTACGTCTCCATTTAAATAGTTTCTTATGACGTTCCTCTGATGCAGGCAGTATTGTATTGTTTGTTAGCATCTACCTATATAGATCTATTTAGCGACAAGCGAACGTACTCCTGATCAGTTTGGTAAGAAATATAGAAAACGCGAGCTGACTTAGGCCAAAATACGACTCCATTCTTAAAATGATTTGTTCCGACCGTAGATGCTGGGATTAGAGGCCCCTTTCACGCAGTTGACTAAACTTGTACTGCATCCATTATTGACACTCGCTTAGGCTCACTATTAATGATTGAGGAAGTACAGCTAACCATCAGAATAGGCTTATGTGACAAATATGGCTGACACTTCATCTCGGTCAAACTTAAATAGCTGATGGACTCATTTAATTGCTGAACAACCGGTGAAAGCATGTGACTTTGGCAGATCAAATTTCGGTTTTACGCCAGACCAAGCATCATATCTTTACAGCTGAAGCTCAAATTAAATATGGTACAGCAGAAGCGACCACAACGGCACAGCAAAAGTAATCACAAGCAACATTAAAACAGTAAATGCCAGAAAGGAGTAACCATAATGCAGCACGCATTCAGAGTTGCCATAAAAATATTTGGACAAATCTGCAATCCTATGACTGTTTGTAAAAAACACTTTCTTTTACTTGCCCGAGTTTATTTCGACTTTTAACCACCCGAAATTGGCTTTCTCAAAATGATTTTATTAATTTGCTTGTGTTCTGGTTGCTTGTTGGAAAAACATTGAAAGAACAAATTCTGTTGAAATAAATACCAGGAAAGGTTATGCCAGGAAAACTAAAAAGCAATCAGCTTAGACAACAGTAATAGCTGGGGCAACAAGGAAAGTCGTTTTTAGTCACTTTTCAGGAGCGCAGGATAACGGTTTGCCTGCAGATGTGGGAAGAAGTCTTATGGGTTTCCTCCTCACAGTCACAGCAACTGTAAGAGATGTTTGAACGAAAAAAATATGACATACCTATACCTAGTACAGGGCACCGTACCCTTTTCGCGATAGTAGCATTAACTCAAATTTGACATATGTAAGTCGACTTATGCTGTTTTTCCTTGTTGCCACAGTTACAAAAATCTGAAGCGCAGATTTCTGAGCACATTACCTATGAATTTTGAAATCGTTGCAGCTCATAAGCCACCCGCACGTACAGCAAACGTCTGTCAAACGTCAAGATAGAAACCAATCTATTCAATTGCAACTGCGAAACAAAAACCCATAAGCGAATCAGTCAAACCACATTTCCCTACTTAAAAGATGAATATTTCATCTATATCTAGAAAGCATACCCAGCTATACCTATATTCACGGATGCGAGACCGCCTAACTAACAATACCTAAATCCACACACAAACACTCGAGAACATTGTGCGCTGGGACAGGAAAATTAATTTAAGTTATTTACGCTCCAGCAGGTCCTCACTTTACATTCAATTTAATTTTCAATTGTAATCGAATTTTTACTTGCAATCAAAACACACCAGTTAATTAATTTGACTGGTTAGCGTACAACCGCAAAATCCGATCGTCCTTGTTGAAACCTCGGGTATGTGTACTCGTACTCGTACTCGCCGGCGTTGCAAAAGTTATTCGTTCCCAATTTAGAATTGCTCTGTTCGCAATAATGTATACGTAGTACGTTCGGAGAAGAAGACTATCCATCCAATTGGTTGGGGGTTTCCTTCTTTTGGGGCAAAACGAGACAACAGTATCCTTGGGCTGGATTTTATTGTTTTCTTTTGCCATTCGAATTCACGTTGAGAGGGTGTGTACTTTTCGGTAAATTGCCATTGCCACATCCTCCTTTACTTTCTCTTTGCGTGTGTGTATATATAAATGTGTATGGCTGGGTTTGTTCTAGAAATCTGGAGCATATTCTTGCGAGGGAGGAAACTTTTAAAGCTATCTCCTTGCTACCCACAAAGAATTGCGCCCGCTCAATGTCGACGGGATGGAGGCTGCTACACGGCTTATGTAAAATGGTAAATGAGAAAATTCCGAATCCGTCCCTACTGGCACTGGTGATGGCGGTAAGCTGAATAATGTTGATGGTAAATTTAAATTGAATGCGGGTGTCAATGCGAATGATTTTAAATGACTATAATTATGATGTTTCGCTTTGTCGAGCTGTGTGGTCCTGCTTTTCCATCCTTGTGTTGTTTCGAAGCGAAGTGTATCCATTTTAATTGAATTTTGTGTGCTGGGTTTTTTTTTGTGCTGTTGGTAGGTAGGTATGCTGTTCTTGCTACATCTGTGTTAATACGGGGAGCCGAGGGGGAAGTAGGTCGTCCTTTGGCTGAAAGAGGATTTGTTGTATCGCTCAATATGCTGCTCACTGAAAGAGTAAACCAAAAATTGAATTACCTTAATCTCAATTTACATAGTAAATTGAATTGCTGTGCGTTGGTTATTGTTGGCTTGTGTTGTTTCTTTTTTGTCTGCCTGTGTATGTTTGGATGGGATCCTTTGGCAGGCCGTTATGGGGGGTAGTCAATGTATAATTTAGCAATAACGCTGTTTGCGATTTCAATTATATCACAGTCGGATGAGCGATTTTTCCCACCATATTACGCCCAGAGGTAATCATGTGCATAAGCATGTGTGATGTGTTATATATTTGGAGCTGAGAGAGTGCAGTTTAATGAGCTGTCAAATACTGTTTATATTGTCTCTTTGACACGTGGAAGTATCTCTCATATAATAGACTCAAGACAGACCACAAAAATTTTCTTCAAAGAGCGCAACCAGCCGACAACGCCTAATATTACAAAAGTATAGCACAGTGTCCTCTAGAAAGTTTGTCAGCGAATAGGTACCTAGGTCTACCACCACGCATGTGTTTTTGCTGCATAGAGTTATATAGGTACAGCGTCCAGTGACAGAAAGACAGTCTAAAAAGTCGAAATTCTATAGGAAGTTTGGCAGATTCCACTTTTCGATCTATCGCTTTAAGCTATTTTCAAAGTCAGTAATGAACAACGGCAGAGCCGAAACCCAGGGTCGGCATTCTGTAAGAACGAATAAGTTGTGCCCACGTTCGGTTTCCGAATCTAAGGCCAGTCCTACCAATAATTCAACCGTGACATCAACTAAAGTTGTCCTAAGAAGGGCTGCAAGTGAAGTCCGCAAATGCGCTTAAAACCACAACGGATCTACGATCTATATGTTACAAGCGGAGCCTCTTCTTTAGCCAACTGTCTGCAGTTTTGCACACTGATTTTTTTAGGTATAATGGCGGGCGCACACTATAAGATCGCAACGCATATCTACCCATTTGTGTGCAATTGTTTGCAAGTCGCTGTCCAACTCAGCTCGAATATAATCCTAACGTATTTGTGTTGAGTGCGTTTCAAGCCCTCTTCGATTGTTGAATAGCAATGAGCATCTAGTAAATCCACTCATTCAATTGAAAAATGTAAGTCCTAGGTCTAAGTGAAAACCAGCACCCGTACGACCAACAATATGCACTTCATTCGCCTCCAAGGTAAACTGAAAGACATACGGGTCTAGTATATAAATATAAGCGGGGAAGTGGGTTAACTCCGCTCAAACGTGAAATAAAATATTATTCAAAATATGCGAAGTAATAAAGCACCAGGAATAGATTCTCTTAAAAATATATACTTCAAACAGCTGCCAACCATTAACGCTTGTATCAAGTTACAATACTTTCCACGCAAATGGAAAACCGCGAAGATTATACCAATTCCCAAACCAGGAAAACCACCTAACAATCCCAATAGTTATCGCCCAATAAGTCTGCACAGTAACTTAAGCAAAATACTAGAAAAAGTAATAAAAATAAAATTCTGGATTTTCTTGAGTCCTCAAATGTCGTGCCAGACCAACAATTTGGTTTCAGACAAGGTCATAGCACTACACACCAGGTTTTAAGAATCTGCAAACATATAAAAGAAAAAATGAGCGTAAAACAGTACGGGTCTTGTTCTTTTCGATGTTGAAAAGGCTTTTGATAGCATATGGCATGAAGGTATTCTGCACAAATTAAAGTTACTTGGTTGTCCCTTATATCTCATAAAAACAATACAAAGTTTTCTCGCTAACAGGCAATTTCAAGTAAATTTGAACAACACACTTTCATCTTTAAAAAATATAACTTCGGGTGTACCTCAAGGATCGGTATTGGCTCCGCTATTGTACATTATCTACGTTGCTGATTTTCCAGAAATATGGAACTGTGAAATAGCAATGTTTGCGGATGACACCGCCATTTACAGCTCCAATAATTTTGGCCATGAAATTGAGAACGATTTACAATATGCGTTAAACAAAACCAACAAATATTTTAAATCGTGGAAACTCAAACTAAATGCCGACAAAACACAGGCCATATTTTTCACTAGAAAAAGGAAAGCTTGTGCTTTACCACTTGGTCAGCTTAAAATAAACAATTGTAAGAACACAATGGACCCAACTGATGGTCTAAGTGAAGCTGTGGCTACCGCCACAAGAGCACCCATTTTACCTACCTTTTACCTACCTAAGGTCCCATGGGTTAACTCTGTCAAATATCTAGGTGTATATTTGGACAAGACGTTAACTTTCCGAGACCATATTACAAATACCCTCAACAAAATAAGCATTGCTACAAAAATGCTATACCCCCTTATATGTAGGAAATCACCCCTGAGTAAATTTAATAAGATTATAATATGTAAAGTAATTTTTCAAGCCATAATCGTGTTTGCATGTCCAGTATGGGGAACTTGTGCTAAATCACACATTAAAAAATTACAAGTTTCACAAAACAAAACTTTGAAAATGATGACAAATCTACCGTGACTTTTTTCAACTCAAGTCTTACATGAGCAAACCGGTGTACACCAAGTTGCAAGAAAAATTTAAATTCTCAACGAAAGATTTAAATTAAGGTGTAGACATTCCAAGAATGTATTAATACAAAACCTAATAGATCAATAAAAATGTTCTTTACTCTTTAATTCTGACAAGTTTTTTGTACTAGGGACAGATAATGTTCCCATTATTTATTTTTGTGTTAATAATGCATGTATATGTTAATTTATTTATTTATCTATGTATTGGTTTATTTGTTTTTTCTGGATATTTATTTATTTCTTTATTTCTTTATTTATTTATTTATTTTATTTATTTATTAAGTTATTTATTAAATAATTAATTTATTTATTTAATTATTTATTTATTTATTTAAACATTTTGTGCACACAATTTATTTATTCAGTTATTTATTAAATAATTAATTTATTTATTTAATTATTTATTTATTTATCTAAACATTTTGTACACACAATTTATTTATTCAGTTATTAAAATCATTATCACTTAATTAAACAAATATTTTATCCCCCTGGCAATTCCCTTATATTTTATGTATAATCGTATCTAGTCACTTTTTTTATTTTTTTTTTCCTTTCTTTGATATAAAATCCTATATAAGTCAAATTAAATGAAGGTTTTAATAATAGTTTTTCCTTCAAATGTATTCTAAAAATTCAAAAATTATTTTAAATTGTTTATAAAATTTTTCAGCTGTAAGATATGGTTAAATATCAAATCTCTGAGCAAGCAAAAATTGTAAAAAAAAGCCTTTATCTAAGAAAATAAAATATCTATCTATCTATCTAAAGAGATTCCAAATGAATACACTAACCAATTTCACAATTAAAAATTGAAAACAACTCTCTTCCCTTGGCATATAGCAACCGTCGCATCATCTGGAAAGCTGTCGCATGCAAACGCCCACTTCATCGCTACTCTCCCACTCGCCAGCGTCGTCGACCAACAGTGAACAACATGTCGCCTATCAGTTGGCCAACAAGTCAACATCCAGTACACCGGAGGTGATTTTATCCGCTTCTCCGGGACCAGGAACGACAAATCTAGAACAACGGCCAAATTGCAGTCCGGAACAACAACGAAATGTCGCCGCAGCACTTGCCTCGGCATTCAGTCATCATCGTCATCACCATCATCATCAGCTGCATCAGCACCAGCAGCAACATTCATCGCAACAGTCACAACAGCTGGCGCCACCGATTGCTAATGGATCTACATCGCTGTCACCAGCGAGAGCAGCATCATTGGTAAGTGCAAGTTTCACAGCTGATGTCAACAGTGCCGGCAGTAATATGCTGTTTGGTGCAATATCGAGCAGTAGCAATAGCAAAAACAATACAGCATTTCTGAGCAGCAATGCCAGCAACAACAGTAGCATAGTCGTAAACGGTGGTCAAACAGGGCCGCCGTGTGTCAACAATGAATTCTGGAGCGTTGCTCGTCTGTCATTTAACCGGCCACCAAATGAATACAACAGTCATCATCGTTTGCCAATTACGGCGGCTTTCCATCGACACCATCATGATATCACGAAACATTTTCAGGCATTTCGGCATCACGGTCATGAGACGCCGACCCAGACGAATGGTGTCGGGTAGGTCTGCCATCTGCTCGAAAAAAAACATACAATACTCATATAGTTGCAATGAAATCTCTACATGCAATATTGTTATATAAATTATATCAGTAGGAAATGACAGTCGATTAGTTAGATTGTAAATTAGTTTAAGGCCGCCGACGATGGGTTTTGCTATTTGATGGTGTTTGCTGGAGTGATTTGAATTTAATTTGATATCGTGATGGATATCAGGCGACTGCGAATTTTATAAAGAAGAAGTAGTTTACAAAGCATATTCTATATCATGACACATATCAAGAGAGAATAGCTAAAAACAAATAACAAAATGAAAGATCAAGAAAAAAAAAGTAAGGACTTTGCAAACGCGCAGTTGACTAGTGTCGTCTCAAGCGGGGAATGTGAAATAAAGTGGGAAAAATTTGCACACACATTAAGCGATATATATACATATATATATATCGAGAGATATTCGAATCAGACCACCATTTACGGGTCTCTTTTCGTCTCTCTACCACTATAAATCTTTACCCAGATAGACTCTCTGAATTTCTCCAGAGTTCTTCCCTGGGTTCGATTCCTAGTGCTACCACTAGTGCATCTGTTTTTTTATGTGAAAATCTGTTTCATCGACTGGGTCTCCACCCAATGATATCCCAAGATCTTCATTCTTCTGCCAGCCAATCCCAGTACCAATGAAATAAGCAAGATTAAAGGGAAGTGCGAATTGAGCAAATGCTATTTCTGTGGGAGAAACAATCAATTAGAAGCAGCAATTCTACAACGCACTGTGTAACTGGATACATGTCAAGTTCCAAGAGAGTAGGCTTAACTTTCAACTTATTGGTCTACCAAATCTCAACGAAATTGAGGACTAGATAATGTCGGCTGCAGCTCCATAATCGTCAACGTTCACATGATCGAGGCTAATCAAAACTGAATTACATCACGTCAGCTGTCACTTTTTTCTGGCACTATCTGAACTAGATTGTTGAACGTCCCCATTCTCCGACACGATACATGTTAGGGGAGCTGACAAAGCATGAAATGGATTTTTAATAAATGATAACATTCTGGATTGCAGTAGGAGTTCACCAAGCCTATATCTCGATTCGTCGTTATAGGAAGGTGTCAAGGTGATCCGCCATGACCCGTGGGACAATAAAATCTACAGTAACTCCCTTTTTCAAACTACTCTTTGGATGCAGTCAGTTTTCAGTCATCAGTCATCTTTCCGCGAATGGATATACCTATCTGGCTCAGTTGTTGCGCCACTAAAAATTGTTTCAACTTCAGTTCGCTATATAAGCCTCCATTTTCCTAAACATTCAATTGTTCGAAAAGCAATGCAGTCTTTTGGAAAAACCTTGACATACTCAGTTTTTAAGCACCCGCATAAGGCTACGAACTCTCACAATTCCACGAATTTAGTCTCCAAAATACTAACAGCAAACAGAGATTTTAGATTATCCCCAGTGACCAATCCCTGCACAGCCTAAAAAATTCAAACTCTTATACATTTCCATCGAATTTGCTCCAATAAAATCAGCAATTCCTCAAACAAATCGGGGTGCTCTATTTTCATACACTTGACCAAGCAAAGCAATATTTACAAAACTCTTGTCAATTAATCCGTCAAACTGTCATGTCGAACAAAAATACCATCCCTGGTGTGCGAAACACATTTAAATAGCAAACACTTTATAGAAAGCTTTATCGATTGCAATTGATTTGTTAAAAATAAAATAAAATTCAAGAATCTATCGAGAATTAAAGTTAACTACTATTTAGGGTCGAATTATAAACATCTAATCAAATATACTAACTAACAAAACATTAAGTACTTGTAATAACACATACATTTATTACATAACTACACAAATATATATTATAATGACTATCTTTTGTCAACGATCCGAGTAAAGGCAAGCCCAAAAATTACCATTTGCTATTTATAATATTCATTATTGTTATTTTTTTTAATATCTACATTAATAGTTATATAGATAAAAAAAGAAAAAGCATTTATACAAATGTTACACCAATCTACTTGTGTCGCAAGAAACAAAACAAAAATGATGAAACCAGCAAAAACTTAAGCATTAACAAATCCGCGTTTAGTTTGGTCATTTTTGAATATACACACAACTACTTTTATCAATATTCTAGTCACTTAACCGATAATGATTACTGATACGCTTAAAGCTACTTTAGATATTATTAAGAGTCAGCTAATTTAATAATAACGCTACTGTACAGTTTTTTCGGTGTTATTTCAATGTTTAAATTAAATAATTTAATCGAATGGACGTTTTTAAGAGAAGAATACAAATGCAATTATATTGTAAATAGTCGAATTAAAATAATAATAAAAAAAAAAAAGATTTAAATTAAAAAAATATTTATTGAGTTAAATAACCCTTTAAAGGAATTGCGTTTCGAAATTATTTCTTCCGAGGCTGTACACGATGGAAAGAGAAAGGTAAGCTCTAACCCAGACCACAGACATCTGGTGCGGATTGCATCCACCAACGTGTTTGTTTCAATAGCACGTTGCTGAAGGGAAAAATTTGACTGAGTATATACACTCAAGCGAAAAATGACGGGCAAAAGCCGTGATATGACAGATATGGTTTCTCGCGGACTACATAAAAATTTGACAAGTCAAAGTTCAAGTTGATATAAATAGATCGCATTCGCACAAAGTCTATATACACGTTCTCATCAAAGATGACATAAAAAGAGAAAATTAGCAAAATAACGAGTAACAAGTAGTTCCTCTCTTGGCTCAAAACAGCTCAGAGAATTTCAACCGGCAAATACCATTAGTAAATTAAATGTCAAGAGCAAAAAGTTGAGAAACAAATTCCACATCAGACATAAAAATCAATTGCGCACAGAAATAAAATCTGTGAAAATAAAATTCGGCGGCGATTGAATGTTCGACTAGAATGTTTCATTTGTGCCAAAAACGTAAGTTAAATATTTATTTGTGGCATGGATTAGATGAAAGTGGCTCAAAGTAGCTCGAAGTTTATCCACGTAGATACTATGAAGTATGTTTTCAGCTCTCTGAGAAAGTTTCGGTGAATTTTTTGAGTTTGACAGATTTTTATTTTTAATGTTTGGCTCGGAAAAACACCCAAATCACTATTGAAGAAAGGCTTACTTACTGATTTCTGTATTTGACTCTCCGTAGTACTTAAGTACCACTTCTCAATTTTGAGTACTAGCTGTACTATTTTTAGTTTTTGAAATATGAGGTTATGTCACTTACGGCCATATTACTCACTCAAAAAATTAGACCCGAGTCTATAATATTCAGTCATAAAACTCGAACATAAAATATTTTTTTAAAAATGTCGGCGTTTTATCCGTTTTAATTTAAACTGCAAAGCGGAGACCAGTTTAAATTTCAATTCGGGTTAAGACTCAATTTCATAAAATTGACATTTCTTCGTTCAGGAAATAAGTAAAAATGAAATAGAATATAAAATGTAGCTAGAAGGTAAAAAATATATTTTATTTGATGGCTTCGTCGTCAGGAGATGAATTTATCTAAACTAACTATAACTAAAATCGGTTTAAACTTGGCGTTCAAATGCATCTTCATCCAGCGGGTTTAATGCATGTTTTTGGGTGAATATTATAAATGTAAATTTAAATCATTAGGTTAAAAAAATACGCATTAGGGTGTGAATTTAACTTAAACCTAATATACAATCGAACTGAATAATATGGCCGTTAGAATCCATAAAATATGATGATTTTTTTTGCTTGAATGAAATATTTATGTTAAGGCATTTAAAAAAAATTATGTACTATTTTGTAAGTTTCAATAATATTTCTTCTCAATTTTTAGTACAATTGAGAAAAGTCGATTTGCATCAGTGACCCGAATAGACATACTTTCTACATTCTACTTCTTTGTCCGTTACACAACTTGACAGTTGAGAAAAAACACTTTCAATTGTGGAAATATTGAGAGAAACTGTAATCGGCTGTCACCTTAAACGACGCGTTCTATGGGACTGTTCACTATTCACGTTGAAAACGTCAATATAGACGGATCTGTCGACGCAATAAACGGAACCGATTGTATGGGCTGGGTGCTCGAGTCTTTAACGGATACCACCGAATCCGACTAAAGCACAAAAATAAAGGCATAACAAGCGCCTTTGCTTTCCTATTTGCTCCTATTCCTCCCCCATCCGGCTTTGTAATGCGTAACATTTGTTAATGACTCTCATCATTGCAAAAACGCTCTATATACTCACTCAAGATACAAACTACTGAGCCCTTAATTTAATCCACAACCGATCAAATCTATGAACTTCCACCCCAGGGCATTCAGAAGGACTAAGGGACTCTATGTCCTCTCTATCGCCTTGAGGAATTCCACCAGCAACTCACCAGGCACCACAAATTAAACCAAATTCGATTGCAGGCTG
The DNA here is from genome assembly GCA_949126925.1 of Cheilosia vernalis. Taxonomy (NCBI): domain Eukaryota; kingdom Metazoa; phylum Arthropoda; class Insecta; order Diptera; family Syrphidae; genus Cheilosia; species Cheilosia vernalis. The sequence continues at coordinate 15,688,944 of OX421363.1, forward strand.
CAATGAGGATAATTCAATGTGCAAATAACGTGAAATGAAAATTACGAGTGTTTTAAATTTTTGTGTGCGATTATCATAAAGAAATTGTAATACCAATCATAATCACCATCATCATCATCATCGTCGTCGTCGTCGTCGTCGTGGTCTCTCTGCTAGTGGAAGGGGTAGTCGGGTGAACACAGATGGTGAGATTTTTTCTTCATATAGAGGGGTTGATTTAATATCCTTTTTCCCGACTATTGTAATGACGGGTAATAATGTTTATTGCCGTACGGCGTATTAATTATGTGTCGAGTCATATTTGATACACTGTGATTCGAACAGGATAAAAAGTGGGCGCAACCTGAGGTACGCGATGTTAAATAATAAAAAAATACTTCAAGCTCATATTGATAATTTGAGTTGTAATTTGTTCCGCATACAGATATGACGCACTGTTTATGCATTCAAAATGTTTAAGGGTTAAGCAATTGTTTTGATTTGAAACATATGCGTGGATAATTGATGTTTGTCTGTTGAAAATGTAAACATGAAATGGCGAACCGGATTAGGATGAGTTAAATGTGAGAGGGTTGCAGGTGGCTTCGCGGATAGGCTCCTCACAGAATATGGAAGCGATGATTTGAGTGCTCTTTGGCAATTTAAAATTTAATTACACCTATTCTTATTTCATAAGGAACCGCCAAAAGTAAACATTTGTTCAATCTGCGAGTAGGTAGGTATACTTTACAATATTATTCTACTGAAGTTACGTGGTTTGACTGACTGACTGAATTCTTATTACTTATATTATTATTATTATTATATGCTTTATTAATAAGTAATAAATTACATTAGTTCATTGTACAACTCCGATATTTAAAAAAAAAAATACTTAAATTTTGTATAGAATATAAGAAATATTACCGACATTCTGTGTTTTGTATACTAAGTAGTATTAAAAATAGTTTTGAATGACCACTGTTACAACGCGGTCTTACACTTCCCCAAGAGGTCACACCTTTCAGGTGTACAACCCAGCTATACCAGTGCTACTGAAACTGATGTGGGATGTCGTATGCTAAAGTTTTGATCTACGGAAGTAAAATATAAAGGATCATTCACATGAGAGCGACCAACTACCTACGAACGAACGAATATTCGCAAGTTTTGACAGTCCATTCACATGATACATTTAATTTGGTCGCAGAAACCCGCGAATCCAATGACAGTCGCCGTTATTTGTCTCTATAACATTTTGAGTTTGATTTTAAGTTCGAACGAATGCTTTATTCGTTAGTTTGTGGAACGCGAATTGAATGATGTGGATTGTGAATAAACTTTGACAATTCGCGCCAAGGGTGTATTCGTTCGCGGCAAAAAGTTTGCAATTCGAAATTTCGCTATTTAAACTGTTTATTAACATGTTTTCTTAATACATTTTGATGGGATAATTAACTATCCTCCTCTTGGAATAGTAAAATGTACAATTTTCTGTTCATAAATGCATCAAAAGTGGTTTGTTCGCATTTCAGCAATTCGTTCGCTCGCTCTCATGTGAATAGTCCTTAAGCCTTGGGCTTCCACACAAAATATCAAGTGAAGTGAGACCCCCCTTTTACGTTAGTACACGTAATTACTTTTAGGGAAAAACAGTTCGCAATTTACTAGTGTCGTTAGTTTCAAATTGGAAACTAAAAATCGCATGGCGAAATTTCCCAGTGTTACCCCGCTACATTAAAGGCAGTCCGTTGATTGAACACGTGAAACGTCCCTATCCCTTTTCCCCTGTCATCACTCCACCCATTGGGTCGTGTCTCTGCAGTGCTTTACCGATACGAAAACACCAAAAAGAAAAAAAAAAAGTGAAACATGTTATACCATCAAATGCCCGTTAAGTGATTGATCCCAATAATAATTATAATTGAGAACCAATAAAAATTTGAAATTGTAAGTGTAGACATTGAAGTCCGCCCTTGAGTAGACAATACTACCTCACGTCTGGTCATACCCGTTCGTAGTTTGAATGACATTGCAAGTTCGTCCGCCTATAGATAGGCTACAATATTTGGTGTCGTTGGATCTGGAGCACACGGTTGCCACATTGGTCATTTGTGACCAAATCTGGTCAGAAATTTTTCTCGTGGTCACATGGTCATTTATTATTCCATTTGGTCATTTTTTTACGAAATGAAAAATCGTTAATAATTAAAAAAATAATATGTGATCTGTGTACATGAAGAATATGTTTAAAAAATTAAGATGAATTGATTGTTCCGTATGTACAAATTTAAATTTTCCGGAGTCGATTGGAAGAAGTACACAATATTTACGGGAAAGACACCGTTAACGTTGTGGATTTGTAGAGTGAATTTGGTTTCTTCTTTTTTGCACAAGCCAACATATTTTCGCAGTCAAGTTCTACCTTCTACGTTCCAACGCGCGCATTTGTCGGGAAATATCAAAAAATAAAAAAATAACATTTATTTTCTATTGTTGGTGGCTATAATATTGAGATTTCCATTTTATACAATATTAGATCTTTGTAGGAAGTAAAATGTTTAAATATGTTTCCCAGTTATTCATGTGCATTTCAATGTACAATGCGTTTTTTGAAATGTCAAATATTAAATCGATTATTACCTATATGGAAACAATTTTTTTGAATATCCTTTAAAATAAAATAAATAAAAAAAATATTTTTTTCTCCACTGAATCATAATGCATGCATGGGTTAAATTATTTTGGTCATTTTTAGCTACAGTTGGTCATTTTTATTTCCAATTTTGGACACAAATTTTATTTTCAAGTGGCAACCGTGGCGAGCAGTTTGCCGGCAGTGTAGTTAGTGTAGCATATCCTTAAGAGAATACTTATATGTATATATTATTTTTATAGTTTTTGCTTATCTTTTCTATAGCTTTCCTTCTTGATGGCAATTCAATAATCTGGTGTATATAACCAAAAACGACGGATGGACGTTGCGCGCAAAAAAATAAAAATAATAAAACTACAGAGATGTCAAGTGTTTGTTTTTCCCATTCTTCAATTTCCGAACGAGATTTATAAAGATAAATAATATTCCTATGATTTTTTTTTATTATTATTTCGATTAAGCGTTTTTGGTTCGACCTCACATGATCAACTTTTCTTTTTTTTGAGGGCCATATAGGTACCTCACTTTTTTTGTATACCTATATAAAGTTGTTATATTAGTTTTATTTCTTCTTTCTAAATTTTGCCATTCGTTTCTTATTTTTGTAAACGATTAGGAATACGATGGATATATGTATATACTGTTTTTTGGATACTGTTTACGATACCTGGTTTTAGATTTGCCCAAAAAAAGTACTCCTAATAAATAAGCTTTTGTTTAGATACTCTTGGTTTTTTTTATTAAGTTCGAAGGAGTCGATTTTGTTTGATGCCGGTAGGGTGGGAAGTTACTTGGAGTTTTCCAACGCCATATATGGCACAGAGATAGTTTGGGTAAATTTTTTTTTGTCTAGGTCCAGGTCCACGGCTAACGACATGATGTCTGGGTAAATTCACCAATGGGGTGATTATCGGTGAGTAGACATAACGAGGCGGGGAAGCTAAGCGTCCTAAGAAGGTTAACATAGGGGTTGCCTACGTATAGTGCGAGAGGCAGCCATGGTACTTTACCTAATTTTCAGGCGAGGTAAAGAGGGAGGGTTAGCACTTCAGCACCACCCCATCTCCGCTCCGGTGCTGACATTTCGAGAGAAGTGACATGGGGCTGGTATGTCAGTGGAGCGTATAGCTGGCTGGTATGCCAGTGGAGCCTATAGCTGGCTGTATTCAGCATACCAACCTTCCATCTAGTCCTTTTCTTTTCTTCTTCGGTTACTTCCTATAATATCCCATTTCATACCTTTCCCTCCAGTTTAGTCTCTATCTCCTTATTGATCTATTTTATTTTATTTTATTAGGCATGATAAACGTACGGTGGTAGTCCGTTAGGCAGGCAAAAGACCCCACCCCATCGACGAGCTAAGCACGTGCTTCAAGCTAGCTTGGTTACCCTGCACCATGCCGACGTCCGGTCCCTTCCACCCAACCATATCATCATAGATTCCTATATCTATGGGGTGATAGGTACAACACCATCGAATACCGTTACATGCCACTTCAGTGGGCTTACTTAAATTCAAATATTAGCTTTCAAAAATTACATAATTGACAAAGATTTATTCAAACAGACTATAACAATACTGACAAAAATAAATGACTTATTGCAAGACAGAAATTTATTTATATACTCATATCTATTGTTTCTATATCCGTTTTTGTTCTTTCATTTTCAATTATATAAACTTATATAGATATACATTACATATCGTTCTCGCCTTATTTTGATGTTGATGATTATTACTGTTTTTTTTTTTATATTTATTGTATTTTTTTTATTATAATGTTAATAGTAAATATAACACCGATATTCCTTCGATTAATATTTCTACTTTTCTTTTATAATAATCTTATTTTATATGTTTAGTTTTAAGCACCGATATTCACTCGATTCACTAAAATACTTTTTGTATTATTGGTCTTTGGAGCAACTAAAGAATTGAAATCCACCACTACGATATGCCCTCGTAGTGTGTTGCATATATAGTATAAACGCCTACTTTTAGCTACTAATAAATTCACTATAGGACGATGCACTACAAATCCTACCGACTGCGCCAGTTACGATTGTCAACACCGATCGAACACAAAACAGAAGACAAAACAGACGCGAAGTGTGCAGTTAGCAAAAAGACTTCGGCCAGAAGAGCAATCGTTGTGCCAATAAAGAACCACGTAGTTTTCAATCAGTACATAGAACAAGTCTGAAAACTTGAAAACACTGTCGTTCGAATATTTGAGGTTTTTAAAATGTCTACTGCGTCTTTAGCCGTAAGCACAGTTCATATCAAAACGTAATGTATCTACCCCCTTATTTATAAAAAAAAATTCGCACAAGTCAGTATAAGCAAACAGACGTCAATTTTACGCAGCCTTTTCTAAATAGGTAGGATGGACTAGTTTATAACTCCAAATACACGTTTCTGCAAAACCACAGACGGTGTTAGATCTCGTAAATGTTGCATGTCGTAATTGAGCCGATCAGAAGTAGATTTTGACTCCAAATCACCTAACGAACATCAATGTTTTCAAATCGATTGCCAATTGGGTAATTCCCATTGGACGTTCATTCAAAAGCAGAAGCAAAACTAATAAAAAACCTCCGCATAAACGAGGCAATTCAATAAAAACAATAGATAATTCTCTTTTTTGCAATCAAATTTGTATCACTTACTCATTCAACACTTCATGGGGACCCAATTCGCTTTTTCCCAATTTGCTTTTACACTTATTCTCACTTTCTATCAGATTTCAGCTGTAGCCAGTTACACTTTTGTGTTCAAGGGATTTTAATTAACGGAATCGCACTTTTGTATTTTTTTTTATCACTCCGATTGCATGTTTTGCTATAAAGTATGTACTTACACGTTTTAAATAAACACTTGCACGACTCGAAGCAATATTGACTTTGACAAATAATAACAAGTGCGAAAGTGCAAACTGCAGTCGGTATCGAAACTGATAACGCAGAGCTGAGGTTTGTGTACTTGATATGCAATGCAGCTGCGAAGCGTAATTGGGTGATCTTCGTGTGACCTCGCATTCGAATTAACTTTGTGTCTTCTTTAAAAAAAAAATTCTTATGAGAGAGTTAGCGAGGGGCATACTACGTTAATACATATATTGGTTTGATTTATGATAAAGGCACTTTTGGCTTTAACAACAAATGCTTAACTGATTAGGCGGGCATCCCAGATTGCCATTGGCAACTGGAAGCTGAAGCTGCAGCGAAGCGCGTGAAACAAATTCGTTGCACTTCTACAGTTTTGGGAGATCGTGTATAACATTCGCTGACGAGCGGAGAAACGATGTCCAACTATTAAATTCAAAGCCAATGTAATGTAAGCAAACATGTACAAAAAACTCTCCATACGGCTGTGCCCCGTCGACTACATCAAGTTCAACAGAAACAAAATGTTTGCAACAAATTGACACTGAAACTATAGTACAAGTACATTGCCGCAGTCATACTTGAAACAGTAGAGAAATTTAATGTCAACTTCTTGTCAAGACGGAAATTCTTGAAATTTCACTGCCAACACCTGGTCAAAGTGCTTACGCTTCAAAATCCGAATAGTTTGCACCCAGTCCATTGGTCATCGGTCGACTTAGTGCGGCGAAAGATCTCCCCAAGTCAACACAACTGATTTTAATCGTCTTTTCGAAATGCCTTCCCAGTTACGATTATGGCACAGGACTGTGGTGTCGGTAATTTTAGTGCATCTTGCGATGGGCTACCTTGAGGAGGATGGCCGAGTGATAGAATACGATAACTTTAACGAGTTCAAAGTAAGTAGACCGTTAAGCGTCTGGATCGCAATTAGCGAATGATGAATGTTCTCCTGTCGTCTTCAGGGTTTGGTCAACAAGAGCTACCCGCACTTTTTCGAGGAATTTCGTTCGAGGCTCGCCTATCAGGAAAATTTGCGCGTAATTCGTGAGCACAATCGTGAATATAAGCGCGGCAAGCGATCGTATCGCTTGAGGCCGAACATACTATCCGATATTGTACGTTAAGTTGAATCCATCCTACATACACTCGAATTGTTTGCAAGATAAATAGATTCCTTTGATTTAGAACAACCAGTCGTATTTGAAAAACTTCCTTCGTCTCGTTCGAAGCAAGCGGTTTGCGGCTCTGGACCTTATATCGGACATTGTTGGATCGCCCCTAATGAACAAGATTCCAGAGAGCTTAGACTGGCGAGAGAAGGGCTTCATTACAAGGCCGAATAATCAGGGGAGCTGTGGTTCATGCTATGCATACAGTATAGCTCAGAGTATTGAGGGCCAGGTCTTCAAGAGAACTGGAAAGATTTTAAGCTTGAGTCCTCAACAAATTGTTGACTGCAGTGTGTCGTTCGGCAATCAGGGCTGTACCGGTGGCTCTTTAAGGAACACATTGAAATACCTTGAGTCTTGTGGCGGAATCATGAGAAACGTGGACTATAAGTACGCGGCTAAGGTTCGGATGTGTCTTCTTGATAATTTTTTTTTTTTTAATTTCGTCTTCAATGTGAATTTCTCAGAAAGGTAAATGCCAGTTTGTGAAAGAACTCGCTGTGGTGAATGTAACATCGTGGGCGATCCTGCCAGCGAAAGACGAACATGCTATTCAGGCAGCGGTTGCCCATGTTGGACCGGTTGCAGTGTCGCTCAACGCCACGCCAAAGACGTTTCAACTATACAGGTATGACAGGACAAAAATCGTATAATCGTTTGACTACTTTTTGTGCAATTTATTATTTATCAACGCATTTTGACTGATAAACTCTCTCCACACAGTGACGGCATTTATGACGATGACGCCTGCTCCTCGGACTCCGTAAATCATGCCATGCTTGTCGTAGGCTACGGTCCAGATTACTGGATTCTTAAGAACTGGTGGGGCGAACACTGGGGCGAAGACGGCTACATGCGAATAAAGAAAGGTAAAAATCTCTGCGGAATATCGAATTACGCTGCATATTCGGTAGTTTAACTGTAAACAAGTAAAACGAACATAAAGATTTCTTTTTAAACATAAACGTTGCTTTTATTTCGCACAACAAAAACCAACGATATAATAATATATGCTTTCTGAATATATTAAAAATAAAAATAAACATTCTCAGTTCAAAATATTTCTAATTATTTTCGTCATTTAATGATTAAGGACGCTTCTCTCTTTTGGTTTGATTTTGTCACTTAAAAAATGGCTTATTTTATAAATACAAAGGATACATAGGTTTTTGTTTTAAGAGTATGAACTAAGAAATATTTTTTGGAATAAAGTATAATCATATATACCTATACAAGAAAACATGGCAATCGCTTGAAGAATATTTTGTGAGTTATTTGTTTGTGTTTTGTATGATATCCTTAAGGCTGGCTGAGGCATCATGCAAAATTTGCAATTGGCTCTCTAAGCTGCGTGTTGGAGCGTGTGTATGGTTATCATCATCTTCGTGGGTATGTCCTTCTGTTGTGGTTTCAGTTGTTTCACTACTGCAACCATGACTGTGCTCGTGGCCAGCAGCTGCAAAAAAAAAAAAAGAGAATGTAAGTTAGTGTCGAATTGAGTTATAAGTAAAGAATTGATTAAGTAAAACACATAATCAAGATGGTAACTCTATAATGCAATGTATGGTGATGCGACCGGCCGTATCCTCCCCACAAGTACGCGTACTTGTTCTTTTCTTTTCAAACTATATGTAATTAATCTCCAGTGTATTTATCTACACAAATTAAGCAATCAAACAACTTGTACTTAGTCATTAAGTTTGACGATAAGATAATGAATACAATGTCTAAGATTACTTCTAATCATTTCTAACCACAAATTGGTACTGTTGAGCTATAATCGATTAACAGATAAGCAGCAGCAATAAAAACTAAAAGGAAATATGCAAGGCAGCCATTACGTATAGGTACGAAGATGTCTTTCAGTGCGTATTGCTGCCATCTTGTGCATTCCTTTAGCACTGATTACCGGTGCTTGGTGGATTCGAAATAGTTTGTGATAATACACCGCAAAATAACAATAATAATATCGATAACCTTGAATGGAATGAATTGTCAAGATTGTTGACAAACTGCCGTTTGCAGTGTTTGCGTGCTGTTGAAGTTATCTTTTTGTATTCATCAGTTTTTCTTTTATTTATTTAAACTGCCTGTTGCACAGAGTGTATTTATAAAAGATATTGTTTCTATTTTGAATGTCTATCGATAAATATCACGCTATAGCGTGACACTTTCTTTTCAATGGCTGCTATTTAGTTATACAGCGTCTCTATTATTATTTATTTATTTCTTTCAATATTCTCAGACATAAAATATACACAATTTTTTTTTTTAACAAATATGAAGCTTATATTTCATTAATTAATATTTCATATGAAACAGAGAATATGTCACTTCAAAACAGACCAAAGTGTGGGGCGAAATTTTTTTTTAAGTAGGTGATAAAACCAATTATTATTCTTTCAGTAATAACAATTAAAACTAAACAATGTAACGCAGCAATAGGTACCTACTTCAATTTCATTGTGGTCGAAATCAAGAAGTCAACTTTTTTACTTTAAACCGAAAGCCGTATAATTATTTCTTAATATTCGTATATTACCATCAGTGAGTCTGTTCAACAACTTGCAGTTTCTGAAGTTGGTAGAGCGAAATGCCGAAATGACAATACGACCTTGTGAACTGTTGCGTAAAATATAAGTGTGAGAAATTGGACTCTGCATATATCCACCTCTCATAAAGAAAACTTTAAGCACTTTGTAATTAAAAAAATAATAGAATGGGCTAGGCGAGGACAGTTACAAACTGAAATTTTGAATGAAAAATTCCATATTTATATTGTTTGTAGAGTTCTATTAGTGCAATACCTTCTCAGATGATAGAAACTACGAATGGTTGAAAACAGATATTGCTTTAAATTCGAAATTTGTTCAGACCAGTTTGGGTTACTGTCGATAGATTCACCTATGAATTTGAAATTGTGTACAATTTCGATATTAAAGCAACTGGCGTTCCATGCGACATTACGGTTAAAGGAGTTACTATAGCCTGCAACAGAACACATATTATGAAACATTTTGAACAATTTGGTACAATTAGACGTATGGAAAACTATATCTATGTCAGGACTTGGAATAGTGCTGCGATTAAAGAGCATTAATTTGGTTTTACTACTAACTAATAGTTTATGTTTAGCAAACCAGATTCATAATAAGTCAACATCATGATTTATATCAACTACTAAGTTTAAGAAGTTAACTGAATCATATGCGACATCTAAATCATCAGCAAAAGCCTTTATAGTTACTTTACCCACAAAAGGTTTTAAAAATAAAGAGTTGGTGTATATCAGAAACAAAATTGTCATAAGAACGGATCCTTGAGAAACGACAAGGTTGATTACCTTGGAATTGCTTAGGCTAATCCCGAATTTAACTTTTTGCTTTCTGTCCTACAGTAGACCAACCCTAACCAAACTGCATCGAGCTGAAAAATTTCATTTTGTTGAGGTATCTCAAAACTTTGCCTTTGAAAAAGCAGGTAATAGCGAAATTGGTGGATAATTATTTTTTTTTCTTTTTGCTTCCTACTTTATACTGAGGTAACACAATCGCACATTTGAGCTGTTCGGAAAAAACTTCTAGAGAGAACACTCCGATTAAAAAGATGAGCCAAGACATCAACTATATTAAGAGCTATATTTTTTGAAAGCATGGTTAGAAATGCCATCGGTACCACATGAGCTTGATTTATCCACAGAGTTTATACTTATACTACGAGACCATAAATTGGTTCAAAGTAAAAACTGTTACGGTTCAAGGCCGAGTCTACAACAACCCAGCTACAATTTACAATTTATTTAATAACAGTATTGCTTACAATTTAAGACAACAAGCATCTTTTACGGTTTGCAAGCCTTTAGCGTAAATGTAGAGTAACATGTGCAAAACAAATAGATTACAGTAAAGAAGTAAGTAGGTACAAGTAAAGGAAAAATAAAAGAAATTACAGTTGACAAAATATAAAAATATAGACTACAGCAAATTGTAAATGGTATTTACATTACAATGTTTAAGGTTTTAGGATTTAAGTGTTTATGACTGTTCCAGTGGCCAGATATTTTAACAGAGAGGATTTGAAATTATTCGTGCTTCTAATCTTTCTAATGTTTATGGGCAGAGAATTCCACAATCTTACAGAGCTTACAAAAAAACTGACGTTCAGAAACTAGACATGCATAGCTAGTTTGTATGAGCATACACGATCTACTCGACTGAAGGAATCGGAGCTTATTTGACAGGTATTCTGGCTGTTTACTTTGCAAGATATCATGCAACAGACATAGGGCTCTATATATGAGTAGACCGTCGAAGGTACAACCGCTTATTTGTTTTGCATACAGGGAGACATGGTCATATCTCTTTAAACTAAAAACGAATCGGGCAATGTTATTATACTCAACATTAAGCTTTCTCCTAGTGTTAAAATCTGGGCAGCAGAAAATCTCACAGCAGTATAATAGTATAGGTAAAAGAAGAGTTTTCGATATAAGGAGTCTTGTTGGTGTTAGGGATGTAGTATTTTGTAGCCCAAAGAGCGCGTAGACCGCCGTACACTTTTCCAATAGTGGCATTAACATGTGTGGTCCACGTAAGGGTCCGGTTGAAGATCACCCCCAAGTTTTTGGCAGAACCAACATACTCTATTTGGCGCCCTGCTAGTTGAATAGGTGGAAAATGGAAAATGTCTGTTTTTCTTTTGTGGATCACAAGTGCTTTCGACATTAGAGGGTTAAGGAGGAAATTATTTTTAGTTGACCAATTGAGTATACGCTGGAGATCTGCATTTATTAGCGTTGTAGCCTCGAGGACCTGTTGTGTTGAAAAACTTAGGTAAATCTGCGCATCATCAGCAAACATGTGCATTGAGCAATGCTTGACTATCTTAGGCAGTTCATTTACATAGAGTGAGAAAAGTAGTGGTCCCAAAATTGAGTCTTGAGGCACCCCACACCTTACTGGCAAAAACCTTGAGAAACGCTCACCCACTGACACTCGTTGCTGCCTCCCGTGTAGATAGGAGAATACGAGTTTCATTGCAGAGAGTGAAAATTTGAACTCTTTTCTAAGTTTGGAGCAAAGGATTTGGTGGTTGACTGTATCGAACGCCTTCGGAAAATCGAGTAAGGAAAGAATAGTAGCATGATTTTCATCGACAGCTTTTCTGATGTCATCGATTACCAATAATAAAGCGGTCTTACAGCTTCTTTTTGTGCGAAAGCCCGACTGATTTTCACTTAGTAGATTTTTACCTAAGAGATATTTCTGCATTTGTGCAAGTATAGTTTTCTCGAAGACCTTGGAAAAGAAAGGGAGGATTGAAATGGGTCGGTATTCCACTGAATTTCCGTTCGTTTTCTTTAGTATTGGAATAACCTTAGCTTTCTTCCATTGAGAAGGGAAAGATGACGTTGTTAAGATGGTGTTAAATATATGCGTTATAAAGGGCAGTATATAGGGAAGCAGAAGTTTAATAAATTTAGGGTGGATTTCGTCAAGTCCCATGGCGTTAGATTTTATGGCTAGTATAGCTTCAACAACATCTTCTTGGCGTACCCTACAGAAATTGAAGAATAGGGTGTTATTATCATCAGGCGACAAGTCAAGAACCAATGAGCTTGTTGAATTTGGACTTCCTGATCTTAAGAAATCCGAGTTCAATTTGTCGCAATCGACATTTTGTGGGGTTTTTGGCTTCTCTTTACCTAGACCAATTTCTCGGATTTGTTGCCATATCTCTTTGCTAGACGAACAGGTACCAAATTTTCTGTTGTAGAAAGCACGCATTGCATTTCTGATTTTGTTGGTTGTCTTATTTCGGAGTAATCGATATAGATTATAAAACTGCTCAATTTTATATTTCTTCCAGCTTTTAAATGCATCGTCACGTTTTTTTATAAGCTGGAGAATATTTGGAGCTAGCCACTGAATTGTAGCTGATTTTACGATTTTTGTTTTTAAAGGCAGGTGTTTGTCAAATAATGAGACGATTTCCTGTTGGAGAAAGTTTACTTGATCGTCAACCAGGGGCATCCGATAAATACTATACCAGTTTCTGCTACCAGCGTCATATTGCAATGCGGCGTAGTTTATGTTCCGGAAATCTCTAAACATGACTTTGGTCTCAGTATATTTGTTTTCAACGTGATAGGTTAGACACAACAAGTCATGATTCGAGAACCCTGGTGCCGAGAGTTGATTGTACAATAGTACTTTTTTTTTTATTGGAAACAAAAACTGTATCGATAAGGGTTTGTTGTGCGGAAGTAAAGTGAGTAGGAGTGGAAAAATAATTCTTTTGCTTTTTTAGACCACTTAATCCTAATGGTTGAACTCAATCTTGGTCTTAAAATGTTGCTTAGGAATTATAAAGTTAGCCTATAAAAAAAAAATTAACAAATACGTTCGAATTTGGCACACAAATAATAATTTATTAATTTTTCCGTACGAAACACTTTTTCCGATCTACTTCTCACTCAATTCCACAACAAAAAACCAGACCATTCGACTGAAATATTTCATTTCTTTACTGTTCCATCTGCCAGGAATTTTTTTTCTGATGGAATCCTTTCAGGGGTGGTTGATTTGTTGTAATTGTTTTCGCAGGGAAATTTTTTTCTGACGCAATTTTAGCTATGACCGCAAAAACGAAAAGAAAATCATTTCTATACCTACTGTTCCCTATAACTAGTGCCTAATGAACTCAAAATACGCAAATAAGCCAAATTGAACTTGAGTTTCTCCTTTTTCAACACTATAATACTTCTATTTTGTTACATTTCAACTTACTAGAGAATAACATACAAAATACGAATTTGTCAACACAAAAAGCGTGATACAGAAGTGTGAATTTTTACCGAGCAGCAAGCGGCGTATTTAATTTGCTCGTTCAAAAATTAGCAACTTGTCAAACTTGCCACATTGAAAACAACTTGTTGACCTCAACGTCAAGTTCTGCCAAGTTCTTTCCGTAAAAATGCATCATTTTCAATATTATTAACCGCACTTCATCTGTCAAATAGCACCACGATCTAGACTTTTTCTGAACCGAGTGGAAAACGAGCCACAAAGGTTGTTGACCTTATTTGAATGTCAGGCGAGACCCCATGCAGAAGTCAAACCTTCGAGTCAATTATCACATTGGGCTGGGTTTTTCTCACACATTTATACATCAGATGTCGATGACAATTATGACAATTGCATGTAAATATAGTTTAAAGAATTAGAAACGCTCCGTTTGTAAAATTTTAAAATTCTAGGTAATTTGTTCCGCCAGTTTCGGTAAACGCCAACAACGGAGAGTTATACAATCTTTCCGGTGATTTACATCGATTACACAGAAGCAAACACCTATTTAGCGTAAAACTGTGTTGATCCATCTCACGTACTAGTGATAATTTCTATATCGAACAACTAGTGATCATTTCTATATCGAACATCAATATGGTATGGCCGGTTGTGTTTTCGGCAGGTTTTCAAAACTCAGTTCTCACGTATTCATTCGAAAGTAAATATTTAAATCAAAGCTAGATTGGCACGTGCTTTTTCATATTTTGCGCACGACGGACTTTTTATACGAACGATCAGCAGCATTAAATCAACCACAAAAACCTCGTATAGCAGACCACATTTTTTCAATTAACAACCATTTAGTTATTAATTAATTGTATTAAATCGAAATGAAGAAGGAGAAGAATTTGTCATGAATGGATGATAATGTACGACTCACGAATTTCGTCGAAAAATGCAATTGTTATGGTAAATGAATGGAAAAATACAGAACTCTCGCAAATAAAAAAAAAAACTGTTGCCAAAAGCAAAACAAATCTGCATCAGTGTCATGACTTATGAACATTTTCGGTGTCAAAAATGACACATATTGACATTAACTGACATTAACAAATTTTCTAAAAAAGAAATCAAAAATTGGAGAAATTTCTTTTCTTTCATTCAGCATTTCTGAATTTATCAACAAAATGGCGGCCAGCTAGTGATCGTGGCAGGCTACCAACAAAATGCAAAACATTCAATTTGGGTGCAATGAATTTTATAGTTTTGTCCGCAAATGGAAAGTATGTTCGCTTTGCCAAACTGGCATTTACATGTGGATTTTCGTTAGAACTAAGTTTTGTTCATTTGTTCAGTTGCCAGATTAGTTTCCTAAAATAACAAGTTTAGCGAGTGCCGTTAGGGGCTTATATGAACTTAAGGTACAGCTTATGGTAGCTTAAGGAATGGAAGGAAATCCACGAAGTTTTGCCAAACTGTTCCAATGTTCACCAATCCTATTTTGGTCGTGACACACAATTTCACTTTGACTGAAGCTGGATTACTCCTGTCGATTACGTAGAGACCAAATGGAGAACAGTAAATGCCGTCCAAAAACAGGCTTCATCTGCCCAATCTGTGTTTATTTTATTAGCACTGTAATTCCTTCACGATATGGCGATCTAATCACATTTAAATTTGTTTATTTACTTAATCTGTGTTCATACAATTTTTTTCTATCTATCTTATTTATTTGAATAACTCATTTGATACGATGAGATGTCTTCATTAGATGTGGGGTGTGAGATTCAACGTTTCATTTGATTATTTGGTTTTTAACATCCCAAACAAACTAGCTTTCATTTTGATGTTATCAATAATCACAGTGATGTGAAAGACATTCATGTCAAATATAACAAAATGCTTACTGTTTTGTGTGAATCTAGCAAAGATTTTGCTTTGACGTTCAGAGTACTTAATATGTAATGCGTAACAACAGAGGACTCGCTCTTTTCCGCATAACAGGTAGGCACATTCAAGTGCTTAATCGATGACGTAGATTGTCTTGAGGAACTGAAGACCGTAAGATATGATTTATCACTAAATTTATTATAGTAGGATGTTGTGTCACATACAAAGCAGCGGTTCGTTTACTGAACCCCTATTTTGATGCACCCTGTGCAAATTTATCTGAGAAAAAGAGATTGGCAGCGCAAATAAGTCCATATTGACATGGAAGAAACACCCATTTAAGAAAATATCACCACTCACACTTTTGTGATACGAGAAGAGTCCTCTCTAAGAGACATATTGAACATTGGCTTTTGGCTTTTCTACAAATATACCTTTTAGATTTGTTTGCATGATGATATTCTTATTCGGCCTTACTAATAATCAATCACTAATGTCGACAACTAGTTAGATGTCAGCTTTAGTAAAAATGTACAGCTTTTGTGAAATGGTACCAATAAACAATTAGACCTCCACATTTACTAGTCCTACAACTTTCTTAGAATCCATTACATTTGTTGTCATTGCAGAATTCAAATTTAATAATTTGTTTTCGTGAAAAACAAGGTCAATGGTCTCTTTCACAAGGAGGATTTTATTCTAAAAGAAGGAATACATAAATTGCAATTAAATTTGCCCAACACATATCTTACCAATGCTCTTTGAGACTTATTATAAGCAAAAAACAAAACACAAAATAGGAAATGCACAAAATATCCGCTGATCTGTCAAATATCACATGCAAATCAGTAATGGGTGCCGTGACATAAGGCCAAGCGTCATAAGGCCAAATCTCGAAATTTGGCCTTATGTCCCTTTGTGAAAGTGACAAAAAGCCAAATTCTAGAATTTGGTAATATGACACTTTGAGAAAGTGTCATAAGGCCAAACTAGTTTGTGACATTAGGCCAAATGAACCAACAACAACCCACTTGAAGTGGGTAATAGCATCACCAACATTTTATGAAATTATTTCCCACCTACAATTCGAGAATTTGTTGATGTTAACTGGAAAACAAAATCAAATTATTTGCATACACCCAAACTCGCAACTACTCCCACCCCTAAACAGAGAATTCAAGCAGGGGGGTTGCAGGGGGGCAACATGCCCCCCATACATTTTCCACTGTTTATTAATTGTATAGTACGATGATAAGAAAAATCACAAAACCCAAAGTGACATAGTGCCAAATTGGCTTTATGACACTTTACCTGAGCGACATTATGCCAAATGCAATAATTCGGCCTAGTGTCACTTTCACAAAGGGACATAAGGCCAAATTTCGAGATTTGGCCTTATGACGCTTGGCCTTATGTCACGGCACCTCAGTAATGCCCTATTGTTCGATCGGACACAATTTTCAGTACTTTTATGGTACGCTTTCCCATGTTTTCTAATACTACCTCGCGATTTCTTTATGAGTGCATTTGTGTCGTAATAAAATCTCTTTCAAATTATTCAATAAACGGAGCACAGTTTATTTGAATGGTTTCATTTATTCGTAGGCTGACGATGCAATTCAAAACTTATTAGTGGTCTAAACGTCACTATTGCATCGTTAGCAAGTGAATATTTTTGAAAATAGAAATAATAGCTGGCTCATTCATTTCAGAATGAATTACAATCGCACGTAGGAAGCGTGTTAAGAACTTATCGCTTCCGGGTTTGAAAACAAATACAATTTAACCTACAAAAAATTGTATGGCTTATATATTACTTAATACGGGAAACTCAGAAACCGACAAAAGTTGAAATTCGAACTGAAAAATATAAAACGCATATTCTCGTACTACCTGTTACTCCTGTTAGGCTGTACTTGCACCCCCAGAAGTTAATAAACTTGTTATTTTGCATGTATTTTGCTGAGTTCTGATAATTCTATTTTTATAACTATATTTTCCGAGAAGGGATAAGGGAACCTTTTCACGCCAACCATTGTCTCATTAGAGATCATCATTCTCGGTAAACAAACTCCTTTTGCAAAGAGTTTGAAAAGGGTTTGGTTGCAACAAAATATCTACCTGTGTCGCCTAAGGTACTGAGAATTGTTGCAATAAGGTACCTATAAGCCGTCCAAACTTTGGTAAGAAGATATTTTATTCTGTTTGCGATGACTGTCAAGAAAGTCTTGGAATTATCCCAAACTTATATCAAACTTATTTTTTATTAAGCAACTAACTAGAAAAACCAATCAAAAAGCAACAGAAAGAAAATGCTTCACGTGTTTAGAAATAAAACAAAAACGCAATATTTTTCAATATTTTGTGTGATAGACTTAAAAACCATTTGCATTGTTGTATTACAACGAATAAAATTAGAAAGCATTCACAATTTACTAAAATTAATTAATAATTATTGTAAACGCTCAGGCTGAACAACATCGTATTAAATTCTCTCCTATTTCGAAATTTAATACCGCGATTTTGGATGGTTGGGCAACACTTGTCTTCAAAATGACATAAGGGAGGATTTATTTAGCTAATGTCCGAGATAAACATGGCTTTCTCAACACTAACATTTAACCCTACAGTTAGCGATAGTCTGGCAACTATATTTGTTTATTGGTAAAGGGATTTTGGAAAGTGTGGAGTCTTTTCGTAAAGTGCCAGACTAAAGTTGATTATTGGTAAGGCCGATTGTGTTTAAATTAAGAACTTTGGTCAAAAAACCGCCGAGAACTACCAACCGAATGGTTGGGTTGAATTATTTTTTTTTTATTTATGTAGGCATACACAGATTTTTAAATCTACGGTGACAAATCCCACGAATATCTAAACTAGCACGTGTAAGCTGTCAGGAGCCTGGGTGTTGCCAGTCCCCACCAAGTGGAAACAAATATTTCGTCCATACTCTGTCTTGAGAGTGTATATACGGAAGTGGGTTCAAATATGCTAGTGACATTGTTACAGGCGAAAAGAAATTACTCAAGTCAAAGAGATCTTCCAAAGGTATTCAGCACTGCATTGCAATTCGCTGAAAAAAAAAGAACTGCTGTAAAGATACTGTACCTACTTATATTGAAACAAAAACTCCAACTGGAAAGCCTTTGTCTATTTCTCTAGCTGAAAAGTTCTCACTTTAAGGAAAAGAGATTTGGACAACTTTTTAAATGAACTCTGGTTCAACTAATACAACATAAATTGCCCATCATACAACCTAAGTTTATTTAAAACTAAGTTTTTTCTGTACTAGAACTTGAAACCTAGATTGGTCATTTATGTCACGCTCACTACATCAGGCAGGCCAATAAATGACTGTGTTTTCGATGCAGAAAAAAAAGACTACAGATTATGAGCACCTCAAACAATATTAAATAGAGAGAAACACCTTTTCCGAACAACAGTGAACTATCGGTTGTATGGTTCATTAAATGCGTTTAATTGCCTTTTGGGTGTCGTAAAACAAAACAGTTTCTTTTTCCACAGAAACTGAAAACGTTTAATCATAAACTGGCAATCAAACGTTATTTAGGAAATCTATTTACATTTTTCAATTAGTTAAGGTGGTTAGTTATAAGTTTCGCAATTGACTGCAAGCTTAGTACCTACAATTTTTTATTGCCAAGCGGCAAATTAAATGACGACCTTGGAATAATAATAAATAAGTAAGCAGTAAGTTAATATTGTATTGTAAGTCATTTAAAAAGGAACATTTCCGGAAGTGGAAGAATGTTATGTCAGCGAAATAACATTTCTGTGAAATCGTATTTCAATAATGTCAAATGACTTGAATTCAGATTTTGTGACTTTTGACAGAACATAAGAAATGTCATACTCCTTCAAATCTATATTGACTTTTCCATGTTAAATGAACAAACAACTCAGCCAAACGTTTAATTTCTTGTACACACTGTAGACAATGTGACTGTCAAAGAGAGAGACCATTGCGACCAGAAACCGTGTGGGAGTTTGTTAAAACTTAAGTCACGTTTTGAAAAATATAAATAAAATAGAGCTAGATGCGCGACGAAGAAGGTGCAAAAAAAGTAACCACACGCGACACGCAAAGATGAGCAGTCATAGCTTTCATGTGTATATGGCATGCGCGGCCATATTTTTAGCGTTCCTTGACGTTTCGTATTGAACTGGATTTAGTAGCAACAGAAAGTTACGCCGTCTCGATTACAACCTTATGTGTTGGCATAAAAACAAAAGACACTTCTATTATGCCGGTAACATTTTCAATCAGCTAAGTTTGGAGGTAAGCCATCGACCGATCGACGAATTCATTATTATTCATTCCAATTTCATATATCTACTATTTCTTGTTGGCATAGAAAAGAGAGAAAAATGGAAAGGGCATCGCATATTTTTGCGAAGTTGTATCAGCCACTAAAACTTCATTATTTGGGGTCGGAAAGGATTTTACATCGCGTGGAACATTTTTTAACGCTTTTGATATTTATTGATATAAGACATCTCTGTACATTTAAGAATTAAAATTCTTATAGAATACATGTACAGATTAGTTAGGATAGAGTAAGTACAAAATAAGCATAATACAAACATTTAGCAGTAAATAAAAGGAATATTTATAAAGATTTAAACATGTTTAAGAAAAAGAAAGGACATTTTTAATTGCTTTAAAGATTACATAAAATTCGATTATTATTATTTAGATTAAATTATACAACCGAGTAGAGAAATTTCAGTAGTTATTAGAGAAAAATGAAAATATTGCAGAAGGAAAATCTTTTAGTTCAACATTAGACCTGATAGCAACGGGTAAAAGGTTCCACAAGCTAATGGCATGATTGAAAAATTGTCTGCGCGAGGCTAAGCAAGTGTGCATACGCGGCCTCAATGATATGTAACGAGTGGATCTATTTAATGTAATTTTTTCGTATAGATAAGGTGGCTGTTTTTTGCATAAAATATTACCAAGGAAAGTGCAGCATTTGTATTTGAGAAAGCTGTCAAGAGTACATCCAAGAATTTGACGCGATACCGAGGAAACATGATCGTATCTGCGGAGTTTGAAAACATACCGAGCAATGGAGTTAAAAGCCACATTCAGCCTTCGGGATGAGATAGAGTCCATATAAGAATAGATTTCACATCCATAAGTTATAATCGGAACTAAAAGAGCCTTGGCCAACTTTATCTTAATGTCGATTGGAAGAAAATGTCTACTTATAGAAAGACTACGCAAGGAAGCATATATTTTAGCTACAATACTATTAATATGATCATCCTATGATAATCTATTGTTGAAAGTAATGCCAAGGTTTTTTACTTTGGAGACTAGTTGCACTTGCGTTCCATTCAGTAGAATAGGTGGAAATTCGTCAAGGCCGCTCTTACGTTTAAAAATAGGCAAAGCTTTCGTTTTGGCGGGGTTCAGCGTTAGCTTATTTTGCTTTGACCAATCGGCAATAGCAGATAAGTCAACATTAATTTTCATTATTGCATCTTTAACAAGATCCAATGGAAAGCTATAATAAAGTTGCACATCGTCTGCATAGATATGGTATTTACAGTGAGACAAAACGGACGGCAGATCATAAATAAACATGGAGAACAGAAGAGGACCAAGAATTGATCCTTGAGGGACGCCAATGTTCACAGGACGGAAAGACGAAAGCTGGTGGTTGTGGGAGACGGCTTGTTTACGATTGGTGAGGTAGGACAAGATTAATTTGTTGAACGAGTTACAAAATTTGAACAATGTTGCAAGTTTAAATCATAGAATCGTCGTGAACAGATCGTGTTGTGGAGCAGAACATAATTTGTGAGCGGTGTGTACTTTTGCGTTACATAACATCATTAATAACACTGACAATGTCGTGTACTTGTGAAAAAAGGGTTGAGAGAAATGACCCGAAAATCGTTTGTGCAAATTGTAATGTTTACTACCATCTAACTTGTGCAAATCTGCAACCTAGTGATGCTGAGTATCATAAAAAAAACAACATTCCTTTCAATTGTACGTTTTGTGTCAAGCGGAGAAGACTTTCCCTTCGCTCTCCTCCGGCTGTTCAACAAAAAGTGTCTACCGGCAGCTCAGGCAGTGCATCCACCGGCTTGTCAAATAAACATACAGTTGTGAAAGTCATTCCATCTCCGTCCTACAATCAACAGTCTGATATGGGACGTTCACCACCTATGTCCAACAACCAGCCGTCAGATGTCGAAAGAGAGGCTACCATCACACCCGCCAACATCACATTGGAGTTGCTGTACAAGGAAATAACTAGTCTGAGGCTAGAGCTTAAAAACTATAAAGAAGCCAGCGAAAATGCTTTATCACACATCAATAGATTGCAAGTGGAAAACAACTCGCTCAAAAAAGAAGTCCATCACTTAGGTCTTCTTGTCAACAAACTGGAACAAAATTCAATAAGTAATTATGTCGATATTGTGGGCATACCGAATGTGAACTCAGGAAATGCTATGTCGCTCTCTCTCAAAGTATTCTCTCACGTTGTAGGAGAGAGCATTACAGCTGTTGACATCGAGAGCTGCTTCATTAAAACAGTCAAAACAAATAGACCTATTAACTATAACAACAAAAACAACAATAGCAACAGTCAATCATCATCATCATCGTCATCCCAACAGAAGTCAAATAACATCGTGTGCATTAAATTTCGATCAGCTGAGCGTAAACAGAGTGTTTTAAAACATAAACAAAAAAAATTACTAACAACACTAAATGTATTTGGTAGTCAGTATGCTAATCACTCTATTTACATCAACGAATCACTCACTAAAGCAAATAGGTTTTTGTTAAGTAAAGCCAAACAAGTTAAAAATGAAAAAAAATACTCATTTCTTTGGGTTAGCAATGGTGCTATTTTAATGAGGAAAAAGGAAGGTGATAAATTGCAAAGAATCTGTTGTCTGGAAGATCTTGATAATTTACCATAAGCGATTTATTATTTAACATTACTAAGTAGGTAACTTTACCATGAATATTAATCTTCCCAACAGTTTCTTTGCACCTTTCTTTTGCTATTTTAATCAAATGTTAAACAAAAATATATTTTATTCTAGTGATTTTGTGCATGACTTCTATATTGTCCATCAAAATATTCGTAGTTTACGTAAGAATTTTGATTCTCTTGTGCTTCATTTGGAATCTTTTTTAAACAAGCCAAAGTTAATTTTTGTTTCCGAAATATGGATTTTCGATCATGAGATGGATACTTATCATATTCCCGGCTACAAGTTTTTTGCTAAGTGTAATAATTCATATTCAACTCAAGAATTCATATTTCACAGTGTCGATTGTGAGAAATTATGTGTCAGCAATGCTACCTGTCCTAATGTGGCTAATTGCTCTCAATCCTTCCTTGCAGATAAAATATGCACAAAAAAATGCTTCGATATTGAAGTAGTTTCCATGTTTAAATACTTGGGACTGCTTATCGACAATAAAATGGAATGGAGCTGCCATACTTCAGTCATGAAAAAGTATCTCCTGTATTCTACTCAAGTAATGTACCAGCTTAGACCCGTTTGTTCAAAAAACCTCTTGGTTACTGTGTACTATGCCTTAGTGCAGTCAAAATTGCAATATGGGGTGGTTTGTTGGGGAGGTACTTTTGCTAATAAGCTGCATCCTTTGATTGTTGCCCAAAAACAAATTTTAAGGATTATCTGGAAAATGAGGAGACGTGATCATAGCTTTCCGTTGTTTAGGAGCTCGAGGATTCTTCCGTTAAAGCATCTCTACTTCTATAAAGTTTTAAAAATTTTTTTTATAAGAAGTGGTTATATATTAAATCTTTTTTCAACCGCTTATTCTCTGCGCATCAACGACAGTTATTTTGCAGTAGTCCCACGCCATAACACTCATAAGTTGAAAAATTTTTATACTATTGTAGCCCCAAGGTTATATAATAAGTTACCTCCGACCATTCGGAGTATTAGAAACTCCTTTACATTTAATAATAAAGTAAAAAAATGGCTGTTTAACTTTGATTTGAATGAAATTAATATCCTATTGCGAGTGACAATATAATAATAATGTACTTACCTTTTGGCTTACTTCTAAATTATTCTATATTGAGATATGTATCGTAATAGTAAACTGCTCCCATTGTGAAATTATAAATCAATTATTCTCTTATGACTCGCTGTATTCGCCACTAGTTTCTTCCAAACTACAGAATACTTCTATACTTTGCTTCAATTTATGCTTAAGCACTATCTATTTCTTATAGTCCCCTATTACGTGTATTAATAAGAATATTGATAGATATTGTTTTGTATTATATTTGGAATAAAAATTGAATTGAAAATTGAAAATTCTAAATCGAGGGAATAACTGAGTCAAAGGCTTTGGAGAAATCAAGCAACGTGAGTATTGTTAGGCCCATTTTATTCACTCGAAGTTGAACACAACTTGGGGATTTTTATATGGGAAACTTCCCAAGTTGTGTTCAACTTCGAGTGAATAAAATGGGACTTAGTTTATTGTTATCAATAGCTTGACGAACATCATCCGATACCTTTAAAAGCGCAGTGGTACAACTGTGTCCTGATCGGAAACCTGACTGAAGAGGGCATATGAGATTTCTGCTTTCAATGTGATGTTTTATTTGACTACTTATTAATTATTAAAAGGCCTTTGACAGAAAAGGAAGTATTGCAATGGGACGGTACTCGTTCTCCTTTCCGCTTTTTAAAATTGGTATAATTTTGGCTGTTTTCCATAGTTCTGGGTAATTAGATGTCGTTATGACGTGGTTAAAAACATAAGTTATGTGAGAGAGAATAAAGGGAAGAAGTATTTTAACAAAATCAGGGTGGATATTATCGAGACCAGTGCATTTTGATCTTATAGAATAAATAGCTTTGCCAACTGATATTGGATCAACCACCGACAAGGAGAAGCTATCTTCCGAAGGAATAGATGGGAAGCTAGTTGGGGAGATGTTTATTGCATCATTACTATTGTTCGCAAAGTTCATATTCAGATCTTCGATATCGATATCATCATTAACGTTAAATGAGTTCTTACTTAATCCAACCTGACGTAGTTTATTCCACAAAAACTTGGATGATTTGTCTAAATTAAACTGGTTAGTGTAGTAGTGGTATTTAGCACGTCTTATCATTCGTGTCACCTGGTTTCTGAGTAATTTAAACCTACGATGATTCTCCAAACAGAACTTGAATTTTGATCATACATTTTTAAGAAGTGGAATTATTGTATATATGCCGCCGAAACATTACTATTTTGCAAGTCGAAAAGTAATAAAGTAGTAGACACGGAGGCTTTGCGGTTCTTGTGCTGGACTACTGAGCGAGGGGTCCCAGATTAAATCAACGGAAAACTCAAATTACATCTTAAGTTTTTCGTTTCCAGTGCGCCACCTTTCGCGTACGTCTGACAAACATCCGAGAACCGAGAGTATAAATGCCATGAAAGAGCTTCTCCATTGCTCTCGCTGTAAAATTATAGATCTCTTCCATCGTCCCAAATAATGAAAAACAAACCGAATTGTTGTGAGAAGTTAGGCCTAGGGTCCCTACAGGCATGTTGAGCCAACAATTTACACATTTATTTTTTTCTGTAAAAGCTGATGAATTTGGTGCTGGATTGAAATTTTAAGTAGTAGTTTCCTCCACAGGGATGGTTCTAAATACTTTTAAAAATATGCTCTTCTTCAATAGTTCATACACGGATTACAGTAAGCTGTCACGTGTCACTGTCAATGTCACACAATTGATCCTCTATGGGTACCTACTCTTGACAAAAGTACACGACTCATTTCAATGTCAACTAGTTTCACATATTTTCTAAAGTCCCATTTTCTGTGTATAACATACTAACCAGGTGGAATAAAGTGAAGTGATTGACAACCCAAAGGATGGTTAGGTAATGGTTATACCGTATTTGTATGGCTCTGATCTCTACACATTTCCGCTTGGCGGTAAGAAATTGTACGCCGTTAGTCGCTATCGGCCGCGAAGAAAAGGTGCAGATATACAACACCAAACATGTTGACCTTATAGTGCGACAAAAGGCAAACATAACACAACGATAAAGTATCGGTAGCTGTTAAGTACCGGTTTTTTTTTTCGTTTCTTTTGTTTTGGTGTTTCTTTTTTTGTCATAGGGTAGGTATACGTATAGCGAATATTGTATACCATTTACGGCAAGAGATTTACTTATGGAGAAGCTTCTGGATCAGAGACAGATATAACTCTTTTTACGCTTGACAGTTTTATGCAGATAAGCAAACTGCACAACAATTTACTATAATAAATAATTCATAGTTTTAGGTAAAATTATTAGGACATTAACATGTGGAATATGAAAAATTATACAAGATGTGACAGTGGGAGCTGTCATCAGAAATGGTCACAATTGAAAATGTACAATCATTGTCACTCACTTTGTCTGCAATCGAAGATAATTGGTGGTTTAGCAAAGTTTGATTGCAGGTGTCATTATTGCCCAAAATGCATTAGCAAGACTGGACATAGGCACTCAAAGCCCTAATTGCCCAGTAAGAAATGTGATACCATCTATAAGAGTGCAATCGAGCCAATCAAATACAAATAATTCACTGAAATGTAATCGATCGATAACTCCACTAATTCATGGAAGTATTTTTCTGTCACATAAACCGTCACATTCTTTTAAGATGTGTCAGCAAATTATTGCTAAATTTAAGACCATCCCGCCTGTTGCCATTTGAACACAATGCAAAGTGTCAGTGGATGAAGGGTAATAGGTTATCACATAATTCACTACAGAGACAGACTACATACTATAACCTTTTCTGTCGGTAACCATATTTCAAGTGTAGTGATTCATCGGAGATTGTGTAAAATGCAATCATAATTAAGAGATCGCCTGCAAACAAATACATACACACTAGTGTTATTTGTCAATATCTACGAGGTCATGTTTTACTTTATTTTTGGAGCATTGCACAACTTGAAGCGCTGATTAGAGAGGTGCTAAAGTGAACCATTTCGTGCACATGAATCGAGTTGATTTTACTGTCAATTGGATGCACTTGGTACACATGGGGGGAATCTTTTAACACGATGTTTACTGATGTACTCATACAGTCAATCACAATCTAAACAAACCTCTTCAACGAAATTCCTCAGAATGAAATGGTATTTCCGTTAATTAATTGTGTCCATCTTCACGCTAAATGAACGTCGTCAATCGAACGTGTCTTTTATTCAGCAGAGTGGTTTACCAACAGATGCGGGAAAAACCCAATTCGGGTTATTTTTCTTTGTAAAATTTCTCCGTCACTGTCGTTTTGTTTTGGACTCGTTGCATAAAAGGGGATTTTTATACCTATTTAATTTTTTTTTTTTTTTCATTTTGTATTACTTGTCGCATTTCTTGAATCGGACTCCGAGTGAAAAATGCTGATCTGATAGTTTTATATGTCTAGGTCGGCTGACAATTTTGACAGGTTTCAAAAGTTTTTACATTTCAGTGCGTTTCGGGCTGGCCGACGACGCGACTTTAGGTCACGGTTGTCTATGGTAGGAATAACTTCCCCTGTTCCTTCAAGTTTGACATTTTGCTATATTTTTTTCAAGTGCGGCAAAAGACTGTTGCAAATTAAATTTATATGTCGAGTAGCTGTCAGAAATTCCACCATTTTTTTTTTTTTTTTTTTAATGGGTGGCTGTTGTAAGTCTAAATTTATTGGATCAGGTGGTTTACGTGAATAGCTTTTGAAGGTTGACGTATCTTTATAGAGGTTTTCTCAAAAAACCAAGTCATAGGCCACATTCAAAAATCTAGTTATCTTAAGTCTGGGCTAGATGTACCCGCTGAACACAAAAACTAGATTGGTCGGGAACGTTACTTTTTCGCACGTCAGGCTCATATGCAACTTAGTATTCAGTCATGAATTCTTTGACTAGATTCATCGGCTACAATTCGGAAAAAGCTCATCTGACCGATATAGGCCAATCAAAACAGTGAAGTTTTGCTTGGAGAGCGTGCCCTCAGAAGTTAGATTGTCGATTTGATCAGGTTCCACTTAGATTCCACTCAAATTCATCTCTGTAGACACGACCACATTCGTAAATTATTCATACACTATTTTCCAAATCGGCTTATACAGTTTCAAACCCACACGCAATCCCAGAAACTTTCTACAAGTAAAATACAGTCATGCTCATGATTATACTCTTCGTGTCAAGCAATTGAAAATGACTATCTGAATTCATTCTCCGCAAAGTTGACAAGTTGATTAAAACTTACTTCTTGAACTCCAATCCAAGTTGCGACACAATAGAATTTCGAAAAGAAGTCGATTGCGAGAGGTCTGCAGAGAGCGGTGCATACTGCACAGACTTGTTTACCAACTAGTTTGTGTCGAATTATGAACAGTTATGTATTGGTCATACTTTTACAAGAGCGTCCACCAAAATCATTGCATTCTAAATGCATTTCAGTGTTGAGTTTGATTCTGGTTAACAGTTTTAGTGGTTGTTTCATTGTGTGAAATGAGTGTTTTGCTTTTGTTATTTATTTTACCTCGCAACGGTGTGTGTTATTTCTTTACCGTAGTTTGATCGCGAGTTGGAATTGCAGTTGCGTTTCCAATCGTGTGTGGTTGACGTGCAAAGTAAATTTTGGACTATATAAATATTTATACCGCTAATTTAATAGGTAGATGTGGTGCTTTTCGGACAACGGCTGCGTTCAACGCATTGTGCGTTGTGCCTTATATAGTCACCAGTCTCCAATTGGATTTGCCCGCAGAGTTAGGTAAGTTTCGTTGAATGGAAAGTTAGGCAAGAATTTCTGCCTGTCGTGTGCGGTGCTGCTCAATTTTTTCATATAAATTTAATTGGGCGTTGCACGAGTCTATAGAATATTGCGGGTGTATTTAATTGGTCCTATTGCTTATGGGAAAGATTACTTTTTTTATGCAATCCAGGCAGAAACCGCTTTCTTGGTGAAGTGGTGGAGAAACTCTGATATTATTCGTTACATTTTATGTGAAAGTGCCTGCCTGAAACTGTCAGATAAATTTTCAGTGTATACAAAATTTCCCCAGTCAAACTCCCATTAGGCAAACCCAGGAACATAGTTATCTTAAGGCAACTAGATTGATCTGAAACTAAAGATGTAATTTGACCGCAAACATCAACCACATATAGAACTACTCAGTCTATACGAAATTCTTTCATATATTCGTCGGCTTGCCCTCCATAAACGTCAACTGAAAAGCTTTTCATGTGACCGATCTAGGCCAATCAAAACTGACACACATATCAAGTTAGCTAGCTGTCAGACTTACTAAACAGGATTCCTCATCATAAAGATGTCAGAAACCAGAACTAAATCTAATTTTAGAACAAAATCCCTTCATATGCAAAAGCGACAGGGGCAATCCATTTCTTTAACGATCAAATTCCATGTTCGATTTTCCTACTGCCTACAGTTCGGAATGAGAATTGCTAATTAAACACAAAGTAGACACGCTCAGTGAATTGTCTACATGGAACGTTTTCAGTCTGCTTTAATGCATAAGCGATGTGTGAATCACTTATCTACTGAATAGCTTAACATAATATTGAAGACGTGTGGTTGTGATTTATTATTTGTTTTCTTTCAGCAAAATATAATCGCAACTGACTTGGGCTTCCTGTCACTCCCACATATGGAGGGCTTTCGCGTTCGATGTGTGCTCACGAACTGACCCAATGTTCTGACTTCTGAGTAGATGAACAAACAAATCACATTAGTTTGCTTAGTGCCTAATCTGTGTTGGCTCGGGTGCATTGTTGCGAGTAGAAGTACTTGTCGCAGCCACATAGACGCTTTTATGATTTGCATAGCTGTTTCAAACTTATCTGTTGGCAACATTTACCTACCTTCAGTGAGAGTGTTGTCAGCTGTGTCATATTACACGACAAGCAGAGAAAGTACATGTTATCAAATTGATTGTTTTATTCTTCAACTTCTGGGCTAAGTAAGCCTTCCATGGAGAGCTGTCATAAACGCTACAAGCAAAATAATGATAATGTTAATAATTGTTGTTCTGGATTTTCCTTCATGCTGCTGTGCGCGCCATGTTGACACGCATAAAAAAGAAGATGTTGTTGTCAAACGGGTTTTGTTTTTCATTCGGTCTGTTTTTTCTGTTGGAGAGGCTTGTGTGCGATCTTCTTATAAAGCATTAGGTTTCGCGGTGTGGTTTCCGGATATTCTTGAAGAATGCCCACTTTGCCTTTTAATTTGAATAGAACATGAGTGTTCCGGAATGTGGCGAGTTGTTGAGCAACAGAAGCGTATTAAGGGATGATCTTCAAGGTTGGTGTCTTCCGATGATCATATAAGGCAAAAAGATATTTTATTGACGGAATAAGTGCGACTTAAATATACGTTAGTACACCCACACCGAGATGACACAACACGATGTGCTTTTATGGTGATCTATAATTGCTCTTAATTTTTTGTCAGTTGTGCCATTAACTTCGTTATTAGTCGACAGGGCCTGAAGAAGGAAGAAGGGTTCTCGATTCAGCTATTACGAGTCGGTCTAGTTTAGCAGTTCTCTTCTGTACTGTTTTGTGAGGTTCACCAATCTGCCTGGAAATCCGTTCTGGTTTTGTGTGAGTGACAATTATTTTGTGAGTACGATTACCCCATTAAAGTTATCGGATTAGATAAGCTTTCGCTTATCGATTGATAACCTTTTAAATTTCGATTGCGATATGTCTACGGATGTAGGTACATTAAAGCAAGACCAAAGGGGGGCTCATATTGATCTCAGGTGTAGATAATGCAATGCCGTGAGAGAACATTCACCGGTAGATGTAGTTGCCACCACAACTATATAATAAATATTTGCCAGGAAAAACGCATGAACACTTTTTACAATTCAATTCGAAACATTAATTGGATTTGTCTGTATATACTAGATTTCCTATGACTGCAAAAACTATCCTTCAATAATTTCACTTTTTCCACAAACTTCAACTGGAAATAAACTGTTCACTTTATTAGCCTAGGTCAATTAGAATTCCGTCACACGACACCCGCCTGCTTTCAGGCTAAAGTAAACTACAGTTTCGAATGTAGCCTCGCGCTGGGCTGTCATTTCGAGCCTATTTGACTTAGATGCACCACTTGGGCAAACAAGAAAGAAATATTTACTAGATATCGCTGTCAAGAATACTGTGGCAGATTTGCAATATTATTATTTATCTTGTCGAGATTTTTGCAAATAGTCAAACCGTGTCGTGCCAGTAACCGTAATCATGACGGAGAAAGCTGAGCGATACTTGAAAAGATGTAACATATTTGAACACAACTTGGGGATTTTTATATGGAAAGCTCCCCGAGTTGTGTTCAACTTCGAGTGAATAAAATGGGCCTTAGTAATACATTTCGAAATGCCGGCAAAACACGCCCATTACGCTATGGAAATATGAATAGCGCGATCTGTTTAGAGCGACTAGTTGGCCCTGTTCAGTATAGGTCCGTTCGTGTACTTTCAGCATAGAAAAATGAAAAATGTCAAATCTCTGAAATCCACAAAGAATTCTCTCAATTTCAAGAGAAGTACCTGATCGGTTTTCTTACAAAAAGTTTAAGAAATGTCATGTTGACATAATCGTAAAATGCAGCATCTACAAAATAAGTTGGAATTGAATTTTTTACAAGCTAAATACCTAAATAAACTTTCCATTTGAATGCGCTGATATGTTCTAGGAGAACATTCAGTTATTACTTGTTTCGCTGACGTCGTTGAAGACGAAAATAAATAGTTTTACTTGTCAAACTTTTGAGCTGTCACTTAGTTGGCAGTTTTAAATTTTCAGTAAGTCGAAATTCGGCGAGTAGAAAATTACGAAAAAATGAAAAGAGGGGAAATGGATTTCTCTCTCATTTTTTTAAATTTTCTCAGTACATGGTCGCATTTGCACAGTTTCTTAGCAAATTTTAAATAATTTTACGTTTGCAAAAAAGTACCCGAACGAACCTTATGTAAGGGTAGTGATGAGTACAGCACACATATTTTCCATTGCATCACTGCTGCGCTGGTTTTGAAGGACACATCCCAGTCAATCTGTTCGGTACACAAATGTTGTTATGTACCTACGCCTTACAGATTTGATAAATATTTTCAAGCGATGATTAATCAATTATTAACTACAGAACGCAGATTTCTTTCCATTTCAGTCAATAACTTCTGATATCACCTTTGTTTGGTATCTTCATTGGTTTTTTGTTTTTCTTTGTATAAAGAACAACAATGGGTTGCAAGACGCAATTTAGCAATTCGAGATTGTATGAAACCGAGAAAATAAAAAAAAAAAAAAATTTGATGAGATTGAAGAAGAAGAATTCGGTGAGACGGCGTTGAGTCATTAAAATGTGATTTTGATGGATCAAGTCCTGAACGTTTTAATTGTGACCGATATACAAAAGGTATTCCTTACACTTGTTGTCTGCCGTGTGTTTTTGTTCAAGTGACATTTGCTCAGCTGTTAGTTCCTTTTCAATGCAGGCTATTGATACAGAACAAGTTTCCTAACATTGATTTTTTCAATTACTATTGGAGTTAATGCTTTTGGAAATGAAATTTTATTGAGAAAAATCACGTTTTGTTTGTTTCGTTCGCGAAATGTTTCCTCTGTCAGCCTGGGATTTGACACATGTCAGGAGATGGAGTTCTGAATTTTGACATATTGTATTGTTTTTACAATTTTTCAATGAATGTTTAATTCCTTTTCAATAATTTTTTGACGTCTGTGTCAAAATGCAACGCTCTGTCAATGATAGAATGACATTTTTTTTTTTATAACTATGCAGTGAAACAAGTCAAAACCAAAACGTTTAATTGGAAGAAGCTTTTATACGTCATCCGTTTCGGTTCAAATCTTGCGTATAGAGTTTGAGTTTTCGCTCAACTTTTTATTTGTCAATGAACATATCTCCCAGCATAGCTTACGTTAGCGTTATAAAACAAAAATTGGAGATATATATTTATCTCATCGCACACCTCTTCTGTTTGTTGCCGGTTATCGCTTATCGCTTTCGATAGCTATACTCTCTCCAAACAGTGTTAGTTTGGGCAAAAGAAACACAATCAGAGGAAAAGTAGAAATTTTACTCACCAACTTGTTGCAGTCCAAACATCACACCAAATCCGATAGACAGTGCCAAGAAAGCCAACAAACCGGCTCGGTTTTTGGACAAAATCTCGAAGAAGACAACATAGAGCAGAGTTCCACAGGCTAGTCCTTGCAAGATAGCTGATGGAATACTGGATGCGTTTGTGTCTTGCTTGCTAATTAATATGCCGATGCCAATGCCGATGGGACTAACAATGGCAAATGTCACAACATACACAACGGAGAGCAGCGTCCGTGTACGGGCCACTATTAGTTCTACGCCAACACAGAAGGCCAAGACGAATTTATGCGCCGAAACAGCTGCAAACATAAACCACACAGTGTTGGCCGATCCTTCCAGGCCGATGGCAAGGCCTTCGAAAAGTTCATGCAGCGACAAGGCCAGCACGATCAGTAGGCCACGCAATGAGGATGCTATCAGATCATCGCCATTGTCAAGTGGCAGGTGACTATGACCGTGGTGTTCATGCGAATGGGAATGCGAACGAATATGCGCATGAGTGTGAGAGTTATTCTTGTCGTATTGTGATGAATACTGATCGGTGGTTACTGATGATGGCGCTGTCGGTTCCACGGAAGTTCGATACTTTTGACTTTCCATGTCATTCGACAGCAGGTCCCGCACTGATAACTTTGTCAGTGTATTGCCATTGCTATTACTTAAGTTCTCCTTGTCCTGGACGTTGTCCTCTTTTTGCTGGTCTTTGTTAGTGCTGCGCATGAGGTAGCTGTTGCGTATGCTATGTCCTCTTTCGAAAGCGGCCGTTGTTTCGTCTTCCAAGGTCTTGCGGTGGTTGTGAATGTACGCATGAATTAGCTCCTCGATTAGGAACATCGCAAAGAACCCCACACACATCAGTAAATCAGCCAGTGAGAATGACAGCTCTGGAAGTGTTCCACACTCCTGCAAGCTCTCCACAGTCTCTTGCACCTCTGGCAGCAGATGCATGAAAGTTGTGCACAGCAACACTCCGCCACCAAAGTACAGCAGGCACTTGACTACAGTTGCTGATCGTGCATTCGTGTTGTTGTCGGTCCATTTAAAGCATCGATTCAATAGAAACGGTATAGCTCCGCAGATGGTTGTGGCGCAGAAGAGCACGGCCATGGCAGTTCCCTTGGCCACCAACACCGCTTGTGCGTCTTCATCGTGGTCGTGATCATGATTATGACCATCGCCTGCTACGCGAGATGTTAAATTGAATTCATCGTCATCGTGATGATGATGATGGTGGTGGTGGTGGTGTTGGTGGTCATTGTCCGCTGTGGCTGCCGCCCCCGTCATA
The DNA here is from genome assembly GCA_949126925.1 of Cheilosia vernalis. Taxonomy (NCBI): domain Eukaryota; kingdom Metazoa; phylum Arthropoda; class Insecta; order Diptera; family Syrphidae; genus Cheilosia; species Cheilosia vernalis. Next base: position 15,722,791 of record OX421363.1, read on the forward strand.
CGTGACAGGCACAGCAGGAAGCTGTTTACTTCTGTTTGATTCATTTTTTTTCAACTGCTACCGTGTCGTTACTTGTTACGCACGTCTCCGCTTATTAAACACCGTTAACCGAAAAAGCGCGCAATCACACACACACAAATTCCAGCACGTCGTCCTTCGCGCCTCGCACAATTCAAAAAGCAACACAAGCTCCCAAAACGAACTGCATGTGTGGGTAATGAAATAAGGTTTGCCTGCACTTATAATCCACCACACCTATTTTTCTAGTAGCTATAGTTCCAGGTGCGGGTTTTGCTTCTGTTAATCTCGAAGTTGTATCTTAAACTTTTACTTTGCACATTCTTGCATTAGAGAGGCACTCGTACAAATAAATACAAAAAAAAAACGGACAACAGGTTTAGTTTAACAGCAACACAATGGTAGACAACGACGTCGACGATACGGACGCACTCGATTCATTTAGACCGATCGACACCAGTGAACAACATTCGAACTCAATTAAACGCAGAATGGAATCATTGCACAGGTGTTTCTAGCCTTTATAGTGGGGGTAGAGCGATCCAACTGAGGCGGCTTGTCAAACAGTCGTCAGTCAATACTCACTAGAACCAGGCATAAGATTAAGCAGAGCACTGCCCGACAACATGTTCGACACAACCGAAATGTGGTGCGACTGCGACATCTAACCGCAGAGAGGGCAGAGCATTGTTTAGCTTATACCATCGGCTGGTAACTGGTATGGTATGCCTTGTGTTTGACGTACATACATGCGTCAGATTTGTTGATACCGGCAAGCAAGCAGTTATAAATTATAATATTACGTGGCTCTCTGTTTGCTTTTCTTAAGCGAGATTCCATGCGAATGTAATGCATTGATAAGACATCGGTCGTTCTGTGACCAAACCACAGTCGGTGCCGAAAATTGTCGGAAAGTTTTTCGTGAAGCCCACAGTTTCACAGATGGGTTATCCACTGTTAATCTTAATCTGTAGTTTTAAGAACATTGTTAACTTACTTAAACCTTCTTTGTACTATAAAAGACCAAGTCTTATTGTACTTATATTATTTAATAATAATAATAAATTGAAAATTGAAATTGAAATTGAAATTGAAATTTTTTGATTCAAATGTCAAAAAAAAAAAAATTGTAGGATAACAAAGCCGGTCTATAATTTCCAGAGCCGTGTTTTGTTCAAATATTGTTTAAAAGCGCACAATTGCCATTACTTTAACTTCACGCCTTACCTCATAAACTTGAAAAACATAATTTTTTCAATTCTGCAAAGCTTATAGTCTGTTTTTGTTTGCACTTCGTTAAGAACTTTTCAGTAATTTTCAAACATAAGCAGCCGTACAAGATCTGTTTTGTTTTTCTACAAGTTTTTTTAGATGTCACTCGGTTGCTTCTTCTTCTTAATTAACACGAACGCTGTTGCAAACGACCCTTCTGACAGCTCCCTTGTGCCGAACGAGTCAATAAAAATTCGACAACAGAGTACCAGTTCAACAGCTGACAACAGAGTTGAGCTATTTTTTGCTTGCCATTTCAGCTGACAGCAGACTCAGCTGTTCGAAAAACTTGTCGCAAATTAGACTGCCAAAGTCATACATAAAGAGCAATGCCCTATATACAACTATGCTTCCAGAGCAGCCCTAACACCGTTTTTTAAAAAGTTCCTCAAAATAAACCCTTCATTTATAAATAGTATGTATTTTAGCCGAAGGCCCAGGTAGCTAGTGCTGTAAGATAATTTAAACTGTAATTTATTTATTTTTTAAAATAATAATAAGAATAATAATATAAATAGCATTCAATTGACTATCCCTTGTCTTTTTCTTTTTCTTCACAGGTTGAGGTATGCACTTTATTTTTTTTTTAGTTAGTTAAATGTTTTATTTAGCATAATTAAAGCTAATTGAACAATTGTTGTGATTCACATTACATTTTTAAGTTTAGCCGCTTATCACCTCTATTCAACACTTAATTTATTGGCACGACTCTTTTCTTAGTGTCCTCAACATTTTGTAGTACAGTGTAACAAAATCAAAGCGTTTAGCACGCTGTTATCATTTTGAAACATCATCATCACTGATAGACCTTGCTTCCGATAATGGTTAAGTGCAACGCTCTCTTCAATTATTTTTTGAAACTTTTTCATTACTTTGTTTGATTACATTTATTTGCGATGCAGGTGACAAAGTGAATCACACCATCCATAGAGCCATAATTGTTCAGCGCTGGTACATTTTAGCTAGCTACATCTTAATTATACTGCCGTTGATTCAGTACAAATGCAGGACTGACGGACAAGTAGCAATACGCAGTACGTGACTGTAGATGGGAAACAGGGTAAGTGGAGAGGCTTGGTTGAAGAACTGATTCACCCCGAAAAGAAGTGCCGGTTACATTTCGAGAATTAGGTCTGTTCACGTTCTTTTCTCAGTAAAATATCAGGTTTGTAATCGTATTCCATTGGCTTGATTTGACAGCTAAAAAAATTGCCTAACAAAAATAAGGAAATTGTGAAAGTTTTTTTTCTATATGTTTGCACAAGCTCCTTCCTTAAAGTACGTTGAGTTACCTTACCTCTGGCTGGGGGTAGCTATCAGAAAAAAAATAATTTACTGATTGTCTGTGAACAACTGCCGTTAGGGTTCTTCATTCATTGCCTATTTATATACTATAATTAGCTTACTGTGCAATATAGCCGATATAGATTACCATAGAATATTGCACAGCAAGCTACTGAACAAAAACTTATGACCTACACAACTGGTTGACCAATATGGGTCACCACTTGTTTTGCCTCGCAAGTGACTGCTGAATGCACGGCTTTTTGTTAATGTAACCAACATTTTGCCACCTTCGGCGTTGCTTTCCAACTTATATTAAATTCTCTAGTTGTTGTCGTAGTAGAGTGAGTGTTTCTGCGCCGGTATTTGCAGTATTTTAGAATTACTGCCAATAAACAAACGATGATCAGTGCAGCCGCAAGGGTGGAACAAAATCCTATTGTCCAATATTGGTGTCTCCTTCCCTGCAAACCAAAAGTCTGTAGTTTCTCAAAAACACTACTACAGAGAAAGATGTTTTTGTGAACGTGTTTGCGTTCTCTTAGAGTATAAGTATTCGGATTTATATACCTACTGCAAACTTTAATTTTTGCCGGTTGTTTGTTGTTGTTGTTGACAATAAGAATCGCAATCAATGTCTAGACACTACAAAATATCCAAAAGCAGTTTAAAAGAAGTCAAATTGGATTGATCGCTTAGAGATATAAACAAACAATAATAAGAATTTTAATGTTAATTTCTTATTATAGTTAGTAGTTTGAGGGCACCAGTTGAAAAGAAGTACATTTTTAGAAACAAAGTACTTCTTAAGTGCTTCCCTTTACGTAGGTACGATGTACTTCTGTAGCATTGCATTTTACACAGGAGCAAAGTAATTCGTAAGTACTTTCTTTTACGTAGGTGCGATGTACATATTTAGTACTTCCTTTTTCTATGGAACAAAATACATAAGTACTTCCTATTACGTACAGGACCCCAATTCTCGAAAATTCTCGCATACGTTTATCAGTCAAAATCTCCGATGCTATGCGAAAAACTGAAATTTACAATTCTCGAAATCCGCATACGAGAATTTCTCTTCGAATTGTACTCGTCTGCATTTTCCATGCGGATTTGCGCTTCGCATACGAAATTGTGAGTTTGACACTTCAATACTTCAAATAACGGTTTGTGTTTTGAACTAGGTATATTTCCATTGCGCCTAACTGCTCCATTGCCAAATCAACAAATGCTAAGCCCAAATCACCCAAAGAGTCCATTGGAAAAACACATAAATGTTCACTAAACATATAAGTATTTTATTATATCTCTTGTTTTTGTCAATCAAAAATAATAATACGAAACCAATTTAAATTTGAATATTGCTGTTTGATTTGATTGAATTTTTTTTCACAACCTGTCAAAATCGTTTACTTGACGTACTCCAAAATTCTACCTCATTCGAGAGGTGAATGTAATTTTCGCATAGGTGGAAAAGAAACCCGTACCGCTTTGAGAATACCAATTTTTCGGTTGTGCAAAAATTTCAGGCGGATTGACTCGAATACGAATTATGTTATGCGGAATTTGAAAATTGGGGTCCTGAGGTTCAAGGCAGTACTTTTTTATTCTCATATACGGCAGGTATATAACTGCGTATTTTCCCAAGCGCCTATCCTTTTTCAATGGGAAGAAAAGTACTTCTTTTCCGTACGTATTTCAGTAGTTATATCAGAACTTCTGCGTTTGCAGGGTTTTCATGTTCCAGTTGTGGTCGTGTTACCGGTTAAGTGTATCGGTTACTTCATTGTCATTGACGCTTTGTACCTCCATCAGATCCTTATTTAGTGGGATGACCGCTTCATTTGTGAAGTACACAGACATCTGTGTTGATAATGACGAGTTTATGACAGCAATTGACTTGCTGAAGTGCATGACTATTCTTGTTTCTTTAACTAATTTTGCTTCCAGTCGAATGAAGTTTGACTGAACGACGCAGTCTGGAGTTACGTGAATAATGTCTGTGTCATCTTCTCGAGTTTGTCCACAGGTTACAAACAGTGATGGAAAAGCGGATACAATTGTATCTTTTGGATACAATCAGAAAATAAAGTTACACAGATACAATCCACTCGAAAAAGTTACAATTTACCAAACATATTTTTGCTTCAAAAGTTACGCAGTTACAATCATTCTTTAAAAGATACACAGCCGTATTTATTAGATTTCCTTACGACGCCTCTACGATGTTGTTTAGTTAAACATCGCGTAAAGATTTACGCAGCCTCTACGTGACTTTTCTAAAATTGTGATTTATAAACATTTTTCCGCGGTAATTTTACTAAACGAGGTTTGTGTCTAAATAGGTACGAATTTCGATAAACTATTACAGAAAACAAAGAAATCTATTACCTTTTTTCCCTGAAACCGATATCAGCTCTGATTAGCTTTGGAAATTAAATTATTTTACACAATAAAAAGTCAAATTATCTAAAACAATTCCAAAAAGTCTTCGAAGGTTTTGCTGAAATATCAAACTGCAATCATATATCTATGTGTCTTCCTATTTAAATATTCCTATTTCTATTCTACCAACCACCGCCAAATCCAATGCCAGACCATTGGTAGACATAATCACACACATCCTAAGACATTCCCCACAAGCAACAAAACTGAAGTAAAAGAAATGATATCACAAACGCACAATGTTTCATTTATTTTAATTTATTAAATATAATTTCAATCTTATAATTTCATAAGCAAACGAAATTGCTTTGGCAGAAATTTTGCACAGCATGCGAAACGAATAAACAAAAATTAATTTCTCTTTTTGGTTTTGTTTACAATTCGACGACGACCAAATGACATTTGATGCGAAAACACATTTACGTAAGATCTACGCAGCCTCTAAACGCAAATTTTCGCGTTTAACTTACGCAGCCTCAAAGCAACGTTGCTTAAGTTCGAAAAATCTTTATAAATAACATTTTCCTGCGTAAGGGCATTTTAGAGGGTGCGTAGAGATAAGCAGACTCTACGAAGAGTTTATAAATAAGGCTGACAATGTGCCAAATCATGAAATACTATAACATAAGCTACATGCAAAACATTATTATACAAGGTTTTTGCGGAAGACCTCCGTGAAGTATAAATTGATTAACGTATCACTGGCATCATGATGGTCGATCATGATGTTTTGCAAAATGTACATTGATGCAACTATTGGCATCATTTTCAACGTCAAGTATTGATTCGCCGGCAAAAAAAAATTAAGAAAAATATCGGAAGAGAACGAAAAGTAAGGATAAGCGGCACATTCTAAAATGATTTTGGAGTACCTACATCGTCTGGATATTTTTCTAGAACTTTAAAATAGCCTCAAATTTTAGGAATTTTCCTTCTTTTAATTGTTTTATGCAAACAATGGTTCTATAACTCAAACGCCATATTCAATCAGCAACGAATCAGCATAAACCACATTGCAAGAAAACTTTGATGCCGCATCACTTCGCATATGTTTGGGTTTCGTTTCTGAATTTACGCAGTGTTTATTTCAATAGAATATTTTTCGCCACAGCGTGTTATTTCAGGAGACACAATTTCATTTATATTACCTACCAAAATGGGTAATACTTTTTTCTTGATAAAATTTTAAAAAAATTGATAGCGTTATTAATGCTGTTACCCTCATTAAAATTTAATTTTGTGATTTTATGTTTCTGAATTCAAACTTTCAATACCACATTCTTCGGCTTGCATGGAAAGAATTTGTTCATATACAAATTTATGCCGAAATCGACTTCAGTTGAAAAATATTCAGTGCAATGAAACCAAGAATTTGTTAAGAAATGGCGCTGATCATAATTTTAAAATTAAAAATTTTCATTTATAAATGAGATCACTAACAAAACTGATGTTGATCAAGGCGAACTAATAAGCAAAAATCCTGAGGAGAGACATATTCACCTCTATTCTGAGATCCGAATCGAATAGAAAGCTATTCATTTCTCCCCGCATTCTCAGTTTCGATTGCATCGAGTTAAACGACAAATTTATTCGAGCGGAAATTTCTGACCGAAAGCTGGATAAAAATGTAAGTGGACTTGTTTTTTTTAATAATTTGAATCCAATATTCCTTACTTTTATTACAAAATGCATATAAAACACATATTATGAACTAGGAAGCAACGTTTGTTTGTCTTATGAAAATGTCGTCCGGCATATTAAATGGATTCGAATTGTCTGGCAGTATTCTTCGATTCAAGCTGACCGATTCTTCCTCCAAAAATACATATAAAGCCATATATACTTGATTGAAGTAAAACAAAAATTCGCAATCTGACAGCTAAACCGTTAAACAGCTGATTTCGAAAATCAAATTCATCCAGTGATACCATTCGATAATGAATTTTTAAATTCGAGGAACAGTCGATTCGATCGAATCGAATAAGCATGATTATTATTATTTTGTCCCTTAAACTTGTGAACTCTTTTGTTTTCAAAAACAATGCCTTTTTTTAATTATTAATTTTTATTATGGTCATATCATGGTATGTCACCAATAAGGTTTTCCAAATACCTATCCATTTGTTTTATTTCATGGCCAAGGTGGGAAAATATTTGTTATTTTTTTGTTTAAATCATGAGCTAAGTAAAAATATGTCGTAAAAAGTAAGTGCGCATATATAACTTAATATTCACACAGCTACGAATTTCCACAACGGCAAAGTTACACTTGAGTCCTAAAAGATACAATTTCAACTTGTGAAAAGTACAATCTGAAAAAATCATTTCTCATCACTGGTTACAAACACAGTGGTTGATGCTAGTGTGATGAACATCCGTGAGTTGTGGGCCCATAGTTCCATAGTGTGTGTTAACCTTAGCATTCTCGTGTAGAGCATCGCTTAAACAATAATTTCTTGTATATTTGCTGCACAATGCAAATTTCTTTCTGTTCCATACTGTGCAATATAAACGGCCGGAGTATGAATACTGTTTCGTTGAGTGTTGGCGCGTTTTGACATCGTCAAGTGGCAATTCGAAGTATCTTTGCAGGTTATAGTTGATTCCTAGGATAGTTTGCTGTATGTTGACTTCACGAAAGGTTTGGTCGCATTGGGTTTGATAAGGTTATATAGGTACTCATCAGCATCCATGATCATTAGATATCCTGTCTCACAATTGTTAATAATTGTTTCTTCTAATGTCTTGTGGGGCAGAAATTCAAACAGATGACTGCATTTAAAAGTTTGTTGTATTTCGTTTCAATTTCTCGTATCTTAGCTAAGAGCTTTTAAGTAAGCGTTTGTCACCTTATTCTCATCAGTAAGTCTGTACCACGACTCCATCTTAGTCTACAGGACATGGTAATTTCGTGTAACACTTAAGGAAGATGGGCCTTAGAGAGGATGATACTTGCAAACTATGCCTGGAGGAATCTGAGACAGTGGCACATATACTGTGTCAACGTCCGGTTTGGCTGGCACAAAAATGAAGATCTTGGGACATCATTGGGTGGAGACCCAGTCAATGAAACAGATCTCATATAAACAGTTGCTAGCGTTAACACTATAGTAATCGAAACCAGGGAAGAACTCTGGAGAAATCCAGAGAGTCTATCTGGGTAAGATTCATAGTGGTAGAGAGACGAAAAGAGACCCGTCAATGGTGGTGTGATTATATCTCTCAAAATATATATGGCCACTTCGCAGAGCGTTAGAATGATAAACGATTTAGCATTGCACAATCTTCACAAATATCCTATGGCCTAATATTTGATGTTTTGTCAAACAATGATGACAGTAAAATTTGCCGAAACTGTAAAACTGATCGATATCATTAAACGGAAACACAAACTATCAGCTAATTTTCTCCATTTTGCAAAGGGGAGGTCTCAAGTATCACTTTTTTAGAGAGCTAGTTAATTGGGTTTATTTAATTTTTGGTGCGGGAAAAACCCCCATTTATTAGACTTTACTAATCATTCCCGACATTTGTTTCATTATGAATAACTGAGATCGTAGGTATATAAAACCAAAGTAGACAATATAACCCAAACTAGATCTAAATCACCACTCAAAAGTAGGTACTACAATCGCTGACATATATTTTTTGCACCCCTTGGCTTACCTAATAACAGATTTTAGGGACCTTTGTGGGGTCTGCACCATAAATCCACTTCGTGAACACTTATAGTCAAATGACAGCTAATTCTTGAATACCTTTCATCACCTGTTCCAAAATAGGACGAGATAGTACACGCGCGCCCGCATGGCAGCAAAACCTAAGTGTCGTATTTTCAATGCGAATTTTGGCGGCTTAGCCTGTAAATAGCACTATATAAATCACGTACTAGTATTAGCCACGGCCTCGGCCACATGACAAAAAAAAAAAACATATTTTGCGAATAATTTACTACTTTAGTGGATTAAGTTGTCGTTTGCAATTGGAAGCACGTCCCAACGAAGCATCGTCACCTATGGAGAATACGAGTCTTACCTCTGTGAGAAAATCTCTTAAAATTTCAATGATATAACATCGGATGTACAAACAGATTAAATCATTTCGCAATGGTGCGATAAGCCAGAGCAACGATTAGATTGTAGACGAGGCAGTAAAATTATATGGTATGGGGTTAGTTTACGGTTTATAAACGCCCAACAAGAATTAGATGAGTAGATGCTGCTTCATAATTTATTAGATACAGAAGTTTTGTATACCCAATTTACGTATAGATATGACAGAAAAATTGATGTAACGTTGGTGAGACCGGCCTAAACCATGTGTCTTCTGAATTGTTCTGCAAAAATATTTTGTGCGACAGATCTTTTGGGGATGTTGCTTTTGCTGAATACATAAAATCTGTGCAAAGCCCGTTTAAACAAAACGATTTCCAACATTTATCCTTGATTTAAGTACTCAAAATTTTCCTCAAAATACTAAGACCACCAGTTAGGCCAGTCTTAGCGACTTAAACCTAAAGCAACTGTCAAAACCACTCAATCATGTCATCCGCAGCTTAAGTGATTACGATTCTAAGACTCCCATAACAACCCAAAATTAATATAATGTCATTCGCTTCCCAATAAATATACCATACCGATTAGGAATATTATTTCAAGTACAATCACTTAGATATCGATATCACTTGTCCGTCATCTGTCATTCAAAGACCATTTAAAGACCAAATTCTTCAATACCCTAAAAAAGAAATATCAAATAAAATATTAATCAGTACACGTACCGCTCGTAAAATAACAAGATAAAAGTTATTAACAAATAATATAGTTTATTACGCGCCTGGCGAACACCACTCTAAGGCTGGATAACGAAATGAGTCGTAAAAAAAAGTCGTGAGAGGCAACCACCTGCACTCAGTTTAAGTGCCGTATTGTCAAGCAGATTTTTTTGTTGCTACCTTGTTGTTTGCTTGTACTTAGTAAGAAAATAATTATCACACAGTATCGACATGGTTCCCATTCTGATGGCATAGAGCGGATATTATGTATACAGGTACACACAAGACACAACTTGTCGTTATCGTGTTTATCGATATTTTTTTTATACCAACAATGCTGGAACAGAATCGGACCGTTTGAGTCTTTTGTGTATTATTCCAGGTCTAGATTTTAGTAAAACTAACAGCTATTGTTTATTTAGGTAATTTTATTTTTTAAGCTAGGAAAGCTATTGTTTGCTTATGTCAGAATTAAAATTTTTCGGGAGTGGGTTCAGCAGCAACAACTAGTATGTTTTATGTGTTGACAGCGAAACCAACCGCAAACTTTCGAACTGTCACAACTTTCACCGCTGTAGTTGAAATAGTTAGCAGGTCGAAATTTGGAATACACCCCACAAGTGCTCGCAAACTTGAAATTACCTTTGGGAGCGGGAAAAGTTGCTACTAGTCTTTTCCAGGTTTGCATACACTTTATCTCTGAAGCAGGAGAGTATAACCTTTGTCGAAGATATACTAACCAAGGAAAAGGCACGAGTCAACGATTGCTTTGTGGTCGTCGAGGTCATGAAATTATATGGAATAGAGTAGACCGTAGACAGCTTCGCCGGGTGGCGAAGGTCAGATCCTCTTCAATAAATTTTATATATCCATTATTTTTAGACTATACATTCGAACATTACTATAGTACCTAGTTTGCATCTGTGAAAAGAAATAAGTGTCTTACTCTTAGGTCAGTCTAATCAAACTTCCGTTCGGAGCAAGAGCAGGACCCCAATTTTCAAATTCCGCATAACATAATTCGTATTCGAGTCAATCCGCCTGAAATTTTCGCACAACCGAAAAATTGGTATTCTCAAAGCGGTACGGGTTTCTTTTCCACCTATGCGAAAATTATATTCACCTCTCGAATGAGGTCGAATTTTGGAGTACGTCAAGTAAACGATTTTGACAGGTTGTGAAAAAAAATTCCATCAAATCAAACAGCAATAATCAAATTTAAATTGGTTTCGTATTATTATTTATGATTGACAAAAACAAGAGATACAATAAAGTACTTGTATGTTTCGTGAACATTTATGTGTTTTCGCAATGGATTCTTTGGGTGATTTGGGCTTAGCATTTGTTGATATGGCAACGGAGCAGTTAGGCGTAATGGAAATATACCGAACAATTCGAGAGCCCCAAGATTGCTTTGAACTATCTGATACTAAATTTATAAAACTATTTCGACTTAATAAGCGCTTGGCACAGGAATTCATCGTTTTCTTGGCTCCGCGTATGCTTGACCAGTTTAGATCAAACGATTAAACAGCTCAAATAAATACATATATTAGATCTTATTTAATTTGTGTTGAAATATCATATGTGTTTTCAGATTTTGTGTTTCCTTCGATTTTTCGCAATTGGAAGTTTCCAAAACTGCATAGGAGATAACCGCAACATTGCTATGAGCCAATCGTCAGTAAGCCGAAGCTTGCACCAAGTGTTAGATGCCGTGCAGTCTTGTAAATTTCTCGACGAATATGTGTACTTCCATAGAAATTTAGTCGAGTTACACTAGTCGGCATAAGTATTTTGACGAAACCATTTTCTGGCTATTGAATGAAGCTTAGCTTAGTATCGTTAAATAACGGGGCGAAAATGGTGCGCAAAAGAAAGAATCTATTTTTAGCTCTATGCGTGCCCAATTTTGTACGGTTTACCTTTTGCATTCTATTTCTGCTGATAAGAATTCATGGAGACAACAAATTTTTGCGCGGCATAAGTATTTTGACGGAACCTTTGAGTAAATAATGTTCAGACTTTTGAGCACGTTAAAGGCAAACAACTTTTGTATTTAACTTTAATTGATCATAAACGCTGATAAAAAAACACATATTGATTAAAAGGTGTTATAAACCATGGGTAAAAAGGCAGAGTTGAGTTTGGGTACCAGATCTTCGATGGTAGCAAAGCTTAAGGCTGGAACTGCAGTAGAAGACATTGCAAAAAAGTTTAATGTGTTGCGTCAAACTGTGCACTATCAAATTAATAAGTTTAAAAAACATAACGACATAAGTAACTTAACGAGATCAGGAGCTTAGCGCAAAACAACGCCCGCTCAAGACCGAGTCCTTCTACGGGAATTTAAGAAAAACATTTTTCTGAAGCCTCAATCTGCTGCAGATCAATGGAATTTGACGGCCAAGAACCCAATCAGTGAGTGCACTGTCCGACGACGTTTGAAGAAAGAAGACTTTAAGGCAATTAAAGCTAAGGACGTGCCATATATATCGAAGGCAAACAAGCTTAAAAGACTGGCTTTCGCAAAGGAACATCTGCACAAGCCAAAGGAGTTTTGGGGAGGCGTTCTATATGGACAGATGAAAGCTCCTTTGAGTATAACTCTTCAAAAAACAAATTTTTTGTAAGATTGCCAAAGGTAGTTAGGCAAAAGAAACGACCCGTTTGACAAAAAGCGAGCCATGGCGGGGGCTCTCTCATGTTCTGGGGATGTGTGGCGTATAATGGACTGGGTGACTTGGTTCCTATCACCGGCTCGATTAACCAAAACTAATATTTAATGATCCTAAATGATATTGCCTTTACTTCTGGAGATAGGCTTATTGGGGAATCATTTATCCTGTAACAGGATAACGCCCCGTGCCACAAAGCGCGAAAGGTTTCTACATTTTTGAAAGATGTTGGCGTTAACACTTTGGACTGGCCATCTCAAAGTCCGTATCTAAATATTATAGAAAACGTCTGATCTCTTTTGAAACGCAAAAGATCAGTTTCGTTAAATAAAACAAGGGAGGAGACAGTTTCTCAGATCACTTCTCTTTGAGATATCTCCAGAGATTCTCCAAACTTTAGTGGATTCGGTACCAAGACGCCTTCAAAAAGTTATTGAAGCTAAAGGAGGATATACAACATTTTACTAGCTTAGTCTTCATTTCTTTACTTTTGTTAAGTTTAAACAATATTTTCTTAGTTTTACATTCTTGTCAAAATACTTATGCCAACACATGAAATTACAAACTAATTTATATCTTTTTACATTTCTATTAAAAAATCTTGGTTTTTTATTTTAAGTTAGTTATATATAAAAAGGAAAAAATTAGGAAGAATTTTTTACAAAGCCGTTTAAAAGTCAAACGTAAACATTCACTATTTTTATTTTGTCAAAATACTTATGCCGACTAGTGTAAATGTTGCACGACAAAATTAAGAAATATATACATATTTTTTGTGTGGATTGATATTCCATATACCTATTTACATAACGTTTAAAAACTCTTATTCCCGGAATAATCGGCTGCACCCATGTTGCTATAATGCGACCTAAATCGAATGGCCATATTCCCGAGCACATTTATGTCAATAGGAAGGGATATCATTCAATAAATGTCCAATTGGTAAGCACTTAGTAAATTCAATTTCATTTAATCCCATACCCATATATTGCACAGATTTGCGATACGGATCTACGGACAGTCTCAATTGGAATAACTCCCAATGTTTTGTTAGCTATGGAAGAGTTGTACAGACGATATCCAGCAAATTACGCTATCTTGGGTAATTATTTCTTTTTCAAACAATTTATTTGAATTTAATTTATTCTCTGGTCGTAGGAGATTCTGGCTATGCTATACGCCCATGGATGCTTACTCCATTAAGAGATGCAAATGATAATGCAGAGGTGCAATATAATGATTGCCAAATGTCAGCCAGAAGCCAGAATTATTGAACGCGTTAATGACATCTTAAAAGCCCGTTTCAGATGTCTGCGGAAACACCGGACTCTTCATTATGATCCCGAAACAGCATCGGAAATAATAAATACTTGTTGCGGATTGCACAACATATGTGTGCAAAACAATATTAGGCGTTTTTCTTTTTTAGTTCAGAGCACAACCTGAACTGTTATACAAAAAGTTCGTGTTTCTTTTTTAGCTCAGACACTTCAAAGCTCGAATTTGTGTTTCTTTTTTCGCTCAGAGCATGATCAGAGCGCGCTCTATGAGCTCAGAATAAATTGACTGAGCATCCTGAGTAAAAAGCTGAGTACACTCATGTACATGCACACTTCCAGTCACATTTGAAGGACAAAAAAAACAGGAAAAACAAAACATCCTCTGAACGCTCTGAGCACGCATGGTTCAGAGCGCGCTCATAAAGCTCGAACTCTGTTCAGTGCTCAGCTCTGAACTAAAAAAGAAAAACGCCTATTGTAAACGTTCCTCCAGAGCACTTCCCTTCGTCGATCAAAACTCGTCTTCGTCAAGATGTTGCACTGTTGCCGTTGACACATATAATTACTTAACTCTATATATTCTTCATTTCAATACGCCGATTACGGTTACAGGATCTTCCTAACAAAAATGATCAATCCGAAAAAGAAAATTTTGTCATTGAGTTTTTGGAATCTGATAGTGATAGTGATGGGCTGTATTTTAGAAATTACAGTTCAGATCCTTCAGACTTGAACAACAATCGAGTGAATCCTTTGCTCGCTGAAGGAAGAAGAATTCGAAGATCAATAATACAAAGATCTTTTATTTGATATGACTGTTTTTTTTTTTTTAATAAATACCTACTTAGAAAATATATAAATGTTTAAGTGTAGATGTTCATAATCAATAAAATAATAAGGAACTAAGAATAACAATGCACATAATAATAAAACAACAAAATATAATAAAACATGAACACATTCTTCAAGGATTACTTTTGGATATCTGGGTGAAGGCTTGAGCAACATTGGCAAGCTTTTCTCCATACTTGCAAAATGTCTGCTGTTCTTTCTTTTGCTCTGGCTTTATACTCGTTGGCTTTCACATTTCTTTCCATTAGCTCGATTTTCCGTTGATAATATGCTTCCTTCTTTGCGTTTTTAATACATATGTTTTCTGAAATCGTATTAGCCGTTTTAACACAATTATGAAAGCGCTGACTTGATGAAGAATTTTGTTTTCGTGCTGTAAGTATATACAATTTGATAAATTCAATTCAATACTAATTTATATACCTTGATACTTTATGGGCTTTGAGATTTCGATTTGTGTGAGATTCCCAGCTGCTCACGTACTGATGTCCTCGAACGTTTAAGAAGTGGAAGGGCCACGATCATCACCGTCAATTTCACTATCAGATTCCAAAAACTCAATGACAAAATTTTCTTTTTCGGATTGATCATTTTTGTTAGGAAGATCCTGTAACCGTAATCGGCGTATTGAAATGAAGAATATATAGAGTTAAGTAATTGTATGCGACTAAATAAGTATGGCTAAAGCCATATGCTCACCGTTTTTCTTACCAGCAGTACCTACATTACTTTCTTTTATGTTGTGCCCAGTAATGCAAGCTTTTCCAATAATCTCCGGAACTCTAACCTCCAAGTCATTAAGGGTGATTTTGGTGCTTGGACCACCACCAGTACCAATCTCGTTCTCGTACGATTTTATTTTTGAAGCTTTGGATAGTACGTCATTTTTTAAATCATGCCAACACTAGAAGTAGTATTAAGTGCTTAGGCATGTATTTACAAATGGCAATAAAATTACCTTTCGCCAACTCTGCCAATCTTTTTCAGAGCCGGGAATCGAATTGAAATATTTAGCGGCATTTTCCCACATCAAACTGGCATCCTTATATGTAACATTTTGGGAAAATTTTCCTGTTTTTCGCATCGCATCGGAGATTTTGACAGATAAACGTAGGTATGCGAGAATTTTCGAGAATTGGGGTCCAGAGCGCATTCCGTGAACTCGGAAAAAAATGGAAGGTACAAATCCGTTCACGGTACATTTTGACACCAAAAGAAAGGTGATTGTACTAGAAGACAAACACGGTTTATAATTGTATGACAGCTAGTGCTTGCTTAACTCAGAAAGACAAAATTGGGTCCAACAATCGAGACCAAAAAAGATCTACTAAGGGTTAAAAGCTTTGCCGTCTGCCTCAGGACCTGCTGATTTGCAAGCAAGTAATTGCTGGATTCTCTGCTGTTTTTAGTAGATTAAGTTGTCGTTTGCAATTAGAAGCATGTCCCTACATACGAGTAGCAATATCACAAGTTGAAGGTATTTCTCATACGGAGAATACTAGTCTTACTTCTAAAAATGCGGGAAAATCTCTTTACATTTCAGTGACATAATTTTGGATGTAATGATGCAGTGAATAGGTGAGTTAAGCTGCTTTGACGACGCACACTTATAAAGTGTCACATCTGTGAGTAATCGACTGAAGTCGGTATTTACCAACGCGTCTATTTACGACGTGAATCCCCTGGTGTAGATATAAAATTTTTAATTCACTTTCAAACGTTTATGGGCTTCCGCGTCATAATTTTGTTACGAAATTTTGTACGATCAAGGTTGGGTTTGGTACTTTTTTCATATGCAGAGTGGATGTAGATTATATTTTGGATTATGGAATGGGGACGCCCAGTCGGCTAAATAGGCTCGCATTGCTTTCGGAATTGGACAGGTTTGGGGAAGAATAATCATACAGAGCGGATGTCAAAAAAATGTTCTATTTTTATTGGTAATGCTGCGAACGGAGTGTCAAAAATGGCATATATGTAATTGGGGAGCTTCGGATTTCTATTTGATTGAAAGTCTGATAGCTGACTGACTTTAGTTACTACTGTTTTAATTGGCCTGGTTTTTTTCAGTTGATGTTTTTGCAGGGGTAGCTGACCAAGAGGACTGATTACTTTTCGAAGTGTAAAAATTCCAAATAAACCGCGAAAATACAAAAAACATTCAAGCTGACTAATTGATACGTTTGTGTAACCAGTGCAGACAAATCTAGTTCAAGCTTGACATGAGCTAGGTGTCCGAATGAATTTGAATAGAATACGTAATTCCGGTAAGGTTATCGCTGCTCAAGTGGTCACCCACTCGGCTAGCTGATACCCAAAAGTATCCATAATTATAACTGCGCATGCAGCCCAACATCGCTTCCTTTGTTGAAAGAACATTGCATACTTTTATGAGTTGTGTTTTTACTTGAGCGTGGCTACATGCTCATTTCCGTGAATGTTATCTGGCATGTCTAGCGATAGAGAGGCATGTTGATAACGAGTGAGTGCGCAATACACGTACATAGGACATTCTCGCATGAACATCTTCATTCCACTGACGGTAGTGTTCCTTAAACATCGATAGTCTATCGATAGTATCGATAGTTTTTTACTTGTTTTTTTTTTTACTTGTTCAAAAAAACTATCGATACTATCGAAACGCATGTATGAGCGTATTCAAAGCAAACGTAGAAGTACTCATAAAACATGCGAAACATGTACGTAAAAGAAGTAATTCGTTAGTAGGAGTACTACTTTTCTACGTATAAAGAAATACTTCTTTTGTACTGAGAAAAAGATAGTTCTTTTAAAACATTTCTTGACCTCAGCTGCTTCGTTATTCTAATACTTTTTAGTGTATAGACATCGGTCTTGTCTAGATATGCATCTGGTTTATGGTGCTGTAATAAAAAAACAACAAACAATAACAAAACTCTGGCAAAAGAAAGGCGTCCTCTTTACTACAAATTACGTTTGCGCGAATATGTGCGCAATGTGGCCGTTGGCGCTGGTGAAAGTGATTTCGAATTTTTTGTAGGTACATACAGTCAAACTTCCATAACTCGAACTTCTATAACTCGAATTTTCTATAACTCGAACTAAATCGAGTGTCAATAGCATTTAGGTGGCAAATTACATACAATTCTGCTTCCGTAACTCGAACTTCTATAACTCGAATTTCTCCATAACTCGAATAAAAATTATGGCACGACCATTCCATAAGTCGAATTTTTAGGGGGAACCCCCGATTATGCTTGGTTATTATTGATTCTGTTTCAATTTTTTGTCTTGTTTTGAATATTTTACTGTTCGGGGATATCCCGAAAATGATTGTTTTATGTTCTCCTTTTGTTTTTAATTCTTTTGTGTCAGTCGCGCATAATCAATGTAAAGCCAATGTAAGTTTATATTCTATGGCGTCAAAACGTGGGTTAAAATGTTTCACTAGAAGAAAAATTTAAACTTATCAAAGAAATTGAAAGTGGACTTAAAAAAAAAGATGAAGCTAAGAAATTTGGTATCCCAGTGAGTGCGGTTTCCAAAATCTTAAAAAATAAAGAATCAATAATCACGTCAATTGAATCGGGAACTTTTTCTGGATGCAGCAAAAAAGCGAAAATACCAATGTCTCAAAATGTTGACAAGGCTGTCCTGGATTGGTTTAAAATAAATATACAAGTATACACTATTGCAGTTTAATTTAACAACCATAAAAAAATATAATTTCTGTAAGTCGAAGTCTATATAAGAAAGTCGAACTTTTACCTTGGATAGCGGTGATTCGAGTTAGGGAAGTTTGACTGTATTTTGTTTTTTCTTGTGTCAGCAAAGAAACAATCGTTGCATATCCTTGTAGCATTTACAATCGCAGATAGTGCCGCAAGTGCTGCATGTTTTTAAACTTTGTAGATGCAATTCACTTGAAGCAGGCTGTTCTTACGGTTAAGCTCAAGTTTGTTGACTAGTTGACTAATTACAATAAAATAGTAAAGTTATTTCTTCAAATTTAAAGTTAAAAATTCTAGTGATACCTAAATGAATCAAAGAAAAAAATCGGTTGTGTGGACATTTTTTAAATATGTTGAAGATGACAATAATATTGTTAAGTGTACTTTTTGCCAAAAGGAGTACAAGCACTATGGTAACACGAGTAATCTGTCCGATCACTTAAAGCGTAAGCATCAGTCGGAAGATAGTATCGATACTATCGATAGTTTTACTCCGAAACTATCGATACTATCGAAATATTAAACTATCGATGTTTAAGGAACACTAATCTGACGGATTTCATGCCCGTTATTGTTGCGCTATTCGACGTCTTTTTGGGGATTTTTTTAAAGCGATTTTGTGGAGCTTTTTTCCACGCATTTTTTCGTCCATTTCTTGACGAGTTTTTCGAGTTGTTTTTTCGACTCTTTTGACGCGTTTTGCACCACAGGAAATTCCATTCAAATTGAAACACAACAGACATATTTTTTCTTGTTTTTTTTTTTTTTATTTTTATTTACATAGTGTTTTTATCGAACAATTTTCGTATATGCAATTTTCTCCCTCGGCTATTCTCTCTTTGATCTTTTAATAATATCCTCGATTTTTTTAAAACGTGATTTAGTTTTTCTATAAGTTTCGACTCTTAAATTCATCACTTACTTAAATCCCGATTTCTTTAGATTTGTGTTATTTTGTTTCTAATAAAAACCTTTCACTGCCTTTTTCATTTTTCTTCTACACGCTTTGTTTTCGACCATATTTTCGATGCGCAAAATATCTGTTAAATATCTATATAGTTGGATAAATTTGATCATTCTTTCTGTGTTGTTTTTGTTTATTGCTTGCTTTTTAATTTACTTTAGAGATTAGAGTTCATTTCAACGTTCTTATGCAAATGTATATCTATATTATTAGCAAAAAGATCCACCTTAGTCGTTTTATATTTATTTATTGTTATATATATTATTTTGTTGTTTTGCTTAGTGGTGTTAATAAAAATTAAAAATCCATCTTACTTTCTAACATAAAAACTAACGGATTTAAATTGATGTTTATTTTTATACAATATTTAAATCAGTTTATATAATTATATGATGTATTTAAATGTAATGTAGATTTTGTATCGGTCTTATTTGCTGAATATAAACTTAATGATTTTGGTTTTTCCACATTGCTTATTCTGAGTTTGAGGCATTTATTCAAATTTATTTGTTTACATGCGTATATGAATACGCTGTATTTTTTTTTAATATTTTAGACATACCTAGATAAATATCGCTTATATAATCAACCGACCGGAGGCAAAAAATATGTTGATGTATATTTCATTGAAAAGGTCCTAGTGTTTTTTTTTTTTATTATTTTTTTTTTTCAAAATATCAGCGTCACTGTGAAGATTTTGATTTATTTTTCATTATTTTAATCAAAAGGAGAGCTTAAATTTAGTTTAGTACTAATCTATATAAAATGTTGTTGAATTTTGTTTGAGTTTTTTTTTTTAAGTTTTACTTAATGAAGAGATGAAACTTTTTTGGGACGAGATTATTTTCCAAAAAACGCAAAATTTCGATGTTTGAAGTGATGACAGAGAAGGTAAATTGTGAGACATGCTGGAAAGGAGTACCTACACTTTATAGAGACACACGCAAGTGGTGACGAGACTGTTCCATACGAGAAGATAGTCCTGCTTTTATCGATTCACATTTCAGCCAATAAAAACTCTCGTATGCAAAATGTCATAATCTTTTGTTATCTTTACGATTTATGAAAACAAAGAAGGAAAGTCATTATTCTACGATCTACGGCTTTAACTTTACAGCATTACATTTTCTGTAGATTTCCCCAACAACACTGTCGTCTTGACAGTAATTTCAATAGGTGGATTCGTATTGGAAGGACATATTCAACTTTTTTTCGTCAAAATAAAAGTTTAAGGGAACTTAGTATGGGAACCGCACTTTGGAAGAATATTAGACGGGATGGAAAAACGGGTAGTTCACTTCCAATACAACAAAACTTATTTCAATTGTTAATTTTTAAATTCTTTGGATGTTCCGGGCTCACCGCTACACAATTTGAAATCGAAAGTCAGTTCAGTTATAATTTTGTTGAGCCACCCCAATCAACCGAAACTTTTTTTTAACGGATCGCGTTTGATTTGATTGTGAAGAATCTCAAATCAAATGCCATGGAAGCGAAGATTTTGATTTAAAAAATCAAGGCAAACATTATATAACTCCGCGCATTACGATGATTTCCCATTGGTTTTCAAGCGCCTTCAATTTCGAATGCACATCGCTTTCACTATGAAAAAAAAAAATCGAGCTGTCGTGGGACGGCCGAAAGAAGCGAATCATTGGACGTAAAGTATTGGCCCGTGTTACGTGGCGGCCTATTTAAAATTCATTTTAATTTTTCATAGTGCCAGTTAGTTTAGATTACTCTCTCTGTTCCTCTTTCGCTCTCTATACACATATATTTAAGAATTTTTCGACTTTTCTTTTTTCCTAAACCATCCCTGAATCAAGACGAACAACACAAAACAAAAATCATCCAAATCGGTGGAGCCGTTCTAGAGTTTTCATCTTCCAAGTGCGCCATGGAGGGGGAAGTTAACGCTACGGTGACGATTTTTTTCGGTTTACTCCCCATCTTTTGAATAATTTATATGCGTGACCCACCGACCGTCCGTAAAAAAGCTATATTCGCTTCAAAATAATAAATCGCAAGGACAATCGTTGGATATTTGTGACATCGGTGGATGTGGAAAGTTGTGGAAAATTGGCTGACACGTCAATCACTGCGGTTTGATTTAAACACATCGACAATGCTATACTTTAGTTATTTCTAATGTATTTAATATAACTTTTGAATATAGAGTTTGAATTGATCGAATTACATAAAGCAGCATGTGCATTGTTCATTCTCAGAATTATTATTTTCATTACATTAACGAATTTGGGCAGAACGAAGTTCGCAGGGTCGGCTAGTCATTATCATTAATTAGCCATTGCTTACTGTTTTACTCGCTATCAATGACAAATGCCAATCGCGAAGCATAGCAACCAATTTATTTAATTTATTTAGGTATTTATTTTATGCAATAATTGTTGAAATTGGAATGTATACCTTATTCATGTTATTACTTGTGGCTGAATGCATCAATTTCCTTCTGTCATTTATAATATCTTAAGGCCCGTTTTATTCACTCGAAGTTGAACACAACTTGGGAAGTTTTCCATATAAAAATCCCAAAGTTGTGTCTTCGAGTGAATAAAATGGGCCAAAGTATACTTCGGTCTCTTCTTGGCCGTATCTCACCAAAGCAAGACGTTTTATTAAAACCTTTCTTCTTTTTCAGCTGCGCTTTAACAAAACTAATGCACCTAGACCATTGACATCTGTGACGGTTGCGGGTATATAAATCGTGCCTTTGAATGGCTGCAAGTTTTTTTAGGTGCTGCTTCGATTATTTGATTTTGTGTCCCCTATTCGTCACAATCACTGCATTATCTACGCGTATGTTTACTATTTAAAATATGGATATTTTCTTTTACTATTCTCTTGCTTATTTTAGTACTAAACAACAGCACTGAACATTAGCTGCATTTTTTCCGGAATGTCTACAAATGAGAGAGCAGCTGGTGTACGTTCTATCGCAGGGCAGCGTTCTCTGCGTTTCGATGTTTTTTATTGTACCTGCTATTTTTGTTAACAATAAAAAAAAATTTTTATAGATCGTATAAATAAAAAACAAACAACTCGTACTATTTCTAATTTAGAACTTGCACATCTCTATGGCCTCTACTATATTTCGGCTCTATCGCACATCACTAGCGAGGCTCGCCGAGTCGCACTTGCTAGCAGTGTCAAATTTTTTGGTGCGAAACTACACCTACTACAAATGATGGGTGCCGTGTAGCTGATCAAGATTTCTGTACTAAACGAGAATGCAAAACTGGTGCAATCAGGCATGTGTGGATGTATGACGGACGACTTTTGTTGGTTATGCTGAAGATGAAGACTTGTACTTGTTTGAATGTTATGGGGAAACAGAAATTATTTGACGTTAGGCCTTTTTGTTGATAAAAAGTGTAAGTAAACATTAGAAATGCAAGAAAATCATCAGGCGACGACGAATAGAGCATCGCAGAACCGTATCCTTTCGAAAAACGTCTCGGAGAATTTAACAACATGAACTGCGCTTCCAAGGAAAGTTCCGAAATTACTTATGTTTACTATTTGATTTGACATCATTCCACAATTCAGACGACTTTCGTGTTCTATATAATAAAGGCAACGTTTCGTTTCAACTATTCACGATGGGCTGTTTTTTTAATACATCATTTGGAAAACGCAAACATGCAATGCTCCGAAATGCGGGCACTTCAATTGTTTTGAGGAGTGATTTCAGTTCCCCATTAACTATTTGAGAGTTATGACAGTTCGAAGGAGAATAAATCAACCAAATTAACAATGAACGAGACAGCGGTTGGTTTGCAACTCTGACATAAGTAACAATAAAGTTAAAAACAATTCACCGTCCTGTGCCAGAAATGCCAACACGAGTATTTCGAGCAACATTTCACATTCGTCAGTTACATGAATATGCACCCCTATGGAGGTATCCGTCCGGAAAAAATTCCGATACGAAAGTCAAATCCGATCAGAACTAAATTGCGTTCGAAATAGCCGTTTCGGAACAAAATTGAAGAAGCATATTCACGCGTTAATTTCGCATTCAAATATTCCGCACCAATTAGTTGTCGGAGAGATTCGAAAAAAATGTGCCATGTAGATGTAGCTGTCAAAAGTAAGTGGTATAACGCGGTTCCACGCAATGCGACAAAGTGCGCTATATGTCATCGGAAAAGTTTTCCGAAAGTCGTATCAGAACGGATACCTCGAATGGAATTTCTCCGATTTCGTACAGATCGGAGAAAATTCCGTTCCGAACGGATACCTCGATAGGGGTGATATCCAGTTGGTTCCCTTCAAATACGTAGTCTCATCCGTAAACGAGCAAAGCGGGGTTAAATGTTTCGGTTATGCTCAAGACGTCACGCTTATTTTGAGATTCGATTTCGTTCGAAAGTGTCTCGAATTCGAAGAATCTGTATTTTGACATTCGAACAGATAAGAAATTCATCCTATCAATCGAAAGTTTATTTGTCATTCGAATGTTGATCGTATTTTGACATTCGAATCGTTCGAAACAAATGTAATTTTTTATTCGTGTGCAATTTCCTATCGCTTAAACAGCGACTGCTTTGGTTTCGTCCATATTCTTGGCGGATAAAATTTGCAAAAATGTAATTTTATCTCGTCCTTTTCTTCCTCACTAGCTAGGATACGTTTTGTACCCATTTGGGGTAAAGTTTAGCTTCCAATGCGTTTGTTACAATTTGTTTGCACTTTGATAAGGATGATTGAGACATAAAAAAAAAATATTTATATCTTTCCCTACTCCAAATTGGTAGCAACCTTCTGCGACAAATCTTAAGGTGGTCGTTAGCATTGAGATGGGAGGAATAGATAATATTGTCCCTATCCTTTAAATTCTGTTACTAACTCATCCAGAACATTATTTAAATGGATTTTTGTTGAGGCGAAAATTCCTTACAAATATTTAAACAAATGATAATATTCACGCTTATTTTGAGAATCGATTTCGTTCGAAAGTGTCTCGAATTCGAAGAATCTGTATTTTGACATTCGAACAGATAAGAAGTTCATCCTATCAATCGAAAGTTTATTTGTCATTCGAATGTTGATCGTATTTTGACATTCTAATCGTTCGAAACAAATGTAATTTTTTATTCGTGTGCAATTTCCTATCGCTTAAACAGCGACTGCTTTGGTTTCGTCCATATTCTTGGCGGTAATTTTAATTTTATCTCGTCCTTTTCTTCCTCACTAGCTAGGATACGTTTTGTACCCATTTGGGGCAAAGTTTAGCTTCCAATGCGTTTGTTACAATTTGTATGCACTTTGATAAGGATGATTGAGACATAAAAAAAAAAAAAAAAATTGGTAGCAACCTTCTGCGACAAATCTTAAGGTGGTCGTTAGCATTGAGATAGGAGGAATAGATAATATTGTCCCTATCCTTTAAATTCTGTTACTAATTCATCCAGAACATATTTCAATGGATTTTTGTTGAGGCGAAAATTCCTTACAAATATTTAAACAAATGATAATATTAAGTAGATTAAACGTACTTGGAACAATTGCCATGTTTTTAATGTTTTATTTTCATAATATGAGTTTTGTATACAAATAGAAATGTCAAATGACATCAGACAGCTGATTTCGAAAGTTGAATTCACTTGAATTCATTTGATGACATTCTCGATAATGAATTTTATTCGTTCGGATCTCAAAATACACAAAGTTCATTCGAACGAATAGAGACATTCGTTAGAATTGACTAATCGTTCGAATCTCAAAATAAGCATGAGTTTTGATTTTTCACTCGTAACCGAAGCAATCCATATCCAATTCGCAATCTAACAATCGCACCCTGCAGAACTTCCGAAACGAAAAAAAAAAACAAAACAACACTCTGTTTGTCTATGTCTCTCCCGATCTCTTTAGAGTGCTCCTATTTGAGCACTGTTCGTTTTCAAATCAAACCTCGGCTGAAAATATCTTCTCTGTCTGTACAAAAGTCCAAGAGAAAAAAACGTTTTGTTTGCTTTTTTTTTATTTTAGTTTCTTTTTTATGTTTAGTTTTTTTTATTTTATTTTATACATATACTTTTATATATATATATATCCACATCTATACACACACGTAGTGCGTTGATATCCATATATATATATATATATATATAAAAATACATGCGCATGTGTACACGTTAATATCTCACCTAATTATAAATTCTGATTAAAATAATAACAAACAAAGAAAAAAGAATAATTAAAACAATATTATTTAAAATCCATATTAAATTTGCTTTGTGTTAAATTTTCCTACAGTTGAAAATTTCATTTATCAGCAGTAGCAGTTATTATAGTAGCCCGTGTTTTTTTTTTTATTTTTTCTTTAATTTTTCTCCTCATTTTTTCAATATAAACGTTACTTTGTTTTTTTTTTTTATTATTTGCAATATAAAAAGTGGTCACCTATATACTGTTTATATTTTTTTCTTTTGCCTGTATATGCAAATACATATTAAAAAGAAAACAGTTTGAGAGTCAATCATGGAGAGTTATGTATATACGAGTGTTGTGTAACCTAAGGACAAAATAAAGCAGACAAATTATCTTAGAAATGAGTCATATTCTTCCAAGTCGTAAATTTTGCGGGGTTTCTCTTGTTTTTCTTTTCTGCTGTTGTGTTTGTTTAGCTTATGTACATGTCGTATAGCGTACGACAGTTATTTTCTATGCACACACATTATTTTTATATATGTATATGTGGTTAGGCCTTAAAACGAAAATCATGTATCAATGTAGTAATTGAAAACGTAAACTAATTTGCAATTCATCCTGTAATCGGCTCACGCGGCGCATATGTGTGCATACATACATAATCCTAATTATGTTAAGATAAAAAATAAAAAATATTTTACAAAAATATATTTATATGCATTGTGTTCCTCAATCTAAGTCAATTTAAAGAAACTTGTTTTATTAATTTCTTTCTCTAATTTCGCGCTTATTTGGTACTATTTTTTTTTTTAATTTTTTTATTTTTTATTTTTTTTTAAACACAAATTTTATTTCTATAAAAAAAAACTATCAGCTATTTACAAAACGGGGAGGGAAAAAAACGAATATTTAAGTTGCAGCTATATTTATTCAATGCATTATTTATGTATGCACACAGTTTTTTTTTTTTGTTTTGTTGTTTACCTACTAATGTTTAGATTAATTAAATTCCCGACAACCAAAGCAAAAATGCAACAACTAGATTATCTCTATTGCATCAGGCTCAACTTGAATTATATATTAGTTTGTCGACTCTACAGCGAAAACAGTGTTTCGCATTTCATCTAATCTAGTGAGGAAAACAAAAAATCATAAAAAATAACAAAAACTAGAATAAAAACGATCATCTTAACGAATTGTAACAACGTGTGAACTACTTTTTCCTTCCTTCCAGCAAACAATATTTTTACAAAAAAAAAAAAAAAAAAAATTGTCCACCAAAATTCAGTTTATTCCTTATGTTGTATATATTTTTTATTTACAATTGAAGTGTGTACTTGCAAATACACGCATGTACGCGACTGTTTTTTTTTTTTTTTTTTTTTTTGTTGAAAATTTAATTTCAACGCCTATTTTTCTTGTTTGTTGTGTGTCTTGTTTTTGTTTTTGTTTTTAATATTGAATACATTTTCCCTAACTAGAAAATTAAAAATTCATTTCTACTTTTAAGGGGATGAAAATGAAAAATAAAAAATAAAGTGAAGGGGAAAACATAGTTTCGCCTCCTTCTATATATTAATAATCTTCTATATAGAAATAATCTTTATAGCGTAACAAAACAAATATATTGAGAGAAAAAAGAACGTAAACTGAGTCCCGAGTGTAGGTATTTACCTTTGTAACTGAATGTTCATTGTAACTGAATTTTTGTTCATTGTTATTGTATTTTTAAAACGATTACATAAAAATAATAATTGCAGTTATATAGGTTTGGTTTTTTTTTTTTTTTTTTCTTTTTTTCTTCTTTTTCACGTATAAATATAACAAAATTCATTTTTTGCTTTTTAATTTAGTTTCTCTCACAAAAAGTTCAATATTTTATTCATTTTTTGTTGTTTTCTTTAAAGAGAATGGGATGTGGTATATATTTGCGTGTATGTGAAAGGAATAAGAGATATATGCATATGTATATATGTATAATTTTTTCTTTGATTTAAAATCCAAACATTTTTTTTTAAATGGTTTCCTTCACTGCTCTCCTCAGTGTGTATGTGTGTGAGTGGTGTTGTTTTAGGTTTAGTACAGATACGAGAGACAATATCTCAATTGGATTTCGTGTTAATTAGCTTCATCACTCGTTTCAGCGGTAAGTAGCTGATTGAAGAACGGATTCAGTCCTTTGACAGCGACGCCTGAAATTTTCGAAAATGGAACGAAAAAGAAAACAAATGAAAATAAATTAACAAAACCGAGAATAAAAACAGAAATCAAATAATGGCGGGTGGTTCGGGGGCTAAAAATAAATATGGCCTCTTTTGGAAGCAGTTACTGGTCCATCTTTGGCATCAACTTCATGAGTAACTCACTTCTGCGCAAGATGAAATGGCGGGTCAGCGATGATCAATAGATCGCTGTTCGTGCGGAAGGCCCTTTGCTGCTTAGGACTTGTTGCGATCCACCTATATTGCGCAGCTTCCGATGTATTTCTACAAACACCGTTAGATTAACTTATGCGAAATGACTGCGATTGGTGGTAGGAGACCGATTGTAAGATCAGTGTCAAATCAGCTGCTGTGATTTTCCTGCGATCGGTACACATAATACATTTCTGTTTAGCTTTTGACTCGTCACAGTGATGTAAAGGCACTTCGATCTGTAATTTCTATTGTGCCAAAATGGCCGAAAATATATATAAAGCTGTTTGAGTCTCTCTTGTAGCACAGGATTCCTTGAATTAAATTTTCCCTGAACAAATTTCCATATAAATCTGCATAGCTTCGCATATTTTACGCCCAGCTGTTTCGTCTTCCCTGAAACACAGTCGCAACTGAGCTGATCAATTGCTACCGGGAAAGAAGTGTCTGCGACAAAATCACCGACGAAGATCTTGCTGCTAACGAAGATACCCGATCGACAATCATAGCATTCTCCTTCCGTATCCATTAAATATCTACTCTGCACTATCGACAAACTCGCCCTTTTGCTAAGTAAAGCAAATCAAATGCACTTACCTTTTCCAGCCAGTGATTCCTCTTTCGAATCACGCCAGGTCAAGAATGTTTCTTGTTGAATGGCATCAGCATCATATAGCTCGCCAAATAGTTCACTTAGAAGGCCTGCAACAAAACGAAAAAAGTTCAACATTAAAGTCTGGGCCAAAAAATATTGTGAGCGCTTACCTCTGGGGTGCTCCAAGCGATTGCACAGCAATTGCATAGCATAGAGACACTCCAACCTAATTTGTTCGTTCGACTCCATCAAACGTGTCAAAATTGGTATACAAATCTTTTGGAACGTCGTCGACTCAAGTTTATACGTGCTGTCCTTGTACGTAATCGCAAAGTTGCACACGGTTGTAGTTAGTGATCGCATAAACTGCTTATCGACATCGACAATGTTGCCCTGTTCAAGAAGAAAGACACGCACAAGGTAAGTGCTTTTGAAATCGCACTTAAAACACAGTTTAACTTACACTAATGTAATCATTAATAGCGTCGGCCTGAGCTCCATCCTTGAGCATGTGTTCAACACGTTCTACGACCTTTTCGCTGAGACGGCCCTTATCTTCATTGATGGTTATATGGGGTTTAATCGACGCATTTTCCACGAATTCGAGTTTCTATAAAAAAATAAAAATAGATTTATAGCACGTCGATAAATAATTAATAAATAACTAAATAAATAATGTATAGTTATCACACAAACAAGCACCAAGACACTTACATTTGATTCAATGAATTGGGCGACCTCGGCCTCGGGCATGAAGTCGGTCCAATTCAATTTGGAATTCTTCCACATGGTGCGTGTAAAGTCTGGACCAATTTCACGGGTGCAATATACAAGGAACGTCTTAAGGAACTTAACTCCCAGCGTTGACCGCTGGCCGGCCAACTCTTTGTTCCACAAATCTTTGACAGTAATAATGTTTTTGGTTATCAATGGACCTGTAAGCGAGAACACATTACATCGACGGATTTCATGCCAGAGCTAAATGTGGAAACTTACCAGAAAATTCAAATATATACATCCACAGTTCAGGCACATCGAGGATCAACTCGCTGGCGAGCTCACAGAAGTGTTCGTAGGCCAATTTAAAGTGATCCAATGATATGAGGTTACGCTTAAAGAAAAATGCAACAATGTTGGCTGCATAACGGCGTTGCACTTGGCCCACATTCGCCAAATGCAAATATTCGGCTAGTATCATGAATAGGAAGTACGAGCGTAAGTTCTCTTTGAACTTAGTCAAGCACGGAACCACCTGGATGAGAGTTTTCGAATTGGCCGCAATTTCGACCATTTCAGAGATTGCCGACTTGATTAGATTTTGTTCGGCATCGGTGGGTTCATCGAACACAGCAACGGGCGCTACAGCCAATGTTTCCGATTCAGATGTTGGCGACGGTGCGGCTGCCGATGTGGAATTAGCCTGTGCCAACAACGACTGCGGTAGCGACTGATACTGTGACGAAGACATTGTGGATGATTGTGGCAGACCCGACTGCAAATGGAAACAATTTCATTGGAATTCGTATTCGGATTTTGCGCAAGTGGGGTAAGTACTTACCTTGCCCTGCATTCTGGGCGCCAGCGATTGGTATTGATTCTTACTATGACTAGCTGATTTTTGCATGCTGGAAGCATTCATCATGCCGCGACCTTGATTGTTACGCGATGAGGAACTTTCACGTGAGCCATGCGCTGAACCACCACGAGAATGGACACCTAACCGAGACAAGAGTAAATGCACATGTTCAAAGGCATGAGCGGGTGTGTATAATAAATTACCTCGATCATAGCGATCCCTCTCCATGGAGCCCTTATTATAAGAGCCCTTTCTTGGTCCACCACGGTCGTTACGGTCGTTACGATCGTTGCGATCATTACGGTCATTCCTGTCGTTGCGATCGTTATTGCTTTTCGAATCGATCAGTGCCGACAAGGCAGCGAATGAGTTCGATGCAGTTGTGTTGGTTGTTGTTCGCGACTGGCCTCCACTGCTGTTCCACAGGAACTGTTGAAGACCACCCATTTTCTTTGTACCCATATCGACATCGTGATTGAGCTGAAACAAAACACCATTAATGAGTAGTTGTTCCATTTTAATCTCTATCTACCGGCTTACCATTGATTCAAGTTTATTTGTGTCGACAGCGCCAATTGAACGGTTGCCCTTGCCCGTCTGCACATGATGCCATGTGTCCTCGCCGTTATTTGAGTTGCCTCCGTTGCCGCCCATATTGTTGCCCTGGTTTTGTTGACGACGCATCGATCCACCATCATCACCACGACCACCTCGGCTGCCGTCGCGGTTATTGCCGTAGGAATTGTTACCGCCAAATCGTCGATCGTCCTTCTTCATATTTCCTCCACCGCCAGACGATTGACCACCACCGCCGCCACCACCACTACCGCCACCCATGCCGCCTCCGCCGCCACCACCAGTCATCATACTGTAGTTCATGTACTGAGTGGACATTTGTTCGGTCTTTGCTTGTTTTTGGATTTCCTCCATAGTCTTTGGTGTCTCACCACGGTTCGAGATCCACTTGCTCTTGCGCAAATCGATCACGTCTTGCAACATGAAACGAACTCGACTACTTATCTTCGCCCCGTCCTTATCTGTTTTGGAGGCGATGGCTTGCATGCGCTTCATTGTGCTGTCGAGATTGTAGAACCTTATCGGATCCTTCACGGTTGCTGGTGTTTTTTCGAATTTCTCACCGACTGTCGTCAGAAGTTTGCAGAGGCACTCCAACTTGTCCTCAGATTTAGCGTCTAGCAGCACGTCTATGCACGAGTGTATAATCTTGCCCGTTAGCATTGATATCTTGAAGAGTTCACCAATGAAACGTACAGTACCACCGGAACGACGGCGAATCTTACGCTCCTCCTCTTCCAATTGTGCCTGCAGTTCTAGCTTCTCGACGGAGTCCTTGCATTCGCTAATTTTGTTCAAAATCGGTTGAAGTTTCTTCTCCTTGGCGGCACGTTTCGTGACGTTCTCATTGAATTCATTCTCCGTCTTGTCCAGCAGGGACGTGCGGAACTGTTTCAGATTGTCGCGAGTGCCACCATCCATTGAGCGGTCGTCGCGACTCTTCATCTCGTCGCGGGCCTTCACCTCGTCCACAAGTCGCTGGCAGAGGCGTGCATACGATACTGAGAAATTTGGCTCATCGATGGCCTTCTCAAAGACAAGCTCCATTACATCGTTCACCTTCTCGTTGGTGTCGATCTTCAGCTTAATAATTTGCTCAACCAACATGTCGAACTTCTCGGGAGTCAGCTTGTTGAGGATACCACGGACACGACGCTTCAGATCTTCACTATCGTGAGCTCCCTCGACGACCTCGGGGACTAGGACACGCGGTCGCCACGCGTTATCTGTCTCATTCAGTTTCACATCTTGATTGAGAGACAAGTTAACATGAATCATTGCTGTCCTACTACCCTTGGCACTGTTGCGTGGATTAACGCCAGACATCGAGGCTTGTTTGTTGATGTAGCCTGCAGCTCCACCACCTCCACCCATACCACCACCCATTCCCATGCCGGAACGATCGCCCATTGAGCCTATTCCACTCATCGACTGTACGCGCTTGTTGTTGCTGTTGCCACGCATAAACGATGGCAACAGATTGGGTTGCGGCAGGATCGAAGCATTGATTGTACTCACATCGGGCGATATTCTCGACGCCTTTGCCTCGCGCAGCTGCAGTAGCTGATCGCGATCGTACTGTTTCCTACCAGTCGGGTTTTGTGGTGACCACTGTCCTTCGTTGTAATTGATTAGAGATTGAATAGCGGCTTGAAGGGCTGCCGATTGTTCGGCAGATGGCTGCAATTTGCCGGGCGCTACCACTTCGGGTGTCACTTCAGCATCGACTGGGGTGACAACGATAGTCGCAGTCGCGGCGTCAGTCTCTCCGTTTGCGATTTGTGCTTCTGCTGCTGCAACTGGAACTGTGGCTTGATTATTATTGTTAAGGCTACTGGTTTCACTATCTTTAACTGTTATTGTTACTGCCTTCGAGTTGTTATTGACAAGATCTATCGTTGGTGGAGCTGATGTTGTTGCTGATACTGGTTTTGCTGGGACACTATCGCTGCTGGTGATATTTGTGATTGGCGCGACACTGCGATCCGTCTCATCGAGTGACTCTGTCTTTTTACTAATGCTAATGTTGTTATTTGTTTTGCTACTACTGCTAACGGTAGTATTATTATTATTATTGTTATTTATATTGTTATCTAGGCTATCATTCAATTTGTTTAGTTTGTTATTGTTAAGGTTGTGGTTCTCTGTGGTTTTTCCTGTGGTGGAAGTGATTACATCAGTGGCTGGCGCATCCTTTTTACCATTAGTGGAGGACACCGATGAAGATTTCTGTGCCGCTGGCGGCTGTGTTGCCGACGATTCCACCACATCATCGGGCAAGGTTTGCGTGTTAGCATGGACGACGTTCATTTCAGGTTCGCTTAGTTTCATGCTTTCAAAGGTCTGTTGCAGATCGGTTGTTGTTGTTGCCACTGCAACTGTTTCAGTTGTGATTTGTTTATTGTTGCTGTCAACTGTTGTGGCAGTAGCAATATCCTGCGTATGCACAGCCAAATCTTGCGATGTGACTGTCGTTTCAGATGCTGATGACGATGATACGTCGGCTTCGCCTTCAGCTTGTTGCAATAACGAAGATGTTGGCGATGAGGCTGACGATAGTGTGGATAGTGTTGATGTTGGTGACGACGATGCGGTTGGGGGTAAACTACTACTACTGTTAATGGACGATGTTGTTTCCTCGGTTGTTGTTTCCGTTCCTACCGATACTCCTGTAAAAGAAGAATTTGTGTTATTATTATTACTAGTGTTAGCTGTCGCTTGTTCTTCAATAAGTGCTAGTTCGTTTTCATTACTTGAATTTGCATCTAATGATACTGATTCAGGTGTTACGGATGCTGCTTCTGGGTTCAGTGCTGTCGTTTCGGCTGTCAATTGGTTGGACGATGATGAATCCGTTACTGCAGCGATCACAGACAATGTTTCAGTTGGAGTATCGAATACCTCGGCTTTTATTGCTCTATTAGGGATATCTTCACCAGTCTTTGCTGTAAGTAAAAGGAAGAAAGAAACGGGTGTAAATGGTTGCCCTATCACAAATAAAACCATTTCAAATTAGCAACAAGCTTATGCGATCAGAAAAAAACAAGAAGGAAATTACATTCGTCTTCTACCGACGAACACCAGTTCAACAGAAAGCAAAACATCCTCCTGATCTATTTCACAAAAAAAAAAAATAGTTCAAGGCGCTTATTATACGAGAGTTAACTGCTCACACTTTGTCGATATCTGAATCGAACTGAGGCATCGGGTCGAACTTTGGCGAGATTATATACACCGTCCCTAAATCGTCTGGATCTACTGCGCAGAATCTCTTTTCTCAAATTGTCTTCGCCGCTGTGTGCAGAAATGTCCGTTCTAGCAGTTGCTGGAAAATCGCATGAGCTCTCCAAAGTTTTCGAGTCTCTCTGAATAAATGGGCAACAACATCTGCTGCAATCAGTGTGTAGGCCATTTCGTTGTACAACATGAGAACACAAAACACAATTCGTACGAAAGCGATGCGCAATTGCAAGAAACTGTAGCAACTGGCGCCCTGGCGGAAGGGGTTTGTGTGATCGTGCGCGGCGAGATTCGCAAATCATATTTGGCGGATTATTTTTAGATACGCGATGAATATATTCCGCTCATCATAAAGATATCCATTAAAATTTTACTGGAGGCGAATACCTCGCTATTAATTATGTTTAACGAGAACGCGTTGTGTAGTCTGAATTTGTTCGACATGCCTCTGCCGAATCACTTGCCCCTTCCCCGCAGTGTTCACGAAAAGTGCAGTAGGATGAGAACTTGTTCAAATTCGCTGCTCTTATGCCTCACAGATTTCGTACAACCATGTATATGTTCAGTTTCACCCGGGCATGGATAACGCCCCACGGTTATGAGACATTGCCAGCACAAGGTATCGCTTTGCTGGGCTCCTAGACCAAAAGCCATTGCAGCAAGTAGGTGAACTATGAAGAAAATGGTTCAACAGCTGTTAAAGAACAAACTCAAGCTGAAAAACAGGTCACAGAAGAGGCAAGCACCAAGTGGACCTAAAAGCTACTTCTCGTTGTACAAGAGGACTTTAGGTGTCTTTCAACGACAGTCCTATACGAAAATATAGAAAACCTCGTAGGCATTAAGCTACGATTACACGTGTCATTTTTCTTCGTAAAACGTTTGGTTCCTCTTGCGGCTGTGTAGCGACACTGACCTATTATCAGTCGTTTAAGGAGGCTGGAACAGGACTGTAGGGCGGATGATCACAAATGCTAGAGCACGTAGTCTTCGATTCGGACCTAAAGATGCAGCACAGTAGAGATGGCACAAGCGGAAAGCGATTGCAACCAACTTGGAGTGCGCAGTTGAAGACAGTTAGCTATGGGCCAACTGTTAAATGTTGAAGTTGAACGGCTCGCGGTTGGTGACTGCGTCTGCAGTAGATTTTTGCTGCGAGAAAAGCAGCTTGATGTGTGTCCAAAGTTCAAGATGGAAGAAGGTTTTCAGGCGCGATCAAAGCAAGACCATACAAAAAAATAGACAACCATTGGTTTGCTAAAACTTCGTTAACAATCCCCTCAACACACACTGCAGACAAATAACATGAGATGAGGTGGGTCTTATATAACGGGTGATTTTTTAGCTGGTTTGGTTTTGGCAACACTGGTTTTGACAGCTGACGTGTGTTTAGCACCTTGTGTCACTGTCAAACAGCTTCAGTTTGGTTTGCAATTTAACCATGGATCGTCTTACAAATGAGCAACGCTTGCAAATTATTGAATTTTACTATCAAAATTCGTGCTCGGTTCGAAATGTTCATCGCGCGCTGCTTCCATTTTATTGTGTTCAGCGATGAGGCTCATTTTTGGTTGAATGGGTACGTAAATAAGAAAAATTGCCGCATTTGGAGTGAAGATCAGCCAGAAGCATTGCAACAGCTACCAATGCATCCCGAAAAAGCCACTGTTTGGTGCGGTTTATGGGCCGGCGGCATTATTGGGCTATTTCTTCAAAGATGATGCGAATCGCAGCGTTACTGTCAATGGTGAACGCTACCGAGCGATGATAACAAACTTTTTTTTGCCCGAAATGGAAGTTCTTGACTTGCATGATATGTGGTTTCAACAAGACGGTGCCACATGCCACACAGCACGCGAAACAATGGCGCAATTGCGAGGCGAGTTTGGTGAACAGTTAATTTCACGTTTCGGGCCGGTCAATTGGCCGCCTAGATCGTGCGATTTGACACCATTAGATTATTTTTTGTGGGGGTATGTCAAGGCTAATGTGTATAGGGACAAGCCCGCTTCGATTGACGCACTGGAAGCCAACATCCATGCATTCATTCGTGAGATACCGGCCGATATGTGTGAAAGAGTATGCCAAAATTGGACTCAGCGGATGGGCTACCTGAGACGCAGCCGCGGTCAACATTTGCATGAAATTATCTTTAAACATTAAATTGCAAGGTTCAAAATATCGATTCAAATAAATATTTCATTAATTTTTTAGATTTTTTTGTGTTTTTTTTTTTTTTAAAGTTCTAAACCTCTTAAAAAATCACCCGTTACTAAGGTAAGGTTAAGTGGGTCGTCACGGACCCATAGCAATCCCCAGGGGCTTATGAACTAAATGCGATAACAATACAAAATCAGGTTAATATACAAAGTCTCTTAAAAATAGATATTTACCTTTTCATTTATAAAGTCAGTTTCAATATTCATCCAAGTGTGCATTCGGATATGTATTTAAGTATTTTTTTTTTGTGTTTTTTTTACGAACTATATTGCATTTGATTATGAGTAATATTATTTAGTATTGCATTTATATGGCTTCCTTGAGAATTTGTTATAAGCGTATGAAGTGTGACTTAGTTTTTGGTGATTCTTGTTTCTTCCTTTTATTTATAGTTTTGTTTATAATAAATGTCAAATTTAGTTTCAAATATCACAAAGTTGTTTCTAAATTAAAAATAAAACGACAACGGTTAGAATGAACATTTTTCCAAGAACCCTTATTCCGCGTTTTATTCGCGCATCAAACTCGGGGACGGCACGAAACAAGGGTAACTAACAGCTGACATAACGGCTAATGTAGATATCTACTTTCCGCTGCAGTTTGTTCTCCTTTTTGAGACAACTTAATGGCGCATCTAAATCTATTGAAATAATTTTGCTTCACAAGTTTCTATCTAATGAGTCATAGAGATGATCTCATGCCAAAGAATAAATAAAACATTTATTGTTCTGCAATTAGAAATCCATACTTTGGCTACACTCAAAAGACCCACAACGAACATGTTTCGAAGCAAAACAAGGCACACGAGTTTTGGGGGTTTTATCTGGCGCGCAGTTTTCCATAAAATGCACTGGGATGTAGCATTAATTAAGACCATTACAAACGATGATGTACTTGCAATTACACAACATGCACATTTTCACGAGAAAACAATATTTGCCTCCTGGATGAGCATTCGCTGTGTTTTGTAAATTACAAACGATGTACCGGCATCTGGAATCCCATGTTTCTAAGAACATTATGAGATCAAGCAGAGCATGTGGAATTCAATGAGCGAACAATATTTTCCTCGTGCTCGTGTGCACATTACATGCAACAAATTCATCTTGTCCGCAGAGCAAGTGAGGAGATATGTGTTGTAAACGTAGAATAAAATTTGATTTAAATATCGTAGCCAAATTCAGTTATCAAAATACAATCAGAATGCTGCATTAATTTGCAACAACTTAAGGTTGTTTTACACAAAGACAAAGAACTGATCTAAGCTTCAATTTGAACCATGAAAACACCAACAGCTAACTTATTTGTTATTTGAAATTGTTCCTGGTGAACAAAAATAACCTCGTATGTCCCATGAAATGTTTGAAATTATTTTTTCAAGACCTCGTAAGTCTTTAAATTTGATTTCATGCAAACACCACAAAAGTTAATAACAAAATGCTTTTCTGAATATATTACAAATAACAAATTAAATATTATTAAACAAAAAAATTAAAACAGTTCCTTTTTTTTAATTTTAAATCGGTTTTTTGCGCCTTCAAAAATTTGCCATTTTCGACTTCCGAGTTTTTGAAAGAAAGCCGACGATATCTGATATCTGACATATTTGACATATACCTTGTATATATACTATAAACTAATAAATATTTCTCGTCTAAAGCGCGCCATCTGTTGACATATTGAATATGTAAGAAAAGTATTTACCCCGAAAGGCCAATGCGTTGAATAGAAATTGTGGTATTAATACAGTTTATCGGGTAGTATTCATCAGCGTTGCCAGACGGTCAAAATATTTCCCCCCAGATCTGAAAAACCACCAGATCCAAGTAGCCAATTGTTTCAAAAAAAACCCCCAACTTTTTCCCATTGAATTGAAACGCATAGGTACATGGAAAGCGTTTGACAGTTGTAATCAGCGTTGTTATGTGATCGTATTTATCGTAAAAGTGACGATTTCCGAAAGCTAATACGACGTTCCGATTTTTGTTCTTTTTCGACCTAATTCTTACGATTTCGTAAATATTTTAACGATTTTGTCCGGTATTTTACAAACATAAATACGATGGGTAAACCGACATACGATTCGATAGACGAAATGCAACGAGTTTCAGAAAAAGAAACTAAAAAAAATTTGCAAAGGTTTTTAATATGACTTTACTTTGCAACAAACACGTCCCTTCGCAATTATCCAGCATCCATTATTGAACGTACTCCTGTGTTAATGCGTTAGGCCCTAATTATAGCCATACGTAAAACGGAACAGTACAAATTTTCGTTTGCTCTTTTTGACCTCTTAAACCTAATGGTTTAACTCAATCTTGGTCTTATAATGTTGCTTATGAATTATAAAATCAGTTTTTCGAAAAAAGTATTTTTTATTAATTATAAGTTTTTCCGTAAGAAAAACTTGTTCCGATCTACTTTTCAGTCAATTTTACAACAATTTTTTTTTACTATTCCTTCTGCCATGAATTTTTTTTCTGATGGAATCCAATGGGGTAGTTGATATTTCGTTGTAATTGTTTTCGTAGGAAAACATTTTTCTGACAGAATATACGGACCGCCTAAACATAAAAAAAAAGATATTTTCACATTATTACAACTTTTTTCGGTTGCATTTTACGTATGGCTATGGCTATAACGAAAGCCTTCAATGTTATTGTGTTGTTTAATTGCTTATTAGCTAAATAAAGCAAAAATACTGATATGAAACGAATCATTTTTATTTTGTTTTGTAGTTTTTACAATTTTTTTTCGAGATTCTTAATTAACCTTTGGTTGCTTTAATTTTAGATAAACATTGCAGAATGGTCGATAAATAAAATTGGATAGAAGCATTTACTTTTCTTAAGAGACATAAATTCTTAACCGCTTATCATAGGGATGTGCAGTTTTGCAAGGTTTATTTAAAAAAAAGGAAATATTTCAATAGATTCAGTAGAGTTCAGGCTTAGTACAATAACTTGTTTGAGGGTGTATACCCCTTAGAAGGTATAAATATTGTTGGTAAATCCTAGTATCCTGCTCGCGCTAAATTTTATCTCCCATACAAAAATGTCTACAAAGATAAAATTTAGCGAGGCAGTTTAGCAAAGCAGTATCCTGTTCGCACGTTAAATTCTTAACTTTATATAAATGGACCGATGAAAAGTCTCCACTCATTTAGCTCGCGAAATAAATGTCCGGCACATTAAATCGAAGATTCATTTTGACAGAAGAAACGGAATAAAAAGTTTGTTGTGTGTTTCACATTTTTTTTTTTAGAAAAACGCAAAAAATATTTGCGTGAGAAATAAAAGCAAACGCTAATCCAAAGTAGAGATATTGTTTTGCAAGATATCGAGCTATTTATTTATATCAGAATAGAGAATTTTTTTAGGAGGACTTCTGCTTTCATTTGGCCTTGAATGTCTTTCGGGTAATAATAATTGCTCCACGACGGTAAAGAGATTTTGGAAAGTTTCAGGACACATAACTATAGAAGTTCTCCTTATAATTTCTAGGGTTGGAAACTAAATCCAAGGATTATAAATACATTAATGTTTATATGTTTATCATATACCTATGTATATGATATTTGTTATTATACCAAAATATATGGTGTTTTATCTCTGCTTTCTAGAAACGGAGTGGAGACTAGGGACGCTAAAAATTAGCTGCGAGCAGGATATTTAGCTTAAGACAGCAAATACTTTGAGGTTAAATTTTCTTGAAACTTAGAAATATAGTTACAAAGCTAATAATGGGAAAGGTATAATAGTGAAGTTCAAACTGTCCAATTTCTCACGAGCACTACAAAATAACATTCAAACTAAGTGCAATATGACCTCTACGCTCTTAAACGTATTTTTTTGTACCCGTGCCATTAGAAAACACGACAAATACGATTTTGAACCGAGAAAATATACAATTCTCAAACAATATCCATAACAAAACTGGTTGTAATGTAGCAATATATATCGTCTCTTACACAGAGCGCGTTATTAAAAACGCGTCAAATTCACCACTGCATTTTAACAATGTGTACGAAGTTATATATGTCTATACGATATTTATAAAGGGAGAATTATCGGCAATAATTGCAAAAGAATTGAATGAGGAAAAAAAGAATAACATTTATTTTCTTGTATTTGTACTATTTAAATTTCTATAGAGGTAAAGCAAAACAAAGGATTTCCACGAATCATATGTGCAATTTATTTCTATATTTATTTATAATCCTTTTCTTTTTCGCCAATTACGTAGCACAGCAATTAGAAATATTAATTCTTTTCCCTACTTGACATTTGGAAAAAAATTATGACAGCTACAATTAAGTTTGACGTCCTCAAACGTGGCGGTTGGAACGTCTCGTTCAAATAATCTTACCGCCGGCCGCGTAAAATAATCTCATTGGTGGTGTTAAAAGGAGTTTGACGGAGCCTTAAGTTTGTTTTTTCGGAACGCCAAATAAATACAACGCAATGTCAACGCATGTTGCGTTTTGAAACATCTTGTAATCGATTGATTATTTAACTGAATTTTAAAATAGCATTCGCAATTTAAGGTTACCAAAAAGTATACTATTACGAAATATAAAGGTAAAATAGAATTTAAAAAAAAAACAGATTTCCCCCTAAACAATTTCTCCCCCCGTCGGCGTCGACCAAAAAAACAAATATAGCTACAACCAGGGTTGTCAGATGTGGCGATTTATCGCCAAATGGGCGATTTTAAGTCTCATTTGGCGATACGAAAATCAGTTTGGCGACATACCCAAGAAACGTGCGATTTTTGGCGATTTTTCATTTTCGAATTAAAATCTTATTATGTTTCTATTTCTCACTAATTTCAAGAAAAAAAAAAATCAAAAGGTATTGGCTTCAGAAAAAATTATCGATTTCCGATTTTCGAATGAATTTTTGAATTATTCGAAATAAATTGCACATCCCTAAAATTAATGACATGTGTCAAACTAAAAGATTCTGTCAAGTATAAAATTAAACAATAAAATGAGCACAAGAGCAAAAAAAACAGCGGATTTTTAAATACCAACGAGAGTGGGAATAATTTATCTATCAATTCATTCGATTTGCTGCAATAATTTTGAGCCTTCTGTTGAAATGCTTTTGGCATTTAATGTTAAGATTTAGGAAGATGGTTTTCAGGATGAAATAGATGAGTAATACAAGACTGATCTTTTGGTTTTTATGCTGTTTTTGTTTTATTAACAATACAAGCTGAAGTTTGTATCAAATGAATGGTTTTCGTTTTCTTTTCCTTTTTTTAACAAGTGTGTTATTTTTTGTGTTTTACATAATTAATTGCTTAATTTTACTACATTTTACAATACTTTTAATTTGGCGATTTATGGCGACGGTGATTTGTTAATTTGGCAATTTTTGGCGATTTTAAATTTAAGATTGGCGATTTCGATTTTAATAACCTGACAACCCTGGCTACAACCACTGACTGACCCTGTGTCCAGACCAAGCACGGAAAACGCGATGGGTTTGTTGCTGCCAAACGATCGAACAGATCCTAACAAGTCATACAATTGGACGGAAGTTAAACACTGAAGGAACTAGGATTCATACTTTCTTTAGTCATAAGCGCACCGGATGTAGACACTCTTTTGAGTAGCTTTCACCGACAAGAAGGTTGCTCAGTGGGTTTTGCTTTCTTTAAAAGATGCAATTGCTCGAAAAACAATAATTGAAAACAATTATTGTTAGTATCGATTTACTGAAACTAAGAATTGCGAAATTTGTATGCGAAACGCTCCTTGTTATTCACCCCTATCGAGGTATGCGTTCGGAACGGAATTTTCTCCGATCTGTACGAAATCGGAGAAATTCCATTCGAGGTATCCGTTCTGATACGGTTTTCGGAAAAATTCTCCGATCACATATAGCGCATCTTATCGCATTGCGT
This sequence comes from Cheilosia vernalis, assembly GCA_949126925.1. Taxonomy (NCBI): domain Eukaryota; kingdom Metazoa; phylum Arthropoda; class Insecta; order Diptera; family Syrphidae; genus Cheilosia; species Cheilosia vernalis. The sequence goes on from OX421363.1 coordinate 15,764,776, forward strand.
GGAACCACGTTCATTTTTTCCGAAGCCCTCCGACAACTAGTTGCTGCGGAATATTTACATGTGAAATGAACGCGTTCAAATGCTTCATTTATTTTGTTCCGAAACGGATCCGATCATAGATTTGACTTTCGTATCGGAATTTTTTCCGAACGGATACCTCGATAGGGCGGATTAATCGAAACTTGCTTTTTATTGCACGTGCACAGCAAGAGATGGAGTTGGATCAATTAGCTACGCGTAGTAAATCGAGTAAACCACACGCCTGAATTGTTTCATTTACTTTTTACATAACTTACTATGTTCGTAGTAAAAGTTAAATTTCACTAGAAATTAAAGCTCAACAGATTTGTAATTTTATCAGTTTGACGGGTGAATCTGACAACGCTCAACATTTTGGCAGTTAGTGCTACGTTTACTAGAGCGCTAACTGTCAAAATCACTTTGTGAACTACGACTGCGACATTTGGCTACGTTAACTACTTAGCTACCTACCTCAGTTACGTAGCAGACGTAACGAATATAGTATTACAAAAGAAAAAAAAAAAAAGGTTCTGTAATCTCTGGGCACGACCCATTTAGTTAGTAGTACAAATTGTGAACAAATTTGTTGGAGTGGACTGTTCATGAAGTGCGAAATGCGTTTAGTGGCGATTTGTTTGACCCCTTCGCCATTTGAGCAAAGTTTACCGAGAGTTACGAGTATGACTTACCAATGGAACGAATTTTCGGTCGAAGACAATCGCAAAAAGAAAAATCAATAGATTGTCATAGTTGCTGATAAAGCTAACAGTCACATTCACTAAAGTTTTCAATTATATTAACAAAGTTGAGACATTTAAACTGTGAATTGATTGCCAATTTTTGTCGAAGCGATTGGACAGTTATTTATCGATGTAAAGGATAGCTGCCACTCTCATGACGTGTACCACAATAACTATGCATTTCCTGTCAAACTGAATAAACAGTTAAGGATCACCACTGCAACACTGAGTTGATTTTCAATTCTCGAATCGATCTTCTCTGAAGACAAATGTCATAGTATCCACAGTTCATTGTCCGAACGAATTAATGTGATAAAGGGCAACAACCGTCATTGCACCGGTGTAACTTGGATTTGATTGTTGAACTATTCAACGAAAGGACCCGAAGTAGTTTAAGAATTGAAGCTCCATGCAACTATCACAATCGACGTCAAGGCGAACTGTTATTTTTCTCAAAATAAATAGTCGATGTGAAAGACAACTGCCATTCCCGTAAGGACTCACTGAAGCTTAGATATTGGTATTCTCATATTCGAGGACAGCGATTTCGAATGCGATTTTCAGTTGTCGATGCAACTGACGCATACTGCGTAGGAAGAAACAGAAAACCTCTTTAATTGCAAAGTATTTTCCAAACATAGCCATGAAGTGCAATATTGATTTCTCGACACAGCCCACGTGGGTGGTCACCATCGATATTGAACGAAATTTCGTAATGCATATGGCGATCGACAGACGACAGTAATGTTTTTCTGTTTCGAACAAACAACACACAGGTACATACCAATCATATATAGACAAATAAATTCCTTCATCTGATATCATCACCACTTTGACTCATAATTCCAAATGGAAGACGGAAACGCAATCCAATAAATTAAAAACAAAGCAAGAACCAAGACTAATGCCGAATGGAAAAAAAATTAAAGCTCAAGGGAGTGCGATTTTGACGTAAATAAACAGCAGTCAATGCGTCGCTGACGAAAGGTTATCTTAAGCGAAATTATTTTCGATCGAAGCACTGTAAAGTGCTCATAGGTCATCAATATTCGAAGTGAAGATTTTCCGTCAAGCGATTTTATTCAATGCAATTGCCTCATTGCACGTGTCTGAAGGAAACGTCACCCGAAAAGATTGAATGGCAAATTTCTAAAATGGATATAATAAAAATAAGTCCCACTTTTGACTTGAAATAGCGTGTGTGCACACACGCACTGCTTTTGGTAATTATGCGGAGTTCGATCGTGTTTGGAGACAATGATGCAAACGCGCACGCGGCGGCGGCGAATGACTGACATTCCAATGCCTTTGCGGATGTATCTGAAGTCTCAACTAGAGTATGTCAAAAAGGAAGTTGACGTACATTTTATTTTTATAACAGAATAGAAATTTTCTGTTATTCACTAGCGAAACGCGAATGTGGGCCGTTTCGTTGCCGTACCACATTTCAGATCATCAACGATTAGGACAGCACAGGAGAACTTTTTTTTCCCTTTTTACTTTCTTTTTAACAAACAAAAATATGCACTATTTCACTGTGACAATGTATTCTTGATTTGGATCTGCTTTGACTTATATTCGGTTTTAAGTTACATAATGTGCGCAAACGGATAAAAATATGGCTAAAATCCGACTAGCACTCTGTCCGCGAATAATATTAGTCCGCAGCGCGACGACAGTGTATTATTATCCCCTCATGCAAAGCACATACATACGCAACCCACCGCACTCTGCATATTCTTTTTCGGTGCTTGGCCTTTTTTTAAATAATTTTATTTTGTTGATTTCTTTTATGAATTATTTTTTTTTTTTGTTATGTGTAGTGTAACAAATTAAATAAATAAATTAAAATTAAATAAAATACAATTTCGTTACGAATTCACCGAGAGAAGAGGAAGAAAATAAAATAAAGAAGGCAACTGTTAAAAAACGGCCATGCCGTCACTCCTCTCACGCGCAACGTAACAATTATGATACGCAATCGGCGCCGCGCAGTTGGGGGAAATATCATATTGCTACCGCTAAGCGTTAAAGTGAATAAAAAGCAGAACGTAAAACGAGGTAAAAAAAAATCAAAAAGGGACGGCGCTACCCAGGCCAGTAGAGACAAGTGTATGAATCACTGTTGCTATATGCAAATCACAACAACAAAAATTCCCAGACACTAACGAAGAGACAAGAAGGAAGATCCGAATCCGAAGCAGTTTGGATTGAAAGAAAGAACAGAGATATTTTAAGGGGTTTAACCCCCCGCACAACAAGTCAGAGTGTGTGTGCATGAATGAATCGATTAAAAATAGTGCAGTGGGTGAGAGGGGTGGGGGCACACATTAATTTCTTTTTTCCTTCTCTATTTCTTTTTTTTTTTTCGGGGCTCGTCTTGTATTGCTCTTGTGGTTCGTGGCTAGTCGTTAGTTGTTTTATTTTTCGCCTCGCTGGTTTCAGTGTGGGATAGAGGAGAACTGTCAAATAGCAAACAGAGCATGCAAAAGCTACCAAGTTGCATTTCGTTTTCTAGTGTTAGACATTAGTTCTGTGGATGTGTACTGGTATTTTGAATGCCGAGGCGACAGTTGTCATTGCACCGGGTGACGGTTCTGTTCGTATGTGATTTTTGAACGTACAATATCTTGGTATACACATTTTGAATCAGAATGGGCGCATTCAAGAATCTAGTTATCTTAAGCCGACTAGATTGGTCTGGATAAGATGTATCCTGAACATAAGAACTAGATTGGTCGGGAACGTCTTTTCCTACGTCATCCACATATCCGAACTGTCACTTAGTACTCAGTCACGAATTTCTGGTTTAGTTGGTTAGTTTGTTTGACTTTTATTTTCATCTTTAATTCAATACATTCTTCGTAAAAAGAAAGAAATATATATATATACTTAAGTCTATTATTGTTTGGCCTATGGTCTTCTGCCTGATTGACAAAATAGCGTAAACTTTAAAAATCTTCTTCAACTATACATTTTCTATAACGTTTCGGTCTCCATTTAAAATTTGAATTGCTTCATCTATTTTCGGGATATATGACTTAAAAACCATACCTTTCTTTTCAAATTGGGCATTTTGCAAGAAAGTGAAATATATTCTCTCGTATCTTCATATTACAAAGATTACACAAGATAGGTAGTTCTGGGCGGTGTGGAATGAAATTCAGGTTCAGCAGCTCTCCTCTAATTTTAAAAATTAAACTTATCTTGTTGTTGAGAAAATATTTTTTTTCTGCCAGTTGATATTTCAGCTTACTGTAGTATGTCCTATACTGAGAGGACTGTGCATCTGTTACAAAACGATCATACATATTTCGACCTACTTTTTCCAATAGGATGTTGAGTTGCGTTTTTAGATGTTCAGGTGGCCCATCGGGTGCTATACCGTATGCGCATTCCACAGTCTGATGCAAGGTGTTCCCATTTTTGAATTAAACTTGCTTTATTTCGTACTACACTCTTGAGAACAACTTTTGGCAGTCTGTCATCACTCATCACCCGTAACTTTTATTATATACTCAAAAGCCTTAAATATCATCTAGAACATGTATGCGAAGTCTGCAAAAATTGTAAGTGCACTTTCGGGGTTGATGAGTAACATCGGAGGCCCGAAACAGATTAAAAGACTACTTCTTGCAGGAGCTGTCGGTTCAACACTCATGTACGCAGCCGAAATATGGTCAAGTGCCACGAAAGTTAAGTCTTATGTACGCGGAACTAAATCCGTCTACCGTCTTAGCGCACTAAGAGTCGCCTGTGCATTCAGAAATGTTTCAAACGATGCTATACTCGTCGTATCTTCAATGCTACCCATCGATTTACTCGCTGAAGAAACGAAAACGCTAAGAACCGAGCGAGTTCGAAATGGCCGGATAGACGACGATAAAAGAAGGTACGAAAGAAATCGCAGTATCGCAACCTGGCAACAACAATGGAACGAATCGTTGAAGGGAAGATGGACACATCGTCTCATACCAGTGATTGATGCATGGATTAAACGAACTCATGGCGAAACAAATTTCTATCTGACCCAGTTCTTGACGGGTCATGGCTGTTACAGGGAATATCTCTTTAAACGCGGCCATGAATCCATCCCAAACTGTCCACATTGTGAGACCGTTTCTGAAAATGCGGAACACGTGTTCTTTCATTGCCCACGGTACGAAACCGAGAGGATTGTCTTACGGCATCAATTTGGGGAATGGCCCACTCCTGACAACATCGTAAATTACATGTTGCTTAAAGAAGAAAATTGGACTATCGTAAGCAACGTGGCCGTGCGAATACTCAGCGATCTGAGGCGTTTAGAGCGCCAACGAAAAGTGAATAGCTCAAATAATAAAGTGATCTAATATGACTTTATACCGACCCCCGCGAAGTAATGCCTTACGGCGGTTCCGCGGGGGACAAATATCGATCTGTTCAGGAAGGGAGGTGGTTTTAGCCGGTAAGAATCCGGCACTACCAATGAACGTCGGATCATTGGTGAATCATGCAAGGTTTCCACCTTCCATCGCAAAAAAGAAAAAAAAAAAAATGTACTCAAAATGTAATCTCAGTGTTTCCAAGAACATAGGCGCTGCACTAGTCTCCAGATGCAGCATGTAATTAGGTGAGGGACTTGGTGAACGGAACATACCAAAAAAAACTTCTCAATTTCAACATAGGAACAGTATTCCCATACCTGAGCTCCATACAAAAGAACTGAAGCTGCGGTTGTGCGAAAGAGTGTCTGTTTCGAGCTATGGTTTATATACTTATTGTTGATGCAGCGTCCCCATACCGATGAGACTGCTCGTTTGGCTGCCAAACTCGACTCCACCCTTTACCGCATCTGTCATTAATGAGCAGAATTAACAGTTTCACACCCATCCTTGTTGTAGATTCTTCAGAAATTGATTCTCCATCCCAAACATATGTCACATTATTTACAAAAACATTGCTCTTAGGATGTTGATTATTTTCGTTGGAAAACCAATATTGCTTCGCGTGCTATAGTGTCGAAGGCCGCTCGAAAGTCGACGAAAAAGGCATATAGTTATTTATGTTTCTGTTTATATATCTCCGCAATATTAAGTAATGCGAATACTTGATCGACTGTTAAGTTGGTCTTTCTAAATCCGGCCTGAGACTCGTAAACTTTTTTATCTTGAACCCAACAGGTAAGGCCCATTTTATTCACTCGAAGTTGAACACAACTCGGGGAGTTTTCCATATAAAAATCCCCAAGTGGGAAAACTCCCCAAGTTGTGTTCAACTTCGAGTGAATAAAATGGGCCTTAGTCTATTATACATAAGCGCAGCAAATAACTTAGCAGAGGTATTTAGAAAAGAGAATCCTCTGTAGTTTGTAGGCTCAGCATAGTCACCTTTTTTGTGTAGTGGATAATAAATAATAATAGTTGGCGCAACAGGTCTGTAGGGACCCTGGGCCTAGCTTCTACAACCATTCGTTTTATGTGAGTTTTTCATTTTTGGAACGAATGGAAGGGATCTACAATTTTATGCCGATTTCAAACGGCTAATTGCGCAGCTCTTTCAGGACAGTTATACTCTCGGATGTTTGTCAGACGTTCGCGAGAGGTGGCGCAGTGAAAAAAACCCCGTGTTGGACTTTGGGTTTTTGCGGGATTCGAACCTGGGACCCCTTAGGCCCATTTTATTCACTCGAAGTTGAACACAACTTCGGGATTTTTATATGGAAAACTTCCCAAGTTGTGTTCAACTTCGAGTGAATAAAATGGGCTTTAGCTTAGTAGTCCAACACACTAACCACTAAACCACTGCGTAGTGGATAGATAATTGGTTTTTTTTTTAAGATATGTGGAATGTTTGCGGATTCGAAAATTCTATTATATTCCGCAACGAGAGCCAACATAAACTCATCTGTGCAGTTTTTATAGAACTCGTATAGGATTCTGTCATCTCCGGGGGTCTTTCTATTTTTGGCCTTATCAATGGCTTCTTTAAGTTCTTCTATTGAAAAAGGGTTACCTATCTCGGAATTGATCTATAATCAATGGATCTGCATATTTGAACGGTGGTGAGATCTGTGGTGAATTAATTAGATTAATAAAGTGGTGCATTAGATGCGTTGCTTTAAGCGACGTGGCGATGCAATCCACTACAGCTTTTCAAATTTCTGGACTAGATTCGTCGGCTCCGACCTCCATAAACGTCAACTGAAACAGCTCATATGACCGATTCCAGCCAATCAAAATAGAGATAGATCTAGTCAGACAGCTGTCAAAATTACCTAACTACATACTTGAACGTCCCCAATGACACTGTTTGAAAATAGATTGCGTTTTGACACGCATCGAATAGCCTGACAGCGGTTTCGAAGTTTTGCTGATACGGTTTTTCTATGAAGCAGTATTAATTTCATTTTGACAATGGGATGCGACACAGCGAAAGCGAATCCATTTTTCCTTCCTTGTAGAGGATTCAGAAATGGAAAAGTTTTCACTTGAAGCAGAACAACAGCTATCACTACTAAGAGATTGTCATTACAACATTTCTCTGAGAATTAAGCGGAGTTTGAAAAGAGAAAGAAGACTGACTGACAATCACACCTTGGACAGAAATGTAATAGAGTTAAACTGAAGTATTGACTTTTCTTATCCGAATCATTTTTCAGAGTAAATTGAAATTTACCGCTGTGCATAATTTACAACTTCACCACAGAGAATTGAACTATTCGTATCCGATGCAGAGATTTGACAGCATCACAAATAGAAGAAACACTTTCCATCTGTGGTGTCCTGGTTAACCTGCTGTCATGAACCCGTTTTTCCCCGTCTTAAGAAATTAAATTTCTGAGAGCCCACAAGATCTTTCCTTAGCCATCAGCTGCAATTAAGAGGAAAAGAACAAAACGAAAGCTGACAACGTTTATTTCTCTTCGGAAAACTGACTCTTTTTGGTGACTAAAATAATTGAAAATGTTGTCATGGTGGCCACAGAATACCCAAAGGCCGACGTGGAGACACACAAACAGCAGTTAAAAATCAACTTCGGTATTCTAACACAAATGTGTGCAAGGTGTCATTCCAAAATAAGAAGACGCAACCAAGGCCATGCTGGGAATGCCCCACACTACGAAAACATACAAACCTACGTCAGAATTGTTTGTTGTTTTTTTTTTTGCAAGAAGCCCTATCGAACGGCCTAGTGAATTACTAATCTAATCTTCATTATATTCCCACTCGGTCGCGTATATTAGGTTCATTTACTGTTTCGGCCAGCAACGCACAATGTCTGATCTAATGGGCGAAGAGAATTCTCGGACTGGCAGCCGCAAAACGAAAACAAAAATCCCCATATGAAGGCCAAGTGACAGAATTGATTTTTTTTCACTCGTCTGCGTTTCTCAGAAACAACGTGAAAAGAGAAACACTGGGATGGGCGAGACCTCTAACTGCATTAAATACAATTATTCGTCTGCGAGCGTGTTCGTTGTGTCGATGCGAAGTCATCCATTATATTGCCACGATCATATTTACCACGGCGAGCTAACTCGCTTTTTCTCTTTATGGGACGGTGTTCACTGCTATGCATTGCATGTGCATTGGTGGTTGAAACTATGCAATATCTAGAGTTAGAGTAAGTAACTCTGAACCGTATTCGGCTATGCGGTCTACTTCGCTACCACGGGCATGGCAAATATGCGCTGATAACGAGACCAGTATCTTTCGACATTTGCGTGACAAAAATGTGAAAGTATTGGAATGTCAGCCAAGGAAACATTGCATAACATTGACACATATGTTTTGTATAAAACAAAATGACGATCAGTAAAGATTTACACTAGGTATTGCCAGATTGGCAAATCAGTTAATTAGAGCGAATTCGCAATCTCAAGGTATTCATATGACATTAGCTGCCGGTAAAAGCGGGGCGTGCCATTTAAGTGACAGCCCGGTGAAGGCTAAGAGATGAAGAAAACCCGCTGATGCAACTGCAATACTAATTAGACAGTTTACGGGTAATAAAACTGACTGATGATGGCAACGGTGGTTGGGTGTGTATGAATCGGGTAGACGCTGATTGCCATCAACCTGGCGGTGCCCAGCTGTTGCTGAACTTATAAGCGCGAGTGTTGAACACGAAAAAAATAGCAACACTACAATGCTCCGTCGGAAGGACTGACTGAACGAGTCTCAGAATTCTTACATGAGCTCCTCAGAAAGAGGACGTACGGCGGATGAATTCAATAGATTGAATCAACGGTGTCGTCAACAGTCAGGATGACAGATACCTTACTTGAGCTACTCCGACATATTTGGAGCTGAGGTTAGTGAGGATTTTTCAGGACTAGTCAGGGTCCTGAAATAGAGATGGTGGCGGATGAACCCTTTATGGGCCAACGGCAGCTCTCACATACCCGAAGTGGGTTACTGACACCGGAGGCCTTTCGTACAAGGGGTCCAACAAAGGGCCTGGCCAGGTTGGGGGTTGTACGCCGGGGTAACTGCCCGGCTGCGGAAAACAAAACCGTAGTTCCGAAACGACAACAAGCCTCGGATACGGATGATTTTACTGTTGACGAACTAGGCAAACGAATAAAGGACAACGAATTTCGGATCTGCCCGTGGAATGTTAGGTCCCTTAATAGACCGCGTGCAGCCGAACAGCTAGCGGACGCCCTGAACTGCTATAAAGCAGACTTATCCGCCATTCAAGAAGTGCGACGGGATGGACCGGGCAAGAAAAAGATGAAAAACTGCGATATCTTTTATGGCGACTGCTATCGGCAACAAAAACAGCGCTTATTTGGATGTGGATTCTTCGACTTAGGCAAGAAGTCTTAAGTTTCAGCTGTGTGAACGAACGCCTAACGACAATCCGTATCAAGGCTAAATCCGCCAACATTAGCCTAATATGCGCCCATGCCCCCACGGAGGAGAAAGACGACGACACCAAAGAGAGGTTCTACGAGCTTTTAGACAAGACATATGAGCAGTGCCCTAACTATGACATTAAAATTGTCTGGGGTGATTTTAATGCAAAGGTAGGAAGAGAGGGCATCTTTGGTAATACCGTCGGAAGGTGCAGCCTGCACGACACCACCTCCGATAACGGATTTAGGCTGATCGATTTCGCGGCGGGGCGAAATGTTGTCATAGCAAGTACGCGGTTCCCGCATCTCGATATTCATAAAGGCACATGGAGATCTCCTGATCAATCAACCGTCAACCAGATTGACCACATTGCGATCGACGCAAGGCACTCCTCCAGTATTATGGATGTCCGAACGTTCCGAGGGGCCAACATTGACTCGGACCACTACCTTGTTGTAGCCAAGGTACGCCTTCGGATATCCCGAACGCCGCCAAAACAAGTAAATACTGGGAGGAAGTTTGACGTCGGACGGCTACAATCGCAAGAGATCACCAGATCCTTTTCCGATCGAGTCTCTCTCAATCTCTCAAGAGGTCCTATGCAGCCAGCATCAAGTATTGAAGACCAGTGGCAAAATTGCCAAAAAGCCATCAGAGACGCCGCCTCTGATGTGCTTGGTTTCACTCGACCACCACAACGAAACCCCTGGTTAGACGACGAGTGCCGGCGAGCACATGCAGCGAAGCAAGAGGCATACAAAGCGGCGCTGCAAAAAAGGACCAGAGCTGCTAGTGAGCTCTATGCGCAGAAGAGAAGAGACGAACACCGGCTTCTCAGGAGAAAAAAGAAAGAGCACGAGAAGCGCGCGATCGAGGAAATAGAGAGATGCTACAGCAGGAATGAAGTTCGGAAGTTTTACCAGAGGGTAGAAAGAACCTGCCAAGGCTACAGAGCCCGAACCGAAGCCTGCAAGGACGAACAAGGGAACATCATAGTAGAATCGCAGTCGATGCTGAGGATATGGAAGAACTACTTCTGTAGACTGTTTAATGGCGATGACGAACTAAATCCCGCTGTCAGGCAGATTGAACCATTCAACCTGGACGAAGTGAAGATAGCCATATCTAAGCTTAAGTCCAACAAATCCGCTGGAGCAGATGGCCTAACGGCCGAGCTATTCAAAGCGGTAGGCGATGACTTGGTTAGGAGCATGCACCAACTCATCTGTAAAATATGGTCGGAGGAAAGTATGCCCGATGAGTGGAACCTCAGCATTGTTTGCCCGATCCTCAAGAAAGGAGACCCTCTGAATTGCGCCAATTACAGAGGTATCAGTCTTCTAAACATTGCCTATACAAGATCTTATCTGCCGTGTTGTGTGAACGCCTGAAGCCTTTCGTAAACAACCTGATTGGTCCATATCAGTGTGGCTTCAGGCCAGGAAAGTCCACTATAGACCAAATATTCACACTGCGGCAGATCTTGGAGAAAACCCAGGAACTTCAAATCGATACCCACCACCTTTTCATCGACTTTAAGGCCGCCTATGACAGCATTTATAGGGACGAACTATACAGAGCAATGTCTAGTTTTGGCATCCCTGCCAAACTCGTCCGTTTGTGCAGGATGACGATGGAGAATGCACGCTGCTCCATCAAGGTCGGTAAAGAACTTACCGAGACCTTCGATGTCAAAAAAGGATTTAGACAAGGCGATGCGCTGTCATGTGACTTTTTCAACATCATTCTTGAAAGAGTAGTGCTAAACTCAAACGCTAACACCAGAGGCACTATTTTCCAAAAGTCCATCCACCTACTCGCCTATGCCGACGACATCGACATAATCGACAGAACACAGCGTGATGTTAATGGCGCGTTTGTGAGTATTGAGACTGAGGCGGCGAAGATGGGTTTGGCGGTTAATGAGGGCAAGACGAAGTATATGCTGTCAACTAAAAAGGACACCCAACACCGACGGCTCGGACAGAACGTCACAATAGACAGATATAACTTTGAGGTGGTTAAGGACTTTGTCTACCTAGGCTCCGCTATGAACTCAGACAACGACACCAGCGCTGAGGTTAAACGAAGAATAACTCTTGCCAATCGCTGTTTCTTTGGGCTAAGAAGGCAATTGAGTAGCAAAGCGCTCTCTCGAACAACTAAAGTTACCCTTTATTAGACCCTTATCATCCCAGTTCTGCTATATGGCGCAGATGCATGGACTTTATCAAAAGCGGATGAGGTAACTCTCGGTTGTTTCGAGAGAAAAATTCTTCGTGTTATTTTTTTTCCCGTCTGCATTGACGGTGAATGGAGAAGGAGATTTAACGACGAACTGTACGGGCTGTACAGCAACATCGACCTAGTCAGAAGACTGAAGGTCCAACGACTGAGGTGGCTGGGTCATGTAGAGCGAATGGACACGAATGCTCCGGCCCGGAAGATCTACGAATCCATACCCGAGGGAAGGCGCAGTAGAGGAAGACCGCGACTCAGGTGGCGCACGCAAGTGGAAGGGGACCTTAACCAACTTAGCGTGCGAAACTGGAGACAGCTAGCTAAAGATCGCGCTGGCTGGAGACGCTTGTTGGTTGAGGCCCAGGTCCACCCCGGACTGTAGCGGCACCTTAAGTAAGTAAGCTCTTGATATTTTGTTTGTTCTGTTTGTTCTGAAGACTGATAAAAATAAAATTCGTTGTTGTTTAATACCTACATGTTTTTTTAACTGGAACCATTTTCTCAGTATATTTCATGGTTGTTTAGTTTTTCGACTTAATTTTTGTCCTTCAGTTTTATAATATTAAAGTCGAAAGTCCCTCTAACTCTCAGTACTCGGTGCATATATTATCCACTTAATAAGTGATTTCGATTCCAAACAGAGGGACGCAGGCATTTAGATGACCTCAGCCATTTACAAACCGGCCGGAGACTATCTGGGCTTAAGTCCAGCCGGGACTGTAATGCTAAAGTAACTTCTCAGCAAAGACTAAGGTCAAAAAAGGTATAGGCAACTATAACTAATTTGTGACGAGAGTATATATATGTATTTTTGGTTGTTTATTAAATGGCACACAAAGTCGAAAATGAAGTTAACCATTACGTCATATCTAAGCCTGAAAAATGTACATCGAACGACAACGTTTAAATTAATTTGCTTTGCTCTGGTCGGATAGTCTTTAACAAAGCGCACTTTTTCGTGACTATCACACAGATGAAGCTCAAATGAACCTACTTGACATACTACATTACATTAATACTTCCATCGTTTTCTACTTACCTGCCAACCGTAAAGTGCTGATCTAATTCACCGCGGTGATTCTACAAATTAATCCAAAATCTAAACCATTGCGTCGGACATATTACCAAATAATGTTTACATAGTCCGTTCAAGTCGTGTTTCTAGTCTAAAATTCAATGTAATTACCTCCACAAAATTATTATCAGAACTCTTTCAAGCAGAAAAATCATCAGAATAAATTGTTAGGTGCAATGCGCGACCACTGTTCGTGGTTGCGAGTAATCAATATAGTTTCTTCGCAACTGCAAGTTTAGTCAAATCTGCAAGATGCCTTAAAAAAATCCATTACACCTTCTGGCACTTGTGGCTTTGACTAAACTCCAGTTAATTATGGTTATGTTTAGCGAATTATAAGAAAAAGAGAGCGCACTTACCATTTTGCGATTTGTTATCCTTGTGATCTGGGGGCGCAATTATCGGAATAGATTTGCTGGAAAGACAAGGGAAAAATACACACGTCATTAACAAACGGATGGACACATCGCCGGGACTAATTAGGCAAATAACTGAATATGGCATTGTACTTACTTCTTTCGCTTTGGCTGCTGGTTTGTTGGACGAATCTCAACCGATGGCCCGTCGGACATCGCCGACACAATTGGTGTTTGGCCCATAATATCGTTCATTTGACATGCTGGTATAGTACGTTGCATCATGTCTGCAAATAAGCAAATCAAAGATGAGATACAAATGCAAAGCAAAGAGAAAATGTTAGTACTTACCAATGGTGTAGGGAATTGCCGGCATAACCTTACTGGAATCACTCAAGTCCTGTGGAGAGACACCAGTTACCGCCGCGACCATTGCCAGATCAACTACGGGCGCGTTCATCGCCAACTGATCTTGATAGTCTAAATCGGAATTAGGTCCAGACTGCGGAGGAAACAAAATGACGCAGTTCAAAATTTGTGTAACAGCGACCATGCATGCAACCGAGGCAAGTACTCACCTTTGTAGTTTCCAATTCGTCTAAAACATTCTTTTTCGTTTCGGGATGAATTATATCTAAAGCGTGTTGACGTTTTTTTCTTAGATTAATACCGCCCATCGTTGGGCCGGTCTGCTGCCCACCCTGGGCAACGCCGAGTACAGCCGCGGAGCCCGACAGAGGCGCAGCCAAAACAGTCCCGGCTGGCAATGGCATTTGTGCCTGTGTACCGTTTGGACCACCCAGTGGACCATTCGGGCCAGTCTGTACCGGTATAGCACTTGTCACGCCCGATGGCCCCCGCTGATGGGATTGCGCCGCTGCGGGCATCATTGAGTTCGGATAATATTGATATGGGTAGCTGTGATGATAACTCGCCTGAAGCGGCTGTGTTGCATAAGAGAACGATGGCCCCTGCTGGTAGGATGGCTGTCTGGGCGCAAACGTCTGATACGTCGGCACAACGACCGATTGATGGATTTGTTGTTGGAACATTTGTGGAATGGCAGCTGGCACATGTCGTGTGGTACCACGAGGTGCTGACGTTGAGGCAGCGCCGCGATAGATGCCGCTCTGTTGATTCGTACGTGCATTGCCGGTCGAATTATTAACGGTTGCAGGCACAAACTAAAAATAAAAAATAAAAAAACGAACGAACCATTACGCATATTGAAAGAATGTCTCTTCAAATGACCAACATCAACAACAGCGATAAGAAAAAAAAACCCCCTCTTAACATATAAAATCATAAACATAACTAGACCATTAAAAACCTCGGAAAAATCGAAAACTTAACCAAAAAGAACAGCTGTGCTTTCGTTTACTTTTTATAAAACACAAAATCCAAATAGAAACAATACAAAACCAAAGCAAGAGAGTAACAACAGAATTGAACGTGTTAAACACGACTTTACCTCTGCTGACTTTTGATATGTACTGCTATTGATTAGTTTACTTTTGATTTGTATATCGAATTTCCTATCAATAACGGTACTCTTTGCATGACCAGCAACAGCACTGGCGACACCATCTCCACCAGCCCGACTGATAACACCGTTTACACTGCCAATGGCACCAGCGACACCGGCACCATTCAAAGATGCGCCGTTCACACCACCGAATATGGCACTACTCGCATTTATTTGACAGTTGCTGTGACTGGCAATAGTGTAGGCGACATTTGAATTCGTGACTGAGGCGTTACTCTTCAACAGTGACATTGCACCGCCATAAGTCTTGTGGTATTGTTGATGAGCGGCTGCCACTGCATGTTGTTGTTGTTGTTGTTGCTGCTGCTGCTGTTGCTGCTGCTGCTGAGATGGATAAGTCTGTTGTTGTTGTTGTTGCTGCTGCTGTTGGGTCGATGACGACGACGACGATGATGATGATGAAGACGACTGTTGCGGATACTTCTTCTTTTTATTCGTTGACATTATCTACAACACACATAGTTAAGACACACATGTTGACAGATTGTTTTGCTCTTGCTAATTTTTTTTGTTTAATTTTTGTTCGAATCTCAATTTTTGTAAAAAAAAGGCTTTCTCCAAAATCAAATTAACAACGAAATAAGGGGAAACCAAATGAGAAACCAAAATCAAATCAAGTGTGGCATGCCATGTTTGCTTCCTAACTCGTTGAGCAGACAGATTGTTCTTCGATTACACCAACTTTCGGCGTTGTGTGGTATAAAGGGACGGCACAACGGTAGAGATAGTGCCACATTTGCATAAATGCCAAATGCCACAGGTGACATGTCCCATAATTCCCATACTTTCATTGTCTGCGCTAACCTAAGCAACTGGTTACATTCAAAAACCTAGTTATCTTGAGCCGCGATAGACTGATCTGGACTAGATGAACGCAAAAACTAGATTTTTCGGAAATAGCACTTCTCAGTCACATATGCGAACTGTCAACTTAGTACTCCGTCAGCAATTTCTTTACATTTACCCCTACATAAACGTCAACTGAAAAGCTGTTCATGTGACTGATCTAGTCCAATCAAAACTGAAAGACATCAAGTCAGCCAGCTGTCAGACTTACCGCACTGACGTAGAAATGAAGTCAAATCTTATGAGAAATTCTTTACAAAAAACTATATAGATATATTCCAATTAGTTTTTAAATCGTATGTACTTAAACGAACATAGTTAAATTATTTTTTACACACTTTTTTTTAAAGCAGAGACGTCTTAATTTTTTTTAACATGAGATCAATCACCTTATCTGGATCCATATTAATATCCGAATGAACAGATATCATAGAAAGTGAGCTTAATCTGGCATTCCCCATAACGCTTCGGGACACTGTTTAAATCCTTTTCACAGTTGAAAAGCTTCTATGGTCACTGGAAGCGTGGCCAAAACCGACAGCAAAAAAGTTTATACCTCTAAAGTAAGTATTTTCACATATCAAGCAATTTCTTCGCACCAAAGAATGTACTCAGGTTTGCAGCTGACAACGAAATTGCTTCATAAAACTAACATATTAATTTTCCCATTTCGTTCACTCGCTCAACTACAGCAAAATCTGGGAGCAGAGCTTGAAACGATGGTAGAACGTCTTCGTTGACCATGAATCTGTCCGTAAGATTTTGTATTAACGAATCTATGCAAGGAATCAGTATAGACACCGTAAAATAGGCTACACTAAAAGAGGTTTCATTGTCTGTTTGAATGAAGTTCTTGGAGCTCTTAATTGAACTTCAAATAGGTCCTCGGCAAGTTGGATGCGGATTGAAAAACATCTCTGAAGAAATCGTCGCCATTTTCTCTGATGTTCTTAAGAGAATTCACAACTTCTTTTGTGCGGTCGATTGCAGAAACGAAATCTAAGGATTTGTTCTGTAGGAAAATTGTTTTTCGCATAGAGTCAGACTTACTAGGAAATCACTTTTTTGGACCGCTGCCAAAAGTGTTGCTGCTTTCGAAGACATCGGACACGTTCTGCTCGTTATTTCTTCAAGACTTATTGAGATGCATTTGAAGAGCTTTACAAAGGAAATAATACTGTCATGCCTTTCAATGAATCTTGTTTCAGAAAGGCGTAGAAGTCCAGTTTTTCGGCTCTCTGGTGCGTGTTTTTTAATGATATTCTTGAAAGTTAAATTTGCGTTTGAATGGTTGCGGAAGAAACTAGCTATTTCACTAACTACACCAAGGCAATTGCGAATCGCAGGAGTAGACATGGCATTAGACAGCGCCAGTTTCAAGCGATGGCTTGCACAGTGTACATTAGCTACCCTCTGCCAAGAATTGACGACACCCTGGACACACTATCCGGAGCCAAGTACATACATACCTATTGTTTGGATACTGTTGCCTAATCCTGCACTGTACTCCACTTAAGTGACCTGCCATATTTGCGGATCCGACATAGCCTTGACCAATGCAGTAAACTTTACCTAACTGGATAGTCTCCTTATTTTTATAAATTTGAATTTATATTATTTTTTTTTTTGTTATTTCTGGTGGTAGCCCCCTGGTTACGTGCCTGATATAGATGACAGTAAGTAAATCATTTGTAGATAAGTGACATACCACTTTCATCCCTAGATGAATCAGCAAACATTGTTCGTTTTTCTTAGCCACAGTTAATAATGACATATCCGTCGTTTTTCCACAATCTACTACTTTAAACTGCAAAAGTGTGCCGCTACTTTTTCGCAAGGCACTCACAGTGAGAAAACTCAATTGCGCGAGACTACAGAACCAACCTACCGAGTTGCAATTATAAATTTTGACAATCTGAACTGACAACCAAACTGTAACTGACATTAATGCAAAAGTGTGCCGCTACTTTTTCGCAAGGCACTCTCAGTGAGAAAACTCAATTGCGCGAGATTAGAGAACCAACCTACCGAGTTGCAATTATAAATTTTGACAATCTGAACTGACAACCAAACTGTAACTGACATTTATCGAAAAACTTGCTTTCAATTTTGAGAAACGTTAAAACTTTTGATATTTCCCGAAAGATATCTTTCGCTAATTGTATATTGAGGTTGAGCGATTGAATTAAATTTGACATTTCGTTGCTTACCGTCAAAATTCAGAAAACTTGGGCTAACCTGAACCTATTCACTTAACTGTAAGATTAATTATGTAAATTATTCACTTTTTCAACATATCCACTGAGGTATGTTTTTTGTAAATAAATTTTACAAACGATCATAGCAAGTGTATGTGTGTTTGATAATCATGCATTATTTTAAGAACTACTCAATAAAATAAGTAGAAATAAAAACCCAAATACGTACGATGCCAATAACTCGCATTTTTGTGGACTTTTTTAAAAAGGTTTTAATGGTCTAGAAAATAGTAATAAATTAAGAAATAAAACTGGAATATAATAGGTACTTATAGACTAACCTAGATAGAAACAAAAAAATCGTATGTCATTTAAAAAAAAAACAATACGAAAAAATATCAAATTTCACCAGTCACATCAATGTTTAATAAAATTAAGAAATGATATTTTTTTACTCTGTAAAAATTATGCTTTTTTGCTGGGCGTTAATAAAACATGAGCTCAGACTCATGGATCATGTTAATACGGTTACACTACAACTGATTCTCGTATGAAGAGCTGAATGCACTTTATTTGACAAGGCATAGCTTTTGGGAACTAGGAACTACTCGTTTAATTTAGATCATACGCTGTAGGAAATAGAATAGAAGCATGTGGCAGCACATTTCTTCCGTCGAATGGAACGCTGAAGAAACACTAAAGAAACACTGTTAGGGCCCAGTTATAGCCATACGTAAAATGCAACAGAAAAAGTGGGAACAGTATGAAAATGATTTTTTTTCGTTTCGGCGGTTATAGCGAAAATTCTGTCAGAAAAATGTTTTCCTATGAAAACAAATACAACAAATCAACCACCACTGATTGGATTCCATCAGAAAAAAAAAATCCTGATAGATGGAACAGTAAAGAAATGAAATACTTCAGTGGAATGATCTGGGTTTTTGTTGTGGAATTGACTGAGAAGTGGATCGGAAAAATGTATATATTATTTTTCTAGAAAATTTAAAGATCATTTGCTAATTTTTTTTTGATAGACAAACTTTATAATTCAGAAGCAACATTTTAAGACCAAGATTGAGTTCAGCCATTACGATTAAGGCCCATTTTATTCGCTGGAAGTTGAACACAACTCGGGGAGTTTTCCTTAGGCCCATTTTATTCACTCGAAGTTGAACACAACTCGGGGAGTTTTCCATAAAAAAATCTCCAAGTTGTGTTCAACTTCGAGTGAATAAAATGGGCCTAAGTGGTCTAAAAAAGCAAAAGAAAATTTTTACGGTTGCATTTTACGTATGGCTATAACTAGGGCCTTAGAATGCGATTTTCAATTAAATATGCGAAGTTAGTGTCTGGAGACGATCACTAGACAAATTGATTGTTTGACTCTCGATTATTATGGTAAAGGCCATAAAAAATTGTGTTGACATCAGTCAGTTTGACAGCAAATGAATTTTAGATTTTTGTCAGAGAGTGTAATCGGAAAGTCATAAAAAAATGTGTTCAAGACAACAGTCAGTTTGATAGCGAATGAAATTTAGCTTTTTGTCTGAGAGTGTACATAATCGGTAAGGATGAAAACACACCAGAAAAAGCTAAACATGTTTTCTTGTTTCGTGAAACAAGAACATAGGCCATGATTGCAAAAAGGAGAACGACCGCTTTTAGAGCTAGAGTGCGGCAGATGACTGACGAATCCCAACGGTTGTCGCAGGACCCGACGGGAGTGCATTAGACACATTTTTTCAACGAACGAAAGCGGCAGTAATAAAGGGACGAAATCCATGCTGCAGCCCAAGATGAAAGAAGAGCAGGAACGGTTGAGCAATACATGGGGCAGAAAAGTACTTGTGGACGAATCACGGCTATTAACGGAGCGAGAACCGCTGCAAACGAATCAACTCTAAACCATTGATCGGAAATTTACTCATTATTTTTCATAGATCATATTCTTGTGCATAAAAATCACTAATCTTTAAGCTGACTTATGCATAACCTTAACTTAAGGAACATTCACATGAGAGCGACCAACTACCTACGAACGAACGAATATTCGCAAGTTTTGACAGTCCATTCACATGATACATTTAATTTGGTCGCAGAAACCCGCGAATCCAATGACAGTCGCCGTTATTTGTCTCTATAACATTTTGAGTTTGAGGTTAAGTTCGAACGAATGCTTTATTCGATAGTTTGTGGAACGCGAATTGAATGATGTGGATTGTGAATAAACTTTGACAATTCGCGCCAAGGGTGTATTCGTTCGCGGCAAAAAGTTTGCAATTCGAAATTTCGTTATTTTAACTGTTTATTAACATGTTTTCTTAATACATTTTGATGGGATAAATAACTATCCTCCTCTTGGAATAGTAAAATGTACAATTTTCTGTTCATAAGTGCATCAAAAGTGGTTTGTTCGCATTTCAGCAATTCGTTCGCTCGCTCTCATGTGAATAGTCCTTTAGCCCTATTTAGTTGGCAAAACATTACAATCTCGCGTGATCGGGAAGAGCATCAAGAAAAGTTAAATTCAGCCAACAATACTACGAGTAAAAATAATTTCAAATATATTCCTTGCCTGACCAGGGGTTGAATTACCGCGTCCGTTATCGAGTAATACGTGACTGAATTTGCTATTTGCTAATCCGCAAAATTCAGCGACGACGGTAATTCGTCCGCAGATTAAGTAAGCATAATAAAACAACAACAGCAACAACAAAATACTTCGTGTCTGAATAATTTGTTTTCTTTTAAAAACATAAAATATTTTATAAAAAAAAACACATAACAAATGATCGATATAAAGGGAATAAGAAATGTCTACCAGGAGATTTAATGCCATAAGTTGTGCCTTGCAAACATTGACAGAGACAGACAGAGGGCGGCAGTTTGTTAAGTAATATATTACGATAAATTAAAAAACAAAAGAAAATATAATTATATATAATACGTAGGTGTAGGTGTTTGAAAATAAATTTGATATGTTCAGACTTACCAATTGCTGTGGCGGAGGTGGTTGCATCTTGCTTAGATCTGGTTGTGGTGGTGTTGGCGGTGCCGTTGATTGCATACCGCGTAAAACTGTGGGTGGACCTTGATGTGGTGATGGCCCACTCTGTTGGGGTGCTTGGAAACCCGCCGATGATGCTGCTACATAACCATCTGATCCTGCAAGCAAATTACCATCCAGGTGGAAAGACCAAGGCGCACAGATGAAAAGGAAGGGAAAAAAAAACGGAAAAAAAGTGCTCATTAGTTTTGTTCGTTGTTGGTTTTAGAAATGTTTGTTGGCTAGAGTGGTAACCATTATTAACCTGGTTTTACTTTACTTTTGCAGTTAGGAAAGGAGAATATTGAGGGCATTGGTGGTTATTTTGACTTTGCCAAAAAGACAAAGATGTTCGCCGAAAAGCGCGCCACGAGTGTGTGACATGATGGTGGTTCGAACGTCAATATAAAAGTCACTATTTTTGTACAATTCCAATTATTAACAAAAGTGAGAAAAAAGACGTCGGCGATGGGAATGACGTCTACAGGTGGGGCACAAGAAACAAAAACAAGAATGTTTGTATAGCCGCGGATTCTGCAGACTGCTGGTGTTTGCTTTCATCCAAGAGGTGTCAACATTTGTCAAATGTCCCTATTTATGACGAATACCAGAGTGACATGAGCAGCACGCGGGTCTACACAAAACTCAAAGGTGCGCGTTTCTGTGGGTGTCAGTTCTAAAACGTCAATACTTTTTAGTTGACGCACAAATCACATTTAATTTACGGAAGCTTATGAAGTTTCCCATTTCAGTGTCATACAAATAGCGCTGTTTGTAACTCGAAGATCAGGTGGTTTTTACAAAGTAAACAAAGTGTAAACAGTTTAGAAGTAAGATGGAGTTATTCATCTAGCGGTCAAAGCAACGTCGATTGTGACTAAACTCTGTGGCTTCCTTTTAGTGACACCAGCTTAAGCCCGCATCATCCATTGCAATTTTCTAACACAGCTAAACTGCGTTGGAAAGCGCACGTTAAGAAAAAAAAAAAAAAAAAGACGAGTTGAACATGCGATACAGTAAATGTATTGGCTTATTGGGAGATACTCATCCCTGTCCAACTACAATAAGTTATTGCTATACAAGCAAGTTCTAAAACCAGTATGGACCTACGGGCTCCAATTGTGAGCATGTACATGCCAAACAAATTTACAAAAAATGCAGGTTTTTCAAAATAAAGTACTAAGGAACATAGTTAATGCAAAAGAAATAGTTTTAGGAGATTCTGTGACTCAAATACTCCCACAGCGGCAAGGCTGCATAAAGCCTTGGCAAGGACGGGGGGAATACCGACGTCTCTAAAGAAACCAGATGGTAGCTATACAGAAAATGAGGACCAGCGGGCGCTACTGCTTCTAGAAACTCATTTTCCAGACAGCTCCCTTAGCAGCGATAATGGGAACGTGACCATTTTAGCCAGACCCCGAAAAGAGGACTGGGAAACAGCATCAGCCATCTGCTCTAGGGGGAGACTGAAATGGGCCATTAGTTCCTTTCAACCCTTCAAGGCACCAGGGGTGGACGGTATCATACCCGCTCAACTACAGAAAGGGTGGGAATGTTATCCAACCACACCTGATCAAAATAACAAAAAGTAGCATTGCTTTGGGTTATATACCAACGCAGTGGAGACGGGCGAGGGTTGTGTTCATACCTAAAGTGGGGAAAAAAGACTCATCTCACCCAAAGTCATACAGACCCATTAGCCTAACGTCGTTCCTTCTAAAGACTGCAGAAAAGGCAGTTGACAACTATCTAAGGGAGGAAGTACTAACGACATCCCCCCTTCACTATCGGCAGCATGCATATAGAGCGGGCAGATCAACAGAGACCGCCTTATATCAGCTAACGGAAGTGATTGAAAGTGCTCTAAACTCAAAAGAGACGGTATTGTGCGCCTTTCCCGACATTGAAGGGGCGTTTGATAATACCTCCCATGAGGCCATCAGACGATCCCTGGATAGAAAAGGAGTAAACAACACAATATCCAGGTGGATGTGTGAACTACTGAGCACCAGATCAGCAGAGACTCAAACATCAACCGGAACTATCAAAGTAAACACAACTAGAGGATGTCCACAAGGAGGGGTACTATCACCCTTAATGTGGAGTCTAGTTGTGGACGAACTATTGGAGAAACTAACCAGCATTGGCATTAACTGTCAGGCATATGCCGATGACATAGTATTGATTGCCAGGGGAAAGTTTGAGGGCACTCTTTGTGATATCATACAGATGGGACTAAGAGCAACCCAAGAATGGTGCCATACAGCAGGACTAAACATCAATCCGGCAAAAACAACTATAGTGCCATTCACAAGGAAAAGAAAACTTCAGGGACTGAAAACAATTCGATTATCAGGCACAACACTGATTCCAGTCAACGAAGTAAAATACCTAGGAGTACACCTAGATAGTAAGCTCATCTGGCGTAAGCATACGGAAGAGATTTCTAAGAAGGCAACACGCGCTCTTATGATATGCAAGAGCTTAGCAGGAAAGTCGTGGGGATGTAACCCAAGTATCCTGCGATGGATGTACATTGCAATTGTGAGGCCTATGATCACATACAGAGCTGTAGCATGGGCAAAACGAACCAGTCTAGTCACAACAAGAGACACTCTTAGTAAAGTGCAAAGATTAGCGTGCCTGCCCAACTTCAGCCATGGAGGTACTCTTAGAGCTAACTCCTCTACATCTCATGGTTGAGGATACGGCATATAAAACAATTCTACGGATGGCAAAAGAAGGAATCGGAAGGGAGAAGTGCATTAGTTCAAAAGAATATAATGTATGGTTCGAAAAACTTCCACTTCTAGCTATACCCAGAGATGATAGCATCAGGAAATTCAATTTTGAGAAGAATTTCATAACGAAGCTCAGCAATAAGAAAAATTGGAGCAATGAATCCACGATTTACGGACTGAGCCAGCACACTGTAAAATGGTATACAGATGGATCAAGAACGGATGAAGGAACTGGTGCAGGAGTGTTTGGGCCAGGAACTAAACACTACGAATCCATGGGCAAATGTACCAGCATCTTCCAAGCTGAAATATGCGCCATAGATAGGTGCGTTCGAATCATCCTCAAGAAAAATTACAAAAACTGTAATATAGCAGTGATGTCAGACAGTCAAGCTGCCATCAAGGCACTTGACGCCTATATCATAAAGTCAAAGCTTGTATGGGAATGCCTGCACAAGCTTAACAAAATAGGTAAAAACAACAGAGTAACCATTTGCTGGATACCTGGTCACAGATGCTCTGGCAAGACAGGGGGCGGCGGAGCCCTTTATTGGCCCTGAACCATTCTGCGGCATAGGGGAACACACCCTACGAGAAGAGTTCAGCAAAATAGAAAAGGAAAAAAGAACCGCAGCTTTCAAAAATACCCAAGGCCTGAGGCAGGCTAAGAAACTTATAGGGAATTACAACCTAAAAAGATTCAAAGCATGTATCGGTCTAGGCAAAAACAACCTAAGAATCCTTACGGGTCTCCTAACGGGACACTGTAGGCTTAAAGAACACATGACGAAACTGGGCCTATTGGAAGAGGGTCTCTGCAGATTCTGCGATGAGAGCGCTGAACCCCAGACCACATTCAAGAATCCTGTGGAGCACTAGCCCACAAGAGGATTAAACATCTGGGCAAGTACCAGCTAACAGATAAGGATATACAAACCATAGACCCACTACTCATTCTCAGATTCATCAGAGAAACTGGTTTGGATGAAGTGCTCTAAAGTTTATATTCTCGCCAAGGCAAAGACAGAGCAAACCCTCAAACACGGTTCTTAATGGAATTGTGATGCGATGGCGCTCTGGAAAAGGGCACGAACCTTTCCAAGGTATAAGCAGGGGGCACAAGGTCGCAGTGCACTAGACCCTCTCTACTATTATTATTATTAGTTAATGCACCTTGGTACATACGCAATGCCGATCTGCATAGCGATCTAAATGTTGAAATGGTTGAAGATGAGGTTAAGAAGGTTGCTCGGAGGCATAGAAATCGGCTTCTCAACCACGTAAACACAGAAATAACAGAACTTTTAAATAATGACAATGTTATCAGGTGACTGAGACGTATAAAACCTCTTGATCTGTAAGATTTAGCTAGGGCTAAGAAATTAGGTATTAATTTCAAACAAAACAAGTTTAAAAATCCGACAAACGGCGGATTTATCTCTTTAAATTCATTAAACTATTCAAAATATAATTTGCTGATTAGTCGTACGACTAGGTGCAATCTTTTTCGGGATGGCTTACGCCAGTCCCCCGGGAGTTTTTTTTTTTAGATAAGTTTAAGTCCATCACTATTGCAGAAGCATCCCTCGCGTATAGCTCTGCAATGCTTTCGATGATTTTTTACTTCCAGCGAATTCCCAATACAAAAAAAAAAAAATCCATTGCAATTGCAACACTGTTTGGGAGGGAGGCGGCGATGAAATGGAAACAGGTACATATAAATCCAACGATAAAATGTAATTTAATGAAACAAATAACTCACGCGGGTGAATAAAGCGGTAATGTGGAATTTGTCCTGCTCCTGGTTGGCCAGAGGAACCTGCAGCAGCGGCAGCGGCCGCCGCTGCTACTGCTGCTGCAGCTGCCGCCGCAGGGTGCATTAGGCATGGCTGCTGTACAATGGGATGATATTCGGTCTGCTGTTGATGTGGAGAATGCGACAATTGCACTTGGCCCTGATGTTGTCCCCCGGCAGACACATTACCCCCGCCTCCGTTCAGCACTAGTTGCTGGTGTGTTCCGGAAGATGTGACAATTTGCTGCTGTTGGTGATGGTGGACAACTTGCTGCTGCTGCTGTTGTTGTTGTTGCTGCTGCTGTTGCTGCTGTTGTTGTTGGTGTTGCTGTTGGTGTTGCTGTTGGTGTTGCTGTTGTTGTTGCTGCTGTTGTTGGTGTTGTTGATGCTGTTGATGCTGCTGATGCTGTTGATGCTGGTGTTGCTGATGCTGTTGGTGTTGTTGTTGTTGCTGCTGCTGCTGCTGTTGCTGCTGCTGCTGCTGCTGCTGGTGTTGTTGTTGTTGTTGTTGTATCACAGTCAGTTGAGGTACTGTTGCAGCCATCGCCACATTTAGCGGCATTGGTGCACCCACCGGATGCCCCTGATTTGTACCATTTCCGCCGCCCGATGCAGCAGCAATACTGGAGATGCTATAATTCGACATATAACGGGAGACCATCTTGTTTCGATTGTTTTGGAATTATTTGCTTGGAATTACTAAAATATTGCTTGTTATTAAAGGCTTGATGAATCTGTCTCGTTTAGTTTCGTTTCGTTTCGTTTCAATATAAACGGCGCGTTTGCTTTTTTTGGTTTTTTGTTTTATACAAATGCTATGCTACTATATGTATATATACGTACGATTTTCGATTGATCGACTTACTAAACTACTAGCTACTTCTTAGTTATTTGAACACATCGAGTTCCCATAAACTTCTTGCTGAATTTATTGCTATTTACGATCTTCTTCTATAGAGTTCTACTTTGTTTTTTTTTTCGCTATTAATTCACTATATTTTGTATAATTATAAATAAGTACACGCACACACATAAAAATTCCCTTTTTTTTTTTGTTTGCTTGGTGTTGTTCGTTTGTTTCACAGTTTAACCTGTTTTTTCTCCTTTTGTTTTGAATTTCGCGTTTAAATTAGAGAAAAACGAAACCAATCTCGTTTCGACAAGTGGGTAAGGGAAATGGCTCTCTGTCTCCGTTTATGAATATAAAATATGCGAAGAAGAGTTTGCAGAACCCACGCAAAATTGTAAACTAATAAAATTAAAAACAGAAACTAAAATATTGTAAGACAAAAAAAAAAAAAAAAAAAAAGGAAAAACTAATATTACAATTTCGATAAACTTCAGGCTAAGAATTTGCTTATTTTTTAGTTAGATATTGGAATTGCTTTCTTGAGTTTCCTGATATATATTTATATAAATATTGTTTTCTGCTGTCAACAGTTATAATTAGTAATAACACTTAGTGATGTGGAGCAGCAGCAGCAGGATGATTGCAGCCTTTTGCTTTTCGAGTTGTTCTTTTTATGGATTTTCTTAAACAACAAATAACTTCTGCATAGGTTTTGTTGGTGCTGTGTCCGGCGTATGCCTCTACAAAGCTGCGTCGATATTTTATAACTGTTGATGCTATTGCTTAGGTTGATTGAATTTTTTGTTTTATATTTGTTGAGTATGGGCAGATGATTTTGTTCGTCGTTAATTTGTTGCTGTTGCTTTTGTTGTGTTGGAGTTTGATTTAAATTGTTGTTGATGCACTTGTTTGATTCAGCTAACATTTTTTGATTTTATTGCAGCAGAACTTTATTTGTATCCGCATCAATGTTGCCTTTTTCTTTGAGAAGAAAAGGTTTATCCTTGACACTCGTTTTGTGTTTTAAAATTTTTTTTGTTTTTTTTTTTTTCAACTTTTACTTTTAATATTCACTTAAGTCCTTTGTATATTTATTCTTTCACTTCTAAAATAAAATTAATCAAGTGTTCACAGTTACTTTACGGAATTGCTGAATTTTTGCAAATGAAATGACTTCCCCTGAGAATTCTTGGCAAGTGATTAACTCTAGAGAGAGGGCATTCAGGAAAGGACAGCGAAAGAACTGCAGGTAAGCCACAGACTGCAGTGCATAATGTCATTAAAACGGACCTTAAATTGCCAAGGGCAGTGAGATTTTTTTCAGGTAGCTAAGCGAGAATTGTGTCGACCTTACACAATGAAAATGTAATTAGCTTTTGATAGAGAATTCACAGAACAAGAGAGTTCTTTCAACAAACAATGTGCAAGTGTGTTGGACATCTGGTTCTTATCACTTACACTTAGTCTGTAAGTCGCCGGCTGGTTATCGTGTGTTTCGTTTTGTTTTGACAATCAGCGAAGGCCACATGGATATGGATTACAAAAACATCCGCTACCTACGACAATGCGCCGCCGGTACATAATATTACTATTGTCTATGAAGATGTGAGCGAAAAATAGTTTCCGAATCGCGTCCTTAATAAGAGTATGACAGAAACGCTCGAACTTTTGCCTACAGAATGGTACAGCTTCAACATAAGCGCGGGTTTCTACTTGCTTATGAACTCATAGGTAACGGTAGGTTAAATTTTGAAAATAGAAAAAAATAGAGATAACGTACACATAAAAAAGTACAATATCCTTTTCCGAATGTCTACTATTTACTAGGCAAAGATAGTCGCAGAACAGAACGGCATCGGGAGAGCTAGAGATCAGCCTTTCACTGAGAGTTCTACTACAAAACGTGAACTCCTGCAGCAGATTTATTGTTTGATGTCTGCGAGTCATAAAGCAGGTTCAATGTTGAGGTTTGGCGAATACAAACTCGGATTCATCAAAGTAGTTTTAACTAGGTTAGCCGTGTTAAGTGGAGCTGATTTCTTATGAACACAAGAACACAAGTAAACACTTCTACTACGTTAGGAAAAAAAAAGTCACCTTGAGTACTCAGTAGGAAAGTTCTTGACTAAATTTGTCGGCTACTTGATTCTAGGTCAATACATAGTCAGACACACACATCATCCACCAGACTCGGTAAACTAGAGTTTTAATTATCTCCAATGAGTTAACGTCGTCTGTTTTTGTGATTACTACTTTTGATTAAAGCAGTGTTTGCTCAGCTTTTTCGTTAGTTTTTCTCTGTGTGAGAGCCACTAGCACAGTTTTGAGAGGTTGTTCACTAAAGAAGTAAACAAACAGACTTGAAATGAATGGTCCAAACAAACTCCAAAGGAATACCGAATTTCGATAGTTGTAGGTATAAACAGGGACCAAGTTCTGTTTGCATTTTGCCACAGTTTACTGCATCCTTATTAAGAATTACAGGACAAGCTGCACGGCCGCCTGCCGCAGCGATAAAGTTAGCATTTAATTTCGACACTATGTCTAGTAAAAGGTTATTTATGTGGTCACAATGTGCATACTTAAGTCAAATCTTTGAAATCACCACTACATCTACTAAGTGACTAAAGCTATTGACAAGTCCGTACACGGCACTTCGTGGCAAACTCCGTCAAAACAATGAATATTTGAGTCTAAAACAGTAATAAAAAACTTGCTAACAACGTATCTTATAGCGTTCAACCTGCTCTACCTACCTGTTAACCATACCTAAACGCAGATGACATAGTTATGCTAATCTCCAGGTTATGGAACCTATCGAAGCTGAAGGAGGCCAAAGGTCTAGCGAGCCGAACTCATAATTGTTTACCTACTACAAAATACAAAATGACAACCAAACCTTAAGCCAAGTACCTGGGTGGTGGTTTTAACGCCAAATTAAACTGGAAAAGTAATAAATAAAAAATAGAGAAAGTACTGAATGCTTGTTGCGCCTGTAGAAAGTCTTATAACCGCGATCCGAGACGTAGGGCTATACCCTAAGGTGGTTTCCGATTAAAGAGAGAACAAATCCTAGTTCTTTTTTTTTACTCGCCTTGTGCCTTACGCCACTCACGGCATATCAGTACTGTCGTAAGTGAATTGTAAACTAAAGGGAACGCAAGTCTCCTCAGAAGAATTAGTAATACTGCAATGGCAATCACTTTTCTGCAAATAGGTACTTTGTTGGGTTCCTGGACATTTTGGTGTAAAAGGACACTAGCTCTGAATTGTTCACGCTGTTAGCTGACAGACAAATTCTACCAGTATCGAAATTGTTTAAGGAACCACTTGTGGTTGGGTCATGAGCTGTAGCTCGTAACCAGCACTAGATATTTGACGCTTATCTATGTTTTGATAGACCAAATACGATTACTCGGTATTAGAAACAAATGACCTCTGCAGATCGAAGCCCGAAAGTACCTCCACACAAACTTTCTTTACAATTGGCTTCTCGGTTGAGGCTCTGGTTCACACCGAAGAAAATTCAGCCACTTGCACAGATAAGGTTGATGTTTTGTACTCTTTATTCGCTAGCAAAAGTCCAAGTAGGAAAGTTCGATTTCCGTTTTAATTTAAAACGATTTAATAGGTCAATGCTCTCTACAGGGGGATTACTTCTTGAGGTCCGTATGTACATACAGACACAATTTCCAAAAATAAGTTAAGCTCTTTTATTTCAACGTTTCAATTTGAAACCTAGGTCAGGTAGAAGGGACAGAAAAACCGTCACTAACCTAACCTATAAAACAGACTGTTATGTACATCTGGACCGGCTCACTGTTTATGCGAGAGTTAAGCAGTTTAGCAAAAGACATGGTATACCTACTTCAAACAGAGGATGTTAACCTCATTTGCTGTAACAAAAGGTAAATAACCCACATAACTGTGAAAGCCCAGCAGCACATAAGAACAAGTTGCAACCAATCGATGTCAAGCCGCCTCAACAAACAGTAGCAGTAGTTGCAGCAGATATCGTTCTACATCACCGCTCAAAGCACACCACCGCGGGTTCAGTTAGTCCTAAAAGGACACACACGTGTGCACCAACAAATCTATTACTTTTCCCTCCCATGACAGCGAAGAAAAATCACTTCTCACACTCCATCAATGAGCATACAATTTTCCTTCCTAGTCACCTTGTACCTATTTCTGGCTCATTTTCACTAATAACCCATGTCCCTTGCGATGGATGATTTTCTTTTTTCTTTCAATTCAACGTGTACACATTGCACTTTTGTTATTTTCACTTCAGATTTAGAATTCCATATTAAAAAAAAATCCATTCCTCTCTTTCTAACCAATAAATTCCTACTTCAACAATCTACACACACAAACTCAAAACGAAAGTGGAGTAGGTACACTTGTCGTGTTCTTTGGGGGAACAGGACAACAGGGTAGTGGAAAAATCGCAAGAACAGACAATTCCGTTGAATAACTGCACAGCCCATATGAACATGTAGAATAGCAACATTCATGTAACAAAAACACTAATTTTCTGTTCTTTTGACTACTCTATTCTTTCTTTACACGAGCGCAGTTTCTGTCTGTTTTTTCATAGTTGCGCTATCCCACTCTTAATCACGTTTCAAACAAAACCGAAACTGTATAGCTCCTTTTCTTTTCTTTGCGAAATGTACATAATATACGCGACCGACCGACGAAATCTATATAACAAATACAAAACGTTTTGTAAATTACAATTTCTCTTTGGGGGAAGTGAAACTTTTTTTTTTTCTAACTTTCGCATTTAATATTTTCTTTCCACCAAGCAATGTCACCGCACAAATAAGGAACCCTTCGCATTTTCACTAATGAATAAAAAAAATACAAGCATTTTCGTTGTACTAATAGCAAAAAATGTCCCTTTTCCTTCAAAGCTAGTTATTCATCACTTTCACATTCGAATGGTGGGGGGAAGTAGAAAATTAGTTTTTCGCCTATTAAGATTTTCACACAATAAACTTTAAAAAAATATTTCACACAGGGCAGCACTCTTTATCGATGAGTTGCGAAAAAAAATTCTTTGATCTGCGAAAACAAAAAAAACATAGTTTTTGCTTTTTCTTTGGAGAAAGAAGAGTTTTTCCATCTCTCCAAGGGCACCGAATATTGATGTTATTCTATTTTTTTTATGTTAAACGGATATCGAAGGTTTTTAATTAGCAATAAATGTTTTAAAAAAAATTAAATAAAGGAATGTACAAAAATTGTTTTCTCTGTTCCATAAAGAACACACAAAGTACGGAAAAAAAATACGAACGAGAAGAACACAACGATGATTATGAAGACAGCAACTGTAACAAGACGGAGGATGATGACGACCAATGCAAGAGTTCGAAATGCAATGCATGTGTGTGAATATCATGTCGTCTCTGTCGCTTTTAATGGTTGAGGGTGACTCGAATTTAACAAAAAAAATGTTCTCCCTTTCCAACGTCCAGTTGTCGATTTGTTGCTTCACTTCATTTCCCCGCTGCATATCTCTTTTTTTTTTACGAACAAGTGCTATTTGTTTTCTGTGTTTTATTTCACTCCGGCATGCGTGTAAGTTGTGATTTTTGACCGGCTATGCGTGACATTGATGAAAAGAGAGGGATAGAGTTCCAAAAAATCGATTCAAATGCGAAATCAGTGCTACTACTTTTCATCTATTGAAATGTGTCAATAGGAAGAACGTAGCAAAAAGTCCAATCACATCTTGTTGATGTGACCTCATATTGTACTAGAATTTACCAGGGGGAAAAAATCGAATTGCAAATTGAAAGATTTTTATTTTGCGAAGACATTAGATTAAAAATTTAAATTGCGACTTATTTCGCGATTTTGTTCGAGCCCCCAAATAATTTTACACAAGACTCAATAAACATTGAACTGATTTTACAGATGCTACAAAGATAACGAATGCTTTTCAAAAGCTCCTTCTGTAGGAACATACAATAAAATTCTTTCCTTAGAGACATAGAGCTCCAGAAGATTACATCTTAAGCGGAAGGAATTTATTGAACCACCAATAGGCCATTTGCTTTCACAACTACGAACGGTATGTCGCAATGTAATAAACTCGAATTCTTTACGAATAACAATATAAATCGTCAAATATGTATTCATTCCAAAATATAATTTACTATAATTTGAACTAAAGTGGTAGCACTGAAAACAAATTGATTTGGAAGTACCTAACTACATCAGCAGGTTTAATTTATTCGTGCGTAACCATAAAAAAGGGACAACAAAATGGAGTAAGACCACATATCGTATGCATCAACAACAGAAATGAAAGAATAAACAAGAGTAGATAACGAGTACATTATCTCTTTCATTTATGTAAGCAGCTCGCTCACTAATTACCATACTCACCACACCCGCACACTTTTACCATAGTAGTTTAACACAATACACAACTACATGTGATTGTAGCAGATTTTTTTGAAAGTGGATTTTGGATATTCTGAATTGGAATTTTCGCATTTTTTTTTTTAAATAATGTAATAGATTTTTTATGTTAAGTTAATTTCAAAGAGTGATGTATGAAATTTAATTTGAGAAAAATTCACCAAATTGTCGTATAAATGTTTGATTACAAATCTTAATTGCAAAAATCAAGGAAGTAGTAATCAGTATGCGATTGTTTTAAATTGAGAAGTTTTTTTAGGCGAACATTTTGTGCTTTCATATCATTTATAATAGTAATACGGTTCTCTATTACAAAATCAACATAATACAATGAATATTTAGATTTACATTTATTTGGACGGGAGTGATAATGTTTAAATAGTTTCTGTTAACACTTACCGGCTATATAGTAGATCGGCGTTAAAAATACTCCTCTCTCAGATGGTATATACCCTATTCGCCCCTCTTGCGCAGCAATCGGTTGTTGTTGCTGCTTTTGATACAGATTGTTAAATTCGGACAACTTTAAAGTCTTAAAAGTGTTTTAAGGGTGTTTTCTGACGTTCCTTGTTATTGTTATTATAATTTGTTTGTCTTTTTATGTGTGTTTTTTTCAAATTTAATCACTAAAATTTGTTTTGATGTTCTTGTTGTTAAAGTCGTTTTACTTTTCGTCAAAGTTGCTGCAGTGTGCGCTAAAGTTCGCTAAAGTTCGTTATAAAATGACTGCGGTATTTGTTTGATTCGTGCTGCTTGGGATGGTTTTGGCTTGGGTTTAGATGATAAGCGCACTTTTAGGTTATATTCGTATTGCTTCTACTTAAATTCTGATGAAGATTTAAAAAAAAAACGAAACAAAATGCATTTATTGGTAGGAGTAACATGGAATAGGATATTTATTTATGCAAATTTGTTCGTCAGTTTTTACTTATAGCTTACCTTGTTTAAGTACTAGATTAGGGGGTACGTTACAGTTAAGTTCTTTTCAAGTTATATTGATTAAACTTGTTTTTGTTTAGTTGCGTTTTCGTGTCTTGTTTGCTCGTTTTATCATAATTCTAGAAAAGAAAAGGAAAAGAAAATGTAAGTAACATGACAGGAATGAGACAATGTAATTTGGGTTTGGAAAAGCTCAAGATCAACCAGAAAAAACTGACAAAATATAAAACACCATAAGTAGTAACAGCGGTATTTAGAGACACAAAAAAAGCCATCATGAGAATATCGAAAAGCATTTTTTTAACACGGAGGTCAAAAGGAAACTATCTGTCAAAGTGGAAACAGCTGCAGTCATCGTTGTATTTACATATAAAATTACGCAGTACAAGATCTTGTTCCTCAAAAATAGAAACTTAGCGAATCGGAATGGAAAAAACTGAGAAGCTTTCTCACGACCGACAGGTAGACTTTTAAATGTTTCGCAGTCGTTTGCAAGAAATGGCGCAGTAAAAAAAATGTTGATTCGATTTTAATTGACGCGCCAAAGATACGAAACTAACGTCTTCATAAAAGCAACAATAAAATAGAGTCAACTCCCCTTAATAGCTGAAAAAATCGGTTAACTGAAACACATTTTTCACGGATATTTTTTTCAATTGTCCGAAGAAAATACCGCTTAAAAACGAGCCCAAAGAATCACATAACATAACACCAAATCAATGGAAACCTGGAATTGGATAACTGTGTGTATATTTGACATAACCCAATATTCATACTGAGAGTGACATGACAGGAAGCGATAGAAGCCAACAAACATCTGTTTTTCGAGTGCTGAAATCTGGAAAAAAAAAATCCACCTAACGCCCATGATTTGACTGCAAAAAGAAAACAAGATGGTCTCGTTGCCAGAAACTGATGTTCTACGCACTCATTGAAAGACTTTTTAAAGATAGAATTTATGAACGAATACAAGAAAAAAAAAATACCATTACCGTCCTGTAATCTCGAAACTTGAAAC
This sequence comes from Cheilosia vernalis, assembly GCA_949126925.1. NCBI lineage: Eukaryota > Metazoa > Arthropoda > Insecta > Diptera > Syrphidae > Cheilosia > Cheilosia vernalis. The sequence goes on from OX421363.1 coordinate 15,799,469, forward strand.
AATATTTTTGCATTATCTAACGAGTTCTCTGCGGCGAAAATTGCACACGTGCTAGCCACTTATCGGCATAAGGTACTGCCTTCCCATACCTCGCGACCACCTTCATTAATTGATAAAACTCTCAAGCGAATAGGGTACAATATTGCACTATGGATAAATACGCACAAGCCTTTAATCGGCACACGAGCCAGACTAGGTACGCACTGTTTAAACAACAGCGTTTCTTCCGTTGAATCGTTTACCGATGTGGCATGTGGCATGTGGCATTGTGCTGGATTACATTTCCTAATGCCACTTGTCTTTATAGACGACATTTACTACCTATCTGCGTTTCAAAATTTCACCATTTCCAATACTGGATTGAGTATCATGTCGTCGTGCGGGTGCTGCTCTCTGAAAGGGGCCATAACACAACACAAAATCCACTTAGGGTCAAACGTTTGCGGTTTTTTTTGTTTTTTATTAAAATAAATAAAAATTCTTTACGAAAACATAAAAACTACTCTCAATGTCGACGGAGGAGAGTTTGTGCTTCACTTGGAATGGTGTTATTCATGTCAGAGCAAAGCAAACCTTATCCAGCTTTCCAATAAACGTATAGACACAATGCTGAACGCACAACGCAGCACCGTTGAGTGGAATTGTGATGCTGATTCGAGTAGGGGAATCTACATCTCCAATGTGAATTGAATAAATGACAATCTTTTTTAATCGTTCGTCTTGTGATCTTTCGCGTTCTCTTTATAAATCATTTTTGTTGTTGCTGGTCTTTTTGTACTGCTGATTCTGATTTACTAGAACTGGAGACGAAGGGGTCAGATAAGAACAACACTGGAACTGGAATGCGTGATAGTTAGTGACACAATAATAGATAATTTTTCGAGAAAATGGACGATTGTGCACAAACTGTCAGGCGACCATTGTTTTGACTTGTCAAATGTAAATAGAGGCGTCAAAATTTAGACGCGTGACTTTAATTCCTGTCACAAAGAAGTGAAACCTTAGCTTCGGAACACAAGCAAGGTGTGTTGTTTTTTTTTGTCAAGGGTTGAACCGACTTATGTATATGGGGAGTAAGTCAGATGGTGACAGGTGACAGCTCCCACATTCCCAAAGTGAGTTAATGGCATCGCAATGTTAGTATTGATATGGTTGATTCCCAGTCTACGTGACTATTCGTGAATACATGAATGCTAAGGCCAGGGATTGAATTACCGCATCCGTGATCGAGTAATACGTGACTGAAATTAGTTTTTGTTTTGCTTGTTATATCCACAAAATTCAGTGACGTGTGGTTCGCTCACGAATGCGGTAATTCGGCCCCACTATTGCAATTAAAGCGCATCCGTGAATGACCTCAAGGTCTACTTGTTTGTACCGTATGGATACCGAGTCCCATTTTATAACGCGTTAAAGATTAGGCCCGTTGCGGAAAGTTTGGCCGGGTTATTTCTGTTTAATTGTTTGTAAAAGCGTTGGAGTCTAGAGATTTTATAACTGGTTAAAGTGTCAAAGCTATGAGTACTCTCGTTTCAGAGATCCCAGTGTTTTGTTCGTTGCGGTATGTCGAAGAACAAGTCGCTGGCAAATATCTGTCGTTGTACCAACCAATTACAGACAATTGTCGATTGTTTCAAACAGCTTTGCACTTGAATAAAATTAAATAAGAGTCACAGTGACAACTACAATCGATCACATTAAATATCTTTTTTAAACTTCCGGCTGTCAAACTACTTTCTGTCTCGCACCATTTTCTACTATACCTTCTTGTATTCGGATGAAAAAAAAAACACTCGCTCACTAACATCGGTTACAGTAACAGGAGGAAAAATCAAATAAACAACCAACTTGAATTAAAAAAGAGTTATAATTCACTTTGGATCGAAATACACCTTCAAAATATACGTATTGCACTCGACGAGCTGTTGGTTGATTCTGTTGACTGCGATGTGCGATCCCTTGTCGTGAAGTCAGCTTATTTCTACGATATAAAAAGAGTATCAAAAGAAAAACAAAAACGAAACCATATCCTCCAAGAATATCATTTCCAAAAACAAAAACAAACAATTTAATCGATCCTCTCGGGCGTCAACTACTTTCTGTTGACATTAGCAGAGACGGAGAGACTGCATGCTTCTCAAATTCCAAGCTCTTTGCTCTTTATCCGCAGAAAACTGTGACTAGCCTGTGTACTTCATTTTATTGTTGTTATTTTTGCGATTATTTCGAATTGATTGGATTGGAATTGGATTGGACGTCTACGAGGTGGTAGGAGATTTGTGAAAAATATAGTTTGTTTTGGGTGGACGGTTGCCAGTAGGTTAGCGTTGTTTGATCAAATTTGAGATGTTGGAAATACGAATAACCCCAGAATCGGTCTCGTTCAGTTCGTTGATGTTTTTAAATGTCAACTGACAGATGGATGACCGGTGATCCCCACCGCTACAGTACGATTAAAGTTCTACTTCAAAATCGTATGGCCTACATTTTCGATGTCGTAAACTGTCACATAAGCAGGGAACGTATTTTGTTGACATTGCCTTTTTTTGCCTTTTTTTTGCCTTTTTTTTTCCTTTTGTTACCCATATTGCCCTTTTTTGCCTTTTTTACCAATATGGTTTTTTTCTGCCTTTTTTGGTCATATTGAAAGTTTATGTGAACTTTCTTCTTAACTACAAAATTTAAAAAAATAAAATCGCTGAAACACCACCGAAGTTTGCACGAATTACTAATCTCGCCAATAGAGTACTCTGATGCGACTAGAATGTCGCATGGAAACAAACCTTTTTGGTCAAAATGCCTGTGTTTAGTTTGGCTTTTTGGATAAATTTCTTACCAACTACAACTGCGTTTGTGTGTGAACTTTCACTGTGTTTGCACTAGTGCGCACTGAGCTGTAAAAAACATCTATACCTATATTCTACTACAGTCGTATTAATAATAGTCGCGTAACTACATGTTAAGGTAAGATTAGACTGTATGCCAAGTGGTCATAAAATGCCAATTTCTGACAGTTCTCCTGTCAAAATATGATCATACAGTGTAATGGGCATATCTCATATGCTCTAATGACCTGAATGCCACACATGACCAGGGTAATTTTGACAGATAAAAATGCCCAAATAGCATATAGTGTAATGGGACAATAAGCACGAATGCCAGCACAAACGATTATATGCCCATATGCACTTTCTGGAAATTTCGCTGTGGCATTGCTGGCATTTTTGATGGAACAAGTAGGTACCTATTATTTTGTTGTCATCGGTGTTTGATTAGTTCGTAGGATTGGGATTTGTTTTCATTTTCTTTCTCTTTTTTAGTGGATTATTAAATCTATCATTCGTCTTGTTGGTCTTGTTCTTGTCCCTAATTGTGGTTGTGTAAATACTTTTTTCCTGTTGTGAAATTTTGTTTGTGTAAAAATTGTTTGCTTTCTGTTTGTTTTGCTCTACTTAATAAATTTGCAACTTCAACTTCTTTGATTTGTTTTTCTCTACAGCATTACCCTTCTAGAACATTGGGTAATAAATAAGAAATGCCTTAAATGACCATCGAGGCAAATATGACCATATTGGTAATTTTTGTCATATAGTCTAATATAGAGTTTTGATAATTGTGGCATTTTGTTAATTTGACAGCTAATCTGGTCATTTGCCTTTTGCCATTCATATGCACAATTGGCATACAGTCTAATCTTAGCTTTAGGCCTAACTATTGGCAAACACATTAGTTAAACTCAAATTCCTATTAATAAACATTTTCAGATGATAACTAACGCTTCGTAACTTTCATAAAACTAACTAACGGCAGGAGGTCTGTTAGCGAGCGAGTAAATCATAAAAAATTCGTTCCCGTCAAAGTTGCAAATAAATTAAATTAAAATTTGGAAAATTGTAGAACAATGGCTGACCGGTTTTCAGTGTTTTTAAATAGTGCTAATATTTGGTGAATATGTTAGGGGAGGATTCGGTTATACCATCGCCCCAAATCGAAAAAAGTGTACCAAAAAAGAAAAAAACCCTATTTACAAATAAAATATTCAAAAATAAATACAAATTTTCTGTTGTTTTGCTGTATTTTCTGTTGTTTTTTTTCTATTTCATTCGTCACAACTGAAATTCACTAGCCAGCCGTGATGATAGCCAATATGTAGTAGTTTTCAGCTGTTTTCAGTACAATTTGGTTAGGTGATGCCAGCCATTTTAGAGAAAACATCAGCTAGTTATTATATGAGTTATTTTCTTTTATTAATAAGAATATTTAACTCATGTGTTATTTATTTAACTAGGTGCTAGGTAATCTACGAGTTAGAGATTTTTTTTTTTTTTTTTTACTTAGGAAATATCTTTTACATTAGACTTGAAGTCCATTTATAGCAAAAGTTAATACAATTTTGAATTAATTTAACTTAACAAGTATGAATAACATTAAACAATTAGAGATAAGCAAATAATGAGCATATTCAATTTAGACGATGAGAAATCTACATTAATACATTTCAAAATAAATAATTTAAGAGCAGAAAAAAAAAACAGATATAAATAAAAACATTTACAAACTATAACATGAATTATGAATTATTGACTAGATGTCTGAATAAAACGTTTTCGAAGTATTTGGTACCGCGATGTCTTCGTATATCTAGGGGTAAGGCATTCCACTGTCTGATAACACAAACAAAAAAGTGACGTTCACCTGCACAAATATAAACGATCTTGACGATGCACCAAAATTTATTTTTTCATAAAGATACGAGGGTTCCTTACTAATTATCTTTTTGAGCCCGCAGTACTTGAGATATGTATACAAACTACATCCAAATACGCTTTTTGAGTAACTTGATATGTGATCGAAGCGTTTGAGATCATATATGTATCGGATGACATTATTAAATGCTACAGTTAAATTTCTTTTTGTTTCGGAACTATGACCACAAAAAATTTCACACCCATATGTTATGATCGGCATAATTATTGATTTGGCTAATTGCATTTTAATATGTTAAGTTTCGCAGGCAGCCATAGATCTTACCAATTGACAACCGTATATGATAGTCCCAACTAAGAGTAGAATCGAACCAAATACCCAAGTTCTTATCTGTATATTTGAGTACTGCTCCTCCCAAGTATATTCTCGGAAAATAGCTATGGTCAAGTTTATTCTTGTAAATAATCAAACATTTAGATTTTATTGGATTTAGTTGGAGACAATTCTCTTCTGACCAAGACGTAATATTTTCTAGATCTTTATTTAATTTATCAGCACAATCTTCGATCATTCCAAGCTTGCAGCTTAAATAGATTTGTACATCATCAGCGTACATGTGCAGGGAAGCATTTTCGATTACAAGCGGAAGGTCATTAATAAACATTGTAAACAACAATGGGCCAAGTATTGATCCCTGGGGCACACCAGATCAAAGTTCTAAGAAGCTAGACACGTTCCTATTTAAGACTACTGCCTGTTTTCTATTTGTAAGGTATGAGTGCATCAGATTAGCGGCAGAGTTTGAAAAACGAAAATAGTTCTTAATTTTGGATACAAGTATTTTATGATTTACTGTATCAAACGCTTTAGAAAAGTCCAGCAGTCCGAGAAAAGATACAAGGTTTTTGTCCATAGAATACCTTAGGTCGTCAGTAACTTTTAGCACAGCTGAAACACAACTATGCTTCACCCTGAAACCAGACTGAAATTTAGAGATTAGTTACGGGTTTTTTATTCATACGGCTGCTAGTGTTTTGTGTCGTGTGTGCAATATATAATATTTTATTTCTGCTATATATACGTCTGATAAAAACCGTTAGACATCTGTGAGGTACTTTCTCGTAAGTGCGAATGCTGTCATAGTGTCATCTAGGTTCATATTTCTCTGTGATTTCCTAATTTTGTTTGTGAATAAAGGTGAAAATGCCCAAGAACGCGTGCAAAGATTTAATTAAATTAGAACAATTTGTGTTAAAGTTCGGAAAAGATGACTTTTCCACCGATAGAATGGGATCGATAAGAAACTGCAAAAAGCAAAAGGACCAATTGCTGAAGCTGTGATGAAAAAGTTCAAAGCCGTCTTTTCTGCAAACGAATGACTGAACTGAATCCGAAAAATAAATTGTGTTGTAAATGGTGCTGACTCCAAACTCCCTTTAAATGATGCAGTCGATGACGTGACATCTTTTAACTGGGCTCCACTCGTCTCTCTGCCCATGTGAACAAGTCCTTCAGCTCTTTCAAAGCTCTTTTGAGGGGCAATCGCAGACGTTTGTTTCCAGAACATTTTAAAATGTATATGGTAGTACAGTGTTATTATAATGCTTATAATAATAATAATAATTTTTGGCGCAACAGGTCCGTAGGGACCCTAGGCCTAGCTTCTCGCAACCATTCGTTTTGTGTGAGTTTTCATTTTTGGAACGAATGGAAGGGATCTACAATTTTATGCCGATTCCAAACGGCTAATTGAGAAGCTCTTTCATGACAGTTATACTCTCGGATGTTTGTCAGACATTCGCGAGAGGTGGCGCAGTGAAAAAACCCTGAGTTGGAATTTGGGTTTTTGCGGGATTCGAACCTGAACCCCTCGCTTAGTAGTCCAACACACTAACCACTAAGCCACTGCTTACAATTTTTTTTTTTTGTGCTTTTTAATAAAAGGCATTTATGCCTTTTTCACAGATTAGTATTGCCTTTTTTTGATTTTTTAGGTCAACGAAATCCGTTCCCTGCACATAAGATTTTAGGTTTAACTTAAATCGCTATGAGTAGTATCAGCAAACGGGCCAAAGACTCCTCAAAATCAAGTCACTGTTGGTGAGTTCTGTCGTAGATTACTTTTTTGTTGAATTGATCGACCAAATAAATATGTTAATTGTTTAAATCTGTTTTCAGTCTTAGAGCAATTTTCTCTTCTCTTTAGTGATGTTCTTTTATGTAGTGACTTAAATTGTAACTTATTGTGTGTTGAAGAGTCATGATCATTTATTGAGAAGATTAGTGCACTTGGTCTGGTCCCAGCAGTGAACACAGATCTACCTACACATTTTTCGCATCAAGGTGCCACCTTACTGGGCTTTTTCCTCGCCAATAATCCGAACAAAACACTCTTATTGTCACAACTATCAGCACCAGCATATTCCATACATGATCTAATGTTTGCGACTTACGAGTTTTTACATAACAATACGGTATCTATTAAATTAATAATAATCATCTGGAAACTGATATAATCCATATCAATCGGCAACAAATTTACTTTATGAATTAATTTTCCTGATGCTGTTAGAGATCTCCGTAATAGACATGTGTTCTGATAAAACAAACTACCCTTTTGTCTGAAAACAATTCGTGGTTTACCCCAGAGATACGTGACTTAATGAAAAGAAGGGATAGTGCGTATAGGCAATGGAAATGATTTAAGCTTCCAGAACTATACAACATTTTTTTCGGAGCCTAAGAAATAAAGTTACAATTACAATAAGGGAGGCTAAAAAGCTGTTTTACTTGAACAGGTTAAACCCAAATTTACCTTCACGAACGCTTTGAAAAAATATTCGAGAACTAGGTGTTGGTCGACAAAGAGAGGAATGTCCTCCTGATGTAAGTCCTGATTCACTAAATATTCAATTTGCGAACATTCAATCCGGCCCACGAGATGCTCACAAATCTGATGTTTTTTTTTTCATGTGAAAATGATATCGACGGATCCATCGCAAAATCGATAGGTATACCCATATCGAGCAAAACATACAAGCCCCCTTTGCATCCGCCATGGTTGTTAAAAAAAGAATCATTTATCGCTGACCTTAACATGCTGCCAAAAGTGTCCACACCCCATGAGACTTACAAACAAATGTTCCTCAAGACTCTCGCAAGTTACCGACAAAAAAACTGGTCCTTTGTTTTTACCGACGGCTCAAAAACTAAGCATAGTACATCCTTCGCAGTCGTCGACCAAGATGGCAAAACGTTATCTTACAACTCTCATCGGTACTGTCAGCAGAAGCGATGGCAATTCTAAAAGCCACCGAGCTAGCAAAACCATCAAAAATTATTATTTGCACCGATAGCCTGTCAGTAATCAAATCGATTCAAAACGTTAATAATAAAACGGAGATAATTGCAACCATCCGGGACAAACTAATAGCAAATCGATATCACTTAAAATTAATGTGGATACCAGGACACGTAGGCATAACCGGAAACGAAAAAGCCGACCGAACTGCAAAGGCAGCAGTAGCTGAGCCTACAATTACTTTTTATTGTCGCAATAATAAAGACACTAAAAAGAAAATATTTAGACTCTGGGAAGATATAAGACTCGAGGATTGGAAATCCTACTTACATCACTACACAACGACTAACCCTGAGGCCGAAAAAGCGGTTCACCCAATAAATTGTTCCAACATCAAAAACAAGATATTTTTACGGCTTCGTTTGGGACACACTTACATCACCCAAAGCCACCTCATGACAAAAACTGAACCCGCAAACTGTCATCTGTGTAATAGCAATACAACATTTACTATTAAACATCTGATATTTGAATGTCCTACAGTAAAAACGGCGGCAAAACACCTTTCACCTACAAATAACCTACCGGATCTACTTAAAACCCTACGGAAGTAAATGTAAATTTAGTTTATGAACTCGTGAAAAACCTAGAATTAGAGAATAATATATGATAACTTTGCTTATAATTTACTACTCTCATGTTACGTATAAAAATAAAATAAATAAATAAAAACTATTTTAATTTATAGCCAGCTGAAAGCCCTGGTAGCTAGTGCTGCAAATTTATTATATTGGTAATGTAATTTATTACTTATTAATAAAGTATATAATAATAATAATAATAATAATTTTACAAGACTAGAAGAACAAGATGTTATAAGAGCTGTCATTGATATAAAATCAAATGCTTTGGGTCTCTTTTTGTACAAATAATTTTACCACATATACTTCCAATTAGAACCCATATTTTTAACAAGTTCTTTTCCGCAGTTATGGAAGGTTGCGAAGTAATACCGATTCTAAAGAAAGCAGCTACTCGACTTGCAAATCCCGAATACCAAACTATTTCGATAATTCCATTTCTGTCAAAAGTTTTGGAAAAGACCTTGCATCAACAAATATCGCCTTTTCTTAACAATAACAAACTAAGAAAATTTCAGTCTGATTTCAGGATGAAGCATAGTTTTATTTCAGCTGTACTAAAAGTTACTGATGGCCTAAGGTATTCTATGGACAAAAAACTTATCTTTTCTTGGTCTGCTAGATTTTTCTAAAGCGTTTGATACAGTTTCATACAGGGAATGAAAAGGCGGATGAATTGGCCAGATACGGCTCTGATATGAACCCTCAACTTGCGGACGGAGAGGTGCTACCGCCTTTCAACACTGCTAAGACTTTTATTGAAGGCGTCACCACACAACTGGCTAAGGAACAATGGAGCAACATCATCGGTTGCGTCATAACCCGAAGTCTGTGGCCTGTGGTTGACACCAAAAGATCAAAGTTCCTAATCTCCCTTAATAGAAGCCAAATCCGGATGCTCGTCGGCGTTTTAACCGGACACTGCATCATAGGAAACATGGCTAAAAGGCTAGGACTTTTTGCAAATGACTTCTGCAGAAGCTGTAGAGACGAGGAGGAAATAGAGTCCGTGTAACATCTTCTATGCCACTGCCCAGCTTTACAGGAACGCCGCTCATCCTGTATGGGAGCTAGGTTCTTCGAAAGTCTGGACGACTTGGCAGGGGTACCTCTATCAGACATAAAACTATTCCTCAACAGATCGAAGTGGTTTTGTTAGCCACATGTCCTTTCATGTACACACAGGGTACTCACAATGGGACCTCATGGCTTCTGGGTGAAAACTGCCTTCCCAACCTAACCTAACCTAACCTTGATACAGTAAGGCCCATTTTATTCACTCGAAGTTGAACACAACTTGGGAAGTTTTCCATATAAAAATCCAGAAGTTGTGTTCAACTTCGAGTGAATAAAATGGGCCTAAATCATTAAATACTTGTATCCAAGGTTAAGAACTATTTTCGGTTTTCAAACTCTGCCGCCATCAAATAGAAAACATGCAGTTGTCTTAAATAGGAACGTGTCGTAACTTCGTAGAACTTTGCTCTTGTGCCCTACGGATCAATGCTCGGCCCATTGTTGTTTACATTGTTTATTAATGACCTTCTTCTTCCCTGCACATGTATGCTGATGATCTGCAAATCTATTTAAGTTGCAAGCTTGGAATGATCGAAGATCGTGCTGATAAATTAAATAAAGATCTAAAAATAGTACGTCTTGTCTTCTGACCAATTGTCTCCAACTTAATCCAAAAAAATCTAAATGTTTGATTATTTACAAGAATAAACTTGACCATAGCTATTTTCCGAGAATATACTTGGGAGGAGCAGTACTCAAATATACAGATAAGGCTAAAAAATTGGGTATTTGGTTCCCCCCAAACATTTATAATGCAATTAGCCAAATCAATAATTATGCCGATCATAACATATGGGTGTGAAATTTTTTGTGGTCATAGTTCCGAAACAAAAAGGAATTTAACTGTAGCATTTAATAATGTCATCCAACTCACCAATTGGGACGCTTTTGCCTCAGAGGCTGTGAGAAATGGCCAAATCCTGAACGATCAAAAAATAGGGACACCAGCCGAAATCGATGCATTCACAGAGAATTTAAACAAAATTCTAAGTAAGGCATATGATAAAGCCTGTCCTCTACGGACAATCAAGAAAAGGAATTGTTCTTCGTGGTGGTCCAAAGACCTCCTTGAAATTAGAAGGAAAGTCATACGCCTGTTCAATTTAGCCAAACGCACCAATTCCCAGTCAGACTGGGACTTATACAAAGCCGGTCAACGGAAATTCAAGGCTGCTGTCACTAGTGCTAAACGTACAGCCTGGCATACCTTTTGCAATGAAATAGAAGATACCACGGAATCAGCTAGACTTAGGAAAATCCCATCGAAAGAACCTGCAGTTCCAGGTTATCTTAAAGACAATATGGGCAACTGGACACAGTCTTCAGAAGAGACATTAAGTCTGCTTCTAAAAACGCACTTTCCGGGTTGTATCAAAACAACCGTCCAGTCTGCACCAAGCACTTCAACTACAGCAGCAACAGTTCCAGCTGGTATAATAACCGAGGGAAAAGTTAACGGGGCGATTGAAACTTTCTCCCCTTTTAAGTCTCCTGGGCTGGACGAGATTTTTCCAATCATGCTCCAGAAAGCCAGGTCAATTGTTATACCAGCTCTGACAAGACTCTTCACGCGCTGCCTCGAATGTGGTCACATTCCCAGGGCATGGCATGAAGTAAAGGTTGTCTTCATTCCGAAGGCAGGAAAGTCCAGCCATACGACTGCTAAGGATTTCAGGCCCATAAGTTTAACTTTATCATCCTGAAAACCTTGGAAAAGCTTTTGAACGTTTTTATCCGCAGTCGACTTGACAATAACGTGATCTCAACGGCTCAGCATGCCTACATCAAAGGTAAAGGAGTTGAGACTGCGTTGCATGAGGTCAATCGCATCATAGAAAAATCCCTAAATGACAAAGAATACACACTAGCCGCGTTCCTCGACATTGAAGGAGCATTCAATAATGTTAAGACGTGTGCTGTGAAGAGAGCACTACTCAATAACAATGTAGACCAAACGCTTACCAATGTGATTGAGAGTTTGCTCAATGAAAGAAATATTAACGCAGAATTAGGTGGCATTGAACTTAGATTGACAGCCTCAAGAGGTACACCACAAGAAGGAGTCATTTCCCCCCTACTCTGGGTTCTTGTCATAAATGAAATTTTATTAAACTTCGAAAACAGAGGGGTCAAAGTAACTGCTTACGCAGACGATGTATTAATACTTGCTGCAGGCAAATTCCTACCGACCATAAGCGAACTACTAGAAAACGCATTACGAACACTTAGTTTGTGGGCAAACCAATGCGGTCTTGTAATCAATCCACAGAAGACTGAACTAGTCTTGTTTAGTAACAAAAGGGTGATTCCAAACTTCGATCCTCCAACTATTGAGGGTATACCCCTTAGGGTTGCTGAGAGTGCCAAATATCTGGGTATAATCTTAGATAGGAAGCTTAATTGGAAACCAAACGTCAATGAAAGAGTAAAAAAAGCCGCAAATGCTGTTTACGCATGCAACCGAATCTTCGGCAAAAGGTGGGGACCAAACCCCAAAATAATTCTGTGGATGTATACGGCTGTTGTGCGTCCAATACTCACGTACGGTAGCTTAGTCTGGTGGCAAGCCACAAACAAAGCTTCGAATCTCAAATTAATGACCAAAATACAAAGACTAGCATGTATAGGTACAACCGGCGCAATAAGGACAACACCTACTGCTGGAATGGAGGCTATCCTCAACTTGTTACCTCTAGATCTATACATGCAAGAATCTGCAGCCAAAAGTGCCCTCAGGATCAGCCAAACAAAAAGCTGGAAACCCTACATAACGGGACACACACAGATTCTGAATAAATATGTGGGAGTTGCGGTCATCTCTGACTACTTGTCTCCCCATCTTGACTTCGACATACCATTCTCCTGCTATTTCCCCAGCAGGGAGGAATGGAACACAGATGAACCCACAAAAGGAAAATCGATATCCATCTACACAGATGGCTCTAAGATGGACCGTGGAACAGGTGCTGGAATCTCCTCTGAAGAGTTAAATATACACCAGTCAATCAGACTACCTGATTACAGTAGTGTCTTTCAGGCGGAGGTTCTGGCAATCGCCGAAGCTGCCCATATGGTGTTAATGTTAGCAATACCAAATAACGATATTACCATATTTATTGACAGCCAGGCGGCTATAAAAGCAGTATCTGCTATCGAAATAAAATCGAAGCTAGTTCACCGCTGCCGTGAAGAGCTTAAGGTTCTCTGCTCGCAGCACACCACGCGTCTCTGCTAGGTCCCTGGACACAGTGACAAAACCGGCAATGAGATGGCTGATGAATTGGAAAGAAATGGTTCTGCTATGGATCAAGATCGGGCGATTAATTCAATCAAACCACCACTCTGTAATCTCAGAGAGAGGGTGGAAAATAAGACCCGGATGAAAGCCAACAACAGGTGGAAAGAACTAACTACCTGCGAAATACCACGGAAGTTATGGCCGGAATACAATTCAAGTCGGACTATCAAGCTTTTGCGATTTGATAGAACGTCGATGTATAAACTGGTAGGAGCCCTAACGGGTCACAACTTCCTGAGATACCACACAATGAAACTTAAAATCAAGAATGACGATATATGCAGGGGTTGCGGCGACGAGGAGGTACACGAGGACACACCTCACTTCCTCTGTCAATGCCCAAATATCTGTCACTTGAGGAATAGGACACTTGGAAGATACTACTTCCATGATTTACATGAACTTTCAGATATATCTTTATCTAATCTTTACAGGTTCATAAACGCATCAGGATGGCTGGACAAGGTCGAGTAACCAAGAAGGAAACACTATAGCCAACAACACCGGCTAACCCCCCAATAAGGGCATCACAATGGGACCACATGGACCTAACCTAACCTACATATGTATTTATGTTTTGTGCACCTACATAATAGGCTCCTTTAAGATTAGAAGCCGCAGTGCCAAAGCCCCTCGAAGGCTTTCCCGCTTCATAATCTACAGCTGAAAATACTGTATTGCTATGTTGACAAATCTAGACATTTGGTAACAAATCTTAGATAGTGATCGGGGAAGAAAAATTAAATATGGCAACCAGTCAAAAATACAAATTGTTTTCTTGACAAAATCCATAATAAATAGCAAATATGCCAAAGAGTCTAAAAACATTACTTTTGTTTTTTTTATCACATCAATTTCGTTCGTTCAAATATAGCCTTTGTTTTGACGAAACACCGATAAAAACTTAAAGCTCCGTCTAAATCAATTAAGGGCACAAACCAGCTTTCATTTTTGAACAATTGAAGCGCCAAAGCTTCCGCGGGATACTGGTACAACATTTTTATTAGATTTCTTGGCGCTACTATAGGAATGTATATACAAAGATGTCTAACGCATATCTCGCAGGTGAGAGCGGATCCCCTTTGCCAAATACGAATAGATTTCGATTCTGCTCTGAATAGCGGCTCCAACCGCCAACACTTCAAATCTTGACAATAGCTTCAAGATAGTGACCAACAAAAAATTAAAAAAAAATAAAAGACCAAGAGACACAGACAAAAAAAAAGAAGAAAAAAACAAATCACAGCACTCCTACTGCGACTGTATGGAAATTGGTATCCATATCAGCAGAACTCTAGACAGGGTATACACTGCACACCCCGTACGTGTCTCCTGCTCAGTTCTTTGTGCATATTGAGAAGCTTATTTGATAAGGGATCATCTCCCAGCTCTTTTGTTGACAACGAGTTATAATTACGTTCGGATAGCACTTATACCAGATAGCATACAGACTCATTTTTGTGTAGCCAAGTTTTTTCGCGGTGATTTTCCAATGCTTCAAATTGATTAGCTGATGTGACTGTGAGCGGCTTCTTCCCTTCCATCTCTGTCAGATAGTAGTGCGCAGGCCAGCGCAGAACTGTGTACACAAATCACAAACAGTTGCCCTTTAATGGACAACAACAGGTCTATGGAGATAATCGAATTTCCCTGAATTAATGGTTTGCGGAGTGGGACTTATTATGCGGAGTGGGTAATTATGTTCGAATGTAGGCGAGGAGATGCTACGCGTGGCAGTCTATCTGGGAATTATAGCACAATACGGTGGCCGGTATGTGCGCAACACCGGCCGGTATATGGGTGTGTATTGCAAGTTCAATTTGAGGACATTTTCCATGTGCCACCATTGATTTTTGTTGCTATTGGTTTTAAGTAGTAACAAAGCAATGAAGGTTTACCGCATTATGCTTCAGCGATTTACAAGGTAATGACAATAGTGCCATTGGATGTTACCTTGGCCAAGTCACAGAATTGACACAAGGGAGAAGAGCGCAGCATATACATCGTTCCAGAATCGAAACTTATCAAAGCTTGAAACCAACAAATCTAAAGCTTAGGTGCCACTAATTAATAATACAATGACTACTGGACAGAAAAAAATAAAACAAAGCAAGAGGGAAACTCGATTTGGAAGGCAGACTAAACTGACGCTAGGCTAATGAAGGCGTCTTATTTCGACTTCGCCCACGTCCGTAGCAAATACCTACTATACTAACGTTGATCATTATTATGTCAAATACATTTTGTCATTCGCATTTCGCTCTTCCGCGTGTGAACACAGCTATCATCTTCTGATTGAAAGCCATTGCAATGTCAATATCAGATGCTAGCTCGAAAAAGACAGGTTCGTTTAAGGAGTTTACGTATAACGTCAGCTTTTCTCGGCACGGAAATAAATAAATACAGTTGTATACAGTGCAAAATAAAGACGACGACAGAAATATATCAAAATGCCTGCTAATGACGAATGACATTGGAAACGCGCACAGACTTTTCAAACTTCCGGTTGCTTACAATATCAAACTAGACTGAGTGCTGATTTCTGTAGACGAATTTAAAAGACGAGCGGTTTGGTTTATTCCTGGTGTGGGATGACATTAGGTCGTTCAGATAAAGTAAATAGTGTGCTGAATGGGATAAGTCCCATTAGGCGTTTTTCTTTTTTAGTTCAGAGCTGAGCACTGAACAGAGTTCGAGCATTATGAGCGCGCTCTGAACCATTCCTGCTCAGAGCGTTCAGAGGATGTTTTGTTTTTCCTGTTTTTTTTGTCCTTCAAATGTGACTGGAAGTGTGCATGTACATGTGTACTCAGCTTTTTACTCAGGATGCTCAGTCAAATTATTCTGAGCTCATAGAGCGCGCTCTGATCAAGCTCTGAGCGAAAAAAGAAACACAAATTCGAGCTCTGAAGTGTCTGAGCTAAAAAAGAAACACGAACTTTTTGTATAACAGTTCAGGTTGTGCTCTGAACTAAAAAAGAAAAACGCCTATTATCACAAAAGCGATTAGTGACTCATTCAGGAGACAACTCCGCCGAGCTACAAAACGAAATCAGGTTGTGTGTTCAAAAACGAGGCAATCACATTATTTTTGAAAAATCAGACCAATAACAAGTGCTACATAATGACTGGCGTTATTTAGGAAGCAACTGTCGCTTTCATGATTCGGAAAATGTAAAAAAGAACGACGCTGCAGGGGCACAACATCAAAAGTGCAACTAATAAAGAACTTTTTGCTCAATCTAGGAAAGATTTTGAAATTCTGAGTAATTTTTTGTATAATAAATACATTATGAATATGGAAAAGAAGCTAAAAGTTGATTGTAAATCGTTCTGGTCTTTTATCAATCATAAAAGATGCACCAACGGATTACCAAAGCAACATTTTTTGAAACTGTGTATTCCCCATCTACATCTCCAATCTTACCGGATTCAAATAGACTACCATTTATTGATTTTGGTTCATTGGTTCTTCGAATTGAAGATATTAAATCTGCTATTCGCAACCTTAAAGGTAATCCTAAGCCTGGTGCTGACGGTATTCCAGCCATTATTTTAAAAAACTGCTGTAATTCCATATGCACACCGTTGCTGAAAATATTTAACCGATCACTTGAATCAGGATTATTCCTAGATGATTGGAAGGTTTCCTTTTTAGTCCCAATATTCAAGTCTGGCTCTAAAAATGATGTCGCAAACTACAGAGGTATTTGCAAACTTTCTGCCATTCCAAAGCTTTTTGAGTGCATTGTTAAGAATAGAATAGAGTTTTTTATCAAAGAGCACATATCAGAGTTGCAACATGGTTTTGTTTCTGGTCGCTCCGCAACAACTAATTTGGTGCACTTTACGTCTTGTTGCTAATGCGGTTGAAAATGGGTTTCAAGTCGATGCTGGTTTTACCGACTTTAGCAAGGCCTTTGACTCTGTTAATCACAGATTGCTTACTAAAAAAGTTTGAGTCATTTGGATTTCACTCTGGTATGTTAAAATGGATTTCATCATATTTAACCGGCAGGTCTCAGCGAGTATGCTTAGATAATCATTACTCAAGATCTATTTCTTGCACTTCTGGAGTCCCCCAAGGTAGTCATCTTGGACCGCTCCTTTTTATTATATTTATTGATGATATTATCCAAAACCTTGAATTCTGTCATTGCCTTATGTATGCGGACGATCTTAAAATTTTCCTAAAGGTTAAAAGCCTCTAAGATTCAAACTGATCTTAACAATTTATCTTGGTGTGTTAATAATTGTTTAATGTTAAATGTTAGTAAATGCTCTTGTATATCGTTTTATAGATCTCAATTTCCTTGTTTCTATAATTATGCCATTAATAACTGTCCATTAAATAGAGTTGATAAAATAAAAGATCTTGGGGTAATCATTGATTCCAATCTCACCTTTGTTTCCCATATTGAGTACATAGTGACAAAGGCTAATTCGATGGTTGGGTTTATCAAACGAAACTCTAAAGATTTTTCTGATCCCCATACTTTTTTATCTCTTTTTATTGCTCTAGTGAGATCCGTTCTTGAGTAGGTATGCAGACGTTGTTTGGAATCCATACTATTCCACCTACTCGGATCGTATTGAAAAAGTACAAAGGCGATTTACAAAATATATCTTTTTCAAATTGCGTTGGACTTTTGAACCGTCTTATCAAGCCAGTCTTAGACTTTTGGGCATTATGACTCTTAAATCAAGAAGGCGTCTACATGATATTATGTTTATAAGGGACGTTTTGTTCTCCCGTATTAATAGTCCCATTATTTTATCTATGTTACCTATTTATGCTCCAGAGAGGGTATTAAGAGATCATCTATTCTTTTTCCAGACGAGGCATCGAACAAAGTATGGTCGCAATGAACCAATCTCTAGATCCTTAAGATCGTATAATGAAATAAGTAGATTTATTGATTTTCACATTCCAAGAGTAAGGCTGAAATCCAAAACGCAGTACTGCCGCAGTACTGCAACGTCAAGAGTTCTAAAACATAAAAGAGATCACAGTAATGCAATTCATACCATTTCAAAATGCATTGTGAATGAATCAACTGCGCAAATTAAAGCAAACAACGCATCGTGAATATCTATGATGCAAATGTCAAATGTAAAATTGCGCTCAAACAAAATGGAAGAGTCGACGGCCTCGTAAGTAAATTTAATTATTAAATTTGTATTGTATTTCGAATTAATATTGTTTATTCCTTTAAATTTGTAGAAACAAAAAATGGACTCATAATTATACAAAGCTTTTAATAAGCACAAGGCTGCAGTTTGAGTCCGAATTCCACGCAAAACGGAGGAAGAAAACTGTGCTATGGCGAATGGTTCTACTAGAAGTATAAAAATTGGAGCCAGGATTCCCTTTTCATGTGGATGAAATCATCCGTAAGTTTTTAAATATAATGACCACCTATAAAAGGATAAAAGCTCGGAATCGAACGTCGGGGGAAGCAGCAACGTCCTGGGATTTCTTCGACGAGTTGGACAAGCAGTATGGGACAAAGCATTGTCTTTGGAAGATTCCGATTATCAGGAGAATGTAGATGATCCAGGACAACCCATTGAAGAAGCTAAGGACGAGCTACCGAAAAAAAAGAAGCAGAAAACTTGCGAGCTGCTGGATTTCATGAATTTGGAGTCAGAAAAAGACCGGGAGTATTTCAAGCAATTGATCGACATCGAAAAGGCCAGACTCAAAGTTGACCAACAAAGGGTTGAGGAAATGAAAGATTTAAAGGTGCTCCTTCAATCACTCGTAGATTAGAGCCAATGGTTTTGAGACGTGTTATATGAAATTTGAACTCAATTGTGATTTTTTTTATGTTTTTTGTTTTTTACTTTATTTAAATAAATAAATAATTGAAGTTTATTGTTATAATCATTTTGTTTATGGTAAATTTTAAGCTGAAAAATAAAGTGGTAAGAAGTTCCCTTTTCAATTTTGCTTCGTTGGTCGGAACTGCAAGAATTACATTGGAGGTTTCTTCAACTTGTGGTGGTAATGTAGAGCTGATATGAATGTAATCTGGCCTTTCGTGCATGTGCCAAAGTTATTAATTAAATTGTTTAAAGCTATTGTTGTTATCACTTTCTTCGACATTTTTGCTGTTTAAAAGAAGGAATCAATTGACGTGTGTTTTCAACAAATGTCATTCCAAAACGTCAAGTATTTAAAAGCATCACGGACATAAAGCAGTATAAAAGCATCATTTGAATGCATCATGATCGCAGTATGCAGTCGTTATGCGCAATTTTTTGACGTTTTGGAATTCAGCCACAGCTTTAAAAGTATCATTTTTTGGCTGCTTTATAATGAACTTTAAATTGTAATAATTATTTGGTAGGTATATTATTTATTTATAATACATAAATTAATCTTGTTTATTTTGTATGTACTATTATGTAAAATTGCAGTCTGTAAGCTTGACTTGTAGATGAATAAATAAATAAATAAATAAATAATAGTAGAAGTACCACGGAAATGAGCCCAGGAACAACATCAATCGTCCTCTGTTACAACAAACAAGCCATTAAAAGGCTCTATACAACTCCCCATCCATTTAGAGATGAAAATAGCATGAAGTAAGGGCACACAATCTACCACACAAGCACAAAAGGCAAGTGCGTCATCTAGGCTCCACGAATTTACTTGTAAAATGGTGTATACTGTATGTCGCTGTTTTCACTCGGTAGGACAGGTGATTCTTAGAAATCTTAATAGCATCCCCATAACGTACGAAGATGACAGCCTTTAACAATGGAACCTTCTGAATCCCTTCCAAATGACAAGTTCTACTGAAAATACTCCAAGGAGTCTGTTTACGATACCTATTCGTAAACAACATAATTGCACACACTGGGTGGAGAGAACAGTTTTTGCGAAATCATGGCTTCTTCTCCACTAATTGACTATAGAATGCATAACTTCCCAGAATTCCACCTACGCAGTCTTGTGATGCATATTCGCCATGACTTCGCCCACATACGTATATACGCTAGAGTTGCAGGAGTTGACTTTCGACTGAAATAACAGCTCAGTCGCAGTCGAATTTTTGTACGTTCAGGACATGCAGTGAATTTCTGAGATAATTTCAACGGCTTTGGTTATAAAAATACGTCAGTATCTGTAGAAGTGCAGTTGACTTCACAAGTTCCAGGCTGAAAAGTGACCAAAAAAAGTCGTTCCTTTTCTGAGTGCGATATTTGCTAAATTTAAAGCTTGATTTGTAGTCTTTCGAAAATGTGTGCAGAAAAATGTAATCCGAATAAGAATTAGAAATTTCCATGCAATCAAACTCTAAATAAATATTGGACGCGGTAGCCTACGGGACAGTGCTTATGCGTAGATCGTGCGGCGACTTAAAAATGACTAAATAGTTGGCGCTAGTGTGCTTTTGGGACACCACATGAGTCGAACCGATCAACAACAACAAAGAGCTCTGTCAGATTGCCTTCTCAAAGAGCATATCGCATCGAGTGGAAAGTGGTGTCCAAGTCAGACACATTCAATTCATCAGTTTGATAAGATCTTTCAGCATAACTTCTCATGAACGGACACAAATTAATAAAAATCATTGTGCATACATTCGGTGCTGTGTAAACCACGCCACATGTGAATTTCACCACCGCGTCTGTTGTAGCAGCTGCTTTGATATCGCACACACTTGATGGAATACTGACGTCAATGGATAGACACGGATATCGGGGAGCAAAACACAGTGTTACCACGCAGGAATGGTGGTTACAATTTGAAACAGGACACGACCAAAACTTCAGGGACAACACTGAAAGTGGTACGTGCAAATCGCAATAAATTCCACTGGCTGCTCTACAATTCACGAGAAATAGGGGATGAGTACGGAGCACCAGAAAAACGAAAAGCTGACAACAAAAACTAAAAATAAAGTTTGTTCTGAAGCGGAGACTTTTTCAAGCCGTGGCCGACCATGTTGCCTTTTTACGGCCATGCAGATAGACTAATTCAGGCGCACACCAATCGAAATCCTGGAAAACAGACACCAACGCGATTGAATTCGAAAACAAAAGCCATCGAATGCAAGGCCGAAATTGATAGCGTATCGACCTGCAAAACGATGAATAACACGCAGCAAATTATTTATTTGATTTGGGAACTATACCAAACGTATCATTATTATTACGCTCGTGGCAAAACAACTAAAGCGATGCAGCTGCTGAGACATACCAATATACCGAAAATTAATTGGCGTTACGAAGTTTACTAAGATTTCATAACTCCTACCAGAGTTCATAATCTCGTCGCAAAGACATGTTCATGGGCAAGCAACGATGTACTAAGCAAATCAAGAAACTGGTTCTCAAAACAACAATTTCAATAGACAAAATGAGTGGCCACAGTCGCACATACAAAGCACGTGCATTCATCTAGCTGTGTTCATGGCACCGGTTCCAGATAATACATAAATGCCGTTGTCCTTCACCAGATATTTGGCACTTCGAATGGGGCCAAATAATACCACCACGAACTGACACATGTGCAGAATAGAGAAAAGCCGATTCCATTGCTTATTGGTACGGAAACTTTCCAATTGATAAGCCCCATCTACGGTTTTCGTATAGGAACTCACTTCCTGTGTGTGTGTTCCGAACCAAAATTCTTATAGCCATTCCCTTAATGTGTACGCAACAAACCTGTTCTCTATTTTGAATCGAAACCGAAGGCTTCCCTTTCAGTTTTCACTAGTTTTCAAGTGCTAAATGCACTACTACTCCAGTAGTCCACTTCGATGCCACATCCCAGATATAAATTTTGCCCACGTTGTGCATTTCTGTGACGTTTACAAAAAAACACACAGTAAGCAGACCAAAATCCGTGGAATACCATTTTTTTCTTCAACTTTAAACTACATTTTTAAATCAATTACCGGTAATACGAGATTGTCAAGTCCACTCTACTCTTCGGTGGGGAATTTCCGTCAAAATATACCCTTCACCAATTCACTTTACACTGTCACTAACCCTTGTACTAGAAATAAAAAAAAAAACAATACAAAGGGAAACCCCTTTCAAAAAGAACAAAACTGTATTCCACCACCTTTCACCACGAAATGTCAGAAGAAACAAAAATTGTACTAGATTCGAATGGTTTTACATGTGTGTGCGTCTGTATAGCACTGTTTACTCTTTATACCACTCGCGTCAAGTAGACCACACAACCAAACAAGTTCGCGACCAATTTTACCATGTGTGGCAAACTTCACATGAAATAGGCATGAAACACGTTTTCTCATGTGCCCTGCAAGCCACCATACAACCGACTAGGCGACTACATTATTACACATTAAATCAGCAGCAGCAAAAAAAAAAAAAAAACACAAAACGACCACAAAAAAACGAAAGTACAGTGAAATGAAGCACATTTAAGCTGAACAAAAAGACGACAAACTTCCCCTTCATAATGACCCCTTACCTAACGTATAAACCTATAAAATATCACTAGAAGAAAAACCATCCGCTTACCAAATATTATAACAAGAAATCACAATGCAATTTATGAGGTTTCTCGTTTCTCGAAATGATTACGTTCCCACTTCGGGTTTGTTCGTCGTCTGCTTTCAGAGATTTGCGATTTGTTTTTCAGCTTAGATTATAACCTGGCCAACTCCGGGTTTAATCTGGTTGTAGTATTAAAAAAAACAACCCAAGTACCGTTCAACAGAAAATAAGTCTTTTACTATCACGATTCGGCGAGACACGAGATATTGAACCCTTACCGACAGAACTGAAATAAAACCATGCACACACGCGATGCCTTTCCTTTTGATATATTACAACACAATTGAAGGAATAATTGAATGATTTTCGTGTAAACTTCACGTTTTTTCCTCAATTTTAGCTGTCTTCACATTAGTAAACGCGTGTTCATTTAGGTATTTCACGTATTTTTTTTTTTATTTGTTATCTTGAAGTTTCTACTTTCGATTTTTTTTTCTTTTTGCCTTCGCCTTTAGGTCTTTAACTTACTTAAAAGGTAAATTCAATTCAATTTGGAGACTAGAAAGTCCCGTGTTAAGTTTGTTTTTTTTTTCTTTATGATTTTATCACCATTTGTTACTTTGTTTAGTGTTAGTTATATGTTGAAATTATCGAATTTAGTGTTTTAATAAAAATTGCAGCTTTGCTCTCTCAAATATGACACAGCATTCGTGGCAGCTATTTTTGCGACCCACAAAGTGCGGAACTCTGATTAAAGAACCTGTACAGATGGTGAACTTCTATCATTTGCTGTCAAATATCATACATTTGTATGGGTGTGCGTGCGATGGATGTTGCTGAATGGGTAGAGTGGTATAGCCGGTTATTTTTCCCTGCAGTGGTGAATTGGGTTCAGGCATAAAACTGTTGTTTTTAGTAGGGTACCTAGTACTGGTGTGGAGTAAATTAAGTACATATTCTGACTAAAACCTCATTGATCAGCAAAGGCTATTCGAAGCAAAAAAGAACGTCAACAAATAAACCAAAGTTGTATTCTGTTTTTTGACAGTTAAGGATCATTCACATGAGAGCGACCAACTACCTACGAACGAACGAATATTCGCAAGTTTTGACAGTCCATTCACATGATACATTTAATTTGGTCGCAGAAACCCGCGAATCCAATGACAGTCGCCGTTATTTGTCTCTATAACATTTTGAGTTTGAGGTTAAGTTCGAACGAATGCTTTATTCGTTAGTTTGTGGAACGCGAATTGAATGATGTGGATTGTGAATAAACTTTGACAATTCGCGCCAAGGAATACACCCTTGCGGCAAAAAGTTTGCAATTAGAAATTTCGTTATTTAAACGGTTTATTAACATGTTTTCTTAATACATTTTGATGTGATAAATAACTATCCTCCTCTCAGGCATCATATTCATAATAGATAGAAGCTGCCCAACTGTATTTAACGACCGTGAATTACTGTCACGAATCACGATCCACAAATGAAAAATAGAAACTGTATCTTTATGTGGTATTCGATTGGGCGCTCTCAGAGCAATTTTTATGTTCGTTTATTGGTACAGGAAAAAACAATCTTTTTCAGATTTCAGAGCATTTGCGAATCTAGATATTTTCTCATGTCGTTTTCCAAAAATCAATCTTTTTATATCTAAATAACTTTTCATGTTCCATTGGGACCAAAAATCAATCTTTTTTTGGATTCAGAGCACTTTTTGCAGATCTCGATATTTTTTCAGATCTACACACACTGTCACAATACCAACATATCTACTTCGCACAGCTGTTTTAGGTCATTTAAAGAAGTTTACTTTCAAGACAAATGGGCGAAGTTTCGTGAAAACCAAAATAACGAAATAACATTAATAGCCATGGATATACTTCAGGAGAAATTATTATCTTCATAGTTTTCCTCGTCATCTGAAGACTACGAATCACCAAAAATACTCCGTTTGTATGTGCAATAGGAGAAACATTTTTCAAGTCGATATCCATTTGTGATTTTCGCAAAAACAATTGCAATTTGAACAGCTGATATTGCTGTCATATAACACGCACTAATCCATTTACAAAAGCAGATCAATTTCGTTGCATGTTCCATTCGCCACGTAAAATATGAGATCTGTGCCTTGATTTTGTGCGGTTTTTTCCGCAATGGCGGTGTCGGAAAGGGTTCACGTATAGGCGGATTCTATAAATGTGTGAGTGATGTCGCGAACTGACAACTTC
Source organism: Cheilosia vernalis (assembly GCA_949126925.1). NCBI lineage: Eukaryota > Metazoa > Arthropoda > Insecta > Diptera > Syrphidae > Cheilosia > Cheilosia vernalis. The sequence continues at coordinate 15,824,210 of OX421363.1, forward strand.
CAATTTTTCTTGTTCTTATATCGCTTTGTTCCTGCAAATTCCAGGCGAGCTTTCCCACACGCGACCTTTTTAGGTAGCGAGAAGGATGTCGGATGAGAACAGCGTGACCGTTGTGCGACAATTTGGTACCTTTTGCGAGGACACTTTCCGTTCCTTCATTAGTTGGAAAATTCACATTTTAGGATAGAATATTTTTGACACTTCAATCACTTCAATCATTGTTCAATGTTAACTTCGATAGAATTTTTTCATTCGTGGGTTTGTGGATCCGCGAATGTTTTATGTGGATTGTGAATAAAGTGGGACAGTTTGTTCGCTGCAAGAATTTTCAATTGCTGTAATAATTGTAAATTGAGCTAGTATAAAAATCATTTTTCAATTCATAAATACGATTAAATACATTTGTTCGCAACTCGCGCTCATGTGAATAGTACTTACATTTTTTTTCAAAAACTGTGATTGCAAAATGAATATGTTTAAAATATAACGCGGTTCCCCATTATAGCGTAAAGCCGGCTAATACTTGTTAAATATTGGGAGAAACGAGAAAATACTAAATTTACGTAGTAGCATCAGAAAAAGGCACATTTTTCTTTCATCGCCAGTTTTTTAGGGGCTTTTTAAAACTAAATTGAACGCGATCTTAAAAGTAGGTATAAAAATGAGTTGATAGGTATAATTTATGAACAACATTCAATTAATTTTTATATATTTATAAATAAAAATCAAATCTAAAAGGTTTTCATTTCAAAATTTATTTGAAAACGTGCATCTACTGTTTCATAGAAGTAGTGTCTAGTGTCTAGCTCACAAGCGGAACAATCTAAACGACATCTAATGGTAAAGTGATTTGGTTCAATTTATAAAAGAAAAGTTGTGTGGGAATGATCTACGAGTATTTACAGTGTATATTGTATTGTAAAACTAAAACTAAAATTTATAACCTTTCTCTAACAATCCGGGAGATTGTTGCAAAATTCTGAAAAGTAGCAAAAAAAATAAGAGCGGTGTAAGAAAAAAGTTTCATTTGTAAAGATTCTCCGAAATTTAAGAATTTTAGCACAATATTTAACAATTGTAACACTATAATCGTGTTCTGATAAACAGCAGCGTTATATTTTACTAAAATTCATTTGAAAATCACAGTGTTTCTAAAAATTGCAAAGTTCCTTTTCAAACTAAAACAATAAGGGATACAGTAGTAACGAATATCCTCGAAAAAAGTGCCAAATTATTGCACAACGGTCACGTTGGTCACAGCGCGCGGCTCACTCACACATTCAAATCCGATTCAGGCCGTTCCCTAGCGACATCGCCTCAAAAACCGCACAAAATCACTCTCTTTTCGCACACGTTTATTATTGTCCGGGACATTATTTGCTTGCGAAAATTTGACATTTGTACTCCAGTGTTGCCAGGTATGGAGGCATGTTGGAAGATATTGGCGCCAAAAATACCTAAACTCATTGGCAGACTTATTAAATTGTTTAAGGACGACGATAAATGAAAAATAGGCGGTCATAGCACAAATTCAGACAGATGGAACAGTAAAGAAATTAAATATTTTCGTGGAATGATTTGTTTATTTTGTTTGTGGAATTAACTAAGAAGTTGATCGAACAAAGTTGTTCATAAGGAAAAATTTCTAAAATCTTTTTTTTTAGAAAATTTGAAGATAATTAGCCAATTTTTTCGATAAACTTACTTTATAATCATAAGCCATTTGAAGACCAAGAATGAGTTCAGCCATCAAGTTTTAGTGGTCAAAAAAGCAAAAGAAAATGTTTACGGTTTCGTCATGCGAAAAGAATACGTTTGTTATTGAAGTACCTATGTATTTTTTTTCGCCAAAAAATCACGAAACTTTAAAGTAAATATTCTAAATTAGGACAATTACCAAATGAACATTTTAAGGAGCCAGCGAAAAGTTCGAAATCCAAATCGAAGATAAATTGACAGTGATGGTAACACTGCTACTTGTGTAGCAGCTGATGGAACCCTCCACAGATTATTTTCCGCTGCCATTTCGCAGACGTTTCGTTGTCCTTTTGGAGACCACCGGAAAATTTCGTTTCGGATCATCTGCATACTACGCTTAAGGTTGTTCTGCTGGTAAGCTAGACAGTACTTTAGATGCAATTCGTTTTTAAATGACAAATTTTAAAATGAAAACCTTTTAGCTTTGATTTTTATTTATAAATATATAAAAAATTAATTGAATTTTGTTTATAAATTATATCAACTCATTTTTATATCTACTTTTAAGATCTCTTTCAATTTAATTTTGTGTGCCTTTTTCTGACGGTGTTACAGAAATTTAGTAATTTCTAGTAATATTTAACAAGTATTAGCTGGCTTTACATTATTTACGCCTTATTTTTTAAACATATTCATTTTGAAATCACAGTTTTTGAAAACTTTTTTAAGTACTATTCACATGAGCGCGAATTGCGAACAAATGAATTTAATTGTATTTATGAATTGAAAATTGATTTGTATACTATTTACCCCCAAAGCCTTATATTAAATTAATCTTAAGTCTAATCTAAAAAAAATCGGACTCAATTTAAAATTATTACAGCAATTGAAAATTCTTGCAGCGAATTGTCACACTTTATTCACAATCCACATAAAACATTCGCGGATCCACAAACCCACGAATGAAAAAATTCTATCGCATTTAACATTAAACAATGATTGACGTGATTGAAGTGTAAAAAAATTCGCTTGTTCGTAGTTCGTTCGCCTTGGCTCTCATGCGAATAGTCCTAAAATGTGAATTTTCCAAATAATAAAAAGGTATCAACAAATGTCTTCTCGAAAAAGGTACCAAATTTTCGCACAACGGTCACGCTGTTGTCATTTCTTCTCATCCGACATCCTTCTCGCTACCTAAAAAGGTCGCGTGTGGGAAAGCTCGCCTGGAATTTGCAGGAACAAAGCGATATAAGAACAAGAAAAATTGGAAGTTGTCAGTTCGCGACATCACTCACACATTTATAGAATCCGCCTATACGTGAACCCTTTCCGACACCGCCATTGCGGAAAAAACCGCACAAAATCAAGGCACAGATTTACCAATGCAAGTGCGCTTAAGTTTGACAACTGATGGAGTTTGTTTACATTTTTAGTGAATTTTTTTTCCCAGCAAAGAAAGGCATTGCATCGGGTGAATCCATTTTTGTAAATTATTTATGTATAAATATTTAGAAATATCAACCCGGCACGGATATTTCAAATGTTTTAATACAAAATTTAACCAGTGTATGCAAATCGCTTAGAAAAGTGTCGAAGACTACACATATTCAAATCACACGAATATCAACACAAAAAAGAGTGACGTTTTTATGTTCGATTAGCCACACGAAATCTGGAATCTGAGAGCAAATCTGAAGAAGTCCAATCGAATACCACATTAAATAGCTGCTACCGATAAAAAGTGTTCATATTGAATTCATATTTAAACTGTCAAAATTTATTTGGAAATAGTTCTTACATGTTACATGTCGTTGAAAGACTGATATTGTTCCCTCACAAACTAACACATGACAATTTATTTAAATTTATGTATATAGAAAAGACAGTTTCCATCCCTAATTTCTTATTTAGATTAATTTGTCTAAACTAAAGCCAAGTCTTTGATGTAAATCAGTTCTTTTCAGCTAGTAATTTCAGATTTAAAATGATTTGGCACGTCCTTGTCATCAAAATGCCTTATGTTCAAATTGTTGAGCTTATGGTGGTTTTATTGGACATCTGCAAAGTAAAGAAGTTCAAACAACTACAGTACCAGTGACTTCCACACTACACTTTTACTACTACACTACACTTTTCCACCACGTAAAGGTTGCATTCACCAGTAAACCCGAATATTTGTCCCAGAACCGGGCCCTTGGACACGATTTCACGAGAAATCTCCCCAAATTGAGATTAAAGCAAAACAGAGAAAAAACAACTTGATCAATGCCATAATGTCAGACTGACTCGGAGGAGGTTGTTGACATACGTTGCCACACCTTTCGCTGATTGGAGTTTGTTTTTAAGTCCTATATACCCAAAAACAAACAAAAATGGACCATATTCAGAATTTTATATTTCTGTCGGTTTAGCGGTTGGGATCTTTATTTTTGCATAGATCGAAGTGGAACAAACCGGGGCCTCCAATAAAAATAAAAAATAAAAAAAGAATAAAAAACTCCGGATTAACGTAAGTTTTCAAAAATGAAAATGGTGAAAACCCTGGCGAATTCGGCCCCAACGCTACATTTTCAACCAGTTGGGGGGCAACACTGCAGCTATGGTTACGGAGCAGATATTTTTCTCCCATTAATACAAGCATACTCGCTTGAGTGGAATGTAAATCAAAACGTGAGAGGCCATGACGACGCGTGGTAAGTTTGAACTTACACCAAATGTACTAGATCAAATGAAGTTCATATAAAAAAATGTAAATTTTCAATTTAAATCAACTGAAATGTTAAAAATAAAAAAAATAAACAAAAATAGTTTTTGAATTAATCGTGTTTTACTAAACGCGTAACAAATAATTGCTCGTACCAAAAATTGGTTCGTGATTACGATTAGCCTACAGGGTGTCCCGAATTATAATCTCAATACAGGTATCCTTTATTTATTACATTGCAAGAGAAAAAGGGGCTCATTTAGGCATATTTGACCAAACAAAAATAGTAGTGCAACAGACCCAGGCTTTTAACAATCATTCGTTTATACCTATTTTTTTTGGGAAGAACGAACCCTCTATTTCATGCAGGACTATATATAACTATATGTATATACTTTTAGAGCACAAAAACAAGATTGATGTCGTGCAACAAAATTAAACCGTGTACAACACAATGCCCTGTACAGTTAGTCAAAAACAGATAGTGCAGGCATGGGTTGGCTAGAACGATCGGGAAGAGAAGTACGTACCTGCCTCGCTTTCACCAGTATTTTAAAAGTTGGCCCCTTCGTCATTACCTTTAGCGCGATCTTTACGGTGCCTGTACATAATATAATGCTGGAATATCTGTCGACAGCTGCAATGTTCAGTGATCTTTCCCAGAGGCAACTGGGGCCCTACTATGAAACTCGATTCCAATATTGATTCTATTCGAAAGATATTTGCGATTCTACTTTTAAATGGTACTCTCTATGAAAGTAGAATCGAATGCCGGTAATGCCAAACTATTTGCCCACAAATTTGCGATTTTCGAAGGATTCTCGCATTATGGTTGACATAACCCAAACGAGTCTCGCAGTTTGTTTGGAATATCTTAAAAAAATTATCGTGAAACAATAAAATAATAATAAATAAACATGGACAGTGTCGCAATTTCGTTGGAGTCCGAAGGAAATCAGGAAAAAATCAACAAGTTGAACGAAGGCTAAGCGAAAAAGGTTTTTCTATTGAGTATTTATTTAAAGACATTTTGAATCGAATAAAATAACTTTATTTCAGCTTTGTTAAAAACGACCGCCTTTCGAAAGATGCCTTCATGTACTTGTTGAATAATATTTCAACAGAACGAATTCATTTAATTTTTTTCTCAACTTGCCTTTGGTATGTATTTTAAAATCAGCCCGAACCTAATGAAACAAAAATAAAATAAATAAATTTGTCAGTGATGAAACTTTGTTTATCTTTTTCCATCCCGCTGCACCGTGCTGGTGGCATTCAGCATTCAAATGTTTGGACAAATTAGTCCACATATTTTCGAATTTTTGGACGAAAATCAGTAACAATGAAATGATTCCCTGGTATGAAAAAAAAAACATTATACATACATGTTAGGTTCGTTCGGGTACTTTTTTGCAAACGTAAAATTATTTAAAATTTGCTAAGAAACTGTGCAAATGCGACCACGTACTGAGAAAATTTAAAAAAATGAGAGAGAAATCCATTTCCCCTCTTTTCATTTTTTCGTAATTTTCTACTCGCCGAATTTCGACTTACTGAAAAATGAAAACTGCCAACTAAGTGACAGCTCAAAAGTTTGACAAGTAAAACTATTTATTTTCGTTTTCAACAACGTCAGAGGAACAAGTTATAACTGAATGTTCTCCTAGAATATATCAGCGCATTCAAATGGAAAGTTTAATAGGTATTTAGTTTGAAATAAATTCAATTCCAACTTATTTTGTAGATGCTGCATTTTACAATTATGCCAAACATGACATTTCTTAAACTTTTTGTAAGAAAACCGATCAGGTACTTCTCTTGAAATTGAGAGAATTCTCTCTCGATTTTAGAGATTTGACATTTTGCATTTTTCTATACTTAAAGTACACGAACGGACCTGTTACTATGTTTATGAAATATTCATGAGTTATTAATTTACATCTTTTATTTATGTCGATTTCCATTGGGATTTTACAGATTTGCTCTCAGATCTCAGATTTTTCGTGCCCAATGGAACATAAAACGAGATTTTTCTTCCTCCGCATTTGTGGTAGTGCGTGTTTGAAAAGTCAGCTGTTCTTAAATTGCAATTTATGCTTATAAAAATCCACTCAATTTGTGTTGATATCCATTGCGCCGGCCAAATGTAAATTTTTCTTTATTTTTCACAGACTGGTCTTCTAAATACGTAATTAATACACACTTTAAAGTTTGACAAAAGGCAAATGTTTTGGTGTTAGTGTAAGTAGATGTGAATCTTGCTCAGATATCGAGATTCGAAAAATTGCTCTGACTCTCAAAAAAAGTGCTTTTTTTGCGGCCAATGGAACATGAAATCTGACAGCCAGCTGATTTCGAGAGCAGAAAAACTGCTCTGACTCTGAAAAAAAGTGCTTTTTCTGTCCCAATGGAAATCGACATTACTTACATTCTGAGAAAAAAAAAATCTTAAATCGATCTCTCGCAAACACATTTGATGTAAATGATTATTTACGAATTCGAACGAATTTGACATGAACTTTCGGAAAAGGTAGTACCAATTTTGTACCAAGAAAACAAAAATATGCTTGGCAGTACTAGAGATGCTTTCCATAACTTACTTATAGAATTACAGAGTAGCGATTTTGCGAATTCGAACAGTTTCACTTTAGAATCGAGTTTCATAGTAGGGCTCTGGTCCTTGGTGCCAGCAGTTGCTGCAATACCCACGACAGTATTCCGATCAAAAATGAACAATTATTGCCCGCTAAACGCAATACAACCTCCGTGAAATAGAAACATCATTGCGAATCTAAAGACTCACCTGCTGAAATAAAAAATAAACACCGCCTTGGTGATTTTCATGACATACTGTACTTATAATTTATTATCAATTTTTTCTTAGCATTTTCAGCTTTCGTTAAATGTACATTTACTCTCTTGTATTGGGTTGCTTTTTGTTTTTCTCATTAAATATATATGTATATATATATGTATATATAAATTGTTTATTTTTATATTTTACAATAAACTCTTGAAACATCTGAATAATCATTTTGTATCTTGTATCGACCATTTTTTTCTCATTTAAAAACTTCAAACATACTCTAGATCAAAACTCTGTTATATAAAATAATAAAAACTAAGTTAAGAGTGATGAAACTTTATGCTAATTATAAAATCTATTTATAGAATTTGAATAGAAAAACTTCTCGTGTTAATTTGTCTCTAATACATGTCGGGGCGCACAAGTTCACATACTTTGTTCTAAGAAGACACAAAACAAATACAAAAATACAAGAAAAAAAAAATTAAATAGGAAATAAATTAGTCTGTCAACTAAATATGAGTTTGCACTTTTCTTTTTTCTACTACGTTCCTCTCGATCTACTACAGTACAGAGATGTATTTTGTGGTTTTATAATAATTTACAATGGGTTATTGACATTGCTCTCTCGTTCGCTCTCCCAGCTGCGCAGCAAAAAAAATAAAACATACTTTAAAGGGTAGAAACAAGAAAAAATATAAACGACCGACTTTCTCCGTTTGTTGCACACACTTAAATCAATTAAAATTACTTGAATAGACTAGTCTTAATTCTAAAAAATACAAAAAAAAAAAAAATAAAATTAAATGAACATGTAACATAATAATAGGTAACAAATAAAAAATATGTGGGACAATACAAACAAAAGGACAAGGCGTCCACCCTGTCCCGATAAACGGTTCGGCCTTTGCTTAAAGTACTAAATTTGACAACTAATTAATTACAGAGATTACAACTAATAAAACATAAAATTGATACAAAATAAATTTCACGCACTACAACTATTTTAAACGAACGCCTGTAAGTGTATTAAATGGTATGGCAAATGGTGATTCTATTCAGTTTCAAATTTTCTCTTTATTTTGAAACGAAAAACGAAGGATTTTGATTGGGGGGCATACCGGGTGGGCCGACGTTTTGTCCACCAGGCGGACCGTTGTGACCTCCGAGCTGTGAGTTCATTTGACTGCGGGTTGAGGTTGCGTACAACTGCTGCTGAAAGTTGTGGTACTGCTGAGCGTACTTCAGGTCGTTTGTCGACGGGCCGACGAACGGAGAAGATTTGTAGTTGGGACCTGGCCCACCAGGACCTCCCGGCCCTCCGGGATTTGACGGACCGCCGGGTCCGTTGAGTTGCGGCTGCATGGACTGAGAGGGATCACCAGGAGGACCACCGCCCATAGACGATGGTCCGCCACCGAGACCAGGACCATTGGGAACTCCATTGGGGCCGTTTCCATGGCCCATTGGACTGCCTTTGGGACCCGGTGGTCCCCCAAACATCTGGTTACTCTGAAACATGTTCGACGGATCGTTGGGACCGTTTTGACCGCCATCAACTAGATTTGGTGGGCCATTGCCAAATGGATGATGTTGCGAGCCAGGAACACCGCCACCGCCCATCATGTGTGGATTGGGTCCTTGCATGCGCAGCATTCCACTGCTGCCGCCCGGCTGGCGCATTGGTCTCATGCCGCGCAACATTTGTGGATTCATTCCACCACCCATCGGTCCGCCAGGGCCACCGACCATACCTCCCGGTGGACCTCCCATTCCCATCATTCCATCGGGGCCGCTCGTGTCCATGTGGCTACTCATGCCGCCGCCCGGACCTGGTCCACCACCGGGTCCACCTCCACCCATCTGGTTACAGTTTTGGTAGAAATTCATCCCCTGACCGGGACCGCCTGGCTGTTGCATTTTATTTCCATCAGGACCGCCAGGGCCGTTTGGACCGCCTCCCCCCACGTCCATCGGCGACATTTGCGGATTTGCGAAACGCTGCAGAAACTCCAAACTGGGCGGTACTCTCGGATTCGTATTGCTGACTTGCGGCCTCACCGGCAGATACTGTATAGTATTCGGCGTACTTGCTTTCACTTGAATATTAGCTCCGTTGTACGGGCATCCGCCCATTCCCGCTCGACCCATCATGCGGTGCGACGGTGGTGGTAAACCCATTCCTCCGTGACCGCCGTGGAAACCGACCATTCCCACGCTCATCTTAGGCGACAGCATTCGCGAACCCATCGGTGGGCCTCCCATCATTCCCATAGGACTTCCGACCATCGGTCCACCACCAGGTCCACCATTTCCTCCGTGCATTCCTCCATACTGTCCACCAGGACCACCAAGAACATGTGGCGGCAAGCCTCCCATGCCACAGTGATCCATACTCTCAGGTCCAGGGCCACTCATCATACTCTCCATACCGTGGGGTCCTCCGCTACCGGGCATTCCACCCATCTGCATCTCGTGACTCGGAAATCCAGAACTCATCAATCCACCACCCCCCGGTCCACCAGATCCACCGCCGGCTGGTCCACCATTCAACGAACTCGACACGCTGCTAGTCAACTGTTGCGACATCTGTGCCAGCGACGAGATAGGATCGAAGTGTGAAGTCTTCACTGGTGGCGGTCGACTGCTGTTCGGATTCAAGGGTAAGTTATCCGTACGGCCACAAAAATTTCCGCATTGTGCTCCCGGTGATTGCTTAGCGAGAAACAGAAAATAAACAACAAATATAACATAACACTTGACAAGCCTCTAAAGATATTGCACAAACTTACCTCACCACACTTGCCATCTAGGAATCCGCCCATTTTTAGGCCATGCTGTTGCTGCTGCTGCTGTTGTTGTTGTTGTTGCTGTTGTTGTTGTTGCTGCTGTTGTTGTTGTTGTTGTTGTTGTTGTTGTTGTTGTTGTTGCTGCTGTTGTTGGTGCTGCTGCTGTTGCTGCTGCTGACTTGGATTGCTGTTGGGGCCATTGTTTCCGCTTGATCCAGGCCCATGTCCGCCGGGACCACCGCCACCAGAGTAATTCATGCCAGGACTAACGGGCGGGAATCTAGAGTCTATGCTAGATGGGTTTGTGGGATCACCCATATTCGGAGTACGCGAACCTTGCGGACTCGGATTCGTAGATGTATTGAGACGTGCATTTTTGTCACCTAAATAAAGTTGGTATTATTAAGGAAAGGCTATAAGCTTTGCTGGGTTTAGTTATATGTTAGAGGTGCACAACCAAAACCAGTGGTCCCTAGAACTACCCGACAGCTTAGATCTGCCAGTGAATTGTAGGCACAAACTCTATTGTAGGCTGCGCCTCAAAGATGCCCTCACAGTAAGTGTAGTGAAAGTTCAAAGTCATACAGCGAGTCATATTTCTGAATCACAGAATTGCCGTTAGGACGCAGGCATCCTGTCATCTTCTTATTTGCTGTTCTGTTCCGCTCATTCTCAGCGTCCATCAATAGCGCATTGCCTTGAGGTACGAAGCCAAAGGAATGCAGCGACTGCAGTCATCGAAAAACAACCACTCTTTGTGGTATACAGAACGTAAGAAACAAGGTGACCCACCGCTAACTGACGCTCATATTACTCAAAAAGTTTATGCTTACATTTACGTTTATTACAATAGAAAGAATTGGAAAAGGAAACACCCATTTATGGTTCAAATAAACCCCAGGCACAGACTGAGCAAGAGCAAGAGAAAGAGAAGGAAAGAAAGAAAGAAAGAAAAAAACATGGCCTCCACCATCCTCCAGAGAGAAAATGATATCTAAAAACTTACTACTATTCGTTGCTATCGACGAATTCGTATTATGAGGACTCGACGGAATTAGCGGATAACTGAGGCAACTATTACTACCGTTATTGTTATGATTATGATGCGTCGCTGCCGATCCAGAGGACATTGTCTGCGATTGCGCATATCTTGGATCGCACATTGTTGACGGTGATGCAGCTAAAGACAGATTAACCGAATTGCTGTTCGACGTGCTATTATTGTTGCAAGATCTATGATTCCCGGGACTGATAAACAAAAAAATAATAAAAAAAAAAAACAAAAAAAACAAAACGTTAGCAAAAAGAAAAAATTAACAAAATAAAAGGCAAGTTCCTTACGAAGCTGACATTAGTCCCACTGTATTGGATGAGTCCCTTAGGACTGTCGTATTCGGTTGTTTCTGTATGGTCAACTCTTGACCTTCGAATGTGTTTAAATACTGAATTTGCTGTGGCGAAGGCACCGGCATCAGGTTAACTGCGATGTCTTTACCTTGGATATAAGAAGGAACAGTTAAGTAATTAAAAAAAAAACTGTGTAACGCCGGTGGATCCAATTTAGGAAAAAAAACAGAAAAAAACTACAGAATTATCTCTTTGGTGGCGACATCTCTTGTAAATGGATAGAAAAAGAGCGAGTGATAGAGATGGGATAGGATGAAGCAACCCAAAGTCCAAATTTGTGCGGAGAGCCCTTCCCCATCCAACAATGAAAACACAATCACACGAAAAGATCTTTTCACACAGAGATTTGAAGACCTACCTTGATTGCCGCTGTTGGCATTTCCTGCTGATCCTCCGCCGCCTAATTCGAGATCCTTCAGATTAGTATTGGGTGACATGTGCGAGGAGACGGGCGTACTAGGATTACTGCTATGACTCATCGAAGATCTGGATGCGTTACCGTTGTTATTCTGCTGATTGCCACCGCCGCCGGAGTTGCTGTTGTTGCCGGCTCCAGCGCCGCCAGAATTCTGGCCAGATGGTTGGACGCCTCCACTGCCGCCTGGACCAGGTCCGGCGCCATTTCCGCCGCCCGCATTACTGCTGCCCGGTGTCAATGGAGAGTCCTGTTGCTTGTACGGCATGTGGGATTTGCCATTCGGTCCGGGGCCACTGTTTGAGCCCGAATCTCCGGCTGGCGAGTTCAGAGTCGATCCACCGCTGCCACCGCCGGTCCTTGGCGATGGAAGTGATAGATTCGAGGTGGGGTTATTCGGACTGCCGGGATTTGGGCTTTGCGTCGCTATCGGCACTGACGCTGAACGCGGCGTTTGATGGTAGGGCGGAGGAGGTCCCTGTGACCTGTTGCCACCACCACCACCGCCGCCTCCGACTCCCGTTGACATGTGACCACCGCCACCCATGCCGCTACGGCCGCCCATCATCGGCCCATTGCCAGCCGACATTTGACGGCACATGCTCATCATATCCATGCCCGGTGGGTTCTTACCTTTGCGTTCTTCGTAAAACTGATGCTGCAGCTTGGACCACTCCATCTGCGCCATACCAGGTGGCATTCCTGGACCGCCCCCGGGACCTCCACCCATCACCATGCCGCAGGGATTCATTGGGCCCATACCGCCCATTCCCATTCCGCCACCCATGCCCATGTTGGGTGGGCCGCCTCCTGGCCCGCCGCCACCAGGCTGATTGCACATCATCAATCCGCACTGCATGGCGCCCATGTCGCCGTGTGGTCCTCCAGGGCCTATCATCATGGAGCCGTCCATGGGTCCCATAGGACCGCCCATACCCTGCGGATGCGATGAACGACCCAACGGGCCACGTGGACCGACTCCACCCATCACATTTCCGCGAACGTTCATATTTGGCGGCATTGGCCCACCTGGACCTGGACCCCCAGGCCCACCGGTCAAAGCGTCGCCTAGCATATTTACTGGTCCTCCGCCGCCGCCGCCGCCACCTCCACCACCACCACCCGGTGGCACAACGTCCATAATTTTTCCAGAAACTCCAGCTCCTGGCACTCCACCTGGGCCACCGGGGCCAGTTACAGGGTCCACACCGCCCATATGGGGCCCGCCAACAAATTCGCCCATACCCTGTTCAGGGAACAGAAACTGGTTCATTTTCTTTAGTTTGGCCAGTTGCTCCTCACGGTGTTGCCTCTGCTGTGGCGTCAGATTCTCGTCGGGCACTTTCACCCCCTGCAGCGACGGTTGCATGCTGTCGGGCGAGTTTGGACCTCCCGATGACATCATCTTTGTCGGACTCTGCTGAATTCCAGCACTGAGCGGCGTTGTTGCGCTACAAGATCTCTGTGGACCCGAGGGTGAACTACTGCTATCCATCGCATTAGGATCAGCTCCAGCATTGCTTCCTGGGCCGCCGCGATTATTGTTCGCTCCACTGTTGTTGCCGTTCGCGATCACTTCCAGTCCGAGGTGCACAGTTGACTGTTCCCACGGCATCAAATCATTATCGCCAGATAGCGGATCGTCGGGAAAACCCGCCGGTGGCTTCACATCCATGACAGTAGTCGCCTGACTGCTGTTAGACGACGCAGGCCCACCAGGCCCACCACCACTACCACTGGTCGCAGTGCTATTCGGCCCTGACTTGTTGCTCTGCTGCGCCATTTTCGCCAATATGTTGCTGTTATTCTGTCCAGGGTTGCCCCATGGCCCGCCCGGACCACCGCCTGCCGAGCTTTGTCGATTCATCTTCGACAGCTTCATCGGATTCTTCAGAAAGAATTCTTCGAGAAATTTCTTAGTCGCCGGCTGTGTGCAGTGATATGCGATTATTGTCGGAAACTGTCCACTAATCACAGATTCAGCGCCCTTATTAGCCAGCTGCGTGGAAAAAACGAATATATGATTCTGCTGTTGCGTGTAGTCCATCGAAGAGTTGCCGCTCCCAGGACCACCGCCACTGGCTGGTGGTTTTCCTCCAGATCCACCACTACTACCACCAGCACCAATGTTGCCCATATTCCCACCACCGGCCATATTCGGCGGTAGGAGATTGCCTGTGTTTGCACCGCCACCACCTAGGTCACTGAGACTGTTCGGATTGGATCCTTAAAAAGAGAAATCAATATCAAATACATTCGTCGATTCTGTTGGACAAGTGTCGACTCACCCCTTCCACTGCTGCCAGATCCACCGGAAGCTGTAACTCCCGCACCCATACTCATCAGATTCGGCGAATGACCCAAGTTCATTCCTCCCGACATACTTGGCCCAGACATTGTATTCGTCAGCGGACCGAAGCCGTCGGGTGACATGTCAACTGGTTCCTCCTTCTTAACACTGCCCAGCGACCCGAGGGACATTTGTATTCCGCTGTCGGTTGACATCAGCTCGTCCTTCACCGCACCAACTGAGAAAACTAAATCCAATTTTAAGGAGAAACAGTTAAGAGAACTTTCAGTTAACGATCGGTACTTACAACTTTCGTCCATGTTCTCGTTTTTGTCGCCGCCAATCTGCATAGGCTGGACTGTGTTAGATCCCATGCCGCCGCTGCCACCACCACTGCCATTGCTGCCGTTGCTGTTCTCACTTCCGCCGGCTGCTGATATTGCCATTGATCCTGCGCCCAGGTTGGATGAATTCGATGCCAAACATCCGCCGGGCGAATTGTGTGGATCACCAAACGATGGGATAGAACTACCGCTCCCGCCTCCGTTCTCGCCGGCATTCACGTCTTCTTCAAGCTTCACTTTTTTGATAGGATCTGCAAGAGCCACAATATTTGTACTTACTTGCGTCTCACCAAATAGAGGATTCAACTACTTACCACCGAACATACTTGTTGGCGTCCCACTTGATCGATTCGCTGATGTGGGCGGAGTGTGCTGCTGGTGCAGTTCTTCCTTCACAGTTAACGGTGTTGTTGGTTGCTGTTGTGATGGTGATAATGACGCTGACGATGCTTGTCCAACGGATGCAGGCCCTGCTGTACTGCTGCTCAACCCATGTGGTGGGGTGGCGCCTTGACTTGTACTGCCGTTGCCACCTGATTGGGCGGCCCCTCCTCCCGGTGTAACATTCATTTTGACAATGTCTTGATTGCCGCTACTGCTGCCGCCACCACCACTACCACTGCCCGTGCTGATATGAGATGAAACTAGTTGATTTGTTGACCCTGCCGCCGCTTGTTGTAAGACTGAGCCCATCAATAATGGATGTGTTACCGCCGTGCCACCTCCGGCATTGTGTTTTGGCAAAACTGATATCGGTGGGGTGATCGACGGATGTGGATGATGATGTATTGGCGGCGGTGAAGCCGCTTGTGATGACGATGATGACGACGATGAAGATGAAGACGATGACGATGACGATGATGACGAAGATGATGACGACGAAGAGGAGGATGACGACAATGCTAAAGATAATGAAGTCGATAAAGATGAGAGAACTGCAGCTGGCGTTGTAATTGATGATGATCCTCCAGTTGCGGTGCTGTCTGATGTCAGTGATGCATTTGTCGTGATTGCGGTGCCAAGTACTGTCGGGCGACATAAAACACAAATTAGAACAAAAAATGCATACAGAACGAAGCCTTCTGAAGCACAACCGCGATCATCCTAATGGTTAACCGATTTGATTTAGATAGTGCCCCGAAAAACGATCAACTACCAAAAAAAAACAAAGCCCAAAATGCGCTGCTTTTCGGTGGAACCCAAATTAATAGATCTACTCAGAGTTTACTTAACTTGAGACAGACGCAAGTGGTAAAACCGATAACAAATTGATAACAATATAAAGACTCACCTCCTACTACCGTTCCATTTGTGGGCGCTGCCGGCGACAGATCCTGTTGACTCAATTGCGCCAACGAAACAATATTCACTGAACTGCCACCTGCTGGTGATCCGTTGCCCCCGTTATTGTTGATGTTGTTTGTGTTGCTGCTATTGCTATTGTTGTTGTTATTGTTGATAGCAACTCCGCCAACTGCACTTAAGCCGTCGTTGCTATTCTGATTGGTAACACCTTCGGCTGTATTGCCGCCACTGCCACCACCTCCTCCCCCTCCACTGAACTGTGATGAAGGCGTTAGCGGAGCAACCAATGACATACAATTGCTGATTTTGTTATTAGTTGCGATCGTAGCTGTACTGTTGTTGCTTCCCGTACTGTTGTTCGTACTGTTGCAGCTGTTCACGCTGCTATTGCTACTGTTACTGTTGCTATTCTGATTCAAAATTGCTGCCACTACCTCGTTGCTGTTGTTGTTGTTGTTGTTGTTGATGATTGCGTTTGCTAATGGCAAACCACTCAACCCAATTGAACCCTCGCATCCAGATACTAAAAGTTCTCCTGACGGTAATTGCTGTTGCTGTTGGTGTTGGGGTGTCGCTACTGCTACCCCACTTCCTTGTCCTTGTGGCGACCCAGTTCCTTGCTGTGTAGGTGGTGGTGCTGCCGTTATTGATGCTATAGTGCCTACTGATCCAACCACTGACGTGGTGCCACCTCCCGTTTGCAAAGACGCCGAAGAAGATGATATTGAAGATGATAATGAATAACTACCACTCGATGATGTTGTTGATGATGATGATGTGCTCATAGCTAAAGGTTGTGTCGCTGGAATGTTCACCTTTTGTTGCTTTTATTGAAGACTTAACGGGTTCTAGTTCTCAATTCTCTAGGATTTCTTTCCAAGCTGACTTCTATGTTCCTCTATGCAGATATCTGCTGGTGTATGAAACTGTTTTCAGCATTAATGTTGACTTTTTCTTCTTGAAATTTTCTCGTAATGGTGATGATGGTGTTGCTGCTGCTGTTGTTATTGTTGTGGCTGAATGATATCGTTAGTTGGTGGTGTTTTATATTATTTGTGAACATCATGCTTGCCACTGTGCTTTTTAATTTCCCCGAAAAAGTTCTGCGAATGCTCTAGTACTGTCTATGTTCTCCTGCAAGGAAACAATGACATTAAATTAAATGAAGTATGTGAAACTAGGCGCAGTGGCTTAGTGGTTAATGTGTTGGACTACTAAGCGAGGGGTACCAGGTTCGAATCCCGCAAAACCCAAATACCAGCTCAAGGTTTTTTTTTCACTGCGCCACCTCTCGCGAACGTCTGACAAACATCCGAGAGTATAACTGTCTTGAAAGAGCTTTCCAATTAGCCGTTTGGAATCGGCATAAAATTGTAGGTCCCTTCCATTCGTTCCAAAAATTAAAAACGAATGGTTGCGAGAAGCTAGGCCCAGGGTCCCTACAGACCTGTTGCGCCAACAACTATTATTATTATTATTATTTTTTAAGTGACACTTGGGTCGGACAACGGCAAATGTCTAATAGAAATTGTTGAGCCTAAGGCTCCCTGATATATCAAATCTTAATTAAAGTGCAAAGTGAATCTCAAAGGTAGGAATGCAGTCTGAGTGGGCACGACGGGTTGAGCCTGATTTATCCCGGCATCACCTATGATCACCTATGCAGCGATATCATGGTGGCCAAAAACCGAACAAACAACGGCCCAACAAAAACTAAACAAGATATATCGCTTAACATGTGTTGGTATAACGGGGGCAATGAAAACTTGTCCAACTGCAGCCATAGGGGCAATGCTCAGCCTGGTGCCTTTACATATTTCTGTAAAGAAGGAAGCAGGTCTTAGTGCCCTAAGGCTCCCTGATATATCAAATCTTAAAGCAGGAAACCTCACAGGACACCTTCGGGTATTACAAATGCTTCAAGATGATCCTGTGGTCAAGGTATCAGACAACATGCTTAAAAGGCTTCGCTTCACCAGAAAATTCAAGATAATTATATCTGACAGGAATATCTGGAGAACCAACCAATTCGTAATACCATCGGGATCACAAATCTGGTACACCGACGGCTCAAAGATGGAAGATGATGCGACCGGTGCTGGGGTCTATGGGCCCAGGTTCCAACGAGCCATAGCACTGGGAAAATCACAAGACATCTTTCAGGCAGAGGTACATGCCATAGAGATATGTGTCCGAGAATGCTTACGAAGGCGCACTAAGGGTGCCCGCATCTTCATTCTCTCAGACAGCCAGGCAGCTCTTAAAGCCCTGAGATCGTACTCGATCAGATCAAAGCTAGTTTGGGAATGTTTTAACCTCCTCGAAGACTTGGCCAAGGACAACGCAGTCACCGTCGCGTGGATACCAGGCCATGAGGGATTCGAAGGAAATGAACGAGCGGATTGTCTAGCGAGAAGAGGCGCATCATGCCTGCTCACTGGTCCTGAGCCCTTTTTCGGGTTACCTTTGAGTTACGTACACTCAAAATTCAGGAAATGGGAAGATGATCACCTTGCCGAACACTGGACAAAATCCAAAGGACAGAGGTAGGCAAAAAGATTCATAATCCCAGCTCGTAGTAAAACAAAAAAGTTACTTGAGCTAAGCAAAGAAGATCTAAGGATCCTAACGGGTTATCTTACTGGTCACTGGCCACTAAGATACCACCTCAAAAAAATGGGACTATCTGACGACGACTCCTGTCGACTCTGCGGAGAAGAGGATGAGGCAACGGAACACATACTCTGCGAATGCCCTGCTGTGGCAAAGAGCAGAATGTTCCACATGCAAGGGGCATTTATAAGTCCTGCAGATATAGGAAGCATGGAACCAAGAAGGGTACTGAGGTTTATAAAGAGCCTCAACAGCTCCCTGGGTTAAATAATAAAGGCCAACACAATAGATCTCTTCAGGTCGCAGTGTACAGGGCCTATTACTTACAATTACAATTACAATCCCGGCACATCGGCCTTGGTTCTTGCCGATTGCATTCAAATTTCATGTAGTGGAATAGGTTTCCTTTAGTATAATAACTAATCCGTGGGAGCAGAAACTATTTATCAACCATAAAGTGGCCTCTTTTAACCCTAATCCTACCAAGGTATTTTCGTTACATGCCAAACCAAGGTGTGCCTCTCAGGCACATTGCATTTGACTGTATATCTAATTGATTGTAAAGCTAACTGTATTAAATTGTTAAACACAACGGACTCGAGAGAACGACAAATTCTACAGGTGGCCGCTAGGTTAGGACTCAATGTGATAAACAATGGCAACACATCCACATTCAGACGCCCTGGATATGATGAGACAATTCCAGATATAACTCTCGCATCAGAAGAAATATCCTCAAACATTCTTAACTGGAGGGTTATCGAGGATTACACGGGCAGCGACCACCAATATATTATCTACGACCTACAAATAGAGCAACGCTCGTACCGGCCAAATTGGAACTGAGAACCTAGCTGGAAAGTAGATAGACTTAACATAGATCTCCTTACTCGTACAATCGAAGATGGGAAAGTAGACATTTTGGAAATGACTGGAAGTGCTGAATTAAAGACGGAAGCCACAATGCAGCTTATTTGCCGGGCATGTAACAACTCAATGCCGCGGCTAACCCACAGGATAGAGCGCAGGAAACCAGTATACTGGTGGACAACCGAGATTGCTGCACTAAGAAGAAACTGTCTACACCTTAGACGCAAGGTCACTAGAGGAAGAAGGAGACATGCTGAAACAACGGAAGAGGCACTTGTAGAGTTTAGAAACGCAAAAACAGAACTCAAGAGGGCCATATATTTGAGTAAACGACGCAAGTGGGAGGAACTCCGCCAAGATGTAAACAGCGACCCCTGGGGACTGGGCTATATAAGGTAGTGATGCGCAAGTTGGACGCAAGATCGGCCACCCCACCCATGAGTGCAGATACAATGCAGACGATAGTGGAAACACTTTTCCCAACCCATCCTAACAGGGGGCAAGATATTTCTCGTGTAGTCCAAGACATACCGATGTTCACAGAAGAAGAGTTGAAACTAGCAGCGAGTACACTTCAAAATAAGAGAACTCCAGGACCTGACGGCATTCCAGCGGAAGTGCTAAAAGCCATCGCTCAAACCTGCCCGCAAATTCTTCTGAATATGTACAACAGCTGTTTGGAAGAAGGGATTTTCTTTAAGAAATGGAAAATACAACGCCTAGCTTTAATCAGCAAAGGAAAAGGGGACCCAAACTATCCTGCAGCCTATAGACCGCTTTGCATGTTAGATACGGCAGGCAAACTACTAGAAAAGCTGTTGAAACCCCGGCTCACAACTGCAATCCAGAGTGCAGGAGACCTATCCGAAAGACAACACGGTTTCAAAAAAAGGACACTCAATGATCGGAGCAGTTGAGGAGGTGATCAAAACTGCGAAAGCCGCTCATCGAGGAGGACATAGCTCGAAAAAGATCGCCGTTCTGGTAACCCTAGACGAGAGAAACGCTTTCAACACAGCCAGATGGATAGACATGCTGAAATCGCCCGAGGTCTATAGGATACCGCAGTACCTACTTCGTATAATCAAAGACTACCTCAGCGAACGAAAACTAATCTATGCCACAAAAGAAGGGCATCGTGTTAAACAAATCACAGCAGGAGCAGCGCAAGGGTCAATCCTTGGACCCGACCTTTGGAACATATTTTATGACGAGATTCTTCGTATCGAAATGCCAAGCGACACCTTTTTGATAGGGTACGCAGACGACATCGGCGCGGTGATAAATGCGAGGGACACTGAGGAAGCACGAAGAAAGTTGAATCAGATCATGAGACGGGTCTATTTCTGGTTAGAAACCCATGGTCTTAGCCTTGCACCTGAAAAGACCGAGATTGTTCTGCTAACCAGAAAACATATCCCGACGCAAATTGAATTCCATATAGGCCCAGACGTAATCACCAGCAAAAACGCCGTAAAGTATCTTGGAGTAACTATTGACTCGAAACTCACCTTCTGGAGTCATATTAAATCAGCTTCCGAACGAGCTGCTAAAGTGTATACATTCCTTAGCAGACTCATGGCAAACGTTGGAGGACCAAGAGAGAGCAAACGAAGGCTCCTCATGACAATCACACACGCGATACTTCTATATGGATGCGAAGTATGGGCAGATGCTCTCAAACAGGAGAAGTACAGGAAACAGATGGCAGCAGTACAGAGACGCGGAGCCCTTCGCATCGCAAGTTCTTACCGTACTGTATCAGAACCAGCCGCGCTAGTCGTTGCAGGAGTGACACCCATTGACCTCTTAGCTGCAGAGGGAAGGCTTGTATATGAGAAGAGAGCGGAAGTAGGAGCAGAAGCGGCAACGACTGAAGCAAAACAGACCACCAAGGTTTTATGGCAGCAAAGGTGGAACTCCGAAACAAGAGGTAGATGGACCGCCAGGCTGATCAGAGACGTCGCTGAATGGACAACGCGAAAACACGGAGAAATAAACTATTATACCCCGCAGTTTCTAACAGGAAATGGAAATTTTAATGCATACCTGCACAGGATGCGGAGAGTTGAACATCCGAAATGCCAGTACGGCGACTCATTGGTAGACGACGCTTTTCATACCTTCTTCACGTGCAGCAGGTGGACCGTGGAAAGATAGGATTTGGAATCGGAGATAGGTTATATTTCCCCCGAAAACATCATTGGGAAGATGATCGCAAGCGAACGCAGCTGGAAACGGGTATCAGCGTTCATCGAAACCGTGCTGAAAACCAAGGATAGAGAAAAAAGCCAGAGCACACCCTCATAGAAGAACAGGACGTTTATGAGGTAGAAGGAAAATAACGGCCCCCCGAAGCCAAAGGGAGAAGCAATTGTTTAGAATACTAAAAGTCACAGTTCGATTACAATTGTATCTAGAGAAATGTTGCGCTTTTTAGAATGGAATGTGCCTCCGAGGCACACCTTGGTAGGATAAGGGTTAAGGGTTGGTTGACACTTAGGCCCATTTTATTCACGCCTTAGTCTATCAGCATGACTTCTAGACAAATTGAATGTGAAAACCTGGCTACCTGTCCATAATTTGTCGAGTAAAGACACCGAACCTGTAGATTCTCAACACCGAGGGCAACTGGTTGGAGATCTGCTCCTTCGCAAGCACACTAAGAACAGTCAACTACTGACGAGAAAGAAGTAGGTATGATGACTCCATCCCACATGTTATAGAAACGCGCCGGAGGTCTTGGGAGTAAGCTAACCATTGGCAAATTTTTTGATAACGAAGTTTTCAGAGAGGCGTTACCAATCTCGTTCGAGCAGCGAGCTTTATCCATCGTCAAACATAGACGAGCTTTTAAAAAGATTAAAAAAGAGGAGAAGTTCCAATTTGGGCACATCAGCTGCCTTGTTTTAGTTCACTTTGTTGGTTTTTTGACGGCAAAGTCAACGTGCACAACGCTTCCTAGTCAAACAAACGAAAAATCAGCAGCTGGCACAGTATAAAAAAACGCCACACGTTCGATTTGCTTTAAAAAGTTTAAAACGATGTATCCAGCTGCATAACCACCCAGCTATAGGGATGTGTGTGTCTGCATCCCACGCATAAACCACTGCAAGGTGGATGCAAATTGATAAACCGAGTGAACAGTAATCCAATTTATTTACACACAAGTTCGTTTCATTGTTGAAAATGGCAGTCGAGTTGCTTTGTCGCTGTGTACGTATGTATGTATGGATTCGACTTCTAAGGTAGTTCTAAACTCGAAGTAAATTTTCAAAGTTAAACAAAGGAGCCACTTTTGACAAGAGCACTCAGCGTCAAAGTGAATAAAATCTACTCAGCATTTTCCACATTCATTGAAGGGGCTTCAAATGAGCCGCCATGACAATAGCTTAACTGTGACCAAATTTGCACAAGTGCAAAGCACAATTATTGTGCACTTGTTGGGGACCGGCAATGATGCGAATTAGCCTCTGACATCAAAAGTACTACTGCTGTAGTGGTGGTGGAAAAGCGTGGATATCAAGAAGAAAACTGCAAACCAATCATTCAACTTATGGCGGAACTCTTTCGAATGTAAGCAGGCTTTTGACATTATCAATCAGCCGTATTTGTTAATTGAGCTTCGAGGGGATTCAGCAATTCACAAAGATAGCATAATTGATTGAAGTCCCTCTACGGGACAGTGGTTAGAATATTCCCGTTAAGGTATGCCTGTCGTAGAAGGCGACCAAAATCCCATTCCAAGGGGGATATAAAAAACAAAACAGCATCGCTGTTGGGGGCTATGACGTGATCGACATCTTTTCCCCCATACTCGTGGGATCCAAATTAAAAATACCGAACGGTGTCGGAACCAGCCGTCCTTGTAGTCGCAGGAGTGACTCATATAGATCTCCTAGCGGCACAAATTACGTACACGACAACAAGGCGGAAATTGGATTGGAAGCGGTAATCAATTAAGCACGGCAGCAAACGATGCGGAAGTGGCAAGAGCGCTGGAGATCGGAAAGCAGAGGAAGGTGGACAGCGAGGTCAATAAGAAACGTGGCTGAATGGAACGACCGGAAACACGGGGAGGTCAACTACTTCGTCACCCAGTTCCTTACCGGACACGGAAATTTCAACGCCTTTCTCCATAAGATGGGCAATACGGATAGCCCAGCCTGCAAGTACGGCGAATCTCCAATAGATGACGCACAGCACACGTTTTTTGACTGCAGAAGATGGGAAACACAACGCACAGCCCTGGAAAGCAGCATTGGTTCCTTCAACCCAGAAAACATGGCTGACAAAATGCTGACGAGCGACTTGAATTGCGGAAAAAATTGCCAGTTTGCGGAAGATATTCTCAGAAGAATGAAAAGTGAAGAAGAACAATACCGGGAATGCATGTGAGCCCGAAAGGCCGTATGATTACAGCCCCCTTGAAGTAATGCGAAGAGCAGTCCCAGGGGGGCGTGTCAGAAACCACATTGTTGGGAGGAGTTTTAGTCCGTATGCCCCGTAGCCATGCGGAGAGAGCCGGACACAGGGGGATGGTCACCGGAAACAGACCTTATGGTGCGTAAAGCATTTCACCTCCCCCCAAAAGGAAAAAAAATATTAAAAATTATTGATGGAAGAGAAGTACGAGTAGAAACATAACATCAACATTTTGAAGCCGCTGACTGGGACTTATGTATATAAAAAAGCCCTCAAATCCTATAAAACCGTAGTCAGGAAAGCCCAACGGAACTCCTGGAGACTCTTCTGTGAAAAGATGGAAGAAATCTCTGAGGCCTCCAGGCTCAGAAAGGTTCTTGCATCCACTCCTAAGGTAGCGAGCCACCTTAAGAGAGCTGATGGATCGTGGACCACCTCAAGTGCAGAATCTCTGGATCTACTAATGGATTCTCACTTCCCTAATAGCTGCAATGCTGCTTCGATACTACCTAGGTCCTCTGAAAGACCAATAGAAAGCAGCTCTTCAAGTCTTATTACCAAGACTAAAAATTTTTGGGCCATTAAAGGATTTAAGCCATTTAAATCTCCTGGACCGGATGGTAACTATAATACCGGCCGAACTTCAGAGGAACGCTGACCTAATCCTCCCTTGGGTAACTGTAATATTAAAAAGTTGCCTGGATTTTGCTCATATTCCTAAGCTGTGGACAGAAGTTAACGTGGTGTTTATACCTAAGGCTGGTAAAAGCTCACACGTTAACCCCAAAGATCTCAGACCAATTACTTTGTCATCATTTCTGCTAAAAACCTTAGAGAAACTGATAGACATCCACATACGTTGCAGTGTCAACTCAAATCTCTTGTCAACGTCTCAGCACGCGTATAGCAAAGGGAAATCGGTTGAAACGGCCCTTCACTCACTTGTATCTACCATCGAGAAATCTCTCGATTGTAAAGAATTCACATTGGTTGCTTCCCTGGATATTGAGGGAGCGTTTAACAACGTCGAAGCAGAGGCAATTCTCGGCGCACTGACGGGCCTTGGAATTGAGAAATCGATTGGCGAATTGGTCAACCAGTTGCTCACCAACAGGTTTATCAACTCACAGCTGGGCGATGCATCGGTCCGGAGGTTCGTTAGTAGGGGTACGCCTCAAGGTGGCGTTATCTCACCTCTTCTTTGGAACCTAGTAGTGAATGAACTACTACTAATACTGGACGGGGAAGGGTGCAAAGTAATTGCCTATGCAGATGACGTTGCCATCGCTGTCTCAGGAAAACACCTCAACACGCTTAGAGATCTCATGCTTGCCCTCTCTAAGCTCTCTAAATGGACCAAAAAATGCGGTCTGGCGGTCAATGCCCAGAAAACTGAATTGGTCCTCTTCACAAGAAAATACAAAATTCCCAATTTTGTACCCCCAAAACTAAACGGCACACTCCTGGTGCTAATCAATACGGCTAGCTATTTAGGCCTAGTTTTAGACAGCAAATTGAGCTGGAAACCCAATATCCTACGGAGAGTTCAGAAAGCCACCACGGCTCTGTACTGCTGTAAAAAAGCCATTGGAAGCAGATGGGGACTCCAGCCTTGGCTATATGTATCCGTTATCAGACCTATACTCACTTATGGCGTTATCGTATGGTGGACTGCCCTCGAAAGGGCCATCCATCATAATCACCTTAGCCGCGTCCAAAGAACGGCATGCATATGCATAAGTGGAGCCCTTAGAACCACTCCAACAGCGGCCATGGACGTAATGTTCCACTTGCTACCGCTAGACATCTATTGCAAACAAGTGGCAGCAAATGCAGCCACTCGGATGAAAGCAATTCAGTTGTGGACCAGTCCCCAAACTGGTCACTCATCTATTCTAAATACATTGGAATGCATTCCAAAAGATACTGATTACACCCTCCCTCAGTTTCAATTCCAAAAGAACTTCGAAACTTACACACGAATGGGAGAACGAAATAGTACCCCGTAAGGAGTCTGTCTGTTTCTATACAGATGGGTCTAAAACTGAAACAGGAGTAGGGGGGGGGGGTGTTTTCTCTTATGATCTAAATTGTAAAATCTCATTCAGCCTTCCTAATCACTGTAGTGTATTTCAGGCGGAGGTCATGGCGATCAAAGAGGCCTTGTCGTGGCTTCGGTATAATGTAATATCTGTAAGGGATATCACCATCTTTACCGACAGTCAAGCCGCGATTAAATCCCTGGATTCTGTCGTCTTCAATTCAGATCTGGCCTCAGCTGGATTCCAAGTGCTCAAAAAGTCTCATTACACTGAAAAGACCCATAATAAGCACTCTAGTAGGTGTCATCACGGGACACTGCGTCATAGGGAGACATGCTCTCAGATTGGGCCTCCCTTCAAATGATTTCTGCAGAAGCTGTATGGACGAGGAGGAGGAGGAGACTATTCTGCACCTTCTCTGTACGTGTCCAGCACTGTCACTCCGTAGAAAACTATACCTCGGAGAATATTTCTTCGACAATCTCAGCGAACTCGCAAACATAGGTATCAACTGTCTCCATCGCTTCATTCTTAGCTCCGGCTGGTTCAACGGGTAGATAAGGAGTCGATTTTGATCCTGTGGTAACACAATGGGCCTAATTTGGCCTAAGTGTGGCTGCACTTGAGGCGGCCTGCCACTCTAACCTAACCTTAGTTACGCAGAATTTTTTTATTTAATTTTTATGTAAATCGAAATCTAATGTAAACATTTTTGAAGTTTCAATAAAAATTATATACATACATACATACATATTCAGTCTGTTTTGCCAAATAACCATGGACGGGCATAGCGTTCAACAACATGCGCAATTGCTAAAATTGTTTCACCAAAATGGGTGTTCTGTACGTTCAACGTTCCGCGCGCTTCGCTCATTTTACGTTCGCCATAATACGGCCGCAATATTTTATTTTATTTTATTTTTTCAATCAAATGAGTACATCTACTGTTCTCGCTAGATTACTTAATACAAAAATATACTTAAAAACGACCACCAAAGCCTAACATCAGAATTAATTTATTTCTAAATGAATCCCTACCAAGATGAAAATCAAATATACTAGCATATCTATTAGATTCCCTAAGACATCTAGAAATTGGTTCATTGTATCCATAATTAACTCTATGATAAGGTACATAAAATAAAAGACGGTTTCTAAGAGCTCTCGATGGAGCATAAAATCCAATTAATGATAATAGGAAATGGCAATCGATATGACCAGTTGTCAAATCACGAATAAACATAATTGAAAAATATTGCCTACGTTTAAAAAGAGGTAAGATACCAAATAATTTGCACCTCGTCTCGTAAGGTGGCATTTCAATGTTCCATCGCAGTCTACGAAAGGCTACTCTAGTAAGACGCTTTTGGATTTTTTCTAATCTAATAGAATGTACTTCATAATATGGATTCCATACTATACTGCAGTACTCAAGATGAGATCGGACAAATGCAAAAAATAAACATTTAAGGGTATGTGGATCTTGAAAGTCTTTCGAGTTACGCAATATGAATCCTAACATCTGATTACCTTTGGCAACCAGGGACTCAATTTGCTTGCAAAAGCTAAGTTTAGCGTCAAAAATTACTCCAAGATCTTTTTTGGATGAGATAATGGACAGAGGGGTATTATGGATTGCGTATGTAAAGTGTATTGGAGAGAGGTTACGATAAAAAGAAAGGCTTTGACATTTAGAGACATTGAGATGAAGATCATTATTGTGACACCATATGGAAAGTCGTTCGAGATCCTCTTGTAAAAGAATACAATCGTGAACTGACCGTACAGGTCGAAACAACTTCAAATCGTCGGCAAACATAAGACATTGGGAACTCAAAAACAAGTCAGGAATGTCATTTATAAATAAAAGGAAAAGCAGAGGGCCTAAATGACTACCTTGAGGTACTCCAGAGGTAACATAAATTGGTGACGAGAACGTGTCATTTATACGAACATACTGGATACGATCCGTTAAGTAGGAATGAATCCACTTTAGGAAATTGGAGTGGAGCCCTAAATCAGTTAGTTTAGAAATCAATATATTGTGGTTAACGCGATCAAATGCTTTAGCAAAGTCCGTATATATTACATCACATTGTAAGCCATTCTCGAGGAAATTCAAGGTAGAATTACAGAAAATTGAGAGATTTGTGGTAGTAGATCTTCCTGCTACAAAGCCGTGTTGAAACGGGGAGATAAATCTCTTTAAGAGAGGTGTAAGTTTGTTACAAACTAGTTTTTCAAACAACTTGGGAATAGTAGAAATCTTACAGATTGGGCGATAGTTAATAATATCATGTCTCGATCCAGACTTATATATGGGCGTTAAAAATGAGCTCTTCCAATTTTCCAAAAAATTTCCAGACCGGAGAGACAAATTAAAAACTAAACACAGAGGTACAGAAAACGCGGAGGAGCACTTATGAAGTAAAATTGGCGGAATTCCATCTATACCAGGATTTTTATCTAAATTTAATAAAGAAAGGGCGACTTGAACTTCAGGGATTGAACACTCTAAATTGCCAATATTTAAGAAATCACAGGACATTGAGGTATTACTAGAAACTATGGGTGTGGTAGTACCACAAGAATATACAGACTGAAAGTGGTTGGCGAACATATTACAGATGGTTGAAAGATCAGACGAAGATACGTTATTAAGACGCATACAATTAGGAATACCATTAGACTGCTTTTTGTTGTTAATAAAAGTCCAAAAGCGCTTACTATTTGTCTTTAAATTAGATTCGACAGAAAGAACATATTGTCTGTAGAGAAACTTATTTAAAACATTAAATTGTTTTTGGAGCATCCGATAAACTTTCAAAAGCTCTATGTCGTTATTGCTGTTACGGAACCGCTTATAGGCTTTATTCTTCCTATTATTTAAATTTGTGATTCTATCATTAAACCAAATGGGTTTATTACCCTTGACAGACTTCATTTTAGGTGTGTTTAAATCAATTGCCATTTTTACAGTATTCATAAATAAATTAAAAGAATTATCTAAATTACCATTACTAAATATATCTAACCAATTCATGCTATCTAAATAGTTTGAAATGTTGCTGAAATTGGCTTCAACATAATTATATTTAAAATTAGTGTCACCAGAGCCTGGTTTAAAAAATTCATAAAATTCGAACTGCATGGATAATGCTACATGAAAAACAGAATTACGAAAGAGTGGGATCGTGGAGTTGTTGATACTTATGTCGAGTTCGTCCTACTGGGACGACTATTCGCAGTGTAACCAACAGACGTACGTCGACAAATGTGTACCGAAATATGCACTGTTTGGTGTGGATCGTCATCGTCGGATTATCATTTTTTGGCCTGAATAGGACGCTGCTATGTGATACACAGCTAAAAAATTCTGCACGAGCTATTGTTATTGATGTGTAAACATCTAAGCGCGCGTTGTTTGAATCTGGTGCAGTAATTCCAAACATATGGCTTGATGCAGCGGATATGCGTCACGGATATACATTGCGCGCTGTTGGAATCTGGTGGAGTAATTCCAAAAATTTAACTTGCCGTCACGGAAATGCATCATTGTGTTTTATCATTGCATACGTTTTTATCATTGCATACATTTATGAGCTGAAATAAAGCATGTTTTTGAAGTTATTACTTCTTTAGGCGCGGCGCGTTGGGCACTTTGGATGGGAAGAAACCAATAAACTCGCGTCACTGTTACCATCACCGTCACTGTTACCGTCACCGTCACCGATCCCAATGAAACTTTGTATGCGTGCATGGTTGTATGCAGCTAGAAAGATAGGATAATTTTGGACCCGATAGGTGGCGCTGTTGTCCGTTTTCTGAGAAACTCAACCGATCTTAATGAAACTTTGTATGTGTGCATGGTTGTATGCAGCTAGAAAGATAGGATAGTTTTGGACCCGATAGGTGGCGCTGTTGTCGATTTTTTATTATTTTATTTTTATTTAGCAATAATGCCACTTTTTTCAATTTTACATTTTGTTATTTATAATTATGATTTACGTGTTGCTTTTAGCGTTTGGTAATTGTTTTTTACAAATAATATTACAGCTTGTTTAAATTTATTAACATTAGTTTCTACTTTTACATAGTTCGGCAGTTTATTAAAAATTTGTATACGCTTATAGAACAACATATTTTGCGTTTTATTATTTCTAAATAACTGCAAGTTAAAATCATTAACATTTCTTAGGTTGTATGCATGTGAGTTAGCTCTTGTCGACAAACATGGTCATCTCACCACCGAGATCGAGCGATTTGACCGAGGCTTTCTCTTGTGCGGTTTTCTTAAGTCACGAATAAGCTACGAGCCACAGCGGCCCTGAAAGCCAACTGAACCCCGGCCATCGGTCAAATTCAGCCTGAGTTATGGGTGAGAGTCGTAAAAAAATTTACAATTCGGATTGTTTTAATCAAATTTAAGGATAGGAAGCGCTTAACGAAAGACCCTTTACATCGCGGTCAGTCATTAGACTTGGAGCTGCTTTAGAGGCGGTGGATACCAGTTTGGCCAACTGAACACGATTTAAGTGTCATTGTAAAAACAAATTATCCACAGGAACACAAAGGAGGAGTCCACTTTTGCTATCAGTGACTATCGAACTTAACAAAACGAGAGCAACAGGCGAACAGTCATCGCATGGACGACTGTAGTTCGGAAAGTCACATACAAATCATGCTGATAAACTGAAAGGTCATCCAATTTGGTGGGTGGTCCTTTGACAGACAACTAGTAGGTTGTAAATGTCTTCTATAATCGTGCCAAAAACGGAAAAATCAGAAATTTGTGTAATAAACTCTAGCAGCAGTGCGTGAGACGCAATCTGAGGGAGACAACGGCACCGGACGACGATGAGTTTTTGCCAGAAGTTAAAGGGTATATAAAACAGTGCCAACAGTGAATTGCGGCCCAGTTTTAGCGCCCAGCACCGGAGGGAATTGGCTTAGAAGTACAATAGTGTTCTTAAGCAAGACCGCTAGTAAAACTACCAAGATAGTATTCAAAGATCGACAATTTTTCACACTGGCGAAAATCTTGGGAAGAACGAAGATTTCAGGTGGAAATGATAGCGATGAGCAGCGTTCGGAACTAATCCAACAGTGTAGTGCAATCTGTTCTACCGAGCTACTCCAAACAAGCAGCTGTCTTTTTCTGGGAACTGAATGTCTTGTCCTCAACTTTTTAAAAATTTAAATAGTTAAATTAAACTAAATAAAATAATTCAATACCAAAAAAAAAAACAGATCGGTTCAATTAATGAATTATGCGGCAACTGTTATGGCAACTGTCAACCGAGCTTGAAATGTTAAAGGAGCTTAGTATTAGTATAAAGAATAATTCACTGCTATTTTATTAAGACGACTGGTATACATCGAGTATACAAACTATAATCACAACAAATGGGACCGGATGTCTGTATGACCACTGTCATGTTCATTCGACATACGCTAACATGAATCTACAATCTGAGACGATGCAGCGTACTTGGCAACCTCTGCAACTGTTTAAAAACTGCACGAGTCCAGAGAAGTGTATTACAGGTGGTACAATGTTGGTCTGAGTGCTCACGAAGATATTCCAACGAGAACAGTATAAAGTTCATTTAGCAGAATGAACTCGCCGTATCAACCCCAATTATGAATGACAAAGTTGTGGAGTATTAATCCATTTTGCGGGTTCTACTATGAATCTGTTAGAATACGAAGAACAACCATTGATTTAGAGCTGACTTCAAGCTCTCTTAACGTCGTAGACCATCATGTTAGGAGAGGCAGAACAAAAAGAAGCTCGCTAGCTGCATCTGTACGGAACAGCTTACCTAAGGTGGCAGGCTCTGAGAGGACGTAGCAGAAACTGGCTTTTGGATATTACAACCAGAGCAACTGGTTGCTGCACTTGTCAGTTATCACTTCAACAGCAATTTAGCTAGCAAGTATCTAAAATAGTGCATGTTATTTGTTGTCGACAAAGCTGGCTTCCTACTGTTTTTAGGTTTTGATGACATCAAACTCAATGATGATCTTTCACGCTGGAATGGATAGCCGGTACGGAGTGCGTTGTGGAAACTTATTTCAGACCACTAATCAGGATATATCAACACACCACTGTCTGTTCAACAGTTGAAGGGTAAGCCCAGAAAGATTCCAATTCACGACATCGCCGTGAGAGTTTCAATTAGTCGCACGCACAACCCACTTGAAAATGGCCCTTAGAAGCAGTCTAATTGGTGTCACAGGTAGTAGAACGAAATTTATTGAAACCTAAGTCCGTTTTCACATTGGCATCGAAGGATATCAAATCAAAGAGGACTATAATATGGTGTTGGTCAGAGCGCAATTATTTCATATGAATTATTTTTTTTATATTTACAGTGTGCCCCACACTCCCTCATGATGATGAAAATAAAATGAAAAGAATACAGAAAAATTACCTTTTCCAAGGAGCAATAGTGGTTGCATTCATTTTCGCCAATTTCTCTGGGTTATTTATAGTTTCTTCTTGTCGGGCGACGTTTTCTTATACTTTTTGTTTCTTCCACTATCTACGCCTCCCTTGCGGGAGTTTATCGTCCAAATGTAGCCCCGAATTGCACTGCTCCGGTAAATATTAGATTGTTTTTTTGTTATTTTTTAAGAATACAATAACGAATTCACTAAACGGTTTCCTTTTGTTTTGTTATTTTCTCCCAAAGTGATGCACATAAACACATATTCAGCAGCGCTCAACTTCACAAATATCTACCTTCGCGGTTGTTTTTAAGAAAAATTGTGTAAATCATCGAAATTCAACACATTCTAGACAAATACACTGGACGAAAAGAAAAACTAATACAAAACAATACTCTCGCGGGTAAATTCAATTTTCTTTTTATTTTTTTCTAACCGAGTTACTTTGAATAATTTATTTTGAGATTTATTTTTGTGAAACACATATTTTTACCTTTGATTTGTAAGCAAAACACACCAATTTGCGTATCAAAAATGTCGGCCGCGCCGTAGTGATAGATTTTTTTTTTTATTATTTAAGTGCGAACGAACCAACTACCTTTGTGACAAGCAAAAACATTGTAGTTAGTTGTCTCTTTTTGGGATTTGTGTGGTATTGCTGGAAAGTTGTCGCGTATTCAGCTGAGTAGCAGTATTAGTGTAGTGACACTGTAGGTAGAGGGAAAGGAAAAAAAAATTGTAATTTATATATTTTTTTTTTGTGAAATTATTGGAATCAAAAGTTCTGCGTTGAACATTTCACTTTTCGATAATTTTCTTGAACACTACTAGACCACGAATAAATTACTAAAACTACACACATGATGGGCAAGAGGAAAGTAATAAATTAAGCGTGTTTATTATTGCTCTTTGCAGCGCTATGAACTTTATTACGAGTAGCGCGTGCAGTGCCAGTCGAATGCAAAAATACAACAAATTCAAGTTCCTTACTGCTTGCTCCTGTGTTTGTGGTAGCTAATTCTAGGTGTTAAACGAAGACGAAGATGGTAGCCGTGGTCAAAGAGCTGGCGGCCATGATGGATTGTACCAAACTCGTGGATTAAGGTGTAGATGCAATGTGCATCGTATTTACTTTGCTCAGGTCTGTAAAATTATAACACAGGATTAAAAAAAAAGTATGAGCATTTTCATTTAAAAATTTCTGTATAAATTATAAGGCATAATTATGTATTGTCAAAAACATTCTTTTTCTATTTGGGATTATTTTTTGGTATTTTATGCAGCAAAACAAATTTAAACAACAGAAAAAGGCAACAAATTGAACCTACATTGTTTGGAAAGCGCGCAAACGAAATAGAGACTGATAGATATCATACATATTTTATTGTATGGATTATTGTGATTCAATCATGAAAGGAACAAACTGAGGAGCCGAGTAAAATGGCAATGGAGCAAATTAAACAAATGAATAAGCTTAAATTTTTTCCAAATAAAAATGCAAAAAAAAATTAGAATTTTTCGATATCACACTCAGCACATTCCTATCCAACTCTTCTATTACATTCTTTGGACACTTTGACATTTCGGAATTTTCTGATAAGATTACTCTCGTCTGGCAGCGAATTTGGAATTTTTCACCCAAAACGTGCTGTAACTTCACTAAAAGCTAAGAAATACAAAGGAATTTTGTATTTTCTTACTGAAACTTCAGTTATTTTTAAAATACTTG
This sequence comes from Cheilosia vernalis, assembly GCA_949126925.1. NCBI lineage: Eukaryota > Metazoa > Arthropoda > Insecta > Diptera > Syrphidae > Cheilosia > Cheilosia vernalis. Next base: position 15,858,100 of record OX421363.1, read on the forward strand.
TACAAATAGCATATAATCCTTTTTAGAATGGCAGCTCTTGAAAATCTCAACGCTGCACAAAAAGGCGAACTTATGAAACAAGTTCAGCAGCAAATTGCCGTAGCAAACACTCAAGAACTTATCACGGTAAGTAAAATATTTTTGATGAAAGTACAGAACAAAAACTGGGTAAATAAATTGTCATCCATTCGTAATGGTAGAAAATGACAGAAAAATGCTTCAAAAAATGCATCAGTAAACCAGGATCATCATTAGACTCATCCGAACAGGTTCGTTTGCGCTTGGTGGACATCTAATAGAAGTGTAATTGGTATTTCTTTCTGCAGAAATGTATAGCGATGTGCATGGATCGATTTATGGACTCGTGGAACTTAGTATCTCGCACCTACGTCAACCGTATTCAAAGAGAGAGCAGTCAAATGTAGAGGAAGCAAAATTCGTTCTCACAGGACAACCATATAGCATATGTGTGGCATTCACCCGTGCTGATAAATGGCATTTGTTATCTTAATTTCTAAACAGTAAATAAAATGAAAACCGTACAAACGAAAAGAAATTTTACTTGTTTGGTGTAACGAAAAGGAAATAATATTATTGTCTCTGGTGTCTGGTAATGAATTGAGTTGTGTAATGGTTAAGGGAATTTGTACGAGGGGAAAAGTTTGCTTCGAAAGCTTTTTTTCACATTGATGGCGGCGATTTGAATGAGATTCCCCAAACTGCTGAATTTTTTATCCACAATGGTTGCAGTATTTGATGTAAGCTCCTGTGAAAAGGAAGTAAGCGTAGATTGTAACCCAGTTGGTGTCCTTTTCATAGTATTGTAGACGAGAACCAGCGATTAGTTGTGTCTCCCAAACTGTGCGTCAAGGATGTGACCGTTTTTACGATATCCACGCATTTGGAATATGCTGGCAGGAACAGTGAGATAGGATGAAAGGATTTCGCGGTGCAAGCCAATTTTTCGGTTGATCAGAAACAGCATTTGACTAAACTTGATTGAATGGACGCGAAAACGATAATGAGAACGTTGAACGTGAACCTGTAGCTCGTTCTGACATTATAAACTCACACGTTGATTGGTGTAGTAAGTAACAATGGCAGAGAGACGCGACTTCATCGATAAAAACATCTACACAGAGTCGCTATCCAACTGCTTTAAAATCAATGTAAGAAACACTTGGGCGATGTATCAGAGGTACCAAAAAAGTGACTATGCTGAAGCTGAAGGCTTGAGTATCTGTAAGTATCTATACGGATAAGGAGAAAGCAGAGAAAATGGCAATCGAGGAACAATCCTCGTTATGGCGATGAGTTGAACAATTCTTCGTTAGCTTGAAGAAACTCTAAAGCCGCTTCTTTGATAAAAGGATCAAAGTAAGAAAGGCAGAAGTTTGGAAGACACTTTCAGGCTTGGCCCACCGGACGCATGCCTTTGGTTGTTTTTGAGCCATCTGTATGTCGGCTAAAGGCTGTATTAAAGATGCACGAAAATTCACTAAAGTTGAGTCAAAGCCTCAAAGGTTTTTGCCATTGCAAAACATCTACACTGTTTAATGTTGGCATGTTAAGCTGGACCGCGCTGGCTGTTTCTCTCTCTTTCAAGTTAGATGAACAAAAATCAGGTAATCTAATTATTTCAGGGGATTTTAATCTCAATTTATTAGATAGGAGTGATTTGACTTCTAATTACTTGGATATGTTGGCATCGCATGGTCTTGCAAGCCTTATTAGTGATCCAACCAGGATGGTCTCGGGAAGTTGTTTGGATCATTTTTACGGCCGATTGACCAATATCTCTTTGAGCTCATGCGAAAGCGGAATTTTTGACCTGAATATTACCGACCACTGTATGATAGCATTCTTGCTAAACACTGGCCTAATTAAAAAAGCAAGTGTCGGGGTAAGTGGCTCTATTTTTGTTAAAAAAATTGATTTTGTTAAACTTAAAAGTAATCTATTCTCTGAGTTTTGGAATGAGGTCTATGCGGAAAGTGACATCTCTGCATCATATACATTGTTTTTAAACACTCTTAGTAAACACATTGATGAATGTACTTCCATTGTGCCTCTAAAGAAATCGTGCAAAAGACTTAAACCTTGGATTACAAGTATCATTGTTAAGAAAGTGCAATTTAAAAATAAGTTAAGAAACAAGTGTTTAAAGAACCCAAACAACTTAAGATTGAGTAATCGATATAGAAAAATATGTTCTCGACTTAAAAAAGAAATTCGTAAGTGCCGTGATAATTATTATAAAAATCAATTCTTTTTTGCTAAAGGTAATTTAAAGAGTGAATGGCGAGTTGTGAATAATATTTTTAAAAAAAACCTCCTTTACTCCAAAGCTTACAACAATTCTTGTTAATGACCTAAATGTTACTGATGAATTGGATGTTGCTAACGCTTTTAATAATTACTTTTCTTCAATAGCTAATAATTTATCCTTACAAACAGGCCATCTAAGTTGTTCTTCGTTTTGTAATGAGCGTTTGCAAATAAATAGCTTTTCCTTCGAGCCTATTTCTGCTTTTGAGCTTGTAAAAGTCATTGGGTCACTGAAAAATTCTAATGCTAGCGGTTATGATGGTATCACCAATATAGTCTTAAAAAATATAGGATTTTTCTTGGTAGATGCACTAGCAGTTATTTTTAACCGTAGCATTTTTTCTGGAGTTTTTCCTAGTGCTCTCAAATGTGCGGACGTAGTGCCTCTTCTTAAAAAAGGTTCAGGAAAAGATATGAACAATTACAGGCCAATCTCACTTCTTCCCGCCTTTAGTAAAGTTTTTGAAAAAATTATTAAAACAAGATTATTATCTTATTTAAAAAAGAATAGTTTTTTCAGCCCAGTGCAGTATGGTTTTCAGCAGGGAAAGTCAACTGAAGATGCCCTACTAAATTTCTGTTCCAGTGTTTTCTCCAACCTTGATGAAAAAAAGTTCACTGCAGGTTTATTTGTAGATATCACGAAGGCCTTCGATATGGTTAACCACACTATCTTGCTGAGAAAACTGGAAAATGCTGGTATTCGTGGCTTTATGCTTGATTGGTTCGGATCTTATTTGTCAAACAGATCGCAAAGAGTCAAGATCGGTGAAATTAGGAGTGATGTTCAGTTTTTGAATTTGGGAGTGCCTCAAGGCTCTGTATTGGGACCTATTTTATTCCTTATCTACATAAACTCACTCTTTGAGCTGGATTTTAAGGGTAAACTTACTGCATTCGCAGATGATATTGGATGTTCCTACGGATCAGGTAGTGCTTTGGACTTGGTTTCTGATATCAACTGGGATCTAAACTTATTGAGGGTCTGGTTTACCAAACAGAGATTGAAGATTAGCTCTAAAACTAAATTAATGTTTTTTAATCTATCGAGTACATCCGACTGTAGTGCTGAGTTTTACTTTCATTCTACGGATTGCCAAAAATTCATACTACTTGACTGCCATTGTAAAGCTGATTCATCTTTTGCCACTTTTAGTAACACGATACATTGTAGTGATGAGTGTTTTTTAGTCGAGAATGTAGAAGAATTTAAATACCTAGGGCTCAATATTGACTCTAACATGACATTTGCAAACCATATACAGTCTTTAAAAAAATATTTTCGTTGCACGCTTCGCCATTTCTTTTATCTCAAAAATGTTTGTTCGGTCAAACTATTAAAAATTATTTATTATGGAATTTTTCACTCGAAACTCCAATACGGTATTACATGCTGGGGAGGGGCATATCGTAATAAAATTCAGCCCCTTTTAATTCTGCAAAAAAATGTTTTAAGGAAAATTTGCCGAAAACACCGTAGACATCATAGTTTTCCATTGTTCCATGTTATGAAAATTCTTCCAGTCCGTCATTTGTATTGTTTTAAGGTATTGAAAACTTTTTATATCAGATTGGGAAATCGAAATTTTAGATTAATTTCTGATTATAACTTACGCAGTAATTTTTCGAACATGGTATCTGTTCCGTTTTCCCGTACCACCGCCTTTCGTAACTTTTATTTGGTTTCATCGTGTCGCATTTTTAATAAACTACCTGTATCAATCAGATCAATAACCGTTCCTGGAAGGTTTCACAAATGTGTTAAGCAATGGCTCTTACAATTTGATTACAGTAATATGGAATCTATTTTTTCTGACATTCTGGTGTAACTGATTTATTTTCTTTTATTTTTTCTATAAAATTAAGTTTAGTATGTACATAACTTGAATTGTACCTTAATGGTTGTATTACCTTCTTTTTCAAATTTGTACATTACCATTTAATTTTCACCCCACCAATTTATTAAACGATTGTTATTAATACCATGAAGTGGCATTTGACACTATTTTAGTACTTATAGTATAAAAAATACAAAATGTCACTAAATTATTTCTCTAAAATCAGAATTTAAAAATAATGTATATTCATATGATTTCGAAATAAATTTTATCTATCTATCTATCTATCAAGTATTCAGGCGCGTTGGGGCTATTGTCTCTTAAAGTCATAGATCTTCTATCACCGTCTTCCTGATGAGAATTTGTGTGGAAGCCGCATTTCTTTTTTTGAACTTCTGATGAGCCACAATAAAATTCGGTTCGTGATTTCACTACTCAGCACAGTCTGTTATGAGTCACTTCAAAGGGCTTAATTGACCAAATTTATCTCATCCTCACCGAGCTACGGCAATCATAAAAAAACCTCCACGTCACCAACATCGCATAAAATACCCTCCGTCCTTACTCATATCGCTCTTGTTACGACTCACACTTACACATACGGTTAGGGATAATTGACACAAAATAGGAAAGTGCGCTGCTTTTTGATTGAGTCCTTGATTAAAAATACACCCACACACTTGATGGTCTACTATACTGAGAGCATCAATTGCATGTCAGTTGGCCCCAACACCAAGTCACCCTCGCAAAAAATTAGTTTTATTGACATTTGACCAGGATATAAATAATCGCACCACCTCTGTCGCCATAACTCCTCTAATCCTGCAATTATATACATGGAGGTAATTGCGAGGCCATTGTACTGGTAACAAACTCTACGCGCTCGTATGTAGGTATACGATCTAGTTTGATGGGCCAAGTTTGATTTAATTTTGATCCACTTGGGATGACCACGTACAGGAATGTGCTCGTTAGTCTGAAACTATTTAGTGCGGCGTTTGAGCCACCGTGTCGGCCAGTTATTCCTTTCGAACAATATACTATATAAAATCGACCATAGCGAAAAACTGGTTACCAGGCTCTTTCATTATGGTATTGTCTGCGTCGGATTAGAGAGTGACTGTGGCCAACAGAAGCAGCATAACCGATATGCATATCCAGCTCCAGTGGGCATAGGTGCAATGCGCTGCGCATCTCATCATCATCGCCAGCCGCATAAATCTGATCTGCGCTTTCCTCTATGCGTGTACAGTAAGAGGAGACATACGCGCTTGTAGCCAGACTTTAGTGGTCCGCTCTGAGACAGGTTTCTTAACCTGCAACTTGTTCGGTGAGTTTAATAAACGCGCGAGCGCTTGTTTTATGATTTGTTTGGTTTTTACGTTTTATATAATAGTTGAGCGACAGCGAGGACCTCATTGCACGTACACACTTAACTTTAATGTGTCACTTAGCCTCGTTGGATAAATGAAACGCTTCAGGCGCAATGTGCACATGGGACTCATTGTTCGCATTGGGGGCTTACTAAAAGCAACACGGGTCGTTCTCAAAACTGACATCTGACATATCGGCGGACAAGGTTCCGAGGAAAAGCCAGCGATGGATACACCACATAAAAAATGCTCGCCCTCTGTTCGAACTTAGACTGCTATAGTGGGTTTCAAAACAACGCTTCCTTTGACATTATAGTGGGTAGAGCTAGGAAAGGTCAATCCTTTAATGCAAGCGCCTCTTATATGCTATGCTGTTATAAGTGTAGCTAACTGGAAATGAAGGCGGTTTTAGCCAGTTAGAATCCCTCACTTCGGTTCGTTGTCTTCCTTCTAAGGTGGGCCCGGCCCAACCTCCGGCAAAATACAAAATGGTAATAGTACAGCTGTCCAGCGGAGCAAAAGGGTTTAGTGGCTTCCAGCGGTTCCAGAAATGAATCATTCTGCTTGTGTGCACTATATCTGGTTGCGTTCCCTAAACTATCGTACTTCGATTGGTCCCCTTAAATAAAACGAAACCCCCAATTCCAATGACCCAGCGAGGCTTGCCTACGCGCATTTTCTTATTCATCACACGGCAGCCATCCAAAGGTGAACAAAGAGCATGCTACGAGTATGTTCATGAAATAATAATAACTGAAGTCTCCCTCTGGTTTTCCCAAAAAAGAAACCGTGCAAAAAAACCACCGCCCAAGCACCAACACCAAAAGTAGCAGAAAAAATCCCCGCTGGGACTAATCATAACTTCGATTGGGTCCTTCTTGTGTGTTAATTTCGTCCCTCAGCCGAACTTGTCTACGGTAATAATAATAAAAGCTAAACACACCGCCGTATGATGGTGCTATTTTCTTGTGAATACAAATAAAAACCCACCCCCACCCATCAGCACTGCCAGGGGTGACCAGCATCATACCCACCTGCTGAAGACCAAACCGATTAATGTCAGTTACAACAAAAAGCTATCCACCAAAAAGTGCGCTCCGGAGTGTGTCCCGGAAATAATAAAACACACACACGAACACAACGGCGCACACACTTGTGGTAATCTAAAATTTTTTGATATAAATATAACCCCTTCGGCGAACGACTGCCGTTCACTACCGATTTATGTATCGAACCCTTTGCCAATTCGAAATTGGAAAATAATATTAAATTTCATAATTCAATAATTCATAGAAAAGGCATCCGCATCTTTTTTCGGTGTTTTCGGTGTGCGTTGCCGTTGACCATTGGGAGACATAAATTCCACCTCAACGTACATATTTGTACGCAATTTATTATTATTTGTTTGTTGCCAGGGAACCGGAAACTCGTTCATATTGTTGTTCCGCGTACCTTCGTAGAGGGGTGCGCTTTGCTCTGCTCTTAGTAGATTGATGTTTCATTTCGTGCAATCGACAGGTTAACTAATTGTAGACGGAAAAAAACATCGGCACAAATATTTTTTTTTTTTTTTTTTTTTTTTTTTAAGAAAAACAATTACATAACAACGTCATAAAGGAAAAAGTGAAAATACCGGCGGTGGGGGTATAATTGCTGATTTTTTTTTTCCATCATTTCCTTTTCGGAATTTTTATTTTTCAATTCGGGGATAGACGTGTGCTGTGATGGACTGGCACAGCTTCTCACTTTTGTTTCAAATTGGATTTGGAATGAGTGACTCCTGTGACGACGGGCTGTAGGAAATCAGAAAAATAATTGAGCAAACATATGCGAGGTGTATAACACTAGCAAAGAGGAATTAAGGAACAAAATTGAAGTTAATATCGGAAAAATGTTTGCATAGGGTGGAGCGCATAAAATCAGTCGCAATAAACGCAGCAGAGATGAAAGGACTTTGAAAAAAAAATTCTGTTGATTCACCTTCCGGAGTTACAGATTACACTTAGGTTAGGTTAGGTTTATGGGTGGGTGCGTCAGAACGGGTTCTGCCGCACCCCACTTAGGTCCATGTGGACCCATTGTGATGCCCTTATTGGGGGGTTAGCCGGTGTTGTTGGCTATAGTGTTTCCTTCTTGGTTACTCGACCTTGTCCAGCCATCCTGATGTGTTTATGAACCTGTAAAGATTAGATAAAGATATATCTGAAAGTTCATGTAAATCATGGAAGTAGTATCTTCCAAGTGTCCTATTCCTCAAGTGACAGAGACTTGGGCATTGACAGAGGAAGTGAGGTGTGTCCTCGTGTACCTCCTCGTCGCCGCAACCCCTGCATATATCGTCATTCTTGAGTTTAAGTTTCATTGTGTGGTATCTTAGGAAGTTGTGACCCGTTAGGGCTCCTACCAGTTTATACATCGACGTTCTATCAAATCGCAAGAGCTTGATAGTCCGACTTGGATTGTATTCCGGCTATAACTTCCGTGGTATTTCGCAGGTAGTGGTAGTTAGTTTTTTCCACCTGTTGTTGGCTTTCCACCCTCTCTCTGAGATTACAGAGTGGTGGTTTGATTGAATTAATCGCCCGATCTTGGTCCATAGCAGAACCTTTTCTTGCCAATTCATCAGCCATCTCATTGCCGGTTTTGTCACTGTATCCAGGGACCCAGCAGAGACGCGTGGTGTGCTGCGAGCAGAGAACCTTAAGCTCTTCACGGCAGCGGTGAACTAGCTTTGATTTTATTTCGATAGCAGATACTGCTTTTATAGCCGCCTGGCTGTCAATAAATATGGTAATATCATTGTTTGGTATTGATAACATTGCCACCATATGGGCAGCTTCAGCGATTGCCAGAACCTCCGCCTGAAAGACACTACTGTAATCAGGTAGTCTGATTGACTGGTGTATATTTAACTCTTCAGAGAAGATTCCAGCACCTGTTCCACGGTCCATCTTAGAGCCATCTGTGTAGATGGATATCGATTTTCCTTTTGTGGGTTCATCTGTGTTCCATTCCTCCCTGCTGGGGAAATAGCAGGAGAATGGTATGTCGAAGTCAAGATGGGGAGACAAGTAGTCAGAAGTGACCGCATCTCCCACATATTTATTCAGAATCTGTGTGTGACCCGTTATGTAGGGTTTCCAGCTTTTTGTTTGGCTGATCCTGAGGGCACTTTTGGCTGCAGATTCTTGCATGTATAGATCTAGAGGTAACAAGTTGAGGATAGCCTCCATTCCAGCAGTAGGTGTTGTCCTTATTGCGCCGGTTGTTCCTATACATGCTAGTCTTTGTATTTTGGTCATTAATTTGAGATTCGAAGCTTTGTTTGTGGCTTGCCACCAGACTAAGCTACCGTACGTGAGTATTGGACGCACAACAGCCGTATACATCCACAGAATTATTTTGGGATTTGGTCCCCACCTTTTGCCGAAGATTCGGTTGCATGCGTAAAAAGCATTTGCGGCTTTTTTTACTCTTTCATTGACGTTTGGTTTCCAATTGAGCTTCCTATCTAAGATTATACCTAGATATTTGGCACTCTCAGCAACCCTAAGGGGTATACCCTCAATAGTTGGAGGATCGAAGTTTGGAATCACCCTTTTGTTACTGAACAAGACTAGTTCAGTCTTCTGTGGATTGATTCCAAGACCGCATTGGTTTGCCCACAAACTAAGTGTTCGTAATGCGTTTTCTAGTAGTTCGCTTATGGTCGGTAGGAATTTGCCTGTAGCAAGTATCACTACATCGTCTGCATACGCAGTAACTTTGACCCCTCTGTTTTCGAACTTTAGTAATATTTCATTTATGACAAGAACCCAGAGTAGGGGGGAAATGACTCCTCCTTGTGGTGTACCTCTTGAGGCTGTCACTCTAAGTTCAATGCCACCTAATTCTGCGTTAATATTTCTTTCATTGAGCAAACTCTCAATCACATTGGTAAGCGTTTGGTCTACGTTGTTATTGAGTAGTGCTCTCTTCACAGCACACGTCTTAACATTATTGAATGCTCCTTCAATGTCGAGGAACGCCGCTAGTGTGTACTCTTTGTCGTTTAGGGACTTTTCTATGATGCCAGTGACCTCATGCAACGCAGTCTCAACTCCTTTACCTTTGATGTAGGCATGCTGAGCCGTTGAGATCACGTTATTGTCAAGTCGACTGCGGATAAAAACGTTCAAAAGCTTTTCCAAGGTTTTCAGGATGATAAAGTTAAACTTATGGGCCTGAAATCCTTAGCAGTCGTATGGCTGGACTTTCCTGCCTTCTTAATGAAGACAACCTTTACTTCACGCCATGCCCTGGGAATGTGACCACATTCGAGGCAGCGCGTGAAGAGTCTCGTCAGAGCTGGTATAACAGTTGACCTGGCTTTCTGGAGCATGATTAGAAAAATCCCGTCCAGCCCAGGAGACTTAAAAGGGGAGAAAGTTTCAATCGCCCAGTTAAGTTTTTCCTCGGTTATTATACCAGCTGGAACTGTTGCTGCTGTAGTTGCAGTGCTTGGTGCAGACTGGACGGTTGTTTTGATACAACCCGGAAAGTGCGTTTTTAGAAGCAGACTTAATGTCTCTTCTGAAGACTGTGTCCAGTTGCCCATATTGAATTTAAGATAACCTGGAACTGCAGGTTCTTTCGATGGGATTTTCCTAAGTCTAGCTGATTCCGTGGTATCTTCTATTTCATTGCAAAAGGTATGCCAGGCTGTACGTTTAGCACTAGTGACAGCAGCCTTGAATTTCCGTTGACCGGCTTTGTATAAGTCCCAGTCTGACTGGGAATTGGTGCGTTTGGCTAAATTGAACAGGCGTCTGACTTTCCTTCTAATTTCAAGGAGGTCTTTGGACCACCACGAAGAACAATTCCTTTTCTTGATTGTCCGTAGAGGACAGGCTTTATCATATGCCTTACTTAGAATTTTGTTTAAATTCTCTGTGAATGCATCGATTTCGGCTGGTGTCCCTATTTTTTGATCATTCAGGATTTGGCCATTTCTCACAGCCTCCGAGGCAAAAGCTTCCCAATTGGTGAGTCTTGGGTTCCTGAATTTACTTGAAACTACTGTCTCTTCATCTATTGAAAATTCTATAATCCTGTGATCTGAAAAGGATGGCTCAGAAGAGACCCTCCAATCCTTCACAGTTAGAGTGGGCGAGTTACTGTGAAGAGTAATATCCAATACCTCACGTCTATTCCTAATAACGAAGGTTGGTTCATTGCCAATATTTGCTATCAGGAGATTACACTTACTCAGAATTCAGTCAATAATTCAATTAAATCAAATCCAATTCTCAACTGACAAGGGAAGTTGAAATTCATCTACAAATAAATTTTAATATAGATGGAGACTGGTTTTAATGCAAAACTATTTAAATTAAACCCTTATTTATATTGATAAGAGCGGATTTTAATACATTTGTATTCGAAGTCAATAAACTGCAGATTAAAATTTAATACTTTAACCTCAAATTCAATACTTCCATAACCCATAGAATATTAAATTATAATACAATCATATTATATTTAAAACGTCTTTATATTTGATTTAAATATAAATGGGATACATTTGAACACCAAAAATGTTTTATTTTAATACTAATTGTTATTGGCTTTAAATATTACAATGCATATAGAAAATTGTTCAGCGTAGGCAAATTCCCGTGTATTTTGATCCCCTTTGAAAATAATCCTATAAAGTGCCGCTGTGCTTCTTTTAGTGGGTTTATTTTTCTAGACCTTTGAATGAAGAAGAACTAATGAATGGTCGAGTTATCTGATTAATTATTTAGTCAATTACTTACTTTTTGGAAAGCAATAGCTATATTTCTGAGGCAATGACCTGGAACCCACTGGGCACATCTCTGGCGCTTGACAACTTAAAAACAAAAGGCAAATATTATAACCTCTTACAAGAATATTCTGAATTTAAATCTACTTACTTGTAAGAATAATATTCTCATTGGATATCCATGTAACTCCCTTTTTAATTATTACTTTCACTCGTTTGTATTTGTCAAGCATTTTACTTTTACAAAAACTTTATCTGAATGATTCACTTCATTGAGTAGCACGCGCAAACCAACTCTAAATTCTTAACCCCAAGCGAAAAAGTAGTATATTTGGGTTCAAAAATAATACCGATATATTTAAATCTAATCACTTTTGTTCAGATTTTGTATTAAAACCAAATACAAATGTATTGAAGTTGATGGCCTTAATAAGTTCGTATTAAAATGTAATCAGAGTAGATCTTATATTTCAGGTCTACTATAGTTTAATTGTAATAAATTCTTGATTTAAATATTATTTTAATATAGACCGGATTAGATTGCAGAGCAAAAATATTTGACTTCAATCTTTCGATATTAAAATTCAGAAAATTCGTAGTCAAATGATCATTTTAATGAACAAATTATTAAATTTTAATATGAGAATATTACAGAAAAAGTTTAATAAATTTGAAATATTAAAAACAAATTTTTCTTGTACTGCATAGACCTGTAATACTGCGGAGGTATTAAAAAACGCCCCCATATTTTTATTTAAGTTAAAGAGAAACGAACGAGCTGTCAATGTGACTTGAAGTTGCAAGGATAATTTCGAGAAATTCAAGTAAGTGGTAAGAAATGGGTGAAACTTATCAAGAAATCTTCAATAGACGTCAGTTCTGGGTGTCAACCAGAGCAGTTTTAAAATCTTTACTCGAGATATTAATTAGATAAAACGCAAACAAATTGCGATCGTAAAACGTCAAGCGAAAGATTAAAAGAAAATCATTCTTTTGACACTTCGAAACAAAAAAAAATGGCATAAATATGTAGATATATAATACAGGGTTTTCTTAATAAATAAAATATTTTTGTTACGTCAAACTGACAGCAGTTGTAATGCAAGTCCTTGTCCTTCTAAAGGGGGTCTTGAATGGATGTCTGTTACTATTTACCTATTGCGATGGAAGGAAATTATTTCTCACAATTTGAATCGAGAATTTATTGAAGTTTTGACTGCCTGCTTAATTGAGAGTTATTAATCATAATGTTGTGACAAATAACTATAAGTATGAAAAGTATGAAAAGTAGCATGCACAGCGTGTTTCAACTATTTTCGATCGCTACCGTTATCCGAACGTATTTGGCTGTCAGTTGTCAAATAGGAAAAAGCACCATTTTTTCATACAGACTATTATTTTTAATTTACATTCAACTTATCAATCAAATCTGAACAGATACAGGCCGCGTTTCATTGACCACTAGACAACTAGCGGCTCGTCAAAATCCAAACAAGAAAAACCTCTTTCCACAAATAGTGGAATTAAATCAAGAGATGTCTCTATATAGTGGAAATTTTTGGGGTGAAACTAGGAAACTAGAAGCAGTTTTTTTTACACAGAACACACATATAGGGTACATTACAAAATATGTAACTGCACGCCAAAGTGTCACTGTACAACACTTGACATAAAAAAAAACATGTGTCAAGGAACAAGGAACACCCTAAAAAGTTATGTGTAATTTGACTTTTTATTTTCTTTCAAAAGGAAATTAAAAATTACAGTAAACAAATACCGCAGCATGCGATGTAATGGTAAAAGGACGAATGATAAGAAAAAAAACATAAAAAAATAATAATTGTATGTGTAAAAGGTGTATGCAAATAAAACAAATCCCGGAATAGAGTGGAATTACAAAGCAATCAATGGATGGAAATGCTCGTCACAGTAGTCGTTTGATTTGAAGGTGCACACAGCCAGCAACAACCCAGCAGCCATCAACCATCAGCCGGGGGATGAGTGTTATACGTGTGTGTTTCTGAAGGAAACACAGGACCAACTTCCTCGGAGTTGGAGTTGTTCATATTAAAGGTAGACGTTTATACCTTGCACGACGACTTACGATGGCGACTCTTACACAGCGGGTTGTAGATTGTCTTGCAGCTTTGAGACTTCTTGTTGCTGTTTTTCTTTTTTTTTTTTGGGGGATTTTTTTTCTCAACACTTATATTTTTCTATACGTTTCTTGTTCAATTGCCATTCAGTTAATTGACTCTTGCGCCTGATGCTGATGCTATCAGGAGACTGCTGGTGCGAATTGGGCATATTTTGTGTTTCACCATGGCCATATTCGTATCTATTTGGTTTGGCAAACGTATTAGTAAGGAGGACAACTAATCAGAGGTAGGCTGACGCGAGCTGTGGCAAAATATTCTCGTTGCTTTGCTGTTAGGAATCCTGTGACTAGGTTAATCCGACTTGTGGTTAGTTGATTCGTTTTCTACTCTGAGAAGTTGTTGGCATGAAAAATGCTTGTATTCTGCGAAACAACTTTCTGTCGTAAGGCTGCATAGCATCATGCAGCTTGACGTTGATCCTTCTCCCGGTGCTTCATCAGCTATTTTCTTACCTAAATGAGGTGAACTCTGTTTGTCATTATGAGAAGCTACAACTAGTTTGTGTGTTTTCAACTGTCCAACACTTCGCAACGGATATATGGTTATTTTTTCGCCTCATGGTCAAGCTCTTTCATGAACCTCTCATTAGAATCTTTGCACTTTTGAACTCCGTAATGATGTCGAATGACACATAAGACAAGACAATGTCCTCGAGCTGAGGGTATGCGACGACTTTTTTCAAAGTTCTATCAAATATAAAAAGTCTCTCTGGCTTGGAAATTTCGCGTCCCTAGGCACACATCCCTACGACCCACTAAAGCATTTATGCCTTAAGTTCCCACTGAGTCCACCTCCAACCTCCAAATTCCATCCATGCAAAGTGACAAGCTCAACCGGTAATATGGCATTTTTGATCACGCCAAAGGATCATCCCTTCCCTTCCTTTATACGGCGTTTATTTCAAAGCCATTAATTTCGCCATACAATTCGAAGCCTTTGTCACTGTCGCGTCACGGCCCCTAAATGAAACTCAAACGCTGGCATCCAATTAAAATCAAAACGCAACACTAAATCATTTATCGTTATTTAGCCGATTTTCGTCAAATCAAATAGAGATGGCGACGCATGCCATATGTATCATCATCATCAGTCTCCTCTGTGTGTTCAAATTGTGAATATTAAAAAATAATTAAAAAAAAAATGAAAGAAAAAAAAAATGACGAATCCTATCTCTCCCACTTATTTACAGAAGAAAGTAAAAGATTGCCAAGAAAATTGCCACAAATGTGGAAAATTATGCTTTATCATCCGTAAGAATGCTTTCATCGTTATCATCATCTTCGTTGCCGCGTCGGTGTCGGTCGTAATCGTAGTCGCAACCGTGTCATCATTATGAGTAACGAAACACATCAGTTGAGGTTATAATTCATGAAATCACATTACATGCGATTTGCACACAACAGTTGCGGGCGAAATAATCTTCCACACCCATACACACATGTTATACAAAGGCAAAAGGACGGATAAAAGAAAAAGCAAACTTTACTTCGTGTTTTACATTCCATTCAGAGTGACAAGGAAAATCTTGGTAAGCGAGTACATATAACAAAATCCGCTATCGTCCTTCTTGTAATGTTGGCTTTCTATACAGCAATTTGTCAGAAAACACTTATATGTGTGCAATAAAATTGAGGAATCCGCCTCTCAAAAGGGTTAAAATTTGTGCCTCCTCTGCGCCTTGATATGGGGTGAAAGGAAACATTATTTAATTTTCTAAATACAGAAAATTAAAAGAGCCTTCTGTTTTACTATTTATCCACTTAGTTGGCGTAGTCGTAATCGAAGCGCATATTTAAAGGTAATGCTTTTGCAAGGTAATGCAGGCATGCAATTTAAATGGATCTAGTACAATTTTTTCTTTTAAAATTTGACAGGGTTGCCCATTTCTGAGCGCTTGTTTACTGACAGCCGGGCTTAAGAGATCGGCACGGAACTGGCAAAATGACAGGAAATTCAAAAAAAGAATTCAAGAAGAGCGTACACGCAGAAATTTTCACCTTAGCCGAGTGGAATTTTTGCTAGGCTAAAAAACTGGGTTAAAATTAACTAAGTCTCTGTAGAAAATAAACAAGTATTTGTTGTTGAAAACTGTTAAAATTGACACACTTCATCAGTTGGTATCAACAATGTTACTCTGTTGTTATTAGATTGTTTGTTATTTGGGTCAATATTTCAAAATATTAATATTTTGTACCTCGAAATGGACTTTTACTAATATAAACAAATTTAATAATTTTTCGATTACTCTGTATTTAAGAATAGTTATTAAGCATTTTAAGCCAATGGGCCACCCAATTTAGTTATTTTTAACTGATTTTATTTTCCACGGGAATGACAGAACTATGTACCATGGAAATGACAAATTCCTATCATGGTAATGACGACACAGCATGGCAATGACCTTAACCTTATTAAAGCAAATTAAAACACATCTGAAGTCAGTTTTCTAAATAAACGTTTATTACAAATAAGCTACGAAAAAGGAACGTTAGAAATTTCAGTCTTGAATTATTAAAATAAAAATAAAAATAAAAGAAAGTGATGTTAGTTCCTACGCTTATAACTCAAGAACGACTGGATGGATTTTGATGATTCGCACCAATTAGGACTGGTGTCCAGCCTGTTTGAAAGAATAAAAAACGAAAACTCGGAAAATTCTTAACAGGTGGCGTTGTGGGCCCAAATTTCGTTTTTCATGGGAAAATGAACTCAAAAATAAATAAAACTGAATAGAAATCGAGTAGTGACACTTCAAATACAAACAAAAAAAAATTATTTTAAAGTCAATAATTTATTGTTGTTGTCAATTATTTCAATTATTTTCCAAGCAAATATTTGTTGTCGACAATTAAAATTTTTTTTTTAAATATACGATAGATATACCTACCTAAGTTTGTTTATGTTTACTATGTTATTGTAACTTTTTGAAATGGAGTAGATACTTTGATTTATTTGATGTTGTTTGAACCAATCATTTTTGTTTGACATGAATTTTCAGGATCCTTGCATTAGTATGTCTGAGAAAGTTGAAATGTAGTGCTGTGGACAATGATGACAGGCAACAGGAGTTGTTGAGCGTCTTGAGGTGTCACGTAGGGAGGGGTTAGGTATTACGAAAAATGAGTGAGTAACAATCATGGTGCTCTGCTCATTCGTGAGTAGGGTTACGGGGAGGGCAGCTCAAGGGTACCATAACGCCTTGATACCGGTGTGGAGAGAGAAGGCTTACCAACCAAGATGATAATTGTGGTTAGTTTTCTTCTTGGCTTTTAAAGTTACAAATATTTCATTTAGAGTTGATCCTTTCCTTATTTTCTTGCAATTTTAAAACCTTTCCATCAAAATTTCAGGCATGTAAAAGTATCCGACCGCCCTTCCATCAAAGTCAAAATTTATATTCCTGTGTCTCTCTCTCTATACAGGTCGAAAGAAATATCATTGTGCGTTAGTCGGGTGAAAACTCGAGAACGGCTCCACCGATTTGGATGATTTTTGTTTTGTGTTGTTCGTCTTGATTCAGGGATGGTTTAGAAAAAAAAGTAGGAAAATTCTCAACAGCTGTCGTTGTAGGTACACATTTCGTTTTTAAGTTAAATTCAATTATCTTCTATAACATAGTGATACAATAATAATGAACTCCATGATGATATAACCCGATAATCACCGGGCCAATTCTTAAAATTCTTCTTTTGTTTTGTTCGTATTGCTGTCTTAAAATATACTACTTTTGGGAACGATAGGTCACCGAAACAGCTCAACCGATATCAATGAAATTTTGTTAATGGATATGGTTGATAGAGCATACTCTTGGAGCCGATAGGTGGTGCCGTTGGTCCCTTGAATAATAAAACTACCTACAGAGCTTCGAAATAAAATTGAATATGTATTATAAATCCTAAATATTTCTTGAGCGCGTAAGTTTTCGCCACTACAACTTATTGATATTTGTGGTAAAACTGATTTTCGTTTTGCACTCGGGTACGAAGATATGCAATTATTAAATTCGCATAATATTACCTCCATTACCATTTGCATGACACTTATTTTGACGGTAAGTTTTTGTATTTTTTTTCCAGTTTTTTCTTTGTTTCCGTTGTTCTCGTGCAACTATATCTTTGTTTTTCTTTTTCTTTCTGTTGTCGACATTTTTCAGGATCTTCTCGAATCCTCTTTCGACGTTCAGTTCCTTTTCCGCGCGTAGTTTTTTTTTTTTTTGTTATCATTTTCAGCGTTTTTCTTTACATTATTGCGAGGTGCCATGGTAAATGCAGATGAGCTTGTATATAAACTTAAAATAAAAGTGAAAATATTTGATTTTTTTTGTAATTTGCTTGACTATGTCATTTCCGTGTCCGAACTGTCATTACCATGTATGCCACGGGAAACATGAAAATGACGACATGGAAATGACATCGAAAGGTATTTTTCTGAAAAAAAAAACTGAACTTTACCTACTGAATATTTTTGTTTAAACTCATCTTATTAATTAACTTCATAAAAAAGTCATGTATTGCAAAAAAAAAAAATAGATTTAATTATTAACATATTATAATCAAAAAGACTTGGCACGGTAATGACAAATTCGGGTAACGAAAACCTAAAACACCTTCACAACATGAAAGAAAGTTCACTACTGATGTATAATGGGATTATTGTAAAATGTGCCGAAAACAATCACCAGGTCCCGTTATTAATGTGAAATCAGCAGCCTACTCTGCGGCCGTTAAATTCGAAATTTATAAAGAATTATTATTTGTCACGGAAATGATAATTTTTATGGGGACACTCACTAAATAATTTTCACATAACTTTGAATGTACTTTAAAAATAAATTGACTGGGCCACAGTCCCCATTGTACTTTCTTCTTCAATGCTTCATCAATAAAATTTGCAAACCGGCTTACATTTTACAAATAAAATGCATTTGTTGAAGGAGGTGCCAAGGCCAAGCGTCATAAGGCCAAATCTCGAAATTTGGCCTTATGTCCCTTTGTGAAAGTGACACTAGGCCGAATTATTGCATTTGGCATAATGTCGCTTAGGTAAAATGTCATAAAGCCAATTTGGCACTATGTCACTTTGGGTTTTGTGATTTTTCTTATCATCGTACTATACATATTAATAAACAGTGGAAAATGTATGGGGGGGCATGCTGCCCCCCTGCAACCCCCCTGCTTGAATTCTCTGTTTAGGGGTGGGAGTAGTTGCAAGTTTGGGTGTATGCAAATAATTTTATTTTGTTTTCCAGTTAACATCAACAAATTCTCGAATTGTAGGTGGGAAATAATTTCATAAAATGTTGGTGATGCTATTACCCACTTCAAGTGGGTTGTTGTTGGTTCATTTGGCCTAATGTCACAAACTAGTTTGGCCATATGACACTTTCTCAAAGTGTCATATAACCAAATGCTAGAATTTGGCTTTTTGTCACTTTCACAAAGGGACATAAGGCCAAATTTCGAGATTTGGCCTTATGACGCTTGGCCTTATGTCACGATACCGTTGAAGGAAGGTACAGCTGGGGACATGCCATGGTAATGACATTTCTTAGGTTGAAGTTAAAATTTCGGCGTTACTAAAAATAAATATTTATTTTTTATGTGTGCATATGTTAAAAGAGTTACTATTGTAACTCTGTCAAATATTAAAAAATATATATGTTATTTTAGCCTATAAACGTCGGACCGCAGAATATTAATATTTTGAAATATTCACCCATTTACGAACGAGAAAATTTGGAGAGGAAATTGATAAATCGGTTATTTTTAACCGAGTTTTGTTAAACAAGTTGACTTGGTTATTTTTAATCAACTAACTCTGTAAGAGCTATATCACTTGGTAGTTTTTAACCGAAAGTTGGTTGATTTTAAATAAGTGATTTTTCGCGTGTACAAAAATGTCAAGTATGAATGCAGACGTCAATACGCGTCGATCTTCTGTTGGAGAATTATCGGAGACAAGTGAAATCACGTCTTTCTTGTGGATTGTACTGAATTAGCGAGTTTATTGTTTCACGAATAAAGTAAAGTTGGTTATAGTTCAAAGTGATGCCAAATATAGACATAATTGGTATAGGACTTGAAAACAGTAATGCATGTCACCTATCTATAGAAAGTAGATAAAAATTGTATTTCAACAAATTCGGGCACAGTAAATATGTGTCCACTACTTTTTTTGGACTATAGATTTACTCTGCATACAAAGACTAAATCGAATTGACATTTGAAAAGTTGGTCGGGAAACTCTTGTCCACCTCGTAATAAATGTCAACTAAGAAAATTTTATTGTGTGGTCAATGGGGTGTTGTTTGAGCGTGTCGGGAACAACTTATTGCTATTTCTAACCAGAATCTTGTATACTTCCCACCATCCGATCGAAAATGCGCACCACATATACGCGTGTCACATACTGTTCGATCAATCATCGCGCAGTTGCATTATGCGTTATACATGGTGCTTGTGAGAACCTGGTCCACCATTGACTGGGTCTCTTTAATTGACACCAACTTGTTGTGATTCTACTTTCAGTTTGCGCGCATACAATTTTCGCCCAGACCAAAAACTAGAGTACTCGCTCAAAATCATATATATCAATCTTTTCAGTGCACACCACCGCTTGGCCGATAACATTTCTGTCAACTGTCACAGCTTTCTATATTTTACAACCATAAGAACCGATTAACTTTACGCACAATGTTGCGCGAATATACTCGACCTGCCAAACGAACATACCTACCTACGAGTATATTATTTCAGCTACATGTACCTACTTTTATTAATTATACCTTACAACGTGACTCAAATCTTATTCCACTAAAGCGAAAGAGAAAATATTGAAAATACGAGTATACCGTGTGTGAAACCTGCTTGGACATTAGCGCAGATTAAAATCAGGTGAATAGCAACATCTCACAAAGGCAGACGATGCGCAAAGATGCATAGAACTTGAATAAATGCACACATTCAATGAAATGAAATGAGAAGCAAGATATGAGAGATCCCAACTAATCTTTTATTCTGCATCAACGGATCAGACGCAAGTATTAGAGCACACATGCACACACAGGTTATATCTGTTGGACGGATTGGCGAGATGGTGACATGCTAACAAGGTGCACAATTACCTGTTCACATTTGTTTATTTTCTATTTCCCCAGCTGAGTAGATAAATTCATTAAGATGATGGAAGCATCGACAAAAATGCGGGGTGAACTTAAAAGTCACCTTATCCAGATAAGGACTTGAAACCGAAACAGTGTTGCAGAGTATCACATATTATAATCCAACTGACAGGAGGAAATCCCATAAATGATGTCACGCAGCTAAATCAGAGAAGCAGAACTAACGCCAAACCTAGTTTGGAAACACACAAACACAAGGTAATGAAGGACACCAACCTCTAGAGCAACAACTAACCAAAGATAATACTAACTACCAGGAATCAAACGCGACAAGAGACGACCATCACAGATCGCATTTCACATTTAGAGACAAATGGAAACGAATCATCATCCTGCGGACCCGCGATCTCTGCGCGCCGCTGCTATATACACAACGAAAACAAAAATAAAATTAAAATGGCATTGTCCATACATTTTCGAAATTAATTGCCCCAAAGTATCCTCTTCATCTTTCTCTCTTTTGCGAGCGAGGGTAACCATCATATAGCCAGCCGGCAGCCGATGTCTTCAGTCGGTGATGCCACTTGTCGAACGCAGCATTCGCGTCGAAATGTTGCAAAAAACCGTTTGCAAAGCTAATCTCGCCATTGTTAACAAAATTCGGTGCTTGTCAAAGTGACAGCTAACGAAAATGCTATAATGAATGCTAAGACACTTTGCATTATGGTTTTGACAGTTGACCATGAACAGTCTGTCTTTCCGAGATAGTCGGTGAGTTCTTTCTGTGAACTGCAACTGCAACATTCTTGCTGCGAATGCCAACTGTCAGATTTTATTCAGCATTCCCAACATTCATGTCAGATGGCGCCAACTGTCAGACATAATTCAGTATCCACATTTTTACAAAATCCTCCACGGCACATGATCTCCGTTGCTGAACGGGAGCGCTATTGGATGGTCGCATGCGAGTAATCCAACTTTAGCCAGTTGGCGATAAAATGGGATTACATTGCATAAACAGGTGCGAGTGCGACACGAAAGACAAGAGTCCAGGTGACAGATATTATGTCAACATTCTTTCGGAACGTCATTCTCACAACAGTCGAGTAAAGCTTGGTCGCTTGGTTGCCAATGATCTGCTACCAACAAAACCAACCATTGTCATCACTGTCTTCATTCAATGTTCGCGCTGCTACTCTGCCTGACCCGACCATACGCTCCAATGTTCGCACTCCCCCTGCCGTACAGGAGATATCACCATCTCCATGTGGTATGTGTGTAGTTTGTGTCACGTATCCGCATCTATGTTGTGTACGGATTGATGGTAATGGGAAGAACGTCGTCGTCGAGAAAAATTTGATATCAATCTCATTTGTAATCAAGTGATTTATTTTTCGCAAGCGTTTCTTTTTGTCTCAGCTTAGTCGGTATGACTCACGATCATGATGCGTGTATTTAGGCTCAAATTACTTCCCGCATTGAAGAAAAAGAGGAAAATCGCCCCGTCAGCCGTCATCTTGTTGATCTAGGTCAGAGAGCAAAGCCATGAATACGTATATACCTGATGAAATGCTTCATATCCTGAGGGAAGTCAAGTACATATTGTGCTAGTTTCCGATCCATTGTTACAGAGCGAGCATCACGTTCAGCTCGAGTACCGCGCGTTACACACGTGTGCATCAATAAACCAAACAAAGAAAGGAACAACGCAGCGCAGACAAAGTGTGCGAACCAGAGTGTAATTTCTCCGTCATCGTCCTCGCGCTCATGTGGCTTCAAAAGCTTTTTATTTCATTATTAGATTTGAAATTGTATTCTCAGTATTTTTTTATTTTTTTTTGTTTGTTCTTTTCATTGCCCGCGCTCGTTAGAAAGCATGCTCTTTTCTTTGACATTTTGTGTCCTGTGAAGTGTGTGTGTGTGTGTGTGTGTGTGTGTGTGTGTTTGGGGGTGTGTGTATTTACAATTTGTTTTCTTTCTTTTAATTATCCCTACATGAGTCGAGGGTGGGAGCTCGAGTCGAGTCGAGATGTTATTGCTGGTTGGGACAATAGCAGACCAAGTGAATAGGGGGACGGTCTTCGTTGCCGCATGACTGAGTTAATTAAAATAATTTTCAAGGAGCGTATATAACTACTTGATATCACAATTTGTTTTGTTCCTTTTTTTAACGTTTCACATTTTATCCTGTCTGTGGGGGCGGGCGGCGGTGTGGGGCAAGCTGAAACGTACAATTTCTCAGCGCTCAGATACCTATACCTAGGTATATAATTTAAATTTTGCTACCCTCTAATAAAAGCGGGAGAAACATTGGTATTAAGGATGGGGAGGATGTCCTTTGGATAAACGGCGGTTATTTGAAATGGCTTTGGCTATGATTAGTAAAGTTCGTTTCTATCATAGTTTCGCACGAACTCTAGTGTTCTAGAGCGCATTGCTGACTGAGCCAATGGTTTAAAGGGTCTTAAACGGTCGCACTTGTGAGTGGGGAGAGGCCGGTGCAAGATTTGGTATCGTCGCCCGGATGGCGAATCAACATCTGGATCGCAGACAGGATAACCATGGAGATTGCCTCAAAACCCGGAC
Source organism: Cheilosia vernalis (assembly GCA_949126925.1). NCBI lineage: Eukaryota > Metazoa > Arthropoda > Insecta > Diptera > Syrphidae > Cheilosia > Cheilosia vernalis. The sequence continues at coordinate 15,881,289 of OX421363.1, forward strand.
CATGCTCTATGGACTGAAGACAGAAACCAGCAGCTAGAAGACAGAAAGAAGAAATCAGAAGGTGGAAAAGCAGAAGACAAAAGCCAGAAGACGGAAGACAGAAGACGGGAGACAGGTGACTAAATATCCGAAGAGAGAAGATAAAAGAAAGAATACTGAAGACGGAAGCTAGAAGGCAAAAGTAAGAAATCAAAAGATGTGAAAGCAGAAGACGGAGGACAAAAGTTAGAGCCAGAATACAAAAGACACAAGACAGAAAACGGAAGACAAAAGTTAGAAGCCGGAAGACAGAATACAAAAGACAGAAGACAGAAGACAGAAGAAGGAAGGTACAAGCCATCAGGAAAAAAATCAGAAGATGGGAAAACAGAAGACAGAAGACAAAAGTTAGAAGCCTGAAGACAGAAGACGAAAGCTAGAAGACAGAGAACATAAGACACCAGTTCTTCGACTTTGGCAGGGCTAGACTGGAGAAATTAATAATTTAAGAAATTAGAGAAATTAAGCCGACCGATTGATTTGATTTTGAATCCATGCCCTAATCAGATCATCTGGTAATTCCAATAGTGTGTCGAATGCCGACCCTACGCTAAATACCTAAATACCTACCTCTAAGTGCTAAACAAACTTCAAAGTCCGTAAATCAAATCAAACATGAATTAAAAAATAATAAAAACGAAGGAAATATGAATGATAAAATGTGTAAAATTGGCTAAAACCAAAAACAGAGACACACACAACGCAATAATAGAGGTTGATGAGTGGGCGCAGTCCCACAATGGACTTTTTACCCACTTAAAAGTTCACACAAAATTCTTGTGAATTTTTGACTCACTGATTGTGGTCTTATGGCTCACGGATGAAGAAGGTGAAAAAGAGGACAACGATATTGAAAGCGAAGCTAAAAATTCTAGTAATGACCTCATTTGCGGTGTTTGCCTCCAAAACCCACAAGACACACTTCTCCAGCATTGCAATCATTTTAAGATTGCGCTTTCAAACTATGAATTCTCTATGGGGGGGCATGCTGCCCCCCTGCAACCCCCCTGCTTAGGTTTACTGATGGATTACGGGGTGGGTGCAAGGTTCTTCTTATTACTCAAATTTTGTTGGCGTTATTGCACTTTGTGGGAGTGAAATAAGACCAACTGTTAGAAGTTATCCTTATTACACTATTTAAGAGCGAAATAAGGTACATTTTTAGAAGTTGGTCTCATTTCACGGCATCTATCAAACATTTCCATACTTTTTGAGTTGTTAAAACAACTCTTTTTGTCATATGGATAATTGTGGACTTATGGCCTACGCCTACTTCCATTTTAAAATTGTGAACCTATGGCCCAAATTATTGTGAACTTTTGGCTCACCTGGGTGGGTTATAAGTCCACAATTGATTTGTGGATTTATAACCCACATAGATGGGTCGAAAGTCCATTGTGGACTTTTGGCCTGTGGACTTATGACCCTGCGCCTGATGAGTGTGACCATTCGATCATTTTGGAAAAGCAAAAAATTAATATCGGATGGGAGAAGTCTCGAGTGTCTGAATATGTAATACATAAGGCCAAAGGACTGCAAAAATAATGTGAAATGCGCTAAATGCAGCGATGATCGATGCTATCTGCTGAGTGTATAAAGAAATGATAGAATCGGTAAAAGCGCGCTCTGGATACTATCAACTAAATAAATTACACGTAGTAGGTAATATGCAAGGCTTGACCGGTAATTTCACTGAACTTGAATTTAATTTTGCCAAGAAATATGACTTCATCGCCACAACAGAAACGCACTAATGAAGTAATGATTATCACTTAATTCGATGTGATAGTGCTTCAAGGCACACAGGAGGCTTATGCATCTAGGTAAAAATATTTTTGAAGAAAAACAATTTAAAAAAAGTTGTTATAACTATGGTGGCTTGTGTTGAGGTTAAACAAAATGGTAAAATAATACTGTATATTGCAATGGTTTATCGGGTGCCCAGATCACCGAAAAGAATATTTTGTGAAAAATTTTGTGATTGGATCAAAGATTTAGTTGATCTATGGTGCATTATTGTCAACATTGATTGGCTGGATGATCGAAACACATATAGGAACGAAGTCAAAAGATCTATAGAAATTGAAAATATGTGCAGACAAATAATAGTGTATGAACCAACTCGGGTAACAAACATTAATTGATTACGTTATATAACTAACTCTAAATCTGATTCAACAAAAGTTAACACGAACTTAAAAATACGTGACCACGAAACAATCGAGTTGAGTGTATACTTAAAAAAAAGATTACACGTTGTATTGTAATAGTAATAAGGCAATAATAAACAGTTTTAAATACAATAAGTCCGAATTCCGGAATCACTTGAGAAATTGTGCAATAATAGATTTACGAAATAGTGACGACCCTAATATAATCGGTAATGTGTTTCAAAGTGAAATCTAACGAATCACAAGATTATTTGTAAAAATAAAAAGAGTGTAATTATTGTTTCAATGAAAGTCTAAGGCGTATATGCAAAAGTACAATACCAACAATTCAGATTGTCCAATAATAATACTATATGTGGATCGAATACTGTGATATTAGAAACCGCTATAAGGCAGAAATAGTATAAATTCTAAGAACATGGAAATAAAAAAAGGCTTATTAACGCTCGGGATCAAAAGTCAATGTAGAGAGAGTAGGTAATTAAATGTTATGTGTTATGTTATGTTATGTCAATCAACTGGACATGCCAGCATACGCCTACAGACAAGCCCCTTACCCACAACTACTGATTATCTGCCTACGAAGATCGACTTTAAAAAAGGCTTTACAAACGAAATACCGGACAGAACCCTATGGGTCTCACGCAATGTCCTACACGAGGGAGCACTGTCAATATTTACGGACGGCTCCAAAACACTAGAGGGAGTGGGCTCAGGGGTATTCTCAGAAGAACTAACCTTAAGCCTATCCTTCTCCCTCCCAAAACACTGTAGTGTCTTCCAAGCCGAAATCACAGCTATTCGCCAAGCCGCAGCATGGTTGTTGATTAATGCGATATCACATAGGGATATTGTAATATACATCGACAGTCAGGCTGCCATCGAATCCTTAGTATCCAGCGAAATAAGATCTAAAGCGGGGGAAGATTGCCGCGCATCTCTTAACGAGATAGCTGGACAGTACAACCTCACCATTTGCTGGGTTCCGGGACACTGTGACATCCCAGGGAATTGTGCAGCTGACGAACTTGCAAGATTAGGCTCCTCTGGCGTTGATAGTGTTAGTCTACACAACGTGTACGCACCGCTGTCATACGCTAAACAAATCATCATTGCGGACGCAACAAGGAAAACAAATCATAGATGGAAGCATCTAGGATATTGTAATGTTGCCAGGCTTAATTGGCCAACACTGGATAACAAAAAATCCAGGGAGCTTCTGCGACTCAACAGATATTGTATCTCGTTGGTTGCTAATGTTATCACCGGTCATTGTATTCTGGGCAGACATGCGCAAAGACTTGGTCTGCCATACAATGACTTTTGCAGAAGCTGTAGGGATGAGGAGGAGGACGAGTCCGTCACCCACCTTCTCTGCAGCTGCCCCGCCCTATCCAAGGATGGCGTACCTAGGAAACTACGGGTGATTTTTTAGCTGGTTTGGTTTTGGCAACACTGGTTTTGACAGCTGACGTGTGTTTAGTACCTTGTGTCACTGTCAAACAGCTTCAGTTTGGTTTGCAATTTAACCATGGATCGTCTTACAAATGAACAACGCTTGCAAATTATTGAATTTTACTATCAAAATTCGTGCTCGGTTCGAATCCGCTTTTTTATCGAAAAATTGTGTTCAGCGATGAGGCTCATTTTTGGTTGAATGGGTACGTAAATAAGCAAAATTGCCGCATTTGGAGTGAAGATCAGCCAGAAGCATTGCAACAGCTACCAATGCATCCCGAAAAAGCCACTGTTTGGTGCGGTTTATGGGCCGGCGGCATTATTGGGCCATATTTCTTCAAAGATGATGCGAATCGCAGCGTTACTGTCAATGGTGAACGCTACCGAGCGATGAAAACAAACTTTTTTTTGCCCGAAATGGAAGTTCTTGACTTGCATGATATGTGGTTTCAACAAGACGGTGCCACATGCCACACAGCACGTGAAACAATGGCGCAATTGCGAGGCGAGTTTGGTGAACAGTTAATTTCACGTTTCGGGCCGGTCAATTGGCCGCCTAGATCGTGCGATTTGACACCATTAGATTATTTTTTGTGGGGGTATGTCAAGGCTAATGTGTATAGGGACAAGCCCGCTTCGATTGACGCACTGGAAGCCAACATCCATGCATTCATTCGTGAGATACCGGCCGATATGTGTGAAAGAGTATGCCAAAATTGGACTCAGCGGATGGGCTACCTGAGACGCAGCCGCGGTCAACATTTGCATGAAATTATCATTAAACATTAAATTGCAAGGTTAAAACTACCGATTCAAATAAATATTTCATTCATTTTTTCGAATTTTTTGTGTTTTTTTTTTTTTTTAAAGTTCTAAACCTCTTAAAAAATCACCCGTTACTTCCTCAACGATCTTAGCGATCTAAGCTGTATCAGCGCTGCTAATATTCTTAGCTTTATCAACGGCAGTAAATGGTTCACATGAGTAACCAGTAGAGGAACCCCTAAACACTAGTGGTATGCACAATGGGCCGATCAACGGCCTAAGTGTTTCTCTCAACGAGAGATACTTTAACATAACATAACATAACGTGGATGTGATTTTTAAATTTAAATGTTTCAATGTCATCGTCTTACAAAAAATGTGCTAAAATCAATGAGCAAAAAAAAAAAAAAATTATTTTAATTATATCAGTGCTAAACTGCTTCTGGACTATCTTTAGATATCATTGGTCCGACATTTATTAGGCTAATTAATATGTCTTTGATCAATGGAATATTTCCCGCTTCCTGGAAAGAATCTGTGATAACCCCCATTGGGAAAATTAAGAATTCTTTAAAGTTTGAAGACTATACCCCTGTAAATGCGCTCCCCCTGTACGAAAAAGTCCTTGAAAAAATAGTGAAAACCCAAGTGGAAGAATATTTCGAGGTAAACAATCTTTTCCTTGAATGCTAGTCTGGTTTTAGAAAAAACACTCGTATGAATCATGTAAAAAATAAAACCAATGTCACAGCAGCTTTCCTGGATCTCAAACGAGCCTTTGAGACTATCGATAGAAATATATTAATCCTCAAGTTACAAAAATATGGCGTTAGAAATAACGAACTAAAGTGGTTTCAGTCCTTTCTCAACGGAAGAACTCAGATAACAAAAGTAAATGGTCTATTATCGAATAGTATCCACAAGGATAAATTTTGGGTGCTTTGCTCTTCATTATATTATATATCAATGATATAAAGGATGTAATAAAGCACTCTCCCAACTCGTCCTTTTTGCTGATGATGCACTCATTTACCTACCGATGCGCAGAAAACATTGATGAATGCTAACAAAAACTTCAAGAGGATCTGACGACGATAAGTAGCTGGTTAATATCAAACAAGCTTAAATTAAACGTTAATAAATCTAAATGCATTGTCTTCAAAAATAATTCTTTAGTCAATTTATGTGTATACCTAGATATAGCTTCAACAATTGCACAAGTTCACGAAATCAAATACTTAAGTGTTGTAATTGACGTTAAACTTAAATTTAACATTCATTTGAACTTTAATAAATAAATAAAATTAAGAGAATACCTACGTAAGAAAGTTTCAATAATTTGTGCAATTAAATATAGGTACCTACCTATAATGTGATGATCAAACCTCATTTTAAGTACCTACTTTTCTACATAGTGTTGTATTTATGTAGTGATCTATCTTAAGCTACAACGACTTCAAAACAAAGCTATGAGAACAATCCTTAAGTGCAATAGATTTACATCGATATCGTTAATGTTAAACATGTTAAAGTGAATGAGTATCAAGCAAAGAATTTTATTAAATGTTATATGTTAGATACACATTTAAAATAAAATCGATACCTTCCCGGAAGAATGTATTAAGCGACATTTTTTTTTAAATATTACAGGAGACAAATAAAACTTACTGTGAAGGTAATTATTTGCGTATTTTGTAACAATAAGCATATTTCGATTCGGATTTGCACCAAAAATTATTTTAAATTATTCTATGAACAAAATGTTAACTACCTAGATAAAAAGTTTTTGTTGCTTAGAACATTTTTATGGTCTAAAGATTGTCGCTTGATACAAAAGTAAATGGCGCTTAAATCATTGACATGGTAGGATTTAATACAAGATGCCAAAAATATTGTCGTTTAATTAATTTTTATTTGTTTAGTTTTTACTATAAACAAAGTTAAAATAGTTTTTTATCAAAAAAGTATATGAGAAAATCTTCAAACAAACACATATACTTTTCCGATAAGTTGTCTTCTTTGCCAGTCTCTGGTAAAATATCTTCCATCTCGCCAGCAATAGTTTTAACTCCCTGCGTTGGAAAATATTTTAAAGACAAAAATGTTTCAAGCGACTGCAAATGGAACAACTTTTCGGTGGTACTATGTTCTAAGCGACAATATCAGTTAAACTAAACGCCATGTGCAAACTTTTTTTCTTCGGGGATGTGTCGCATAGTACAATTATTTTTTTATATTACAACAAACAACAGGGTATAACAAATATCTACCCAACAAATATGTCGGATACTACAATTTGTATTTCTCTCTAGTGTCGTTTGTATCAATGGTAGAGACGTCAAACCAAGATCAAAACGTGGCGCTTGGCACAATTTGTAAGGCATGCCAAAAAGTCATTTTCTGAAAAATTGTCGCTTAATACATTCTTCCGGGAAGGTATCGAAATGCAACCTGTACCAGTGTTGCCATAAAAATATTTGGACAAATCTGCAGTTATGACAAAAAAAAATCTGCAATGCAGATTTGTAAGGAAAAAAAAGAGCGGAATACAAAAATGACAACTACAGCGAAGAAAAGTGTTCAAAAAATGTTGATATTTTTTTTTAAACAGAACAAAATGTATTATTGTTATAAATACAAAAGCGGAAGCGCAGATTTCTGGAGATTTCTGGTTGTTAAAAGTCTGCAGCTAGGTTGAAAATCTGCAAAATGCAGACAAATCTGTACTTATGGCAACGCTGCCTGTTACCTAGTTATCTAAAAAAATATTTGAGATAGGTAGGGTAAACTGTCCCACAGTGGCTCACGTCCCACAGTGAACCTTTTAAATTTACTTAAACTCTACTTAAGAGAAAAACGAAATAAAGAGAAAATAAACCGCGTTACGATCCTTTGTGAATTTACCTGGGACTTGAAGTAGTGCGCACGTCTGTGTAAGTCGTGCTCAAGAAAAAGCGATTTTACTTATAACATAAGTAAATTAGAAATCGTGCTTCTTATTTTTGTTGCATTTCAAAAAGTATATTGTGCTTTATGAGATTTGTGGGATACAATTTAAAATGCCAATTATTATTATTAATTAAAATTAGTGTGTTAAACAAATTTGTGAAACTGTTTTTTTTTTATAAAAATATTTGTCCCAAAAAAAGGCACTTGTCCAACAGCGAACCAGCTCCTAGTGGTACACAGTGAACAATGGTAAATATGGTAGCATTTCCCAGCTTCAGAATTCCATATTTTTATTAAGCATTTAGCAACGACCTTAAAGCATTTACCATTCGTTACTATTATTTTTCGTTAGTTATAAGTTTTGTGATATAACTGAAGTCCTTGAAATGCATTTTTGTTAATGTTTTGCTATTGTTTATTGATGTTATTACTTTTCGTTGCTTTTTTTACTTATGTTTTTGTATTGTTTTGTTTTTCTAATGTTAATATTAAATAAAAACTGAATTGTACCAATTACTTGTTTTTGTTCTTTATTTTTCTTATGGAATAAAAAATAAGCCCTATAGGTTCACTGTGAACTACGCGGTGGTTCACTGTGTCCAGCCTCTAGTACCTACACAGGGAACCAGTTGAGGTGCGTTTTAAAAAACTAAAAATTTAGTATTTCCTACGATCTTTCTAAAGCAGGATGTGGTTAAATCCAAAGCTAATAAAGCATATAATAAGTACCTTCAAACCGTTTAAAGATTAAACAAATAATTTATAAACTAAATCTAGTCAAACGCAAATTTGTCCACTGTTGGACAGTTTACCCTACCTATGTAAGCGAAGCACAACCTTATGAACTGAGGAATAGAGAGGAGTCAAAATGCCTCCTATTGTTTATAGCGGTTGTCAGTTATTTAATACGTTCCCACATGAAATTAAACTTTATACTAACTTGTTATATATTTAAAAGAAAAGCCATAATTTTATAAAAAACAAATTCCCATACAATAATTAACCAATGTAATTCCAAATTATAATAAAAATAAATATAATAGGTGTTTGTTGTATGAGTTTATAAATAATTGTGAATAGCAGAATCTGCTAATTACCTAAATGAATGTAATGAAAAGATATGAATGAAATTATCTCCCTCCAATCATTGTCCACCTACACATGTATACGCGCCTATATCAATCTACAGGTGACCAAAAACACAAACGCCCCATTTGTCAATCTAAACACGAAAACTTCTAAGCATATAGCCCATGCAAAGAATCAATACAAACAAATTAGTAAGCATGTTGACCCTTGGCTAATATGGCAGCCACCACAGGCACATCTATATACCTACACCTACATCTACAGCTCTATATAGCAGTAGCAGTGGCCCGGCACTACTGCTCAGTGCTCACTGTGCACTGTGTGGCAGTGAACAATAAAACAATGAAGCAGTTTGAGACAGACCCGTATACACACCGTGTCAATCCGAGGAATTGTTTCGGTAGTCTTTTATTTTATGTGTCCCTCCTTTGGCCAGCCATCTTATATTGTCTATGCGCCCGAATGGATTATCTGCTCTTGTTACGCTAAAAAGGGTTGCTTCGAGGTATGAAAACAGAAGTTGCACTCGTGTAACTACAAACAAGCGAGTTCGGAAAAACGTTTTGGCGGGCAAGAGAAAAGCCTTAACGACAAAGCGGCGCGACGACAACAACAACTACAGCGACAACGACACTTTGCAACATCAGTTAACGTGCGCGATAACAATGTGATACACATTACGAGGACAACTATGTCCGCTGAACGATAGACAACCTCAAAGGACAATAGGCGGCGAAGTGGCTTTCATCTTGCCGGCCAGTTATGGGGCTGCCGCTGTTGATGGTCTGATGCTACTGCTGCTGCTGCTGTTGCTGCCGTGTCCCGCCACTATACCTCTGCCTTCATTGATGAATAATCGTAACTTTGAGCAGCTCGAGCAGGGTAGCAAATAAAGCAAATTCAAGCAATCACCTGAGTGGATCACAGCACCTACTCGATGTGCACTAGACAGATCCGGAGGAAAAGCGAGAATTCTGTGTGTGCAATTGATGACATCTTCGCATACATACCTAATACGCGTACACACGCACGTACACAACGAATTCGTTCAATATCCCATTTCAATTATTGTTCTGTGTCCACTTTGGTAACCCTTCTAAGCTGTAAACACAACATAATTACTTACATCCATCGTGAGTGGATACCAATATAGCATTACCATTCCACAAATCAGTTTTGTATTGAAGATCTCTCTCTCTCGCCGCATCAACCCCAAACAATTTGGCCTCCCACACACAGTTCGTCGTGCATATATAATCCACCCTAGGAGTGCTATACGTATACCTACCGTATACTCCTCTCCATTAATAATGAATAATCCTTTTGCGTGATGGAAACAAACAAGCAAACAACCAGAACACACTCCTGGCACAAGAGGATAATAATGTGTGTATCCTTTTGCCAATATTATTCCTTCAAATGATAATAGTAATATAACATAATAATCGCACGGGTGTATTTATTTGTATACGCTCTTGCTCATCAAAGGGATACATATATTTGTCAAAGGATATACCCTTCCCCTGGAGCGCAGTACTTTTTTTTTGTTGTTTTCTTGTTTTTGTTTTGGGGAAAACAAACAAACCAGCAAATACACAGACGAGGCGTATAGTACGCGTATATTCCCAGTGAGTGTGCGTCTGCGAGCATGACAGCCATCTTTGGTAATAATAATAATCTGCACAACAATCCTTCGCACAGGTAGGTGGCTCGTACCTGCATAAAGTACACACTACACACCAATTAGACCAACAGTATTATACACAGAATATTTTGTGTCTTCGGCTAATACGTCAAATGAGCAAGGACGTGTTTCCTCCGAGCATCTGTAGGTAGGTAGGAGTATATGCTCGTGTCTAGTGTTTTGGCTCATACTCGTATCGTAGCAATCGCATAGCATTAATTATGCATGGCCGATGGATGGTCATACAATGTGTGCGGGTACACATCCTTATGAAGAGATTATTTTAGCACAAGGCCGAGCCGAGAGTGGGAGACCACTAATGGCAAAATGTCAAATCGTATTTGATTAGCAGGCATTAGGTGAGTTAATCCAGTTGTCGAGCTTAGTTTCTTAATTACTTCCTTTTGGTACTCGCAACACTACAATGAGACAAATGGAAAACCTGGTGGCTGCTCAGCTGCAGCTCACGAGGCTCAGGCGCACACAGATGAATCGCTAAAAAATTGTATGTCTCCACGATCTGACGGTATAGCACGAGCCGAAATCTCACAGTCTCTCCTTGGATCGTGCGGTTATTGTAAAGGGCTGTTTTTATCTTTTGCATACTCCTATAAACGAAGGAGCTTGAAGAGTTTCTATAATGAAGAGATCTTCAATAGTCTCCATATAGATCGTTGGCTGTTTAGTTCACTTTAGAGCCGCAGCCTTTAGGTCTTATTGAAGATTGATGGCAGTTGGCAACCCACTCGTAAAAGATGGCAACGCTATAAATGTTGACCAGCATCTATCACTTTGACATCTAATTGTCATTAACCTGTGGGTGATCAAATTATTACGGCCACTAGAAAAAATATGACTTTTTGAAAAGTAACCTCAAATAACTTATATGTTTTTATTTTTCAGTCTTTATTTATTTTTACATATTGGAAACGTTATAAACTTAGAAAAGACTTATATTTTTTAGAAAAATGCCACAGAAAAAAATAAAAAAAAATATTTTGTTACCCCTGCTATTGCAGCAATAACCCCCTATACTCTTTTGGGCATAAGTTTATTGCCTTTCTTACAATACGAGTATATATTTTTAATATTTTCCCTCTTGTGACATACTTCAATTAAGCGCTCTTTAACTGTGGCTTATTTGTAACTTTTTCTTTGTCTATTTCTCTTATCATTAGCTCCAAAAGATTTTCTATTGGGTAAGGAACTGGGAAGATTCAAGGCCATTCGAGGACCTCCACATAATGTTCTACCAAAAATGAAGTTACTCTTTTTGCTCTAGAACAGGGTGAAGAGTCATGCATAAATACATAACTGCTTGGAAACCATTCCTGCGCTTGTGACAATAATAATATTCGTTGCATTAAATTCTCAAAATAAGTATTTTTTTAAAAGGTGGCCGTAATAATTTGATCACCCACTGTATATTAATAAGGATACACCTACTTTTTTTCTCAATCACTCTCATCAATATAGGTTTCAATTCCGAACGCAATCAACTTGAAACTGACACTTAAATTTCACATTGCTATCAAGGTAAAGGCAGAATTCTGATCGGCAGATCGAACGAAAGTAACCTTCAATATTATGCCAATTCCGAAGGGCTGAAAGGAGTAGCTAGCTCATACAGTTCTAGTTATATTTATGTAATAAAATAAAATTAAAAAAACAAAAATAATAATAGTTATATATAAGTTCCTCAGAGACAGTGAGCCCGTTTTAAAGCCTATGGTCTATCTATAGGCAAGCAGAGCAAATTAGCAAGGCGTCGCAATACGATTCTGAAATACGAGAGATAAGTGAAAGACGAAAATTGTGTATTTAAAAAAATTAAGCATGTGGTTTATGTTATATTATTAATATTAAAATCCTCTTATACTGCAACCTAAAAAAATATTCATATTGTGCTGCCACCACAAATATCTTATCCTATAGCATTTAAGTACAACTGTCATGAATGGAGGTATCTAGTTAAGTAAGTCTGACAGCTGTCATGTATCACAGATTTGATTGGCTGAAATCGGTCGCATGTGCAGCTATTTCAGTTGATGTATATGGCGGGGTGTGAAAGAATCTATGAAAGAAATCCATGACCGAGTACTTATAGTTAACAGTTCGTGCCTGACGTAGGAAAAATATGACGTTCCCGACCAATTTGCGTTCAGGTTACATCTAATCGACTTAAGATAACTATAGATTCTTGAATTTACCCGCAATAATTATAAACGTCAAAAGAAAAAAAAATATATATAAAACAAAAACAGTGATGCCAAGTTTCGTTAGGGCGTAAGCACAGAGCGCCGTTAAAAACCTTTCATACCTATACAGAGTGACTTATCTGCATGAAATTGGCTCTTCTGGAACATAGGCTAAAAAGGGCCTGCCGAATCAGAAATACGCTACTGCTTCACCACCCCTATATCCGTATGGGTTCATTCTTTGCCTCCCACCCGTTGTTGCGCAACCCAAATCCGCGAACTGGACATACCGATTCTCGCTCTATATATTATAAGATATATTAGAAATTACAAAGGTCGAACGACTTAAGTCCACGACAAATGAAAAACACATTTTCCAACAACTGCGTGAAAAACTCTGTTATTTTCACACGTATACACAAATTTCCCTTCGTTACGTTCACCTTGGTGCGGATCCCTCTTGCTTGTAAAATTTTCCGACCCTCTTTCAAAACGTGCTCTTAATTGCACATCAATACCACATATACTGGTTTCAATCTGGCGCAATTATCGTTTTGCATAAATACATGCATTCTGTTGGAAAAGTATATCTTTTATCTGCTTTTTGTTGGTTCATTTATTTTTATTTTTATTTTTGTTCATTTGTCCCGCTGAGTCGTTGTCGTTCGCGTCGTCGCTTTAATTCATTCTTCGGCGGAATATTGTCACAAGCAATCTGTCAGAAACAAAACTACTATAGCAACAGAGTGCGCGTCTGCAGCGCCCCCCAACGTATCCGGTAGATAATATGCAGACTCAATACGATATTTTGTGTGCTTAGGATGCATCTTGCTTCCTTTTTGTTGTTGTTTTTGTTATTGTGGAGTAACTAACTACTTGGAGACATCATTGGGATTGACATGATATGCGTGTTTTCTGGTACCATACGCAACGAGCACTGTGTACTGAGAGACCTGAGAAGAGTCATCAGCGACGAAGTTGAGGACACATTTTTGGCACATCTCTTCGAATAGCATACAAAATTCGAAAAGTGAATTTATTTATAACTCACTCAGAGGATATAGCACGTAGACAATGATTGAACCCGCACTATACTCGAAGAGAGCAATCGGATTGTGCGTGTTTGATGGCGGGGCTCTGTGGTGTATGTTTCAGTGCGTTGTCAATCTAGAGCGGATGTTGGCAGTCCTTCTTTTATTTGGCAAATTTGACAAAACATTTCGAACAACGGTGGTCGCTTGTTTACTGCCACAAAAGCATGAGTTCAAATTGCAATTGAACTCTCTGCCAAGTGGTGAGAAGAACAGAATTGGAGTTGCAGAAATGTGTCACTTTAAATGTCATATGAAACTTGGAATAGTCGGTGCGGTTCATTGATTTATATCTCCAGCGCCATGCGGTATTGTCTAAGCGGAAAGTCAGCACAATCGATTTGATCTTTTGAAGCTTTGATCTGGTTCTTCATTCGCTAAGTCACTATTGCCCGGAAGAAGGAAGCTCATGATTATATGGAAGAATCAAATCGAATTCGCACTCGACGTCTTTTCATCCAACAAGCAACAGGTGCAAAGGATGAACATATTTGTACAGAACTGGATTTAAATCGAAGTTCGACAGAGCCCACCGGAATAGGGGGAAAGCGGGAGACTTGAGCCACTTTTTGTTAGATCGTTAATAAAAATTTGTTTATCAATCACAGCCACCTGTTAAATTTATTTTTTTATAGCTACATTTATCTATTTTAAGAACGGTCTCTTAAACTTATAATAAACGCAAGAAATTTTTGGCAAATGCCAAATGTTTGAAAACAGATTTTCGGCTCAAGTCTCCCGCCCCACTGGGAGACTTGAACACTCCTTCGGGGAGAGTTGAACATACTCAAATCCTACGAGAAAAACAATAAAACGAATAATTTATCCACTTCCAATGTGATTATAATTTATTTTTATTGTTTTAGTGGTTTAGGTACTTCAGTTTCTTAGCATATACAAAGTAAAAAAAGGTAAACAAAAACTAAACTTCAGAAACATAACGAAAATAAATCAATAACTTAAATAACCTATTACAAGGTTTATTTCTTTGAGTTTTTTAATTAAATTTTTTTTTTTTTATTAAAATTAAATACAAGGCTTTAAAACACTTACATAACATTTCATCAGAGCAAATGGAGATTTGAGCCACTGATCAACTCTCCCTTCAGAAACTGTCTTAAGTCTCCCGTTCGCATTTTTTAACAAATTTATATTCATAATTTTTGTTATATACAAACTAGAATGGTATCATACTAATATTTACAATGTAGAATATCAATATTGTTAGGTAACATCAAATTGATTTATTTAACGCTTTACAGATCAATTTTATAGAGAAAAAAGAAAAAACAAATTTTTTTACTATTGGCACTGCAAAACACCTTTTCTCTTCCACCAACCAGAGACAGCTGATGATTTAGAATTCTTTTCGTGTACAATTAGCTCGTCACTGGCTGCATCGCATACACTTACACTTGTTAGATTTCAATGGAATTTGAGCAAATTATTGAGTGTCTCAAGTCTCCCATATGTTCAAGTCTCCCGCTTTCCCCCTACATGCAGAAAGCGTCATTACAGTGACAAAACGACACCTGGCGACTAGATTTAGTATGCTGCAAATGGAAGTTTTGGCAACTGGCAAATACATTTAATAAATTGAGTGCACCTCGAAGTGTCATCAGTACTAAATTTTGAAGAACACCTTCAAAACTGAACGACGCGACGTTAAAAACATATAACGACTGCTGACATTCTGAATTTAGAACTTAATTTCAAAGTTACAAGGACTTAGTACTTTCGCAGCGACTGCCTACTTGAATTTAGACAACTCACAATGGACCCCTTGACCCACTTTAAAGTATACGCCACTGCAAAACTATTAACATTTCTAATCTTCGAGTGTTTCCTCATTCCATCGAATAATAGCACCCGCAAGCTGTCATGAAGGAAATACGACAAAAAAAAAAGACCCACGAAAGGACGAAGTGCATCTGTATCCCCTCCTCGCCGCACCCACTCAAAACAGGAAATATTTATCACGTTCATTTGCAAAATGTCGGCGCATAAAAATACATCTCGCCGCCCCCTCGGCTCATGGGTCGTTATTATTATGATTAACTTCGTCCTGAATCCTTTCAATTAAAAATAAAGAAACTCAAGTTTGTCTTGTCAGTTGACGTTCATATACATATGCTGTTACTCTTGGACGAACTGCACTTAAAATTAAATGTTTCTGCATAAATTGTACCAGAACACGTGTAAGGGGGAGAGTTGCAAGAAACACCCAGAGCTCAAGTACGTTGGTGTTTTTTTTATTTTTTTTTTTTGCTATGCAAAGTGTGAGTACTAATGAGTATTGGTATGTGTCGTTATTTATTTTGCCAGCTTCTGCTTTATATCATTACTCGGATAGAAAACTCTCATTCCATGTGTCAAATTAATTCAAATCAAATATGCTGAGGGTATCCTTTGTGGAGACAATCGAACAACAAATCAACACAGCTCCCATCGTGTGGGTATGTACACGAACACGATTAACCCGCACCCCCCTTGTTACACCATTGACGCTGCGCGACCATGACCATGACAATCAGTATCATCATCATCTTTGACATTGGCCAGTTGCACTGATGCATGGACGATGACAAACACACAGAAAAAGGATACACGTCCGAACAGTAGTAAATTTAATTGTCGGCTAACCACAAAGTGGCCGGGCCCGTCAATCGATGCTGGTTACACACCAAAGCGAATCCTATCCGCTTTCGTTTTGCATTGAATTTTGTTGGCAGGTACTATCAGAGTTACATAATCAGGGAATCTCATTTAGGGATCCCTGGCTAGAGAAGTGGTACCTTTTTCGCGGGACGGCCATCGCATTGTGCACGCAAATTAATGATTTTGCTTGTTTTGCGTGATTTATGCACTTTTAACAAAACAAAAGCAATTCCACGAGGCGTTGATTTGTGGTCAAAACCAGTGAACCAATTGTCTTAAAAAGTCCCACTGAATGCAACAACTCACAAGTGGAAATATTATTACTCTACCTCGGTCAACACTTTTACTAAAGTAGTACAGAAAAGTACAGCGTCACGATTCCGCAAAAGTGAGTTTTTAGACGTTTGTAGTCCTAATTACGCAAGTGGGTGAATTTTGCTGACAGGTGCTGATGTCAGTATTTCCGCTGCGCTAAAAAATAAAAAAAACATGTTATTGTTTACGACCTTGCCGGTAATAGAGTAAAAACTGGGCATTTATTTCGTCCAACCATAATGGCAATTGCTCAGTTGCAGTTTCGTTAAGTTTTCCGTCATACGAATGAGAGCGCAGTCAGTTGGAAGTGGAGGAAGTGGGCGAGTCTACTTGATCATCGCTTTCTGGTAGTTGTAGAGTTGGTTGTTGACAACGCCATTGTCAAGCGAAAATTAAAAAAAAAACTTACAGCTACAAAAAACAATAAATATTACACTCGGAAGCAAATTAATGCTCACCTATGGCTTAGTTAAAGCCTATACACGTTAGGACAATCCGCGATATTAGTAATCATTTTTAGTGTCCAGACTAAATTTTTCGAACTCACAATGTCGAAATTTTCCATACAAAAATGGATATTGTGAAGGTTAAAAATGATAATTATCTATTATTAAGGCCCAATTTGTTTAAATAGACCAAATCTCTTCCCGCAACTATCATTTTCAGGATCTCAATTATTTAAACGTCAAAACTTTTCCGTTGCTCGTCATCCTTTAATTTTTTGTGTTGCTTATTTAATAAAAGGGGATATCCTACACTTTTGAGAGTGGCACACGAATTTTTCAAATAAAATTAGCAGAAAACTCAACGTAGAATTGTGACAATAGGAAACAGAAACTAAACTAAATCTACCTTACTTGTTGACAACTGAAACAGCAATTCACCACATAACCTATAAGGTGTCACACAATTTTGCGATATTGCGTGTGGAAAATTTTTTATTGGTTATTTCCGAAAGTCCGCCCACACAATGTCACACCAGCCGCAGAGCCGGCACATCAGTGGAATTATAATGCTAACCGAAATGCTTCCTATAGCAACATAATTTCGACAAGAAACACATCTGGCCAAAGTGATGACCAGATCAGATCATGCCTTAAAAAACGTCGTATGTTGTCCGCAAAAACTGCATCGATGAACAAAAGGTGTTTTTTCGCCCATCGAAACAAGGTAACAAATAACATGTAATCGTTTTTACCCAACACCCAACTCTAACTCCATTCCCAAAATTCTAGTACTATTGTATCAACAGCGAAGGCTCTTGTCTCTTGCTGACTAGCACTCGATATAACTAGTTGTGTGCGCGAGTGTTCTCGAGTTCGGTTCGGTTTCGCGATTTGTTCCGTCGAAAGTGTTCAATTTATCCCGTGTTTTGAATGTGTTTATTGAACAAAATCATTGCTTTCCATGCAATGAACTGCTAAATGTTTGTTTTCTACAAAATTTATTGTGAAATAAGTTGTTTTTCTTGTAAAATAAGTGAATTTTCGGTTTTATTTAGTCGGTAATCATTTCTCATCTAGCAGGATAGTGCGTGTAGTTTTGTGTCGTTTCATTCAGCCGGCTGAATTTGAAAGTTGAGATGAGACAGATCGTCCGTAGAACAAAATCGACCCGTTAGTCGCGGTATGTGTTCGAATATAAATTGTAGCTGACCAAAGAAATGGTGGATTACATTGGATCTAACGGAGCAGTTGAGCTACCAAGGTATGTGAGGGAGTTTTCATTATTTTTACAATATAACCTCCTAAATATAAGACCAGAGGTGTACTTGTCATTGTGCTTGTCATCAAATGTCGTTGGTTCGTGAAAGCTCTCTTATCCGACCCGAGTCAACAAGTTTCTTAGAAGATGAGGCGCACAGGTTTTTCACGGAAAACGTAATGCAAGCCCCAGAGAGGTCGCTTAGTCTTGTCATTGACTTGTGGAACTTTGAATCCTTCTTTCGTAGTTTATGGTTTCTAAGAAGATGAGTCTGCGCAGAGGTTTTTCACGGAAAACGTAATGCAAGTCTTGTCATTGACTTGTACAGAAACTACCTACTCGATTACATTTACTGGGAATAGGGAAAGAGAAACATTCTCGTGATGGGGAGTGCGAGTGATGTAGGCTTGACTGCCGGACAACTGTGTTTGACTTCTTGTTAAAGACTTCGATATCAGTGTTGTTTTCGTATTTTTTGGATTCCATTTGGAATATCAGACTTTGTCTTCTTGAAACAGTGCACGGTGTTACTCGTTATGTAGACGCTTACTTCCCAGATTCTTCTACTGCTTCGCTTTTTTTTTATTCAGTAGCAGTTTGAAATTGATCAGCGCATCTGTCTATCCCAACCACGTTTTTGTTTTTGGATTGCTTTAGGCTTCGGTTTCGCAGTGAGCAATGAACAAAACAACCAGTCAAAACGCCGCTCAATCATTCAGCCGCTCTTTGCCTGCCCGCAGCCTAGGACAGCCGAGGATGTCTAACTTACAGAGTATAGGGCTAACAAATGTAAATGATAATTGGTCACCGCTCTGGCCCACGCGTGTATGCAGTAGACAAGATTCCGTGGCGTACTTTGCTGAAATGCATCCTCCAAAGCTCTCGAATGGGAAGAGAGAATATTTCGAATACAAGTTGGGGACATATGCGTTGTACTTGGTCAAACCACCGAATCATGGAGAACTCTGCTCCTATCACAAGGTCTGTCAGATTAATTTTTCCCGTCAACCACGACGCGATCTGCCTGATGGGTATAACCATATATATATATTTTGAGAGATGTTCGAATCAGACCACCATTGACGGGTCTCTTTTCGTCTCTCTGGCACTACAAATCTTAGCCAGATAGACCCTCTGGATTTCTCCAGAGTTCTTCCCTGGGTTCGATTCCTAGTGTTAACGCTGACATCTGTTTATGTGAGATATGTTTCATCGACTGGGTCTTCACCCAGTGATGCCCCAATATCTTCATTCTTCTGCCAGCCAATGCCGGACATTGACACAGTATATGTGCCGCTGTTTCGGATTCCTCCAGGCATAGTTTGCAGGTATCATCCTCTCTAAGGCCCATCTTCCTTAAGTGATACCCGAAATTACCATGTCCTGTAGATAAAGCCACCACCCATTTCAGTGTTCCTCGACTCATGCTTAGAACCCTTCTTTGAGTGGAGCAGGTCGGCCATTTAATTGATATTTTAGACTGTCTAAATTGTTCCATGGTTTACCACCTTCTCAGATGTTCTGCCGTGATCCAGTTGTAAATCAGTTGTTCAACCATTCCTCTGCCAATTGAAGAGAATGGTTCTGGTCCCAGCAACTTTTCAGCTGACCCCTGTTTTTTCGTTGCCTTCGATCCCTATGTGTCCTCGTACCCAAGTCAGTGTTACTTCATTTTTAGATGAACACTTATTGAGGTTGAGTACACACTCCAGTGCCAAAGATGTTGTAATGTTTGCTTGTTCCATGTATCTGACCACCGCCTGACTGTCCAGTGCTATAAGGATATTTCTTCCCTCCACCTGACCCTCAAGCAAGTAGTCCAACGCATGCAGCAATGCAATCATCTCAGCCTGTTATACAGAAGTGTGTTTCCCGAAGATAACGTAACGGTCTAGTTTAAGCTCTTCTGAATAGTTACCGACACCCGCTCCGCCATCCATCATGGATCCATCTGTGAAAATCACTATTTCACCACTCCTTTTTTCTGGAAGTAATCCGATCTCAATAACGAGTTTTGTGATTCCTTTCCATAACACGCACCCTTGTAATCCCATCCATAGGCATGTTCAGTTCCCTAATCTCGTTTTTGACAAGTTCCAGGATCTTCCTATGTCCATAGATGGTACCACGATTATGTGCCATTTCGCATCTCGATGCAAACGAAGTGCCGTTAGGGCCGCTGTTTTCTTAATAAATAAGTCTAGCGGTAAGATCCCCAGGATCACTTCCAATGCGCTTGTTGGTGTTGTCCGTATTGCACCTGTAATTCCTATAGATGCCAAGCGTTGAACCCTATCCAGGTGCTTGCTCACTGTTTTCTGGGAAGCTTTCGCCCACCATACAACCGAGGCATAGGTGATAATGGGTCTAGTTATCATCGTATACATCCAGTATGCTGACCTAGGCGAGAGACCCCACCTCTGTCCACATACACGCTTGCACTGATGTAATACCCTTTTTGCCTTCTTGACCTTCTCCTCAACATGGTAGTTCCATGAAAGTTTAGTATCTAGATAGACTCCCAGATACTTGACCTTCGCGGTCGTTGTTAGTTCCGATCCGAAGAGCGTTAAGGCCCGAAATTCCAGATTTTTCCTCTTCTTAGTGAAGACTATTAGATCTGTTTTTCCCGCATTAATGGAGAGCCCTTCTTCCAGACACCACCGCTCAAAAACTCTGAGCGCATTCCTCATGATATCTGCGGTGACGTCTATGAATTTGCCTCTGGCCATTATTGCTATGTCGTCGGCATATCCCACTGTGTGAGTGCCAGTCGCCTCAAGTCTGTCGAGAAGAGAGTCCACAGTGATATTCCACAGTGTAGGAGAGAGAACACCTCCCTGTGGGCAGCCCCTGCTTACCCTTCCTCTAAGTTTTGAGGTTCCCGTCTGAATATTTATCGCCATTGTATTCAACATATTGTCCACCCATCTTACCACCAGTGGGTGAACCCTACGTTTTTCCAAGGCTTGTTTCGGACTTTCAAAGCATATCTTATCGAAGGCATACCTTCAATGTCCCTTATGGTGGTCATCGCAATGCCCCCGGTATTTAGCTCTTATTCCGCAACGCGTACTACTTGATGTAGCGCTGTTTCTGTAGACATGCCTGCCCTACAAGCATGCTCCCTACTGTTTAAAGGATACATCTTAAGCGCAGTACTCTACATGGAGAGTCCACCACCACCCTTTCCATTGTTTTTAACAGAAAGGATGGGTATAACCATAATATGGCCGCTTTTTCGAACAAGTTTAGGTACTACAGTAAAGGACATCCTTTTTTCAAGAACGATGGTAGGTATGAAGCTGACAGACCTTTGTAAGAAGCTTCCATCTGTTTCGTGTAATAGCTGCTTGAACAATGGACAGCTGTCACTGACCTCTACAGGTAGTAGGCTTGTGAAGGCAGTGCCTTGGGTTTCCAATTGTCTCTTTTGACCTACGTTCTTGCATTCCTTCGATGCATCAGGATGCATGAGAGTATCAATGGACTGCACTCGACTCTTTCTTCTCACTGAGTTGGTTTCGTGCCACCCATTGAAACGCGTTGCAGTGCAATGGCTGTATAAGCGCCGCTTACACTTTTTAACTTGTTCATCGTATACTTTCTGAGATCTAGATCGTGCTTAAGGTCAACTCATCATCTTCGCTCTATAAGTGCTCTGTTCCTTCTTCAGTAGGAGTATGGTGGAAAATGTTAGTTAATAGTCGTCTCTGGAAGGATGCAAAGTGTTTCATGTCAGTGCGAAACAAAGGACATGCGCCAACTTAGTTGCTTTTCCAAAAGTGCGTACAAGCCTAACTAATTCAGCCAGTTCATTAGGAGACCACCATAAAAAAAAAACCATTCACAAGAAAACAGGTGATTGAGGAGCGCACTCAAGGAGCCATAAGCAGACCGTGTCGTCCCCCTAACCACAAGGCGGAACAAGAAATCGAGTAGCAAACAGTTCTACTTATTCTGAAATTTATGAATCAAAGACAGGAATGCTTCGCGGGAAGAGACGCACCAAACAAGTGCACGGCTTACGCAAAAACAGAGCGAAAAAAAAAATAAACAAAAATCTCTTAATCCAATTTCGTTCGTTTTGAATGCAAGAAACCCTCGTCCATCATCGTCGTCCTCATCATCACGATCATCATGATGATCTTCAGTATACCGCGCCATCGCATCAGTTCAAAGCGTGCACACTCATGCTGTGTGCGAGCGGCGGCGGTGGTATCTAGGGAATTTCGCTCGCATCCGCATTTCGCTATTCGTAGAATATGTAAATCCAAATTAAGCCAGAGCATCGAAACGCGCGCCGCCGATCAACAAAAGGAGACGTATAAAGCGCGAGGGCGCTCGCAAAATAGTATACACCATACTTTGCCTATACGCAACAAATTCTATAAAGTGAACGCCATTCGCCAGGCTCGGTTGCATATCATTTGCAGTGGGCACCTGTTCCCTGGATTTCCGGTTGCCCGGTTCAATTTATAGTTCTCATATCCTAATAAAAGTCACACATCGCAACCACTACTCAGAGGCGGCGCGTCCCCGTTCCGCCGCTGCCGCCGCTGCTGGTGCCCTCCCTGCGTTTATTGGTCGTGATTTTCCTGTTCGTCGTATCTGCTTCCTGCGCGGCGATGTGAACGACGACCACGACACGACATCACCAGCAGCAGCAGCAGCACCACCACCACCAGCATCAGAGACAACGACGATGCGACGATGCATCCGCATGCTTACCCAGCTTACAGCCAGTTCCATGCTTGTTCAAGGAAGGAAGAGGAATATACACTCAGTGTCGAAGCATTGGATTCCGAATCCGAATGTTTGCTTTGTTACCCGCGGTACTGGTGGTGGTGGTGGTCGTTGTTGTTGTTGTGTGCAGCCAGGGCCTACCGGCCAGCCATACCACAAGCCCACAATATTTTTGCCATTTTATTTAGCGAGAAGCGACGATCTATAATTACCATTATAATTAGCTACTAATTCATCATTTCTCTGGCCCGTAAAACAGGAATCTACTTTCCACTTTAATCGAGAGTTTATTTGTTTTTAATTTATTTCAACTTCCTGCCGCCTCAATGGGGTGGCTGTTGGCACACTGGGGAACCAGTGCGCTTCCTCTGTCAACTGAACTTGTGCGTTGCTATGACGATGGCACATGACAGCTTCGAGATTTTTCACAAGTAGGCTTATTCATATCAACTGAATGGTCGGTGGGAGCTACCAAAAATGTGCACCCAGGGATGTATTCGAATATACCTTCGTGAATGGGCTTCCCACTTTGCTGGGTCTTGGGCATTTTTCGTCGTAAAGTGAATCCCAAATAAAATTGCTCGTATCTGGGTCCAGAACTGTTAAGAAACTCCACACTCAAAGGGGGTAGGTAACTGATGATGCAGATAGTGATTAACAAGTTACCATCAGGGACAAATCCGAGCGGGTGGGTACCTTGAGTTATGAGAAAGTATATATGTTTTGACAGGTAAAACAGGGTTTGGGAGTGATAAAATATTTTCTTGACGATCGAGCTAATACGTGTCGAGAGAAAATCTAAACCAGCGATGGTAGCACGACTGCGATGGGATTGATTGCAGCGAGCCGGGGTAGGTATCTGAAGAAAGTCCAATTGTCGCAAGGCAGAAATGGCCGAACTCGGAACAGCAGCTTCTGCGACTCGGCTTCTCTATATACCGACACTTGAAAACTGGCTTTCAGACTGAGGTTGCAAACAGAGATCTGCCAACGTAATCGTTGAAAAATAAGTTTTTCCATAGGTTGGGTTTCACCCTATTCACATACTGAGCCCGAAAACAGTCGAAAGCTTTATCGAAAACTGAAGTTTTCCAATAGATGTTTCAAAAAGGAGTTCTTTTTTACGAAAACTGACCGAACAAATGTCACAACTCACAACTTAAAATCATTTTCCACACTTAATTGATGGCCTAATATTGTTTTTAAATGCTCTGAATTAATTTCAGTTGTTTCACGACTCACCCTCTCTCAGTTGATGGAAACGTCAAACGAAACCTAGTTGGTGTTCGGTCTTCGGTGTAACTGCATCGACTAGTTTTCGACGAAAGCACGGTTTTCGGCTCGGTGTGAATTGGGTTTTAGGTTCGAGGTGCTGTTTGCATACACGCTATTCTCAGCCAACCTCACCTAAACCTTTTCGTAAATGGGCCCATGTTTCGAATGATGCCAGTGTCCAGCATTCGGATTTGGTTTCAATCAATTGTGGGACACAAGCTTCAGTATTCGTTCCGACGAAAATAAAATCTCAAGTAAAGGTGTAGACGTGAGCCACTGTAGAATGAGCAAGTCCCTTTGACAGAATGTTGCGAAATGATTGGAAGTGGCCCAGGGTCCTGCGTAGTCTGTCGTGGTGTGCTTGAAGTGCTTCGTATTAAGAAAAACGATAGATTGGTTTGGTTCTTTGCTAAATGTGATGGAAACCATAAGTCGAGGGTTAATACTTGGCTACTAACCTACTTTAGGTTGCCCTACAGTCCGGGCTGGACATGGGCCTCAATCAACAACCACCACGATCTCTAGCCAGCTGTCTCCAGTTTTGCACTCCAAGTTGGTTAAGGTCCTCTTCCACTAGCGTGCGCCACCTCTCAGATCAAGTTGTGTTTATATAGACTCGACGGGAGATATTGAAGACCTTTTCGATGGTATTACTTAGTGTTTTATTGAAAATTTTTTGAAAATCCTAGTGTAAACACATTTTTGTTGTTAAGGTTCTGACATTATGTGCTCGAATAGGAGCAAATTCCACTAAGTCTTAGTGCAGTATTGCCCCAGCATTGGAATGGAATTCGGCCTGTCATGGATTTAAGACTTGCTGGCCGCTATCAGAAGACAGACGCTTACTTAGTACCGACTCTCTGTCTTATAAGCACTGCAGACCTTTACCTTCGGCGATCCTCGGGCACATTTCCAGAAGCAAAGTGCTCTTCTCCGTCCTTTACTATATAGCCAGCGACGGCTCTCCGGTAAAACGACTTCTTTATGTGCATGTTTTCACTGCGCCTCTTTTCGGGAAGGTGGCAGATGGGTATAGGTAGGTAGGTAGGTACGTACAGCTGTTCCAGTCTCCCTTTTACTCACCCAAAAACTGAATAAAATTAGGCTCAGGGTACCATGCACCATTTACCCTATCCTATAATATAATTTATTTTAGACAGGCACTGAGCTCTCTAACTTGGTCTTTCGAACAGAGGTTCGGTTTTTCTGCTCCTAAACATTGCGGTGATACTTGACGGTATTCTTGAACGGAGCAATATAGGTAGGTATATAGGGACTTTTGGCCATTGGGTTTTGAACTTAACTATTCGCCCTACCTACTTCTGTTGAAAAATTGATCTTTCCCCAGAAATGCCCCAGCTAACCTGCCTAGTTCAGCTTAATTGGCCTGCGGCCTACCTACCTACCTACCTAGGCATACCTATGACCACAAAATAAAAAGGTTCCATCTCATGCAATATTCTGCGAGGTGGTGGTAGGTACGATACATAGGTAGGTAGGTATATACAGGAAGATTATTTGAATTTGCGACTAAACAGTAAAAATAAACCGAATAAATAGAAAAACCTGTGCTTGTTTTACACATGGAAATTTCCCACACCACCAGCCAACCGCACATACACTGACTGCAGATCTCTGATTCGTTAAAATCACCCTCGAAAAACCGAAACCGAAACCGAAAGCACCAAACAATAGAACACGGTCCCTGTATCATCCCACTAACAACACCGCCCCCAATACCGTTTCCCAGCAAATAACAATGCAATTGTTATATTTTCGACTCGAGCCTAAACACCAATCGTTCACTCTGTTTGCATCACGCACACCGACACCGCGCTCGACCACAATAGCTCGTGCTCTCTCTCTGCTCGAATTTGCCGCTTATCCCAGCCCGAATATACGATAATCTTAAGTTGCACACAACAACAGCACCGAAATGAAAGAAAAAAAAAAAACAGCAAGAACCCAAAATAAAGGAAAATGGTGTGTGGAAGAAAATTGAATTCGAATTGTATCCACACACCAACACAGCTACCAATCAATGGAAGTCATCGTCGGGAGCTCACTCCAAGTGGGGAAGGCTACGCTCCATTAAGACTTCGGGCTGGGTTTTTGTGGGGAGGGGGGGGTTTTCACAGTTTTATTAATTTTTGGCGCCAATTATTATCTGACGAACTTAAAACAGAAAAAAAAAATAAACAGCCAAAGTAGCTACGGGCTCACAATGAACCCGCCAAATGAACTCTTCTTTCAATTGGAAACTGAAACAATTGCTACAGCGATTGGTGCGGGCACCGGAGGGAACCGGCGGGTACTATAAGCAACTACTACCATGTCGCCGATTGTTACAGCACTGCACGGACGCTGCCAGAGAACGAACGATGACAATAGAAACGAGCGTGTACAGCAACAATTTGCATAAGGAGGGCGTGGCCAGTAGCGTGTAAGAAAAAAGTGGTAGGCGTTCCAAGAAAATCACACACATCCCTTCTACTCAGTAGTAAAGTTGAGAAAAAAAATCTCCCCATTGGTGACTGGTGAGCATAAACAGAGTAATCTCCGCGCACGCGAGAGCCTCACTATTGCCAGTCACTAGCACTACTCACTACACACATGGGCGATGGGCGAAATGAATCGAGTGACCGTTTGTGAGTGAATTGCTTGTCTCAACTCAGAGTTCATTGTTGCACCTGTGTCACCGTGCCGTCGTCAGCCTTAGGAAATGTATGTTGAAACAAAAACAAACACCGGCTCCATGTCTCGGGCCTCAGCCAACCAAGCAACAACATCTGACGCATGTCAAATGCATCACACCGTCATACACACAACACACTGAACACTCTTTCTCTCTGGGCTGGGGTGCGGCGCTCACTCTCTGCCTCTGCTTGTTGGAGCTTGGAGGAATTGGAAGATTCATCCTCCTCAACACAGCATCCACAGATGAGAGATGCTGTGCTGCTGGTGCTGCTGCTCTTAGACTGATGAGGTTGACGGGGAGTTCATCGGCCGGCGAATTTGTGTGCCATGCCATGCAGCCGTTCATGATAATCGCTAGTAGCAGTCGAACCGCGCTGCGCAGAGGTTGTTGAGATATTTTTTTTTCCTTGCCATTTTGTTTGGTAACATTACGCGTACACACTAAACTGTTGTTGTCTCCGGCGTCTCGTGGTGACGACGACGACGACGACAACGTCGACGAGGAAGACTTAAGTGTTTTGTGGTGGCGGACGTTGTACTGTTGAAGATATCCACGCTTGCACGCACGCAACGCAACACTGCATTATACAATAAGCGAGGAAGAATTTAAATTTTGTTGTTGTTGTGGTTTTTTGTTTTACTTTTGTTTTTTGTCATAACTACGGTTCTAATGAGAGATGCCGAGTTAATGGTTTTGTGTTGAGATTGCAAATCGCTGATGATGAGGACGTTGTGTGTTGTTGCCAGTGGAACGATTGAATTTTCAAAAAAAAAAAAAAGGAGTGGGGGATAAATTCGCAAAACCTACCAACCCACATACCAGATTGTGGTAGTTTTGGAAAAAGCTATGTGTCTCTATTTTGAAAAAGTAAAAACAACACAACTTGGTTGCTAAACGGTCGTTGTTTCGCGCGAGTGTGTTCAGTAAGTTTGTGTAAAATCGGTAAATTCACATAAATGCAGTGTCCACGGTGACTGCCAGTGTACCTACACCCTACTCAAAGTGCAAAGTGCTCTCGTCCACAATTTTTCTTTATTCCAATTTTCGCATCAGTGGTTTAAAAAGTGGCAGCACGCAGAGTCATAAAGTCCCAGCCAGAATCGCAGTCAAATGTCATTAAAAAAGAAAAGAAAATCGTTCAAGCCGAGTGGATCAAGTGTGTACTGATAACGAGTGTCAGTGTAAGAAATGATAGGTACGTACCTAGTATAACGTGGTGTTTAAAAACGAAAAAAACGAGCGCGACGAAAAGTGTGTGTAGGTGAGGGTGTAAGAGTAGGTTGCGGCCCATAGCCACCTGCTATTTAAAGAAGTGACCCATATTTGTTTGACAGTGCATTGATTGCGTCCCTAGATAGATTTCATATTGTGGAAGCGACTTAAAATTTTGGATTTTTTTTTTTAAATTCAAAATGAGACAGGTGATTATTATTTCGAATTTTACAAAGGGGCATTTCTTTGTATTTCAACCCTCCTTTCGCCAGGATTTTAAAGTAAATGTGTCAAATTTGACAGCCGAGGTTTTTGTTAAACTTATTTAAAACAATAAGCGTGAAGAATTTTCTGTTTGAATTTAAAAAAAATAGTGCCAAAATTAGTACCTATGTACCATCCAGTGGCATTGTTTAGTGTCAAATTTGACAGTTGGACATTACCATTTACCACTCGAGATCAGTAGATAATTTTTGCGGTTTACAGCGCGGTGAAACCTATTTAGCAGCTAAGCGGTAATATTGAATTAATTATTTATATTTTGGTTACACACTTGTCAAAAATGACTAGTTCATTGTTTCCAAAAAATATTTTATTATATTTTTGGAAAAATATGCATTCCACATTTTTAGAGAGTTAAATCAGCCGGAGTATGGTATTTGATTCTATATTGTCAAATGTGACACTTGCTTTTTTGATTCATCAGATAAAAAGGAAGCAACTTATTAGTTGCTATTTTGACAGATGAAATTTATTGAAAAGTTACTTCATAAGGTTCGCATTCTAAAAGAGGCTATAAATAACTTTAGACCAATGTCGAAATATTTTTAGTTGGCGGAAAATATGTCCAATTTGACAGTAAAATCGTGTCATATCATGAAAATTTTTAGTGCTTGATCACAAAAAAAAACTATTACCTTGGGTTAGGTTAATAGGTGATTTGCATTTTTTTTTTTTTTGAAAAGCGTCAAAGTTGACAGTTGCATAATATAGCTTTTTTCACTTTTGAATCAGAAAACCATTTAAATCCAGTGTGGCTAAAGCAACAGATTTTGTGTGAATGGTGCATTTTAGTTTTGTTGCAAATGTGCCAAAAGTGACATTTCAATTTCATCTAGCTAACTCCATCTAACCTGAGTAGCTCTCTACTCTGCCCACGATAAAATTTTCGCCGAAATAAAGTAGTCTGTCTTTGAACTGACATTGTTGATAGATTTTTATTAAGCTCAGTAAATATGTTACATTTTCCACTGAAAAAAACTGCCATAAATGCAACAAAATCGTTTAAATGTCAAATCTGATGAAAAACTTTGAATGGTGTTTTGCCGACGCTAAAACAATGTTGTGACTTACATTTCAGAATCATGTGACAGGTGCTTTGGATTGACTGTTTGGCGAGTTTTTTTACTTGTCACTTTGTCAGCGTGATAAGGTATATCTATATTGCAATTCCATGATAGGGGCTTAACATAATCGAACATTTTCAATTGAATATGTAACGAGTTCGATCAGGTATAACGAATGGCTGTAGGTACATAAATAGTAATGAGAAATGAGAAACAGTTTGCACTGTTTTTCGCTGTAAAAAATGTCATGTGATGGACTTAACCCTGTTCATAAAGAACTGTTGCTTTAATTATAGCGAAACACATTATGATTGAGGAAATTCTGTGAGAAAAATGATAGGGATACCTATGGCTGGAATAAAGACATTTTGAACTAAAACAGAACATTAAAATTCGAATATTTAACTCAACATTTTACCGTTTTCCAACAAAATGAGGAATCAGCTAAAACGGGTCTAGTTAAAGTTAAGAAAACCACAAGCGAAGGTGTGACAGATAACTGCCTTAAATGGAACTTCTGCCTCAATTATAGCGAGCAACCTTTAGATTATATTTATATACACTTCCATGGGAGATTTGACAGGTTCTCACGAAATTCTGCCTTTCAGACCGTATAACTGTTAAAAGAATATTTTGCCGTTTGCTTTGTTTGACAGACATAATTGAATTTAAACGAATTGTTGTCTCGATTATAGCGAGCGAAACTTCCCCGAATCCAATCGCGACTTGATCAAAAAATATTTTGTCATAAAGGAGGCGATACCAACGGGGGGAGGGGTACATTTCAGGAAAACATAAACAACTTAATAAAGCAACGAGGATATCAGTGACAACGAGCTGCCTGAGTTACAGCGTCAATAGTGCTGTACAAAAGCTGCGAAATATTCCAGGAATATGGGGGGGCATATCGTTTCGACAGGCACGACAGTTGTGAGAGTGGGTTATAGCAAAAAACACATTTTAATTTGTAAGCACATAGGAAGCTGGGAGAATTTCCAGCAAAATACTAGGAACCTATATAGGAGATTTCAGTTGACAGGCACTCTCCGTTATACGCAAAAACTAATCGTATTATAGAAGTTCTCCGAAGCGAGGTGTTGAAAGCAGTGTCCCAATCATAGCGATCAATAAATGTATTAAAGTTCGCAGTCAAAGTTCAAAGTTATACAGGATATAAGCTCGGCATTTCTCAGGTCTGTGGCCTTTGTATGACAGATAGTTCGATTAAGGGGAATTTTCTCCTCGGCGGTCATGGCGAATGAGTAGCAGATTTGCTGTTATAGCCAATACCGTCTTTACCATAAGGGCACACGGGGCCCGTGCCCAGGGCCCCCATTCTCAGGGGGCCCCGAAGTACCGACAATTTCTCTCATACATTTATTCTCAAAACATTTTTGTTTGGGGGAATCCCCGAATGATGTATAAAACTTTCAGCACAGTGAATAAAAATATACATATGTCTTATTCCTGTACAAAAATTTGGTTCATATTTTTTCCTTGCCAGACAAGGAGCCTTCAAAATAAGCGTTGAGAATAAGGCTCTTGTTTTTTCTTGCACCTTTCACTTCGCTCCATTCATTTGTGTAGGCAAAGTGCCTTATGCCTTTTACGGTTGGTCATGTTACCATGTCAGTTTATGACACAGCAAAAGCAAATCAAAATATAATTGCCGAATAATGGAAGCCGGTGGAGTGGGAAGAAGTATAGAGATATCGCTACATGCGATTCTCATACTGTAGCAGCAGCAGGCATAATCTTTAAGAATCACTTGATGCCATAAGAAATCAGTTTTTTCATGTAATTTGGTGATATGGAACGCCTATATGTGCATGCCGGCATGCTTAAGGACAATGAAATGGTAGGTAGGTAAACTTTATCGCTTCACTGCATTCTGTGATTGAAATTGATAGTGGATACGTGTTATTCGAGAGCAAAAGATAAAAATTCGGTGCCTAATTTTGCCTATAGTTGGCGCAACAGGTCTGTAGGGACCCTGGGGCTAGCGTCTAGCAACCATTCGTTTTGTGTGAGTTTTTAATTTTTGGAAGGAATGGAAGGGATCTACAATTTTATGCCGATTCCAAACGGCCGATTGAGAAGGTCTTTCAAGACAGTTATACTCTCGGATGTTTGTCAGACGTTCGCGAGAGGTGGCGCAGTAAAAAAACCCTGAGTTGGAATTTGGGTTTTGTTTTTGCGGGATTCGAATATGGGGCCCCTCGCTTAGTAGTCCAACACACTAACCAAAAAGCCACTGCGCCTACAAAAAAAAAGTATAAAGTGCAAAAAAAAAAAAAAAATTTAACCGACCTATTACTGTTAACAGTTTTTTAAAAAAATACTTTCGAACTTGAAATTTACGGACAAAAAAAAATTAAAAAATGTTGAATGCTGATTTTTCCACTAAGTCCTTCGCATGGGTACGCGTACGATACGATCCGTGCTGAAACACGATGTCATTTTCGCAGCTCAAGAGAATAAAAAATTGCGAACAACAATGTTCCAAGAACGATTGAGTAATTTGTCAATTATGTGCATAGAAAGTGATATCCTTCAAAAAATTGACTTTAAGGATATAATAAAAGATTTTGCTCAACAGAAATCCCGAAAGAAACCGTTATCGTAATCATAACCAAAAACCAGCAGCATTCTAATATCATTAATGACATATCATATTATACTGTATTTGATTAATGATTACCTATAATAATTGGTCACACTTAAACAAAATGTTATTATAATTCGCTTTTTGTACTTTCCAAAAGGGCCCCAAATTCTTGTGTGCCCAAGGGCCCCAGCCTAGGTTAAGACGGCCCTGGTTATAGCTTGCAAGAGCACATTTAGATAGATTTTGTGTTTTTGGGTCTTGTGTTTGATCACGCCGTTGAAACTAGCTTAAGTCTATAAGAGTTTGCCCCTAGTGCTGAATTACTTTTGAACTTGCACCAATCCATGAGCTTCTGCGATCTTGTGTTAGAACAAGTTGGTCATGTAGTGGACTTAAGTAATCGTAACCCCTTTTTTCTGACAGATCAGTATTCGAAATTTAAGCTAAGTTTCTTTTTTCATTTCATTTATTTTGAAGATACCTATACACATTAAGATAAAATTTCTTATAAACTATAGTGATAGGCTATACATTTGAGAAAAAAAACGAGCTTAAACCTAATATTACGATAAAAGAGAAGAGAAGAGAAGAGATAGATTACGACAAAATTTTTGAACCTTAGGGGACAAGAGAGAAGAGAAATGAAGAATAGAAGATACGAGGGTGGATATTGTTAGAATGAAAAAGAAGGCAGAGAAAAATGACAGTAGGACAGAGTAGCGAAATTAGGGAATTGAAAAATACAGTCTTAATTCATTTTGAAATCTAGATGGATCAATGATTCTTTTAATGTGGTGCAGCAAAGTGTCCTTAAAGTGTCAATCAAAATACCGAATAGTGATTTGTCGGAAAAACAGGACTAAGTGAACTTTAGTCAATTACCTGACCTATTTTTGTTAACGCAAGTCGTTGAACCATCGAACAGAAAGGCTTACAATAGAAGCAAAATCCTTTCGAAGGATTCCTTGACATTCATTTGCCTGTGAAGTGTTATTTAAAGTCGGTGGTTACGTTACAGTACTTGTACTATATGCAATCGTGTACTCAAATGGTTCTTAGGCTAACAATAGACCTGTTGTCACATGTGCCTGCCAGATGTTTTCAAATATAACCGCTCTCCCTTTGTATTGCGTATTTCGGGGAACTTCTTCTGATGGCAGAAAAGATAGGGAATGCCAATAGTAACCTAGTAAAGGCATCTTCCTTCTAATTAGAAATAGGATAGATGTCTGCAACCAGACTTTGAAATAATATGTTAAATAGCTTCAGACAGGTTCTTTGAAACATACTGTGGCAGTATTTATTTTTCGGTCCTTTGTTTGCATATTGACGAGTCCTGCAGGGTGAATTAATAGAAATTAATTTCAAAAACTGTCTCCTACTTCATGGTGCGAAGATATTTCACTTGCCAGGACGATTTCTTAAAAAAAGATTGCTAATGTGTTTCAATGTGTCCGTTGGGGTAGGTCAGTGTCAGTTGATATCTTTGGAATTCCGTTGCTCTTGACGTTTGCCACGAACTTTAAAACGAAAACGCTCATGTGATTATGTCCTGTAAAAAGGCTGACAAACGTCAACAGATTCAGCAGACCCCTTTGTGCCCCGCATTTCCAAATCAGTAATATAAACCACTTCCCCAATTGTTAAAATAAAGTGGGTAAAAAGCTTTGTTAGGTCTCACTTTACAGTTGAACTAGGTAGTTCTCACGGCTTTTACTCAATGCATATCGTAACATTAAGTCATTTTGCAACTTAAGCTAATCTATTGCTAAGAGAAAACAGGCCAAAAAATACTGCCCTAATGGACCCCACAATTCAATTTACGAGAGCTTTGAGCCCATTTGGCCTTTGTGTTGAAAACATTTGCCCTTCTACTCGGTTGCATCGAACTCGAAGCCACGTTCAACATTATTTCGACTTAACCTCAATTTAAACACTACTTAAAGAACCGCTCAAATTGTTTGGGCTACACACGCCCTAATTCAGTTTGCGAAAACTAAGACTTGGAACTTGGAATGACAAAGACTCCCTCTAGTTCTTCTTTTTAAAATACTCTTAAACTTATTAAATATTGTATTGCTTTGATTTGATCTGAAATAAATGTATCGATATCTAACTCTAACATTAGCTTTCTGCACATATTTCAGACTTAATCTCAATTTAATCACGACTTAAAATGCCGCTTAGGTGATTTTTAGTGTACCTTCTCCAGATCAGTGACTTAGCTTGGAGAACGGCGGCGTTCCTTGCACATATTTCTGAATACAATCAACTGAAATAGCGGTCAACTGGTTTTCTGTCAAATATATACCATGTACGTAGGAGTATATCGAAGGAAACTTTTCCATTTTCCATCTACCATCAAGCTAATTCTCACTTGGACTACTTTGGTGTGGAAAAGTTCTACGAACACGAAGTTAGCAGAGAATAGAAGTGATTACCTGAAACAAATGGTGAATCTTGTTGCCACGTGCGACAGCTACAACAGCATAGACAATACGCCCCATAATTATCTGTCATAATGTAGATGGCACACAAAGCGAATCAGTCAGCATCATTGTTCGTCATGGGTGGGAGAAAACCTCATTTAGACTATTGTCCTGGCATTAGGGGTTCGTTGTGCGGATTTGTCGTCTATGACACTCGCTGGTCCCATTATCCCATGGATAATACAAGCACTCTTTCGTTTTTTGTGTTTCTTTCTTTTGCACTTGTTGTCGAATGTTTCGTTCGTTAACCTTATTATGAGTCCTTTCACTTTGACACAATGGAATATGCGATTGAATAGACTACGGACTACACTCGTACTCTTGGCTGGTGAGTTTTCTCCTTCCGCCCAGAACAGGTGTTAAGAGGATTCGATTGAATCCATGTACCATTGTCCACTCGTGTCCTTGAACGGTGTTTGAATACTTAATCTGTTACCCTTATTATCGTCTTTCATATTGCGCAACCTTCTGCTGTTATTTAGATCTAATTCCGGAACACATTAATATCCGGCGTGCGGCAGTTAGTTTATTTTTAACCTCAAATACAGGATATGCGCGGGAGGGCAACATTTAAAATGTCATGCAAGTAGCTCAGTCATGCACACCATGGAAATGGAAGACATTATGTAGTTTTGAGTGTGTGTTAGTTACCGCATATGCCATCGATATTTCCTTACGTTAAGTGGAGTAAATCACTCAATGTTTCGGTTTTCTATTGAGTCGGTTTGCGCAGATCAATGCATAAAAGAATTGCATCGCAAACGCATTTTTGCTTTGAAAGTTTGACACTTCAGTGGCGCCAATTTCGCAGCCTTTTTGGCGTTAAGTGGACGCCCTGCGAACTTTCTAACAGTTGGAA
This sequence comes from Cheilosia vernalis, assembly GCA_949126925.1. NCBI lineage: Eukaryota > Metazoa > Arthropoda > Insecta > Diptera > Syrphidae > Cheilosia > Cheilosia vernalis. The sequence continues at coordinate 15,916,643 of OX421363.1, forward strand.
AAAATTCAAACAATGTCCCGCCTCCCCTACTGCAAGGTTCACTTGTAATTTGTTGGCCTGACTCTTGCAGCTAACTTTCGAATTGCGCAATTTTTGAGCGCTTGCTGGGCAACACAATATTGTTAATTTTGGTGGTCCAACAGTAAGCTTAAAACTCTCAACCAATGAACCAGGTTCAAAACCTGTCACAACCTATTTTTTCGTCAACAGTAAGCGATTCTTAAACTTCCCAATGTGAATTTGAGGCCGACTTTAAGCTTCGAAGATGGTGAGGGGATAATGAGGCTCAAAACCTATCAAAACATATTTTTTCGTCAACAGTAAGCTTCGAAGATGGTGAGGGGTTTATGCTCAAAGCCTGGTAAAACATATTTTTTTTGTCAACAGTATAAGCTTCGAAGATGGTGAGGATGTTTATGATTGTCAAAACCTTTCAAAACTCCAACCATTCTTAAGCTTCGCAATGTTTATTTGGGGGCGACTTTAAGCTTCGAAGATGGTGAGGAGGTTTATGAGAGTCAAAACCTGTCAAAACATATTTTTTTAGTCAACAGTAAGCTTCGAAGATGGTAAGGGGTTTATGCTCAAAACCTGGTAAAACATATTTTTTTCGTCAACAGTAAGATTCGAAGATGGTGAGGATGTTTATGATTGTCAAAACCTGTCAAAACTTCAATCAGTCTTAAACTTCGCAATGTGTATTTGAGGGTTTAAGCTTCGAAGATGGTATGAGGAGGTTTATGAGAGTCAAAACCTGTCCAAAATTCAACCATTTTTAAATTTCAAAATGTCTATTTAAGGGCGAGTTTAAGCTTCGAAGATGGTGAGGAGGTTTATGAGAGTCAAAACCTGTCAAAACATATTTTTTTCGTCAACAGTTAGCATCGAAGATGGTGAGGAGGTTTATGAGAGTCAAAACCTGCCAAAACATATTTTTTTCGTCAACAGTTAGCATCGAAGAGGGTTAGGGGATTTCTGACGGTCAAAACTTATTTTGTTCGTCAATTTTATTACCCTGCACAACTGCGAATTAAATTAGTGGGATGAATTCAGCTCACCACCCATAACTCCGCTAACCTAAACCCTATTCAGCACATGCCAACCAAAGCTTTCGAGCAGAACTTCAACCAGAAGGTCAGGACGTTTTGGACTGTTTGACGCAGTAGGCCTACTGCATTTGAGTACAGTTTCAAGTTTCAAGCATGAGAATCAGCGCAATACCTGTTGAAGGTCACCTATAGATATATCGCAATTATCTGAATTTGTTTTGTGGAGCCATTCTGACAGTCGTGAGTTTAAAAGGCTCAAGTATTGGCATCGACGGAAATCGTCAAAAATGCGAGACTAAGGACGATGCAGGACATAGAAAGTTGGTAAATTTTCTGTAAATTGGTGAATGAGTTTTGCAAACAATCACCACTTTTTTTTTGTTATACTCTGCCTCCTCAATCAACAAAGTTAACTCACTGTTAAGAAGGGTTATAAGGAGTGGTTGCCACGGTCCAATTCCTACGGACAGAGCTCCATAAGTTCACCGAAATAGTAGAGTTTTCAACTTCATAATCAATCCACCACTGGAAATACAGGAAGCAATATAATGCATACCCAAATTTTGTGTCCACTTTTGTCACTGTTGGTATTCGAATGACAAAAAAATTCGTCGTTCACTCGTTAGTTGTCGGCTGCGACTAATGATTTTTACTCACCAAATTTCACAGCGATTCCATCATTTGTTGAACTCCTGCAAAAGTCCGTGCAATTCAAGTGCATGCGTCGCACAAGTGATACAATTTAATTGGTAAATTAAAAGCGCGCACCAGCCGTCATACTCGTAAAGCCTCCTCCAGTCCTGTGACTACCCCGGACATCTTATACTCACATCCCTCCACCACAGACAGCTGACTTTAGTCGGTCTACGAAAATCCTTCTGAAAAAAAAAACCGAAATGAACATTTCATTCATAATTGATGGACAGATAGCCAGCCAACCATTAAACCACTATAATCCTCATCACCATCGATATAACCACCACCAAAGCAGCACGCCGACGCCGAACTGTACCGACCGACGACGTAGTAGCCCTGGTAAGCGCGTGTCGGCATCGAGTGTCCTTCGTGTTAAGTGAAGTAGTTGCAGCGAGCGCTGACTAAAAACGAAACACATACCAAATGCACAGTGCTCATTATGAGTAGTTGTGTTTTGTGTAGTGCAAGTATCTTTACGGTATATTTGCGATTTTTTTCCTTTTGACCTTAAGGCACGTGCTCGGGAAAAGTCGCTGCTGACGCCGACGCTGTTTCAGTTGTTAATGGTAACATACTCGGTGGTATGAAGTAGCGCAAAGCCACACGCACGTAGATTATAGTGGTAGTTGGTTGGAATGGTGGTGCTTGGCTATCTGGTCGGGTAAAGCACTTGCCGGAGATTGTATCTCTTGTTTTCTGTTGTTTTTTCTCCTTTATTGCTCGGTGGTGGCTTTGCGGCACGCATAATTTGGATCTTTCTGTTGTATAGCAGCAATCACCAAATTGGGTCAATTGCAGGAGGAGGTGTATATCGTATTCCCTGAAAGGACAGCAGAATTGAATTGACTCGTCTTGTCAGAACCGTCTTAATCTTAAGTGCACCCGCCACAACCTTTGATATTTCGTCACCGACCGAATTTTAATCATCTAGGGCTATTTTCCCGACTTGAAAGAAGTGGCCAACTTTCATCAGTACTAAGCAACTGTTGCTTATGCAGCCAATATAATACCGAGTAAGTTGCGGGCGACAGCGATTGACTATTTCTTTAAGCAAACATTAGGCGACTGCCTGTTTTCAGTCAAATTTTACTTATTTGGCGTGCGAAAGTAAAAAAAGTCGGTGTACTAAGAACACGCCCCTTTGTCAAATACCGCCCACATCATGTTAAGTCTTTTGCTTTGGCAATCGAAGTCCTAATTTTCAATGTTTCAGAACTAAACCTGTCAAGATGTACTAAGTGTTTTCAACTAACTTTTGAACTCAATGGGAATGTGCACTAAAAATCGCACTGCCACTTAGAGGGAACATCATTTGAAGTCTTAGTGTCAGAAATGTTCGAGAATACCTACTGTAGCTGCTGTTATTGTTATTATTCTAGGTCCAAAGTCGTTTTTAAAAACTGGAGGTTGACGGTATTTGTTGCCAAATTAAGGTCACTTCTATTTATTTTATTTATATGGTTTTTAAATGCTTAAATGCTGAAATATTTTACTTCTTTAAATTGTATTTGTATTTTTGTTTCCCTTACTGAACACAATCCGCTTTCTTCTAATTTCAGAGCTGTCGCGTGTTTGGTAAAATCCCCTTAAAACATACGCTTAAGTAACAAAAAAAAACCAATTAAATTGAAAAATACAAATTTCAATTCTACGCTGACGTTTGTGCGAAACTTTTCTGTGCCATTTGAGTCAAGTCAGTAATATTCAACTAGTCAAAACCGTGCATTGTACCCAACCTACAAAAGAATATAGGTAATAACAAAAAAATATAAAAAAATAAATCTTTTTTAAAATTAAAGAAAATTGACGACATTTTTCATGAAAGTGCTATTAGTGCGTTTTTACACTGTTTGTTAATAAAATAAAACAAAAGGCGAAATTAAAAAGTGTTTTCAAATAAGCGAGATAGGTTGCTGGAGGAAAATTACATTTTTATGCTGTATCTAGTGGAAACGGGCTTGGATTTAAGGTAAGCTCTACACAAACTTAAGAAATTGTTTTAAAACAAAAAATTGCTGTAAAATAGTTGGCAATTGGTACAGCAATCACTTTCATGTTCTTTCTTAGTTTAAGTTTAAGTGATCGTATTTTTAGTGGGCGTGTGAATGGTTATTAGGATTGTTTGGTGGTGGTTTTGTGCAGCCCGAGCAAAAGAGATGGGAAAATGAGATCTCAGAAAAATAAACTGCTTTGTGAGGCTTGGAGCAGAAAAATTCTGATTTTTAGACAACTTATAAGACATGTGTATGATCTTTTCTATTATTATTGAAAAAAAAACTTCAAAAATCCGTTTTCTGGAAGACTGAAAGCTGAAGCTCAGTTTGTAAGCAATGAAGAAGTTTCGCTGATCATTGGGTTAATTTGACCATCCCTGTCGACCGTTCTCTCATCGGAAGATATATCAACTCTATACGATTTCAAGTGGTGGGGGGTGTTAAAAAGTTATTCGCGATGGTATTTTTTCTATTCTTGACTATTTATAAATCTTTCGACCTTTCGATTTGTCGATCTTTCGATTGTCTGATCTTTCGATTTTCCGATCTGTCGATCTTCTGATCATCTGATCTGTCAATCTTTCGATCTTCCGAACTTTTCATATACTCTGATCGCCCTGCAACAATAATAATCACTCATACTTCATGTCATACATCATACTGAAATAATTATAATCAAATGTAAAATGCACTCAAAGAGCACTCTATATAAATGAGATAAAAATATATTTAAAATCAGAAGTCAGTGTAAAGTTGAGTTAAACGATCGTGGTGGATTTCAGAGTATAGCTTCGTTGATTCAAAACTATTACGGTTTAGATATTCCGATCTGTCCATCTTTCGATCTTCCGGTCTTCTAATCTCTGATCCTACGTCCCTTCGATCAGAGAAGTACCTACTGGCAATTTGAGCAGTCTGTTGTGATCTTAAGGTACATGCGTACCGTATCGCATCCTAAACATTTACAGAACATACAGATTTCTTTCGATCGGTTGGATCATACTTTTGAGTCGTTGTACACCTGATCTTATAATTGACTACAAAGACCGGCGACTTTGCTTTTTGACTTTTGTACAAGGCAGCCTGTGGAAAGTCTTCCTCCGGCGTCGAAGGACTTTCAATATACTCAGCCCAGTAAAAAAAAAAAAATCACGTTATTCTCAGTTCTCCGACTATAGAATTCGAATTCGGGGTCAATTCGTAAGTCATTATCGCAGAAATACGAATTACAAATCAGCCCACCGAAAGCAGTTAGTCGCATGAGTTGAATGCAAGTTTTTATGAAAACCGCTCTTGTACCTGTTTGTATCCTGCAGAGGCATTTTAGCATTCAGCACAAAATAACAAAAGAAAAATAAACGAAAATCCCACCGTAGTTCTGATTCTGATGCCACTTGACCGCCAATACAACAATTAAAATTCCACCACCCGTTCCCTATATAACTCCTCTCATGGTATGTTTTTTGGTGCGGCTGTTGTTGGTCTCTCGGCTGCAGCAACATCTCTCACAACATCAGCAAAACAAAAGAACAAGTGCAAAGAACAAGCTCGACATACAACACCACATCCACGTAATCATTGTACACGCTCTCCGTCTGCTCTTGCGCGACGATCGCGAAAGTATTTAAGACCCCTGGATGGGCTCAGGAACATCACATTAGCATCTTTTGTAGATTTGCATTTCTGTTTGTCCGGTTCCTTGGTTGGCTTTCGTTTTGGTTTTTTTTTTCCCAGCTTAAGTAGTCTCATAATTTAAGAAAATTATTTCAATCTCTCTAGCGCCCTGTGACGATGACGAGGACGACTACACCAAAGACATTCCACACAGTGTTTGGCTTGTAGGGCCTCCGGCCTGGCGTATAATATATATAGCTGCAGGAACTTCGAATCCGAATCAGACTTGTGTTGTTTTAGTTGTGCGAGCGAGGAAGCGAGACAAAAGACAAAAGGATAAACAAATTAAGGATAACATTTTTATTGTTTTTTCCTTCCCTTTCCGTTGCCGGTCTCAGCTCTTGGCGAAGATGAGCATGTGAGTCTTTTGTCTTTTGGCTTATTTTTAGTCCATTATACTCGAATTTGGCTTTTTTTTTTTTCTTTGGTGTGTGTGCGTGTTTTTTTCTCTTGTTACTCCCTATCGTGTGTTTTGTTTCTTAAAATATCTTTTTGAGCGTTGTTTTAACTTCTCACCCGAGAGGTTTAGTATTTCTGGTTGTTGCTGCCTTTTGTTTCCCCATGTGTTCTTCGTCTGCTGGGGTGTGTTGTGTGTGATGCGTTTTGAGGACAAGCAACAAGGAACACATTAAACAACACACAAGATGAAGCAGTGGATTTTATGCAGAGTTGTTCTTTGTTATTATTTTTTTTTGTATTTTGTTTTTGGTGGGACCGTTTGTCATTTGGTGGACTCCATTATGAGAAAGAGATTTGTTAGATCCGTGGGGTAGCTGAACTCAGATGGGATATCTGCATTAAGGTCAAAACCGTGTAGGTCTTCCTTTTCTATCTGCTCTCGATCAAGAGCCTGCGCTTTCGAGAAATCATCGAACTAACGAAGTTTGCTATTCCGCAATCAAATACTTGATTCTATGCCAAATGAAATGACCAAGTCTCTTTCTGAATGCCCATAGGCTTGGAGGCCTTTTCTTTTCATTATGCTCATTCGGCGTGCTTTTAGCTAAGCTCTGTACTAACAGCAATTAGGTAGGTATTTCATCAGCTAAATCACAGACATGAATCTTATGGAGACTAAGGCCCATTTTATTCACTCGAAGTTGAACACAACTCGGGGAGTTTCCCATATAAAAATCCCCAAGTTGTGTTCAACTTCGAGTGAATAAAATGGGCCTAAATGTCTTTGTTGTTCGGTAAAGCTAAGTGTTTTGTTGCAATTGTGGTATCACAAAGGACCTCTCTCAAGTCAGCCACCGGTTAGGTGGTCATATCTTTCACCAAGTAATTCCAGAAGTTCTGTTCAATATATAAGTCGTCGTTTGCTGCCAGTAAGTTGGGAGCCTCATCAACGTTTGTTTTGATCTTTAAAGTTTTCACTTTGCCTTTCGGTCAGAAGACTTATCCAAATAAGTCGCTTTGCCATTTGCCTAGAATGTGGTTAACTAGAGATGCTATAATCCAATGTGTTGCTATGCCTGACGTCTTATCCGCTGGATATAACAAAATGAGTCCTAGCTCTGGACCACAGGTGAAATTCTGGAGATATTTAGACTTACAAAATTAAGCCCACTTTTGAAGGGCGGATATTCGCCCTTTTTTGGTTCGATACTGTTGTGTCTGCAAGTCGGAACTTTGCGAACGCACCCGAAGATCTAAATGGAGCCCAGTGAAGTTTCCGGCTGTCAGCGTTTTCTTCTGTCGTTGTCCGCCTGGATCATCCCTTTTTCGTCTTTGCCTCTTAACGTGCGCCCAACAACCATCCCACTCTTGCTGGCGTAATTAATGAAATAAAGTTGTATTTTAGAATAAGTTACTATATTACTGAATTATAAATTTTCAATTGAATTCTAATCGAAACCCTTTTCAATCATAATAGATACGATTTTACCAAGCCAGAGAGTTGTACACAGAGCACCTTCTTTGACAATTTTTTATATAGACTTGTGGTGGAAGTGGATTTGTAGAGCCCACACCGTGAAGACAAATAGTACTTCTTCTATTTAATAGAGTACTGGATTAGGCAGTATAAAGTCAATAAAAGTAAACATTTTTTTCTGAAATACCAAACAGTTGATTTAAGTGTAAAATTGATACGACTTGTACAATGAACTATAGAGTGGTTCTTAAAGACAGTCCTTATTCCACCAACACAACGCCTTGCTGGGCTGTTTTCTCCGAGCCACTTCTGTACAAAGGACGATTAGGTATTGCGCACCTGAAAAGTCGATTTCCTTGTACTTTTACTATGATCAACTTTTGTTTTTTTGGGCAGATCTTCTCTCAAAAAGAGACCAACAGGTATTATATAATTACGCCCAAGTAAAAGGCGGATAATTGAAAAAGCTACTAATAGATGGGACATATAGCAAAATGCTAAATTGCATCCACCAATTGCAAGCTTTATCCAGCACACACGTCTGCAAATCATATTCCTGCGATCTCGTCTTCGTAAATCGCCCGCTGCCTCACTAAATTGATTCGAAATTGATACATTTGCCTATGGAATGAGAGACTCCACTCGGTAATCATCTAGCCCAAGCATCAACTTTGTGCAAAGTACGTGCAAACACGAGGAGAGAACAAGGGGCAATGCCTTCGCAAAAGGGCCATCATTGCCACACAATTCAGCAAATGAAGTGAATCTCGATCTTCCTCTAGGAAGGTATGGACACATCCATATCCCCAATGGGAGTGAAAGGGCGCCCAAAAAACGACCAACCAAGATTAACTAACTGGCGGTGGTATAGCTGGGTGGAAAATGAGCAAAGAAAAAACAAAAAAAAAAAAAAAAAAAAATAACAAAAACCTCAGCAACGAAGTGATGAATGGGATCAGATGAACATTTCATGTTCAATTGGAATTTATTACACTCAAAGATTTAAAATTATTGCACGCATGCGCACATGAGTCTTACCCGAAGGAGAAACGACAACGACGACGACGACGACCGACGACCGACAATTCAAACGACGACGACGACCAAGACGATAATGATGACGAGGACGGAAAACGACGACTGCGACTGCGCGACTTGCACAGATGAAGACGATGAGATGATTCTCTGGCCAGGTCTGCACTGCTATAGTGGGGTGTACCTGTTGAGAGACGACCCTACAGGATAATACGCTATTTATCTTAGTTTTGTAGGATTTATTATATTTGTCCAGTTTCGTTCTGTCATTTTTGCATATTTTCTGCCTTTTTTTTTCTGTTGTTTCTGTTTTACGGCTGCATCCTTCCACCACTTATGCAGACAAGCAAACAAGCTTTTAATTAACACGACTTTATCTAATATTTTGTACAGACTTTGCGCGGCGAACCTGTTGCAGAGCAATATTGTCCAACAGCGCCGCGCACGACCACGAAAACGAAATGCTCTGACATTCTCCTTCAATTGTTGCACAAAAGACACAAATTTTAACGGCACCTATCCCGGAATAAGAATTTGTTGCATCTGTCTCCACCCTAGATGCGAGAAAATTGCATTCAAATCGATTAATTTTATTCTATAAACTGTGTCGCATGTGCAGATGAATGTGAAGCCGGAAATGCAAGTGGCCGTGTATTTTGCTCGCAATTAATAATATAATTTTGCGATATCCCCAATGAAACTTGTTTCTCGTCGTCGTCGCCTTAGTACAGTTTTATATCAAGGAAAAAAAAATGTATACAGAGCAGGAATCCAATCGATTAGCAATAAATCGAGTTCTATGCGCGCACAGTGTTGGCACTAGTTCGGAGGACATTGTTCGCATTTGAATGTGAAATGTTTGCAAATTCATTACTCCTGTGTGTGAAGGGAATTGCGGGGCGTTTATAATAATTTACATGGAATTTTGGGAAAGTCAACAAATATGAGAGAAGACGTCAAAAATCAGTGCATGTTGAATTGTGTATCGTTACTTAAGCCAATGTTTTTTGATTTGTTCCCTTCTGCGTACGGTCGCAAAAAAAATCCAATATCGCGGTTCTGGGTATCACAATTATAGACGTTAATAGAAAATAAGCCATGCAAATGCGGGAAATCAGCATAGAGCGGTTTTTCGAATTTCTAAATATTTTTCGGAATTCATCAATTTCCTTGGGTGCAATAAGTCTAATTTTCGAAAAACGCTGAAGTACGGAACGGATAGATCGTGAATAACCAAATAGTAACCGGAAGACCAGGGCCGGCATTCTGTAAGGCGAAAACGTTTAAACATTTTCGTGCACACGAACAGTTTGCTTCATGTAATATCAAAAACGAAAGAAATTCTCGTGGGCGCGAAGAAAAACGAACGAACATATTTTCTTTGACGTTTTCGCTTTTCTTGCTTCATGTAACCTTAAAAACGAACAGAAATTATCGTCTCCACGAAAGAAAACAAAGGACAGCTATTTTGTTGACGTTTATCATTTTCCTATTTATTCTCTTTGAGTTACTAGAAATGCTAACAAACTATTTTTTGTTGACCAGCGAAAGCGACGAAAGTGAAATGGAAAATGAACACGTAAACTTAAAAAAAAAAATTAGAAAAAATCTGCGGGATTGTTTGAATCTCTCACATTACCTGACAAAAGGTTGGTTTATTTAAATTTGGTTCTTAGTTAGAAATTTATTTTTTTCTTTTAGTTTTGTTCAACGTTTTAGGTTAAACATAGCTGCCTTTCATTTGCATACAGGTACACGAAATATGTACATACGTGCCTCCTATTTTAAAGCTTTCCTCAACGTCAAAACAATTTAACGAAAATAAAGCTACATACTGAGACTGCCAAACTATAATTTTGTTGGCACACAGTTTCTCAAACCTAAACGAATGTGAACAAAAAAACGTTAGGAGTTACATGAAGCAGATTTTCGCTTTCGCGTGATTTATTTCGTTTTTTGAAACGCGAAAGTGGTTTTCGTTTCGTTATTTACAGAATCCCACCCCAGATTTCGTGAGGGTTTGCCGAAATGCGAAATTTACAGATTTTCGAAATTTCTTTAGCTTTCGTAGAAAATCAAAATACATCTTACAAGCATCAAGTTAATTGGGAAATGTATTTTCTGACGTTATTTTTCGAATTTTCCAAATGCAAAACGTAATATGCAGGTAGCAGGGTATTAAGCCGAAATTGTGAATAAGCCACGATAATAAAGAAACAATGTTTTGTGAGAGTTTGCCGATTTTTCGAAAGTGTTCGAAATTGATGGATTTTCATTTTTATTTTCAAAGAAAGCTTTATAATAATTTACATGGTAAAAGAAAAATAAGCCTAGTTCGAGGATGTAAATTTTGTGAGGTTTTTTTTTCGAAATTTGGAATTTGATAGATTTTTCGTAATTTACCGACTTTGTTTGAGTACACTAATGCTTTGGATAAAACCGCCTAAATATGCATTCTAAGTATATGGACGTTATATTCGAATTGTATTCGTACCGCTAGGTGCGCACATGGTGGTTCAGTCGCACTTAGCATTTTCTTTTTTAAATTAAACACTTTTTTTTGACAAACGGCCATAGCCTGTGTCAAAAATCCCGACTTCGTAAGCTAGTTTGGGATGTTCCTCGCTCTAAGAACGTGTACATTTCGTCCTTTAGGCTTAGACTCTTCTTGGGTCTATTGGCACAAATAAAAGCTCTAATTGTGTGGGTCTTACCTCATAAAGTACCCAAGTCGGGGGATTGCATTTCAATCAAGTGAATCGCGTGGACTATATGACAGCAGAGTTCAAGCACGTTCCCTGCAAACAAAACATTTCATTTCTAGATCGAGCATTACAAAGTCTAAACACATACATTTTACGTCAACCCGATTCTTCTGATGGAAAAATCCGCAATTGTTGGGTTTCTTTAACCCTGGACAAAGTTTGTAGCTCATGTCATCATTCAAGCATCACTACCTGAGAGCACAATGTATCTGTAGAACCAAACGCAAACAAAATATAAGAGAAAACTCAAACAAAACAAAAACAAACAACTACAACTTTTACAGATGCAAACAACAAACGAAAACAACTGAAACCGGGAAACACTGAAAGAACAATGGCATAATAATGGGCTTTAGGCAAACCAAGAAAAACTAATACAAAACGCGCGTGCGCAGCAATTGACGTACCGAGCGATACAAACAAATATTGGTACACGAAGATCACCATGCTGCTGCTGCTGATGATGATGACGACCACGACGACGACGACGACGATGATGATGATGATGCTGTAGCCAAGTAGCGGATGATGGTCTATAATAAACGAATCCAAGTCCAAAAATCGACGAAGAAGAATAATTGAATGCAGCCGCCGTCGACTCGACTCTCTGTCTCTGCAGGTACGCGTATTTCTTACAATTTGAGGTTGTCTATCTCCTGCACTCCACATGTGTGTGTGCCTGCCTGCGTGTGAGTGTGTGCCCCCTGTGCATGCCAGTTTGTCTGTCTGTCTGTCCAAGTGTATGTCTAAAAATTGCAAGAAACAACAACGACACCGCAGACGACTACGACTACGACGACTACGACGACGACAAAGACCAGGTGAATCTGCCCAAAAGAGAGCAGAAGCCCAATGAACATCGCATCGGCCGCTGGTGCGCCTCGCCAGCACCGCAATCACATTGTGAGATGCCGAAATCAATTTAAACACTAGATACATAAATAAAAACAAAAACAAAACAAAGTCCCGCATTACTGGGATTAATTCAAAGGAAGCGATCAGCCAGCTACAAATAGTCGGAGGTTATGGTCTAAGTTTCTATTGTTGACAGATGGACATATGTTTGAATGGACAATGACTGGACAGGCAACACAAACAATAGAATAGGAAGCGAGATTTGCTAAAGCTCACTCTGCACACACACATAGCGAGTAGTGAAACGTTTGACAGGTAGACAAGCAGAGACCTGGTTGGTAAGGGAAGCGCAGAAATTAGTTCCCTCAGACAAATTAACTCTCAGGGGGAGCGTGAAATTGAAAATGCAGCACAGCAACAGACCGACGACGTTGGATAGGAATTAAAAAAAAAAAATTTCCACAGGCCAGACTTAAAACTGGAACTGTGAGTTTTGGCCAGAGGAAGCGGAAAATTTTGCCAGTTCCCCCAAAAGGACGTGTCAAATCTGAGATTTTGATCTCTCTTGACAGACTCTGAGCTCCCACATGCTCACGCCCAAATCATCACTAGGCAATTTATTGGTGGAAAATTCATGTAAATTTGGGTGATATGACATTGATTTTGGGCGTAGTAACATTATTTTTGCTTAAAGTAGCGTTGCGTCTTATCCGCCAAGGTTAAAGAACCCAAGTAAATAAATGTCACAATGCCCAAAATCCGTCACATCGCCCAAAATATTGAGAAAGAAAACGTCAAAAAGCCCAAGTGTATGGACAAATCGCCCAAAAAAAAATTCCAGAAATATATCGACTTTTAATCCCAAATTCTGACTGCTATAATAATAATTTTTGGCGCAACAGGTCCGTAGGGACCCTAGGCCTAGCTTCTCGCAACCATTCGTTTTGTGTGAGTTTTCATTTTTGGAACGAATGGAAGGGATCTACAATTTTATGCCGATTCCAAACGGCTAATTGAGAAGCTCTTTCATGACAGTTATACTCTCGGATGTTTGTCAGAGGTGGCGCAGTGAAAAAACCCTAAGTTGGAAATTGGGTTTTTGCGGGGGATCATGACGTTACTTAGAACGACTAAAATCTAGAATGGTTAAAATCTCGAATATGAATTTAATAAATCTCGAATGAGAAAATCTCGAAAAAAATCTAGAAAATAAAACTGCTTTCGAGATTTTTATAATTTCTTAAATTAGTCCGAAAGTAATGAAAACAAGTCCCGAATGAACATTCTATAGTTTTTTTATTGAAAATAATGAATTTTTAACAAATACTCATAACAAAATATATTATTTTGAAACTATAACTATAACTATTCAACAGAAAATAAGTTTACTTACTAGATTGATTATCTAAACGTAACCAAACTCATTTTTCAATAACAAATAATGTACAAATACCTATACAAAAAAAAGTGATTATATAAATGTAACCAATTATCTCTATTTTTACTAAGCCCTTATTTGTTTTAATTTGATTAATTTTCATTTGTCCCACTCTTTCACTCTATACGTACACGGAAAAAATATATAGGCAGCTAGTGTCTGAATTAAGCCACGCGGTGTTTTGACAATTCAATAAGGTTTAAGAAGACCTGTTGTTTTTTAGCTGACTCATTTGTTTGCATGAACAGTGAATCAAATTGTTGTTGCAATTCAAATAGTTTTCCATATGAGTAAATCTTGAATTAATTCTAGATTTTTGCTTTTCTAGATTTTTGCTATTCGAGATTTTTTTCATTATACATTTTTGTTTTCGAGATTTTATTTTTCTAAATTATGGTTTTCTGTATTATATTTTTCTATATATCAGGGTAAACCCTTTTTGCGGGATTCGAACCTGAACCCCTCGCTTAGTAGTCCAACACACTAACCACTAAGCCACTGCGCCAAATTCTGACTGCTATATAATGTAAAAAACAGAATAACATATTAGAAAATATTCTTGCGCGCAGCGCGACGCTAGGGCGGCCCGCCGCTTCCGCTCCGCCCCTCCTCTTCCGGGCGCGATAGGTGATAGTATTACTTCGCACAAACATTTTCAAACATTTTTCTGATGCCACTTGAAGAATTTGTATCACTTTAAAGCACTGCAGGACTAGAACATTGTTTTTTTAATTTTTTGTACTACTTTAAGTTCATTGTACATATTTTCTTGGTCACCATGTTTATGCTCTAAATTTTTTAATTTCGTGCAGCTACCATCCGGAGTTACTTTTATTCTTGCTTTACAATTGTTGTAATAACAAATGTAAAATGTATTACCCTCATCCACCGATTTTTGTTTGTATAAAATAAACCATTTTGGAAATAACCCTTTCACCACTTATATATTCAAAATGTTTGCACTCCCTTTCTTTTCGATGCACTTCACAACAATTCACAGGCTAATGACTTTTTCAACTGTAGGTATAGCTTGTAAAAAAGCAGGAATAAAATAAGGGTTTGTGTAAAAAATGACAAAAATAAGAACGCCCAAGCTAAATTTTTGCATCTTGTTTGATATTAAACAGAAGTAAGTTTTCTGGTTTTAAAAATGTCGTAACGCCCAACAGCTACCTATGTCGTAACACCCAAACTTAATACCAAGAAATATTTTGGGCGTTATGACATTTCTAGATTTGGGCGTTATAACATTTGATAATTACTTTGGGCGATATGTCATTCTATTTGGGCTTTGTGACGCTTTATTCATTTAAATTTTGGGCGATGTGGCGGCTTTTGGGCGTTATGAAATTTTTCAATTTGGGCGTTATGTTAGATCTCAAATGGATAGTCAGCTTAGCAGATTCTAACATCTCCGTTCGAACACTGCAACCTTCCGCCACCCTGTTTCGAAATTCGTCTCGAATGTAAAGCTTAACGAAATCGAAATGAAGTTTCATTCATTTTTCGGTTTCGAAAGTAGGTAAAGCTAAATAAAACACACACAGCGATACATTTTTGATGAAAATTTTATTTCGTTATAAAGTATACCTATGGACTTTAAGTGTTATAAGTGCATCATTTATTTATTTATTTATTTATTTACTCTACTAAACATTAAGCCACAGTTGATCAATTTATAAATTGTATTATAGCATAAATTATTTTAACAACATAATTTCCCACAATTCTTTAAAAATGTTTTTTAAATTGTATTTAGTTAGGTTGAAATCAATCATATGAATGTACTTATTTAAGTCCCTGGTCAGATTGTTGATGGGGCCGTTACTTTCATAATTACATCGAGTTTCGATTCCAATGGCAGCCTCGGGAAGAATGAAGCATACGACTCTTTTGGGGTAATTTTAAACAACTTTCCGCACATTCCGGGCGGTATCTCGGCCATAACTTGAGTAATGTATGTTTTCAATGCGTCTAGAGTTCGGGGATTATTCGCGTGAGCATGGTCTTTTGCGTAGTCCCACAGAAAAAAATCGAACAGTGTGAAAACGTATGATCTTGGTGGCCAGTTGACGTCCCCAGAACGTGAAATTACGCGACCAGGAAACTTCTCACCCAAAAAAGCCATGTTTGGTCGTGTTGTGTAGCTTGTTGCCCCATTTTGTTGGAGTCTTTGTGTTTTGTCTGGCTTGGCGAGATATATCGCAAACAAAACGCATTTGATTAAAAGACGGGACGTCCTCTGAAATAATGTTTATTGTCTTTTGGGGCAGTGGCGCAGTGGCTTAGTGGTTAGTGTGTTGGACCACTAAGCGAGGGGTCCAGGTTCGAGTCCCGCAAAAACCCAAATTCCAACTCAGGGTTTTTCTCACTGCGTCACCTCTCGCGAAAGTCTGACAAACATCCGAGAGTATAATGGTCTTGAAAGAGCTTCTCAATCGGCCGTTTGGAATCGGCATAAAATTGTAGATCCCTTCCATTCGTTACAAAAATTAAAAACTCACACAAAACGAATGGTTGCGAGAAGCTAGGCCCAGGGTCTCTACAGACCTGTAGCGCCAACTATTATTATTATTATTATTTGTCTTTTGGGGCAACGAATGATCTGTCCTCCAGGTTAATGGTTTTCCAACTAACCACGAATAGGTGGTGGATCTTATGCCTGTCCTTGTGGAGCGAGGTCTGTACATCCCATAGGGAGCGAGATACAACCTCAAACTTGACCAGTTCCTTTCTTGTAAGTAGGCACCACATATCTTTGTAGAAGCATATCCCACTGATGAAGGCAATATTGCTTCACTGTTAATGGCAATTTGAGTTTCCTAAATTTTCCCAAAAGCGCTTGAGGTGTAAACCGGCTCTTAAGCTCTGCTCATAAATAATGAGAGCTATACGCCGTGAAATCTATCCTCTGTCAGAATTGCCCGATTGTCATAAGATGTAAACTATGCCACATATTATGCGTGAGAAATCAGTACAGATCGGGTCAGTTGCTTTACCGGGATTCGTTATCACTTCTAATTTCAGAGCTGCTTATTCAAAAAACTATACAACAACAGGGCAAAGCATAAGTAAAATCTTCTTAGAAACCATCTCACTTGGCGAAAGAAAATGCAGCGAACGTACCAACAGCCAGCTTGAAACGTCAACCCTTATATCATCAGCCACCCAGCAAGCGTTTATTCACATTGCACCTAAATCTATAAGCGCATTCAGCTTAACTTCGGAACTACTACTCTCTACAAACACACAAAGAAAATAAAAAAAAAAAAAACCATCAACTGCAATCAATGCACTGAACTCAATCTACTTGCTAATGGTGTCCGATTTCTCTGTTACATGTGCATGTGCATACCCTGTTTTCAAAAGATTATGAAATACAAAAAAAAAAAAAAAAAAAAACAACTAGAAACGATTAAATCTCAATCCAAAGTCGTATATTCCAATATTTACTTGTGTAGCGGGAAAATGTCGTTTTCCTCACTATTAACACTTGTTCGTACGCACTAAGAACTTGATTTGTGCGCAACTCATGGATACGCGCGGAAAAATAATTAAAAAGGAAAAAAATCCGTGAAAAAATATGAAAATCTGAATAAGCGCAACAAATCGAATAAATATTGAATTGGCTGAATTCAAAGTAACTGGTAGTAACTAATGAATTATAATCTCTTCCAATCGAGAGGCAGTGCATGCATTTGTAACCTCCTCCCCATAGTTTCTATGGCCTGTGAGCTGCCTCAACTATAATAGTATTTCTGTTCGTTTTTACACGACTTTTTTTTCTTGCTGATAGATGCAAATTTGTATGCAAGTGCGCGGCTAGACGCGCATGAGATTTTCGTTACAAAATATAAATCGGCAGAGTAAAATTGTACTGGATTGGGGGAAAATTTATTTAGAAGCGAGGGGACATAGATGGAGATATCTCGTCCATAGGGAGGAAGAAACGAGATGAAAACAGGTAACTGCGTCCGAAATTGTTTTATTTTTTTTCCTTTTATCTTATTATTTATTATTGACACAAACACAAAAAAAAAAAAAAAGTAAGCTATGTCAGTAATTTTTAGTATTTAATTAGATTAAGATGGTGACAAGTTTTTGGAATGGAAACTATTGCCAAATGCCGAATACGGGTTATCAACGTTTCACATGAGAAAATACGCATACAGTGGACGTCCAATATAACCAATGATTTTCAGATTTACGTTGGAATCTTAGTATAGAAAATTTTGCCTACGATTTTTATGAAATTGGTTGAAAACCCTTGTAAATATTTAAATACCAGGACCATCATTTATTGAATTGAAAATTAAATACAACTGCTTAAATAACACCGATTTTTTTTAAAGACTTTTTCTTACAAAGAAAGTTAAAAATTCGATCGATTAACGACATTAAACATTCGTTATACTGCTCGTCAACTGTAGTTTCGTTTTGACAAAATTTAGAAGCCGATTCTGTTTGGGGGTGTCGTCAAATTCTCTTTCCCAAAGCGAAATAACGTCGAATTTTGGAATTTCGTTTTGGCGTTTTTTTTTTTCATTTTATTTCAATTAATTGGTTTATACATTAAGATTTCACGGCACCAATTTCGAAAAGGAACCCGACTTTAGTCGCTTTGAGCATCAGAACTGGCTATGTTTGGCTTAACCATTTTGGGCATAGCCAGTTCAAATATGTGTGTAGTGTGGACTGACCTGAAACGCATGAGCGTGTGGACATTTTTGAAATCGGCGAAAAGGGTTCTTCCAAAGCAAGGAAGCCAACCCGAAAATTGGGGTAGATTGCTTCTGTTACTGTCTAGTCTATATGTCCGCGTACAATAAAAATAAATCAAACAAAATTTAGATTTACCCTTATGAAGAAGAAGCCTCCCTAGCCATCAAATATTAAATAGTGCGTTAGCACTCAAAGAACAACTGCCACATGTCCTTGTCTTGGTCTGCCTCACCTTCGATAAACATAGTTTATTATAACTAACAATAAATCGTGTACCATAATATTGTATACACCTTTACAGCATTCGTTCCGAACTAGGTAAGGCTGATTCTATTCCGTTTTAGCATCATTTTGTAAAACTCTTGTAGCTTGTAGCCGCCTACTGACTTTAATAGTTCAAATTCTGTCCATTTCCGGGTCGGTAATCTGGGTGAGTTTTGCCTAGTTTTTTTTTCACTCTGAACCTTTTATTAAAAAATTACAGTGAAAGTGATTTATTTATGGCGCCCTACAGATTCGTTCGTAATCACCCATAAACACCCGCGCGCACCCCACACCATACCTTCCACACAAAGAGAAGCAGGCCCAATCAGTGCACGATATCATCTATTGACAGCATTCCATCAAACGACCAACTGCCTCAGAGTCTGTGATTTTTTATTTTGTTTCTATGCAGGGATGGACTATCTTAATCTTAAAACGGCCGCAATTTCCATTTGTTTACGTATATCAAACGTAAATTTATGAGCTTCCATCCGAATGACACAGAAAATCATCTCGCCCGGAGAGGAAACTCAATCGCACAAGTGTTAATTCTGTTGTCTTGTGGTTTTGTCCAAAATCCGGAAAAAAAACCAACAAAAATTACGCAGATTGACAGAGAAAGAGATGGGCAACCGTAGAAGAATAAACCATAAGAAGAGTAAGAAATGTCAAAAAGTCGCATCATTAAAACCGATCGCTAAAGTACCCAAAGAAGTACCCAGCGAAGAAGTACCAACTCGCGTATCTTTGTATCTATCCCCTCGGTTTATACTCGTAGTATTGAAATGAAATCCGCTATACTGGCTGCATGCTCTTCTGGGGTGATGATGCGGTGCCGTATAGTTGAATGCATATGCTCCCCCCCCCCCCTGTCAGCCCGACCCAACAGAGTGCATATAGTAGTAGTGTGCCTTTAGCAACTTCAAACGATACCGGCAGACAGACAGTCGATCGAAGAGGAACGCCATTAGGTGCATGCGTCTGCTGTTGCCTGTGCAGTTGCTCTGCCTCAATTGTGTTGGTTGGGTAGTGTTGTTCCTGTTTGGATTTTATTTTTGAAAATTTTTATTATTTTTTTTGTTTTTTTTTTGTTTTAGTGGCTTCCCTTGTGCGCGGAGTTATTGTTGTAACGTATTATGCGACAGCATGCGCTGGATTATATCATAATCAGATCAGTCAGGCACTCATTCGTTTTTTTTTCTCAATTTTTTTTTTGTTGGATTCTGTTTGTAGTTTATGTGTGTTTTGTGTCGGAGGCTGGGGATTTTATTTCATTCTGAAATGCGTGCACCGTGAGACAAGTGGTTGCACGGGCTATGCTGCTGTATAGTGATGCCACACTGTGGATAAATACAATATGGGATATGTATTTGTTTTGATTGATTTTGGTAGATGGTTTGGTATTTTTTTCTTTTTTATTGTTGTTTCTCCTCTTTAGATGGATTTTTGTTATTTTGCAAAAGCTTCAATCTACAGTGTATAAATTTTACTGTAATTTTGTGAGCTTTATTGTTATTGAATGGGAGAGGTGAGAGGCCAGTTGCTTTCGAAAATGACAAAGCGCTAGATCTAGAGCAATTACTGGTCTTCGGGCAGCCTCACAATCAGGCGAGTTTGTTCTATCCTCATTTGTATAATTTCGTTCTCAGTGAAAAGAACAGGGGGGTCACCGACAATGAGAATATGTAAGCAGTCACTCTGCGGTCGATCTATTCGTCTGTGCTCTTAGCAAGTTCCATATTGCTGGGGGCTTCAATTTAAGGAAACCATTGCTATACAGGTTTACTTTAGGATGCCTTTCAGACGCGAGATTAGTTTGGGTGCTTTCAGACCCTTGCCCAAACACCACAGTGCCACTGCGTTGTTCCTGTTGTAAACAATACAGCAGAAGGAGCGGAGCTCCCACCTAACACCATGATTGAGGGCATAAGACCACCAATGGCCGTGGTTAGAAGGGTTGTATTTGAAAAAACTTCCCATTTAGCAGCCGCCAGATGGTCACAGCTAGATGGTCACAGGGTCTCAAAGGCACTGTGGCCCATTTTAAACTGGAGAAAGTCTGAAGAATTAATCAACTTCAGTAGAACCAAACTAAGGTTAACGGTAGGAATACTCTCTGGACATTGCCTTCTAAGGAAGCATGCCATGAAACTAGGACTAGCTAACTCGGACATATGCAGGTATTGTGAGGACCTACAAGTCACGGAAGACATCTTCCACATTTTATGTGAGTGTCAAGCAATCGCTCGGAGTAGAAGGAAGCACCTTGGCAGGTACTTCTTTAATCACTTAGAGGAGGTTGGTTCCTCAAACAATATTGGGACCATTATTAAATTCTGCAGGGAAAGTCATTGTTTGGGCGATTTGGTTTAGGTTTTTAACCGTAACGGTTCCCTGGGGATGGCGATGGGCCCACTATGGTGCCTGGTCTTTTTGTGATGAACTCACAACCCCACTCTACCTAACCTAACCTAACCTAAACAATACAGCATCTTTATAGTTGAAACTCCGAACGCCACTCGTTTGTGTTTTTCTGTATTTTATATATTTTAACATTCCAAACATGTAGGGTTCCAATAGCTCCTGCGTTTGGGGGACTCCTTGCAGGGGCATTTTCATATGACACAAAGAAAGTAAGCACATCCAACTTTGAACTTCCTGGCCCTTTATACTGAAAATCAGAAGAACATGTCAGGCACAACAAAAGAGCTTCAGCAAACCCATTTCATTGCAAACGCCCTATACCGCGCACACGCTGATTCAATCCAATCCGCGGCGGACACATTCCGCCGCTCAAACAATCACTCAATTCAATGTGGGAACATTTTTGTGATCTCGTTTGGACGCGGCTAAATGCCATCAAAGCAACTTCCTTAAGCCTAAAACAGGAATCCGCTAGGAAAAGTGTGAGAAAAGCAACCCTTGTGTCACAGGATTACTATAAGCAACGAACGACGGGTACGGGTTTGGTGTTGTTTTTATTTTGTTTCCTTTTTTCATTTATTCATCCGCGAAAGATAGCTTAGCGCACATCTTTGCATGCAAACAACATTTTGCGATAAGTATCCTTTCGACCAAATGGACGCGATGGTCATTTTCAATTTTCCTCTGCACCTTTTGCTGGCCTCCACCGCACAGCTCCAGTCCACCACACCACATGATGATGACGCTGCTGCTGATGATAATGATGATGATGATGATGATGCTGCTGCACTCAGTCAGAGGTCTACCTAATTCTTGTATATTTTGTCGTTTTCCCATGTGCTTGCCATGGCGTGGACGACTGAAAGACTTGTGTTGTCCATTCTTTTCATTTTTCACGCTTGCAATATTCATTTCGCTCGCAGAATGTATCTCGTACGCGCACGCACACATGCATGCACACACATAATTTATGGACTTATTAAAAACAGTCATTTGATAAAAATCCATTTATACTCTTGGTGGTGGGGACTTTTATTTTTTTTTATTTTTTATTGTTGTTGCCTCTTCGCCTTTGAGTGCTTCATCTTCAACATTATTGGTTTGGTCTCTCGGCTGATTGTTTGGTTTTATTCTCTCCTTCTCATAAAAAAAAAACAACAAAAAATGACATAACTAAAGAATGTTGAACTTTGTGCGTATATTTTGTTGCATAGTAAATTTTGTTTTAATAATAGTTTTTGCGACTCTTAATCTAATGATGGCTTTTAATCTCTTTCTTACAGGTAAAGCTACTGGCAAAGCTGGTAAGATTTGATTTTATTTAACATCCATATTGAGATTGCTTTTTAACAATTTAAGCATGTACATTCTTTCCAATTGGGCTTTTTATACAGTGCGCCCTTTCGGACTCTGCCTTGTATATATTATGTTCTTGTCTTTTAAGCGTAGGGTGGGTTTCTCAGGCTGGGATTCGCTGGGATGCCTTTGAGACAAAAGGTTTTTTTACTCAATTGGTGGCAGACGAGCCCAGTATCAGCTCTTCCTTGCTGGTTGTCATCCAGCACTCGACGCGATAGAACAGAACTTACACATTGAAGGCTCTGCAGAGTGAACGTTTCCATTTTGTCCTTCGAATCAGAATTGTTGAACTCATCTGTTT
This sequence comes from Cheilosia vernalis, assembly GCA_949126925.1. Taxonomy (NCBI): domain Eukaryota; kingdom Metazoa; phylum Arthropoda; class Insecta; order Diptera; family Syrphidae; genus Cheilosia; species Cheilosia vernalis. The sequence goes on from OX421363.1 coordinate 15,939,095, forward strand.
GGCCAATCTGAAGAAGCAACTGCTTTTGGAGGTGATTCTTCGGTGTATCTCCTTGAACGTTTACTTCCAGGGTGGTACAATTCAATCGGTGAAAAACTCTATATCGGCAGACGAGCTGTACGTCTGTCCGTCACATTGATATAAATGTCTACATACTTGTAACATCTGCAAGCATTTTTAATTTGCTTAAATTCGGGTCCTGTTTCAATCGCAAGAATCGTTATGATCCCTTCTTAATCTGGGCGACTGCGTCGCTCATTCATCTGCACAACATCGCCAACTCATCCCTTAAAAAACAGCAGATAATTGTGGCCAAATCTATCGAAATAGAGACTGCGTCTAGTGCTAGAGATGGTACGCATCGATTTGTGCTTCTGTCTAGTTTTTGGTGAGCATTTCCGGCAGGCAACTGGCTATTTCACAACAGTAGGAAAGACTGACTGAATTTGTTATTGTTATGCTTGTAAAATCCACAAATCAGGGACGTATGGCTCGCTCACGAATGCGGTAATTCGGCCCAGTTCTCTGTTCTCTCGAGTCTGATGGAGAAATGAGAAAAGTAAAAAATTAGTAAGCCTCATTAAAATGCGACAAATCAAATCAAATCAGACATACATCAAGAAAGAAAAAATGCCAGGGCAAATATGCGAAATGCAACCCAGCATACACCTACGAGTGGTCGCACGTATCACGCTCATTCTGAACGGCAACACACAAATCCGATAGTGGTACCGAGTACCTATAGTCCACCTGTACGCGCGCAGTTTACCATCTCTTAGAGCCGACTTTGTCCAAAGAAAAAACCACACTATAACCAGATCTGTTAGAAGAGAAACTATATAAATGGCAGCGACAATACATTTTTGTTTACTTACTTGCTTTGCTGTTGCTGGCGCTGCCATATGAACCTACTTGGCCGCTAGCAATATTAATCCCTGGACTCGTCTAATTCAGCACCTTTTGCACCGCCTAGATTGGGTATGATGATTCGACGATGTCGCAGTCTGAATCGCAGCCGTTTTGGCTGTCATTTAATTTTTGTTTCTCCTCCTGCACTCCGAATTAGCTTTGATAAACGAACACGAAATGAAAAGGTATCTTTCTGAAGTGAAACAAGACAACAGATACCGGAGTTTGGTTGTATGTACCAACGTTGGCATGCGAACGACACGAAAAAATAACACAATCAAAACAAAACAACATGTTGAACTGTGTGAGACAGTGAGGCACACCACACATCACAACGCATCACATTGCCTCACATTGCACATTTGCAAAGTATCCACAACCTGTAGATAGGTTTGCGGCCCCGATGTTTTCGGTTTTACTCCGTGCGGTGGTTCATGTGGTTCTCATCTTCAGTCGTTTCGCATCCCAATACACCCAACGTAACAAATCTCAAATGAGAGGAACACAACAAATGAACCTCTGCCTATAGATATATACCAGCCGGTATGGTTGATAAATATTCATAGATGCGAGAAGGAGGCGAAAAGGATTTCTTCATCAGTGGTAATGGTAACTGGATATACATGAGGCTGTACAGTATCTCCCTGCAAGGTGATAAATAAATAGAAAATATTCAAAGAAACAAAACAAATTTTATAGAAAGAAATTGAACAAAAAAAAGGGATGAAACGAAAATCAATCCTGGACGGTGAATCGGTGAATAACTGATGACGATCATTTGGCGACGAGGAAACGATTATCATCGAAAGACAGCGCGCGATGGTTGAGGTTGCTAAATCTGGCTGTGGATTGTTTTTCCTACCCAGCCTGACGCATTGACATTAAATTACTTGAGCTATGACATCAGGTTGCAGATAATTTGGATCGTGGGTGTTATTGTTGCAGACAAAGAGGGAGTCGGTCACCAGAGAGTCCGAAATAAATATAGACTGATAAGGAAATGCGAATTTTCTCACAGTCAGTGTCTGACTGACTGAATTTACCAAAAAGCTGCAAATTGATCAGCAGAAAGTTAGGAAAGACCTGCCAATTTAGTATATACAGTCAAGCAAGCAAGTAAGGGAGAGCCAGCAACCGCTTTACATAAAGTTGAGGACAAGAAAGTGATCAAGAAAAGTTTTAAGCGAATAGAGCAAAGATCAACGCGATGAGTGGAATTGTCGTAAAAAAAAAACTACACTTGATGAGTGGCAAGATAGCAAATAAGACAAATGTCAGCATAGTTCTTTCAGTCGAAAATCGAACGCTACATATAGTGAACGGTAGATAAATCTGAACAGGTAATTTTTTTTAAACATCACAAACCACGAAACACAACAAATCGTTTTGCGAAATATTTGACGATTTGATGGATTTAAGGATCTAAAGGAATTCGGAGAGAAATTTTGACCGCAGTGGGAAACCTATTAAATGGCTTATAATTGCGATCAGACGGGGACTTGTCGCGTCGGCTCGCTTTGAATTTAGAGATTATGGCACAATAAGTGGTGAATAGCAAAAATCATCTTGATCAACAAAACAAAATAAATGATCGTGATTTTAACTTTTTGAGCACTTTCTATCGACAAAAATACTGCCTTAAAAATACTTAGAAATATATTTTTTATTACATACAATTTTGATGAAAGTTAAAAAAATTCGAAGACTTTCGAAAAGTCTACTAGCTGGTGCTCGAATTTGGGATATCTTTTATCCGACGCATGTTAAAACAAGGGTTCTATGTACAAAATGAAGAGAATATATAGTTTGTGGTTACACACAGAAAAAAAAATTGTAATGCCAAAAATTTTGTTGGTTAAAATGAACCCAAATATCAAAATTTTTGATTTAAGAATTATATTGTTGGCAATACTCTTAGAAAATAGTCATGGCAAGCATTTTATTCTTAATCTAAATATTTGATTCTTGAAAACTTAAAAACGAGTTCTTCTTATAAGAAATTATTGTTGAAGCAAGAACTTTTTGCTTTCAATTTTTTAAAGATCTCAAATTTCTTCGTCCAAGAACTTTTTTTTTTTCTGAGTGTAGTTGGGAAAATATCAAAAAAAATATTACCTTATGTTCGAATTGGGGATGATTTTTATTCGTTGCGTTTTTTTTTGTAAACGTGGAAGGGAAAGGATCTTCTGTTTGTATTCTATAAAATTTGTTATTTTGGACTAAAAAAATCGATATATTCAGTCAGCAATGGCTAAGCTCGATTATCTACGATTTTTACTCGTCTCGGCAGTATTATTACAGCTCGCTCGATGGTGATTTAACTTTTTGGGATACATGCAGTTGCAGTTCCCCAGAAGTGAAATACCATCGCGGATCTAAGAAGACATCTGAAGCAATAGGGCTGAATCGGCTATAAATCGTTTGTCGTTCGATTAGTAGTTTCAATAAGAAAAATACGCGACCGAATCACACACTCACATTCCATTTTTGCAGCATTCCACAAGTGGAGGCGCGCTTATCTGCCATTTTCAAATGGCACCATGACAGACGGCTTCGAGTTGCAGCTCTAATCTAATCTAACTTCTTCGGCTGATTGGGGTTTCTCACATCAATTAGAGTGGTGCCAGTACCCCGTCCATTAATAACGCCCTCTACCTGCAGCGCAATCAAATATCGATATCAATGCGCAAACTAATTTATTGCGCTTTTCAATTCCGAGATCGAAAAATAAACCCAACCACACACTTATAGAAATTAAGTACTAGACTCAAGCCAAGCTCCAAGAAAAACATTCTTTTTTTTGTTTATTTCGCTCCCCATCTTGCCCAATCATCGACACACAACAAGTGTACACAAGCAAATTACATAATATCTGCCGAGAAGCCGATAATCACTGAAATTTAAAAAAAAAGAGTATAGTGTGTGAAACTGGTTTACTTCGTCATATTTACTTATTGTCATTATTAATATCTCTGTCGTACGTTCGAGTAAGTAGTCTTGCAGTGTATGCTGTCGCGTAGTTGTTTGTACTATCTAGGCGAGAGGTTTAGTTTCTATTAGGCGGGTTTTGTGTGTAGCTACTTGTTGATGCTGCTGCTGCCTGCATATGGCAGCTCTAACCGGCCGCGCAACATGATGCAACTTTGTACCTGTTGCGGGTTGTATTTCTGTTTGTATTATATCGTCTGAAGTAAATTTCTGCTGAATGCAGTCGATGCAATCGCAAATATTGGCCGATCATCTGAAGCAGGTCATCGCAGGTTCCTTAATGTGTCCGAAATGTAGGTACGTTTATTTTTGAGAACCTTTGATGTATTCATCAGACCAGGCGGACTGAAGTCAGTTATATACAGAGTGTTGATTGTGGAGGAGGTTGGAGTATTTTTCGTCCCTTTTCCGGCAGTGTTTTCCCGATGCGACTGTCTTGTTAGAATGTGCTTCGAATGCAATATGTCTGTTTGTCGTCCATGAGTCTGAGAGTGTTTCCAGCAGTTTCGGGAATATGAGGGGGGGGGGGGGGGGGGGTGGCATCTGTCATGCAACAATTCTAAGAAAACTTTGATCGTTTTCATCTCGATTTTTATTGCTTTGTCTGAGGAATTGGATTACATTTGATAGATCTGACGACTGTTCTATATCTAAATTAATAGGGAGAGCTTGAAACAGTGCTAGCTAGGGACCGACCTGGCTGGAGGGGCTCTTTGGTTCGTGGTCCACTTCATGTCCTATGACGTCTTCCTTGCTGTGCGAACTTGTATCTACTTATCAGAGAAGCGAATAATGATTTCCATACGCCTCCGCAGCTAGCGCGTTCTTCGGTTCAGTTATTTATGTCATATCATGGACAGGTCTATGTTGACGTTGCATTCCCTTTATATCAGTTTATTTGTCTTATTGCGACTTTGAATGACTTAAACTTTAGTTGCGAGTCTCTCATAGATTTTCAGCTCAATTTACGTGCATCAAATAGCACTCGGCACACGCACTCACTTTTCCGTACTATACGCTGATTGACTTTGTTTGGATGTGTGCTTCAATTTATTCATACGAACATTGGCTTGATTATCACTTTAAGATCCAGTTTACAAAAACCCCGTATTTGTGATGGTGAATGACTTTACTTGACTTCCGGTTGTTACACCAACGATCCCCGTCAGTCATCTCATTCCCGGAAAGTCTAATCCCGTCACAACAACCCCAGACAGACAGTCTCACACGACCACTACCTGTTGAACAGTTTCCCACTATCGACGGACTTATCTATTGTATTCTCAAGTCGTAACAAAATATCCACTGCCTACGTGAGTTTCCCTCTGAATGACAAACGTATTCACAATTTTCATATTTCTTTATTTTTGTTACTAATGTTTATCTACTTAAGATAAATCGCTGCGATGGTAGCAAATAGGCAAACAAAATCTGTAAACGGAAAGCAAACTTTCGAGGCAGTGGCCAGCCCAACACACCATACAGTCCAGCAGCAGCTCCACACAAACGTCGGGTGTCATATAGACGTGCGTCGTCGTTCCTGCAGCTGAATACAATGTTCGCTGTTGGCTTTTGTAAATTCGTACTCGCGATCGCGATGTACTTCTCTATTTGCCTCCCCATATGTATTGAATGTGTGTTCATGTCGCAACACACAATGGGACGACAAGAACGCGTACTTAAACCGCGTATTCTCCATCGATCCGATGGTGTTTACATAAATTTATTACAGAAAAACACACACACGCACGCATGCACACAAAGCCGCCAGAGCGAGATGGTGGGATTCGAATTATTCGATTACGCTTTTGTACGATCGATTACGTTACGAACGACTGCGACAGTGATTCCTTGTGATTACGACGGGCCAAGATCGAAATTGCTTGAGCAAATTTGACTAAGTAGTTGTTTGTGGTGAGGTTGATTCTTTTTTCCTTCTACCCATCTATCGTAGGCTAGGTGTAGTTAGGTAAACTTTCGACTGAAACAAAGAAGCTATTATTTTGTGGAATGTTTTGTTATCTTTTTAGTCTGTTCTGTTTACCTTTGGATTGTCGTCAAGACCACAGACTTTACTGTGTGTTTGCTCAATCAATGGATCATCGTTTAGACGTTCTTCTTTAGATGGGAAAGGCGAAAAAATGTCGCACATTTCTTTTCTGAATGTGGTTGGGTTTGAGAAAGTCTTTTCTTTCGAGAGGGCGGCTGATCGATTTGGAAGCGACCTTAGCACGGCGCTATTTATACCAACAAAAGTCAATAGGCGCACCCAAGTTGGGGATTTTTTTTTTCTTTTTAGATGGACCTGGTAACTTTTAATCAAGACTTGAAAACAAATTTCGCAGGTTGTCAATGCTTTGCTTGTGTAACATTTGCTTATAGTTTTGTCCGGTGACTGAATTTTTGTGTTTCTGAGCGTGTTTCACTCGTTTTCATGTCTAATAGAAAAGGGAATTATTGTTCGTGTATAATATGTATATTTTCATCTTAGTTATTCCTAATTTAAGCTTTGTTAATAGAAGCGGTTTAATTTTTACTTTTTTTTTTTCATATGAAAACAAGTGCAAATATCACTAGGGGGGGAGGAGTTTTTTTTCGTAAAAACAGCGAAAGCAGTCTTCAAAGTCTGGGAACACTGGTATCGTTTTTCCCGTTTTTGTAGCTATTTCGGGGATTTTTTGTCAGCGCTTTAACGATGCAAAAAGCGTTCTCATAATTTTCGGTGATTTGTAATAAATTTTCGAACCGATTTACTAGGGAACATTTTGAGCACAATTTAACTGCCTACGTGTTCTAATAACTTTTGGTCAAGCTGTCCCACAGAGTCCTGCAATCTGATAAATTTTTGGAAAGTTTGTATTTGAAGTCCGATTCGTTTTTAATTTTAGAACACTGTTCAAATTGTTCGAACTTGAAAATAATGTGAGAAAATGCTGATTGGTAGTATTGACTTATTTTTTAAGCATTTTTTGAGGCTTATTCTGGTGCGACTGTGCTTGGATTCGTCTCGTTTCTTGATGCGATTATGCTTCTCGCCTTTCACACATTTTTTGACTTCATTGAGTTACTTAAACATGCCACCCATCAGCCGATAAGGCATTCCCATGTGAGTTATTCCGCCTTTCGTTTTCGACCTTCTCTATACAATCGCGATAAGTCAAATCAAAGCCATTTGAACGCTCGTAATCCTAGGTAACAATCATGATTTACAAAAATTAAAATAAACAAAAATAGTTAACCGCTGATGTTGCACAGGTGAAATATAATACAGCCGAAGTGAGACTTGTCGCCACCAATGTAGCAGCATGTATCAATGTCATGCAGAGTAGAAGATGAAGAGGACGCTCAACAAAAAGGTTTCTCTGATGCTACCCATACCAAACGGCCAGATAAAACGAAATATAATCAAATTACAAGAAACAAATAATAAAAACAAAACAAAAAAGCATAAGAAACAACGAGCCAAAGTTGTGTGCGGCTCTCATCACATTAGCATTGAAGGCGGCTTTTGTATTTATTTCCAGTTTGGGTCACTGATAGGACAAAGAGTGTGATGTGTTTTATTTTTGCATTTCCCTTTTTTTTTTTGTCTCTTGTGTGAGGTGGATCCTTTCTGTTTCGGTGTGTTCAGGTAAATTAAAAGGAAGAAGACCCAATCGAAACGGGAAAGGGACTCAATGACGGGAAATAATTAAAAGTGGACGCAGTCTGGAATGTTTTGCTTTTGTCGATAGGAGTTTTGGGGATAGTAACGCACATCATTTTATTGAGTTTAATCGGATTCCCACGAATATTTGAGTAACATTCTGATTGAATATTGCCCCATTTGGGACCAGTGTTGTGCGGCATTTTCCAAGTTCCATAAACTGCCTATAATTGCCAGGTCTCTCCGCAGCGTGTAAAATATCCAGCATCAGATGTTAACTAACCTTTTTCCAACAGTTCGGTGCCTGCGTCTAACTTTACTGAACCGATTTGTAAGCCTTTGGCATGTTCTTTTACTGAAGATCACTTTAGCAATTGCTTGATTACTTACTTACATATACTGGAGCTTTTTTTATGGGAATCCCGGAATACCCTGGGAATCACTTAAATCGCTTGTGGTGGCCGTAGACTTTATTTTAGAGTTCTCTGCCGCTTAGCTGTCGGTTCACTTGGATTGGCGTTTAACGTTTGCATTAATCTTTTGATCGTTTCTATGCGGATGGCAAAAACTCATTTCCTTCCTCTAAATCTAGCACATTTATTTGTTATGAGGGACGTCGATTACTGAGGCGCTATTTTGGCATACCAAATTCATGTCGTGCAAACACTTTTGTGAAGATTTTAAAATGCTCTTTTTCTTCTTCCGCGACAATGTCCTTCTCTTAAATAAGACTGAGCTCCTCGCAGCTTAACGTCAAGCTGTACTTTTGGTCAGTCTCAGTCTCAGATCTGTATGGATTAGACTAGCATTGGGCGCCACTCAAGTCCTAAACATTACAAATGCTCACCAGCTTACTTCTACCGCACCCAATTTCTTCTTGTTTTCCCAGTATTTCAAACTGGACTTGCCTACTCCTTGCCATCACAATCATCCATATCCAATAACCGCTTTGGCTGCAAAGCGGATCAATAGCGACAGATATGTGCAACAACATAGCCCACAACTTAAAATCATTTTGAAGCTTATCGAAATGACGGTTAGTAATATCCTTAAAAACAAATACACGCAAAAATTAAACCACACTGCACGTGTACAAGTGTAATACCAATGGCTGCATATATGGACATAATATGTGGATAATTTACATTGTCCTATGCTCGTGTGTCTGTTACTGTGTCGGGCTATCAACTATTTATTGCTACGGCCAGTGGCGGCCAAAATGCCGGACGCCAAGTAATATATGTAGATTCATACAAAATAAAAAGCAAAACACATAAAAGAAGTACTACTAATAATAACAACATCAAGCAAGCATTATCTTGTGCGAAACTGGATAAAAACCTGTCATTCTTCTCTTTATTCGATGTAATCACTTGTAGGCCTGCTATGCAGCTTTTCAAATGTCTTTCTTTCTGCGGCTGTATGTGGCAGAGTGGCTCTTCCACATAGACGACGACTACAACGAAGACGAGGACCGACCGAGATGTTGCTCTCTTGGGCAGCAACAGCAGCAGCACACACAACGGTATGCCATATGGGAATAGGAAAATTATCTGTGCGCAATCGGCACGGCATGGCACAAGAACGGGCGAACAGCAAGAGGAAGCCGGGCTCCTTAAGTCAATTGTTTAGTCCATCAGCAAGGTGCAATTCTTCCATGTGAAAAGATACTCATAACACAGCCAAACCGGAGCAAAATCAAACAAAACAAAAAGTGTTAGATACTTGTACGACTACGAGTACGAGTACGACTACTCCAACTATCTAGTATGGTGTACTCGTATGCCTTGCGAACGTCATAGTCCCGCTCGCTCCTATAGTCAAACAACCAAACAGCAGATGCGGGGATGTAAGTAAATCATTTCCCTGGAACTGGAACTTGGCGAATGATAATTAACTATATACCCAAGACCGATGGATGCTTTCTTCTTTCGCTTTGCCCCAGACAGGATGTGTGAGCGCGCGCGTGTGAAAAAATATGATGAGCGTAGAAATTTTCTTTGTTTATGCATTCTTTTCTCAGAAATTACCACGAAACATGTTTCGTGTCGGATACACGATTACACCTACATGCCAGGACACACAAAAATCATCGGACACATTATAGTTTTGATGCGTATATACGCGTGCAATTTTCATATCACCCGCTGTAGCACCCCCACGCACCTGCCTTGTGTATGTTATCTGGCGTAATCTGTAGTCCCCTTCGAACTGATTATATGCCGCAATGTTGCGGAATTGAATTGAAGCTCGCGTCAAATAGGATGTGCGAATGTCAGAAGCACTCGCATAGTATACGTGCGAAATTCTGCACGAATATGGTGTGTGGCACGGCACGGTGACTATGTTACGGCGGCGCACAGTGCACAGTTTTTTGCCCTCTCCCGGTTTAGCAGGTTGGGTAAGTACTCCTCAATAGTATTACTGTCTCATACTGATGAGAGTGCCTATTACTTGCCTTTTGCCTACCACCTGGTGTTGTCGGCTGCTGATTTTTCATTTTTTCTTTCCGCTTATCGTTTTCACATTAGTTGTGAGATTGTTTGTAATTTTAATAATTTAGAAATGAACTCAAATATATCGGAACAGAGTGATTTACATACTGAATTTTTTGGGGCCAACCAGTACTGACAGATTTTACAAACGATGTGTTGTCATAACGTGTACTGTCATTAGCGACGTGATTTATGTACTACCCAAAACACTTTGGCATGGAAATTTATCAACAAAAAAAAAAAATCGAAATTTATAAAAACCTCGGGCCAGCCTTAGAAAGACAAAAAATCCTACGTGTATGTTCAAAATTCGGAACATACCGCTGTGGGCTTATGAATAGGAAAGTCTTACTCGATTTTATAGTGATGTTGATCCGGCGTTGGGCGCCATTTACTTGATAGCCGGATGGGTTTCAGTATGTACTTCTTTTTTTGTTGGAGTGGTCTCGAGCATGCATCATACTTCATACATCTATGGGCGTTCTTTATGGTGGGCCCCAGATTGGGTTAAGGTAAGGTAACAGCATATCATCGGATGATATATCGCCTTGGGGCCAGTAGCGTATGCGGGATTTATTTAAAAGGGGACCCCCCCTGCGTAAGCTACTATGCGTGTTCTCCCCCCTTATTGTCGAATTTTAGCGCCTTTTCTAAGAAGGAATCTGTAGTATTCTTGATTGACAATATTAATACTAATTTCCAATACCGGTTGCTATTTATAATAAAGTAGTACAGTGCCGGTTGCTACCGATACTACAGAATCCAAGGCGCAGCCTGATGATATCTGTTCTGCGGGTGACCTTAGCATAGTTGAGATTTTCGAAATAGAATCCTCCGAAATGAAATCTCTCTCTCGACAAACAAGTTATTTATCTATATGTTCAACGAAGCTGGATCCCCACTCAGAGTCGTCAACGGGATTATCCCTTGAGTGTCTTTGCTTGACACTGCCTACTGGGCATTCGCAGCACCCTAAACAAAAACAGTCGGCCCACCCATCCCCTCAGTAAAGCCCCAGTCCTCATTTATGTCGTGGTAAAGGTTGGTTAGTTGGTTTATGCTGCTGTTAGCCACATCTCACGGGACCTCCATCTAGTACCTATCTATTCATAAGAAACAACATGTCTTTCGGATAAACTGCGCTGCCTTACAAACAGATTCCATGCACCTAGATCGTCAGATCTCACGCATGACCCGGCACAGATTGTGTATCACATGCCCAATCTGCCACACTCCATCACTAAGCGTGGCATATATATTTTCGCCCACAAATTTAATAATTCCCATACTACTTCAAAACAAAAACGCTGTACAAACAATCAAAGAATCTCCTCTACCCAAGTGACTGGCTCTTTTGACTTATCTTAATTATTAGGATCAAAGCAGCAAATTATTTTCTGACGAACCAACAGCGTGCTATTCGGATCGGATTTGAATTTGAATTTTGCTCCCCATCCCTCGCCGACCGACGCCAACGAGAATGAGAAATCACTTTGCGCACAGCCACACAACGCACATGTGCGTTCGGGTTTGTGTTTTATTTTCCTTTTGTTGTGGTTTTATTTTCATTCTGATTTTCCCTAGCTTTTTTTTGTGTTTCTTGTGTTATTTTTCCAACCCGGAAAAAAAAAATCCAATTTCCATCTGGCTTTCGTCATTCGGCATTAGAATTCCGATATTCTCATTCGTTGATGCCGCGCGCGTGAGAGAGAAACGTTCGTTCTCCTCTTTTCCATTCTTGTTCACGAAATTTACGAATCAAATCACATATTCTTCTTGAGCACCATTTATAACCGAAAGCCCCCCCCGCCCCCCCGAAACCGCCGACCTTCTGACACCTCCGCACACCATTCCCGGTCCTCATAGATAATAATTCCTCAACGGAACACGGAGTGTGTAACAGGAAAGAAATAAAAGCAAATCGTAAACAAAACAAATACGCATTCGATAAAAGGAAATTGCTGGCGATCATTGCGGCTGCTGTGGGATCTTCTTCCGCGCCCGCCCCCAACGAAATGCTACCGCACCACACCGCACCGCACCGCTCCCCAACGCATCGCAACGCACCGCACTGGGGCAGCACAACGGAGTACCCTCTTATTGCAGTGCATGCCGCCGCCGTTCAGTTAATAATAATTGTTGTCTCTGTTTCTATTTGCTCATATCTTCACACACTTTTTCAATTTGCCTAATTTATTCGATGATCGTGTTCTGTGTTGTTGTGGTTGTTGGTGCATTTTTTTTTTGGTTCTTTTCGGAAGACCCGAATGATTAATATAGCTTTCCTTGTAAATTTCAGTTGGCTTTCCTTTCTATTTCTTCTTCCGAGGGGTGCGTCTGGATATGTGTGCCGTGTGTGCATGTGTCTATTGTTGTTAATAGTGTGCTTTGTTTAATTTTCTATTTCGGTTGTTTGGAAATAACAAAAAAAATGTTAAAAACAAAAAGGAAATGACTCCGGAGGAGAATAATTTATGTGGATTGACATGAGCGGTTTTTTAGTATCCGTTTTCTGACAGCGAATCTGAGAAACACGGGACCTCATTCAGCCCTCGAACGTCGACATGTGACATGGCAAATTGACACATCTCCGATACCGATTACCAATGACAGAGGACATCTTTACCTAGAACTGGCTAAGGTTGAAAATTGGATTGGCCGCTGAAGTCTACTTGTCTTGACAAAAGCCCATAAGAATACAACCGTCATGGTTAGGTTAGGTTGGGTTGAAGTGGCTACACTTGAAAGTCTTTCCGACGCTCCAGAAACAATCCTTACTATAATAAAACTGTAACTTTTTTCCGGCTGTAAATAGTTTGTGCGCAATAGGCTCAAAAAGTACTGCACGAAATTGATTCCGGTTCTCACAGTTGCATTGGGTATTGTCGATATTAGGTTATGTTTAATCATTATCCGCGGAGATTTAAGCTGATATCTAACAAAAGTTGAAATTCTCGAATGCCTTCTAGCTTTGGAATGACTCATCCGAATGAAATAGGATTTTTTAATAACTATAAAATCCCAATTATGTACAAAGATTTTAAGATATAAATCATCTTTGTACGTAATCCTGAAGCTGAACAATAAGCATTAGACTGTAAATTTTATACAATTCAAAAAAGTAAAATTTTCGATTGCAGCTAGTTTAAAATAAATTGAAAGGTAAAACCTTTTTTTAAGAAGAATTCGCTTATTTATTTTATATATTTATTTGTTTGTCAACAAAGTACTAAATCCTAAGACAGTAGAAATTTGAATTTGAAGCAATGAGAACAATGAGGGACTAAGATTGAAGAAAAATTAAGTTTATAAAGATATTACAGAAAAAAGAAAGTACAAAATTTGAGCAATAGGTACAATTTTTTTTTTTTTTTTGTATGAGGTTGTTACTATCCGATTTTGCACTCAGACACAACTACTGGTCCATTGTACTGCCAAACAGACAACGTACATTACTAGTTTTCCCGCCTTTCGAAGTATCTCCGTTCTTCTTTTTACAGATGTCCGGACACAGTCGTTTGGTCTGTCTACACGCAGCACAGTCACGCCACCGACGCTCGTGTTCACGAGAAACCCAAGTATCAATGGATGACCTAACCGGAGATGCAGACAAACCCAACGCTGGTTCAGGTCCTGAAAGAGCTTCTTCAGAACCCAGCCTGTCAGCTCATCAGCGATCTCGTTTCCCTGGATACCAGTGTGACCTGGGACCAAACAAGATTCACTCCGCCACACCAATAATCATTTTTAGTGTCCAGGCTAAGTTTTTCGAACTCACAATGGCGAAATTGTCCATACAAAATTGCATATTGTGAGTGTGACCTTGGAAATATTTAGTGTGATGGTTAAAAATGATTATTGGTAAGGCCCACTGTGTTTAGCCTACCGACTAAGTTAAGTGTAGCTTGAGTTCAAGCACTAATTTAGAAGTGATAAGATGGTTTAGCAGTGCTGCAAATGCATATGCCTCTAGCCCTCCACCTGTTTGTCACAATATAGCGCATAGCCATAAGGATAGCGAAAATCTCCGCTTGGAAGACAGACGCATAGTTACCTAATCGGTAGTGTAGTCTAAAGTTATCCCTTTCCACAAAGACTCCAGAACCAGATCCCTTTTCGGTTCTGGAGCCGTCCGTGAATACATGATAAAAAATATCAAGAGGGGCCAGAAAGTTAACAGCGCTTTATCAGCTTTCGATTCAACGTCCTTGGACCAAAGAAGCATTCTATCGATGATTACTCCCAGATATTTGACTTCATCGGAGATCGGCAATACAATTACAAATGGATAGAATTTATTAATGGCATTGTCATACCCATATAACTGTCATAACTATATTATTTCGGGTCCACTGTTGGTGTTCCATCGGTGGTCTCTATCCTCCTCCTTTCGTGTTTACCTAACGCTGTCTAGCCATCCCGATGTCCTCAGAAATCTGCAAAGATCAGACAGAGAGACATAAGAAAGTTCATGTACGTCATGGAAGTAATAACTTCCAAGTGTTATGTTCAAGTGACGGAGAATCGGGCAATGACAAATGAAGTGAGGTGCGTCCTCATGTACCTCCTTGTCTTTAGGAAGTTATGACCAGTCAGAGATCCCACTAACTTAGATAGCGATGACCTTATAAAACCGGGTAGGTTTGTTGGTCCGACCTCTGTTATATTCTGGCCAATGCTTCCGTGATATTTCACAAGTCGTGAGTTCTTTCCATCCGTTGTTATTGATTTTATTTTTGTGGGTTCATTTGTGTTCCATTCTGCCTCACTCGGAAAGGAGGAGGTGAATGGGTTCTCGAAGTCCAGATGGGGAGACATAGTTACAACGTTCCCTACGTATTTACCTAATATCTGCGCATGCCGAAAATTGCAAGGTTTCCAAGTGTTACTTTGGCGGATCCTTAAGATACTTTTGGCAGCAGATTCTTCCATGTATAGGTCTAGAGGTTTCAGATTAAGAGTTTCATATATTCCAGCTGTAGGTGTGGTTCTCATAGCGCTTGCTGGTTGTCCCTATATTCATGCTATTCTTTGTATTTTAGTCATCGACTTAAGATTGGTCGCTTTGCTGACGGTTTGCCACCAGACTACAGTGCCATATATCAGTATTGGTCGCACGATCGATGTATACATCTGCTGGGGTTTGGTCACCAACTTCTACCAAAGATACTGTTGCATGCGTAG
The DNA here is from genome assembly GCA_949126925.1 of Cheilosia vernalis. Taxonomy (NCBI): domain Eukaryota; kingdom Metazoa; phylum Arthropoda; class Insecta; order Diptera; family Syrphidae; genus Cheilosia; species Cheilosia vernalis. The sequence continues at coordinate 15,954,317 of OX421363.1, forward strand.
AAAGCATTCGCAGTTTTCTTGACAAAACCGGTTTAATGGTGGTCTTAGCTTTCTGGAGCATAATTTGAAAAATCCCATCGTATCCAGTGTATTTGAACGGGGAGAACGTGTCAATTGCCAGTTTCTCTTCAGTTATAACTTTTCCTCGAATTATCGTTATTACGGTATTATTTCTTGACTGGTTGGCCTGGATCAGTGTTGCTATATGTGGAAGACTTAGGTCCGGTTTGTTCAATCTCGGTAATCTTTAATCATTGGTTATTCCAGCGAATGTGTTTGTTCAGCAAAATATTAACCAGAGAATCAGTGGTTTGGTTAGTTAACCAGAGAAATCGATAACTAGCACCACTGATTTTCTTTAATTTCGTTTTTTTTCAAGATTTTTTAGGGACTACGTAGGTATTCATTTTGTCGTATATTTTACATAAAAATGTCTGTGAAATATTGTGCAAACAAAAAGTAAAATACAAATAATAGAATGAACTCTCTGCAATCCCCCGGCTTGGAATCTCTGTTTAGGGGTGGGATAAATAATTTGATTTTGTTTTCCAGTTAGAATCAACCAATTCGCAAATTGTAGGTGGGAAATAATTTCACAAAATTGGTGGTGAAGTGATTGCCCACTTCAAGTGGGAAATAACTTAACATAAAAAAAGTGAAATTATTTCCCACCCAAGGTGAAGTTATTTCCCATGTGAAGTTATTGCCCTGCACCATCGGATTCGTTGACGTTTTCAGCTGACACATAATATATAGAATGCACTACAAGCCAGTCAATTGAAGGTGAGGGTACAGGTTTCTAACAAAATAATGGATGAATAAGGATTATTTTCAACATTTTAAGCTGATGCCAACTCTCATAAATTAAGATAAAGCACACGCATTAGAGCAAATACTGAAAAAAAAAAAAAAAAATATTTTATTGGGTAGTGATTTTGGCTTTGTCGATTTTGGTTTTAAAAAAATTGTTTTTTGTCTCACAAAAACAAAGTTTCAGATAACTTTTTTGCTCCCAGGGCAGTTTTTTTGTACGTTTGGTAAAAAAAACAATTTTTTCAGATTTCAGAGTACTTTTGCGAAACTGGATATTTTCTCATGTTTTGCTTCAGATTTACCAATCCAAGTGCGTTTGAGTTTGACAACAAATGGAATTTGTTTCCATTTTAAGTAAATTGCATCGGGTGAATTTAGTTTTGTAAATTGTTTATGTATCTATAAATATTTAGAAATTAATAGGGACGGAATTTTCGAATGTCTTAATACAAAATTTGGCCAGTGAATGGAAATCCTTTAGAAAAGTGTCGAAGACTACACATTCAAATCACACGAATAGCAACACCAAAAAGAGCAAGTGACGTTTTTGTGTTCGATAGGCACACGAAATCTAAAATCTGAGAGCAAATCTGAGGAAGTCCAATCGAATACGACATAAGATAACTAAAAATTAATACATTTATAAAAGATTTACCTAACCAAATTACTTATTAAAAACAAAAGGACATGAAAACAAAAAAAAAAAAAACATAACCATGGTCATTCATGGATTCGATCAATCACTGAACTGACAAAAAATAAACTGGCAAAATGAAACGATTTGTTGCAAAGCTATGGTTTGGTGACCGAAGTGAAAAGAAAACGCTGAACAAATACTCATTGGTTATCACTGATTAATAATCATTGGTTAACCTAAATCTATGGTAACCTAACCAAGAATTTAACCGGTTTTGAACAGACCGGCCCTTAATAAGTCAATTTGCAAAAGAAGAAACATTCTTTCCAGCAAAATTTTTCATTATTTATTTCTTCTTAACAGTTTTTCTCTCCAGCCATTTCCTTTTCAGGGCAACTGAATAAGTTTTAAAATTTGACTAACAGAGTTGTCAAATGATCAGAAATCAATCTAAAATTGCCACTCTTTTCCTTCAACGAACTTAATACACCTAAAATTAAAGTTCTTTAGTTTTTAACTTACGTTAAGAAATTTTCTTCCTCGATTTCCTTAAAATTTTCAAACAGTTCATCAAATTCATATCAGTAATATCTCATCATCAAGGAGTTTTAAACAAAACGATTTAAGTCAAAGTACTTAATCAGCTTCAAAAAAGATTTTTTTAAAATAATTTTGTAGTATTATTGACTCAACTTCCTTTTTTTAATTTAAATCAGTTATTATTCTTAAGACATAATTAAGAAAATAAAAATACAAAAAATATAATGTTTTTAATTATTATTAAGAAGTTGTTTTGTAATATGACGTTAAATTTTCTATTAAGATTAAGAGTTTTTTTGCCATTTCTAATTGGCCCGGGCTAAGGGCCAAAACAAAAAGCAGGAGGGGCCAAAATGCTCGATCGGGCACTGTGTGGCAACGCTGGTCTGGATAATGGTACAACACGGAAAATGAGTATGTATAGTAACAGACTGGAGAGTATCTTCGCTTCATTGTATCCACGTTCTTTTATTGTCTTTGAGATAACTTGAGACTGCAGATTCTTTGCATTAGATTTTCCTAAATAAAAGTGGAAAAATAGAAAAACTTATTTTTTGTAGGTTATTTTAATGTAAACATTGTGGATGATAATGAAACCGTAGCATCGGAAGGCCTAGGCGCCCTTTCCTTTTAGCCGTAGCTGCTGCAGGTTTTGTAGGTTCTGGTATACAAGCTTAGCTCGTTGCCGTCTCCGTACTTCCCACTATGGCCTTGGCCAAAGGTTGAGAGGCTAGAGCTTGGCTCCCGCTTCCCAATCTGGCGACTTTAAGGCGTTTAGCCAACATAGATGTCGATACCGGAATATTAAATTTGGCAGTATTTTCTCTAGTGTTTGGTTGCACTTGCCTAACACTGCTTCCTCGGCTTGTTCCAGTTCCAGGCTAACAGCTGAGCAAGTTATCGCAGAGCCTTTGCTACACTTGGGTAACCAATCCAGATGCGGCGTCACCCCGCAATCTGTTTAATTCTTTTTTTTTTGTTTTTGTTTGTTTTTATTCTTGGTTTCATATACCACGAGTACAGCGGGAAAGGGTCGTCCGCCATACCAGAGCCCCGTATAACGTTGTAAGCCCAAAGTTACTACCTGAGGTGGCCCGGTATCAGAGAGGCTCCGTAATAATACAGTCGGTTACCCCTGACTGCAAACCGTATCCGATAAGCACGGGTCGCATGACTCTCGGATTAGGGGTGGCAGGCTTAAGTCTAATTAGTTCACCAACCCTCATCCCCTTTCGACCGAAGCAACTCCACCAGTGTCCGGTGTTGATTCTGTCAATATAGGTTCAATTAAGTTGGCTTAAGATCCCGCACCGACGTCAAGGCGCCGCCATTCGGCAAGGTGTCTGCGCTCGCGGGAGATGCCAAAGGTAATCAGATGTTAGGTTCCATAACGCGAAATTCGAAAGATCCACTCTTAAATGTTTATTTTTTGCATTTGTCCGTTCTCACCTTGAGTACTGCAGTACCTATAGTATGGAAACCGTTTTGTGAAGTACATTCTATTAGAATAGAGAAGATCCAAAAGCATCTTACAAAAGTAGCCGTTCGTAGACTGCAATGGAATATTGAAATGCCATCTGACGGGAGAAGGTGTAAATTATTTGGTATCATACCTCCTTTTAAACGGAGGCAATATTTTTCAATTATGTTTCTTCGTGGTTTGGTAAATGGTCATATCGATTGCATTTTCCTATTATTATTAATTGGATTTAAAAAATTCGTCTTTTATTTTATGTAGGTATACCTACCTCACCATAGAGTTAATTATGGATACAATGAACCAATTTATAGATGCCTCAGGGAATCCAATAAATACTGCAATGTATTCGATTTTCATCTTAGTATCGATTCATTTAGGAATAGATTGGTTCTGTTGTTACTTTTTGGTGGTCGCTTAGCTTGTTACTTGTGACCCTACGAATTTCTATCCTGATCTATTCTGCCTGCTTCTGCAACAACTTAAGTTTGACAACGCGTCTTCATCGCTCATTTACGGGGCTGGGTTCATTTTGCGACAACCAGTCTTCCCCACCATCAATCTTTATCAATTAGATCATCTCACACGGAGCAAGGAGCACACTATCGAGACAATGAAGAAATATTTCTCTGCGCAGCATTCCACACTTTTCAGTTTTCACATTCCTTTTCCTCTTTTGTAATTATTTTGCTGCTGCATTTGGAGAGGCTATCATCAGCATCGATCGAACGCGGCATGCAATACACATATTTCCGTTTCCAAGCGCAACTAGTTGCTCATATAGTGAGTCCCCTCTCTCGTGACGCCCATTCTTTGGGGTCACTCTCAGCGTCTGCGGCGCACACATTATGCAATCCCACAATACGATCGAATACAATCGCAACAACAGCGCGGATTGATTGCTTTGCAACGAGACAGCACACCATCAAGAGCCGGCCATCAGGCAGCGCACAGATCGGCAATCTCTTGCCTGTACGAGTGTACGAGTATGGTGCACGCCAACCAGAAGGAGCACCAGTATAACACCATATATGACGCATTCATCCCAAAAACAAACGACCTACCGTCGATGGATCGATGTTGCAGTTGGATATAGAGATAGACCGACCGTGTGCGGTGGTGGCAGCTATTTTACTCAATGAAAAAGAAAATGGGGTGCGGCGAAGGGGGCAATGCCAGAGATACCTACTTGTACCACGCATTATGGCTTTGCCTCTACACATTGAGTTGGAGTTGGACTTGGAGGCACATTTTTGATTGTGTTTTTGCGCCGATCCGCAGCGGAGCACGTACAATTATCGATGTGTAACGATAACGGGACGCATCCAGACGCGCCGACATATGTTTACTTTGGGACAATTTATGAGCTACCACAAGGCTCACAGTCGGTCTTGGTTGGAATTTCAGAAGACCCACTCGACAGGTGTAACCGACACAAAATCGAAATGGATCCAGATCGGTGCATACACTCAGTAGCTATTTAAATTAATCGTAAATGTACGGCAAGATGGCCGTTATATTCAGCGGAAGTTCGTAAAAGCCTTTCAGACGCTTTTAGAAAAGACAATAGGCATCTATTGTGCGATCGTTGCCACGCATACACTTTGGCGAATATTCATAACGGCGATCATCGTCTCCGACTGTCTATCACTTTCATTGTCCCAAAGATGTGTTCGTTGTTATGTGGCGTCTTTCATTCATCGCCATCCGACAATGGGGTTTTGTCTTTTGGGTTGTCGGCTGACGGCTGTTGTTTTCGGTTATTCCTTAAACAGAATCTGCGATTGGGATTGGGAACTATGCAAACTATCCCGCGAAACATATATTCGTATGCACATCTTTGCCGAGAGCACAATGAGAATATTTTTCCAGTACAAGAACAAAAGAGCTCTTATTCTATTATTTAGCGTTTTGTGTTTATGATCGTTTCTTTCTGTGTCGGGTTTTGCTCTTTTTCCATACTCAGATGTGGCTGTGAATGCCGTAGCTATGTAGCTGCATCGGTCATAGTGATAAATGGTTTGAATGGAGCTCACTCGAGACAGCTCATTAAAAGGGAGTTTGTTTGTTCTTCTTTTATTTGTGATGTGCGAGTATTCGATTTCATCACGAATAGGTCCATCCACAACCACATACGATGTTGATTCTTGAGCAACGAATTTCGTCAGAGTGTCGTTTGGATGACGAAACAAAATGGCCAGAAGATAGATTTTTGAACTGAAGGCAAAGTAGGAGGGAATCTCGAACGGAGTTTGGCCTTGTCTCTACAGTCCGGGCACGGTGCTCGTTTCTAAGGAATCGACCTCCGAATTGCCCGTTAATAATAATAATAATAATAGTTCGCGCAACAGGTCTGTAGGGACCCAGGGCCTAGCTTCTCGCAACCATTCGTTTTGTGTGAGTTTTTCATTTTTGGAACGAATGGAAGGGATCTACAATTTTATGCCGGTTCCAAACGGGCCGATTGAGAAGCTCTTTCATGACAGTTATACTCTCGGATGTTTGTCAGACGTTCGCGAGAGGTGGCACAGTGAAAAAACCCTGAGTTGGAATTTGGGTTTTTGCGGGATTCGAACCTGGGCCCCTCGCTTAGTAGTCCAACACACTAACCACTAAGCCACTGCGACCACAACTTGCCCGTTGGAAGTTAGAAAAAAGTAAGGAGAGGTTTTACCCGTGACGTTTACTTTCTCTAGAAAAAGTTTTGAAAGGTTCTACTTCTCACGTTTACTCCCTTTCGAAACAGTTGGGAGAGATTTTCCGGGACGTTTATTCTTTCTCGAAATATTTGGGAGAGGTCTTAACAGGGACGTTTATTTTCTAGAAAAAGTTGAACCGAAAGAGAAGAAGGAAGTGGGCCTCGTTCGCGGATGCTCATTACTGAACCAGCTGAATTCCTACATCGACGGATTGAAAATAGGTGAGACCTGATCTTTTTCGACAAGCTTTTTGAACCCTGCCATTCCCATTAAACGCAGGGCAAAACAGAAATGGCGGACCATGTCCCAGTACTCCAGCAAACCCTCAGTGCGTCCTTCTCTTCGGAATTCCCCTGCAGCGGAAAAAATAGCCGCCCAAAATTTGAATGAAACCAGTGGACAGATGTTAAGCCTGTCATATAAAAGTCTTAGTCCCTGCTGCGATGACCAAGCGAGCTCACTCCGACTTGTCTTCGCCCAATGCTTCAAAACGATCGCAATGATCGATGCCATACATGCTAACTCAATGTCCTGTGAGAATTCCCATACCGAACAGTGCGGCCAATCGACTTATATAACCGATCGCAACCCCGATAAGTTGTGCGAAGCAATCAGCTCGATGGCTGAGACAAATAATGTCCCATAGCAGCGACTGATTGAAAGAAGCCCGCCCCACAAACTTACGACAGCCAATTTCCCAGAGCATTGCTTAGAGAGACCCATGCAATCATGCATATAAGGAGAGCTCGATCAAGGGATCAAGAATCCAGCAACACCAAGAATTCCGAGCCACCGTACAGGTGCACTTCGTAGTCTGTGTGTCCTCCTCAAATGCGCCAGCCCATCCAGTGCCAATGTAAAAATAACCGTCTAGCAGGAAAATCAAATCATCTAATTTACGCATGCATAAAATAAAGGATAAATTTAAATCGCACTTTGCAATTGGCTTCACTTGGCCGTTGCGTTCCTACATACTCTGATGCACTCCTGCGCTGGCCTTCCTTTTTTAGATCACACACGCACCAGCACACGCTCGTGCGTGTGTCGTAATTTTTGATTTTATTAACTCGCTCTGCGGTCTGAGCTGATGATGCTGTTGCTGTTGGTGGTGGTGCTGTTGCGTTGTTTTGGTTTTTCCAACGTGATTTCCATTTAATCCCCATCTCATCCGCAAGCGTAACCAGTTTTTGCCATTAGGCACCTGTTACATTGTGTGCGTCTCTCGCTCTTATGCCCGCAATGATATGCTAGTCAATCCGATCGAACGGGAACGGTCCGATCCGGTCCGTCCGTTCGCGAGAGTGCTACGCGTACCGTCACAATCAGGCAGCAGGTCGATGCGTGTCACTCAATGTAGGAAATGTGCGAACGAGCCGAGGGATATCCAATTCAAAACAAAACAAACCAAAACAAAACCCACTGCGACAAGAAATTCAAGAAACAAAACAAAAAACACTGAAAAACCGAAACCAAACTAAAGAGAAAAACACCTTGCGAATTGCGATAAAACGGCGGACAGACACGCTGGATTACACACACACACACACACACACAGAGGCTGTATCTATGCTCGACGAGTTCGAGTGTTTTTCTTTGCTTCCTTGTCGCAGGTTGCTCATAGTTCATTTCATACTATGTGCATGGTGTCTTGTTGATGTTTTTTATTTTGCATTTTTTTTTATTGCGAAACGAGAACGCAAATCATAGTTTTTTTTTCAGAGTTTTACGCAATCGTTACAAGTTGAATATCCTGATTTTGAAAAATTTGTTTTTTTGTAGCTACCTTTGCATAAATGTCTTAGGTTGAGACTTGGAGCAGCAGCTTGCGCGGGGCTTTCGTTTGCCAGTTGAAGTTAATTGATGGGCAAAAGCGTCGCTCGCTTGAATACGATATTCGCGCGGGACCTTTTTGATGTTTCGCGCCGTTATACATATTATGCTTTTGGCGTTTTCGCTTTGTGCGTTTAAATGTGGGTCCTTTGTGGTTCTAGTTCTATTTCTATTCGTACGAATTCGAAAGGACTGCCACCGATGTCTGCATAATCGATTTGTACTACAACATCCTGCGGAACACTCGAAGTATTCTACTTAAAAAAAAAAACTACTAAATTCCCGGAATAATCCCATAAAATCGCTGTAGGATTTAAAGAACAAAACCGAATAGCAGGCGCTCTCAACTCACAACTCCTTGGCCCACACTTTTGGGCCGTTTATCCGAACTACAGAGTTGGAAAACCTTCACACCTCGAAGGGAGATATATATTAGACGATCGCTAGATGGCTGTAGAAAACTGCTTTGAAGATCGAACCGGGAATATGCTATGCTCAGAATCGACAAACCTGTTCAAGTTCTCCCCTTAGATGCGGCTAAGTGGCCGACAAGTGGAAGGTCCATTTTGACTTATCTGAACTGAAGAAACCCTCCCAAAGTTTAACAGGTGCAACCCTATAACATCAACTACTTTCGTATTGGTTTGATGGACAACTGGCTAATTAGGAAGAAGACAACTTTTTCGACAATAGCGGGTACTATGGTGAATGACGTCTTTTAAAGTCAAAGAGGGCAGTAGAGTCGGTTCTACCCTAGGCCGCAGGGAGCTGCGTCTATAACAAGATCTGGATTCTTTCTTCGAAGCATTGTTAATTCATTTCTGTTATTGGGCATTTAAATATTCAGTGTCGACGTTTTATTTGTTCGTAAATACTTTCATATTGCGTGTAATAGCGCAAGTGACGTAAATTCCATACAAAGTTCCACCATGCGCTTAGTTCTGCTTTATTTGCGAGTCCATCGAGTTGCTAAGTAGGAATCTCTGGTTGTAAATATCCTCTGTTTAGGATTTGTTTTCTTCTTTGCGGATAAGGCTCGAGTATCATTTTTTATAGCAAACCCTGTCGCATGACTAGTTGGGAGTGATCTCTTGTTTGAAGACGCTTGCGATCAGAACATGATCCTTCGTTTTGTTTGTTCTGGCCTGCGCTGTATCCATTTGTCAACGATTTCGCACAATTTGATGGAAAATTCCACGCAGACTTGGCTTCCAAAAAAAAAATAATAAAAAACAACGCAAAAGCGATGGAAACCAGAAATCAACAGGAAGTTTGTCCGCACATTTCCACTGCAGTGAGGCTGCCCCAAAGTCACACAGCCAACGAACGCCGAGTTCCATACACCGAACTCAACCCCAATTCACTTGTCCAAGAGCATGTGTTGTGTTACTAGTTTTCCCTGCTGCTACAACGCTCAACTACAGCGCACAGAGAGTATGCTTGCCCGACTCCTAGGTCGTTGGCACAAGTCATAACAGCCAAATGAAAACATTACTTCATATTACCCCGTCCTAATTGCCTGTTGTTTCGATTGATTGCGACCTCGGGAACAACCTCAACGTTTTGTTTGCTCAGTCTGTTGACGAGCCAACAAGCTGAGCTGGGCGTCGATTCGATCCAAAGGCAACTCAAACACACAACACATAACACACATTGACACTCAATTATTGCAGCTAAATAAATCAGTTCGAGATCCTATCGCCGATCGGTGATTCTCTTCGGCCAGAGGGTCGCCTTCGGCTTCTTCAACGACTTCGACTTCGGGTCTTTCACAAGGAACCGATGCACGAGTACCAAAGGACAAACCACTCACTGTTATTCGCGATTCACATGTGCCAAAGTGTGTGTGTTTCTTTTCGTATATTGTCATCGTGTGGTACATTTGGTTAAAAGATATACAATACTCCCAATTGTTTGTGCAATCGGCAATCCAAAAAAAAAAAAAAAAAACAGAAAGAAACAAACCCAGATAATGAAAAGTATATCTTAATTCAGTTCTCGCATTTCTCTATTAATCAAAAGTAACAAAAAAACCAAACACAAATTTAACACAAACAACAACAAAACATCTTCGACGAACAATCACTGTTTGGTTTTATAGCCGGAGGAGTTTTATACACAAAAGATAGAAAGATACGGAAAAATGGTCTGTTTGTTCTTCTCGTTTTCGTTTTGTGGGATAGTTGGTGAACGTTTGATGAATGATGAGTGAACATTACCAAAGTGCATTCAATTAGCTCCCTACAGTGTTGCAAGAAAGTACGAGTATCTGGCGTGTACTTCTTCTTCGTACTTCAGGGCCGATCTGGTCGTATCTTTCAACATGAGCACAATAAAAATGAGTTTTTTTGTTCCCTCTATTTAGCGCGCCGGGGGAGGGGGAGGGGGTGTTCTTTCATAGTGCGTGGTTGTGTGTGTGAAAAGCGCCTGCTGTCACTCACCCTCCAGCCTATAGTGATAGCTGGATCATCATTATCCAAAGACGATCATGACGACGACGATCGGTGTGGTGTGTATGGATCGCGTTAATTAAGTGCAGCAGTAGCTGCTGCTAGCATCAGTCAGTCAGTGGAAGATGTAGTGTTTGTTTTGCTTTGCAAGTTCATTGTGTTTGAATATTTATTTTCCATGTAGTTTACACGATGTTCTCCTGTGAGTTTTTCTGTGTTTGGCTTTGGGGGAATTATCACAACGAGGTGGATAAGAAGGTAACGAAAGGTGCGGATTAAGATATTTAATTGGGAATGTATGTTGTATTTTGTGTGTTTTTTTTTTGGTTTCTTTAACCGTTTTTTTTTTTTCTGGCGTGATGGCAACACCTTTGGGTAGTAGGCAACGTTGTTTTGGGTCGCGAAACCTTTATCTAATATTTTGTGTTTTATGCAATTAATAAATGCATAGGAAGCACGGCAACACCTTCGGCGGCTGTGAATGCTTGTTGGGGATATTTTTGCAATCAAATAAGGCAGGTAATGCCATTAAAAAGAGTCAAGTCTCAACAGGAAAATGGCAGCACTTTTGGCTTATGTAACATCTTCTCAAAGGAGGGTTTCCTCTTTCGACTTTTGTAAAATCTTGTCAGCGACAATTTTCTTCTTTTGACCTTTGCAAAATCTTGTCAGGGTCAGTTTTCTTCTTTTGACTTTTGTGTCAGGGACATTTGCCATTTTTTCTGAGTATTTTGATGTTCGTATTTACACGGATCGGTCTAGACAAGTTTGTTGCTGTTCTTACCAACACTTCGCTCTACGACGAACCTTATGCTCATGTTGGTCACACCAATTTTTATTCCCCTTAATCTGCTACTCGGATTGGACGTTTTATTCTGCCAGGTAGCAAGTGCTTTTGTTTTCAAATTGCTTTCGCCATTGTCAATTGTTATTTCTCATTTCGTGCAATTTTTGTGACCGACCATACACACCCGACATATGTAGAGAAAAACCTGTAAACGCTTTTCACACTTGAAAGCAAATGCTGTCCAGTCCAATTAGTAGAGTGATTTACCAGAAACTGTAAATATTAAATTCCCTGAGCATATTATTGGCCGAGTGCATTGGAATGAAAACGAAATATTAACTTTGATAGCTTAGAGTGTTTTTCTTTTTGTGTTTCGATTTGAATGGCTGTTGAAATTCCCATAGTAATCCCGTGCGATGGTAGCTCACACAAGTTCCACGAATAACCCATTTTCGGTTTTACATAGTAAGTTCGATTGAGTCTGGCTGAGGAGAGAAGTGATGGTATGAATTGCGAAATAATTGCAATAGTCATTGATTGATAAGTTGGCACCACTTATTCTTAACCAAATTTATTGGGAAAGAGGATTATATTTCACTTTGTGCCTGACGATTGCTTGACGAGGACTGTGATGAAGCGTGTACTAAAAATGGGTTCCAGCTGTGAGAGACATCATCGCCCTCCAGAGAGAGAGTTGGCATTCGATGGAATAAGCAGGGCCGTCTTAACCTAGGCTGGGGCCCTTGGGCACACAAGAATTTGGGGCCCTTTTGGAAAGTACAAAAAGCGAATTATCATAACATTTTGTTAATAAGTGTGACCAATTATTATAGGTAATCATTAATCAAATACAGTATAAAATAATATGTCATTAATGATATTAGAATGCTGCTGGTTTTTTGGATATGATTACGATAACGGTTTCTTTCGGGATTTCTGTTGAGCAAAATCTTCTATTATATTTTTAAAGTCAATTTTTTCAAGGATATCACTTTCTATGCACATAATTGACAAATTACTCAATCGTTCTTGTAACATTGTTGTTAGCAATTCATTTTTTATTCTCTTGAGCTGCTAAAATGACATCGTGTTCCAGCACGGATCGTATCGTACGCGTACCCATGCGAAGGTCTTAGTGGAAAAATCAGGTCCCTACGGACCTGTTGTGCCAAAAATTATATTTATTTATTATAAATTTCAAGTTCGAAAGTATTTTTTTCAAACTATTAACAGTAATAGGTCGGTCTAAAATATTTTTTTTTTGCACTTTATACTTTTTTTTGTATAGGCGCAGTGGCTTATTGGTTAGTGTGTTTGACTACTAAGCGAGGGGCCCCATGTTCGAATCCCGCAAAAAAAACCCAAATTCCAACTCAGGGTTTTTTCACTGCGCCACCTCTCGCGAACGTCTGACAAACATCCGAGAGTATAACTGTCTTGAAAGACCTTCTCAATCGGCCGTTTGAAATCGGCATAAAATTGTAGATCCCTTCAATTCCTTCCAAAAATTATAAACTCACACGAATGGTTGCTAGAAGCTAGCCCCAGGGTCCCTACAGACCTGTTGCGCCAACTATAGGCAAAATTAGGCACCGAATTTTTATCTTTTGCTCTCAAATAACACGTATCCACTATTAATTTCAATCACAGAATGCAGTGAAGCGATAAAGTTTACCTATACCTACCATTTCGTTGTCCTTACGCATGCCGGCACGCACATATAGGCGTTCCATATCACCAAATTACATAAAAAAACTGATTTCTTATGGCATCAAGTGATTCTTAAAGATTATGCCTGCTGCTGCTACAGTATGAGAATCGCATATAGCGATATCTCTATACTTCTTCCCACGCCACCGGCTTCCATTATTCGGCAATTATATTTTGATTTGCTTTTGCTGTGTCATAAACTCACATGGTAACATGACCAACCGTAAAAGGCATAAGGCAGGAAAGCTCTTTGCCTACACAAATGAATGGAGCGAAGAGAAAAGGTGCAAGAAAAAACAAGAGCCTTATTCTCAACGCTTATTTTGAAGGCTCCTTGTCTGGCAAGGAAAAAATAGGAACCAAATTTTTGTACAGGAATAAGACATCTGTATATTTTTATTCTCTGTGCTGAAAGTTTTATACATCATTCGGGGATTCCCCCAAACAAAAATGTTTTGAGAATAAATGTATGAGAGAAATTGTCGGTGCTTCGGGGCCCCCTGAGAATGGAGGCCCTGGGCACGGGCCCCGTGTGCCCTTATGGTGAAGACGGTATTGGGAATAAGGACTCGAATTGTTTTACTGCGTAGGTATGCGACAGCACCGAAGTAAAAAGTCGTACACTTACATAAGTGTTCTCCATGGAATATTAAGATGGAGGTCTTTAAAGTTTCGTTGTCCTTGAGGAGATAGCTCAAGTCCGAACATCATCAAAGACGTTTGTCACTTTTATCCAGCAATAGTCTTCGTTTCGCAATTCTCTCATGTGGCTCCCTTTAATGTCGATCCATTGTGTATGGTTTGATTGGGCGCCGTGAAATAAGGCCAACTTTTAAAAATTGGCCTTATTTCGCTATGCAAAAGTGTAATAAAGCCAACTTTTAATAGTTGGTCTTATTTCACCCCGACAATGTGCAATAACGCGAAATTGGTGTTATTGCGCTTTCAAACTGGTGACGTGAAATAAAGCCAAACGAAATAATGCCAAATTCCAAATTTGGCATCATTTCGCTTTCGAAAGCGAAATAGAGCCAATTTGGTTTTATTTCGAAATGCAAAACGAAATAATACCAAAAAACTAATGGAAATAAGACCAAACCACTCCGTTGTGCACAAATGTGCGAGATATAAATCCCAAGAAAAAATTTTGGGCCTAATGTCCCGCCCAACAATTTCCAAATTCAACAAAAAATATAAGTAAAAAATCTCGCACCCACCCCGTCATCCAACAGTAAACCCAAGCAGGGGGGTTGCAGGGGGGCAGCATGCCCCCCCAAACACATTTCATAGTATACAATGGTAGCAACTCGCGTGCGCGAACGTCTCGTGGACTTATGTCCCTGCGCCAAACGAAATAATGCCAAATTGGTGTTCTTTCGTTTTCAGTAACGAAATAAAGCCAAACTACAAATTTGGTTTAATTTCGCTTTGGAAAACGAAATAAAGCCAAATTTTGTGAATTCGGCCTTATTTCGTTTGGCTTTATTTCACGTCACCCTATGAAATGTGTATGGAGGGGCATGCTGCTCCCCTGCAACTCCCCTGCTTGGGTTCACTGTTGGATTAGGGGGTGGGTGCATGGTTGGTCTTATTACTCAAATTTTGTTGGCGTTATTGCGCTTTGTCGGAGTGAAAAAAAGACCTACTGTTGGAAGTTGGTCTTATTACACTTTTTAAAAGCGAAATAAGGCCAATTATTAGAATTTGGTGTTATTTCTTTTGGCCCTATTTCACGGCACCGTTATCTCGAATCGAATCGAACAAAATGGCACAAATTGTAAAAATTTTCCAAACCTCTATTTGCCAGGTGCAATATTCTTAATCTCTTCTGCTCGAACTTAAGCCATAAACTAAAGAATCCATTTCAGCGTAAATCTGTCTATCGTTTCATAGATAGCTCGCTTAATGTTCGTCTATGCATTCGCGGAAGCTTCCCCTAAGTGTGTGTATTTTTCCCACCAATCCTGACAAATCGCCTGAGATACTTCCCAGACGAACATTCGCGGAAGCTTTCCCAAAATTTTATTGTTTTTTTTTTTCTCATCCCTGATGTACTTAAATGACTTCAAACTTACAAAACAAAAAGAAACTAGTTTACTTAAACAAAAATGTAGTCTAATAATTTTCCATTTTTCTCTTCTTTCCTTCCAGGTGAGTGTATTCCAATTGCTACTTCGAAAAAACGACCCCAGCACATATTTTTAGTACGTAAGTGATGAACGCATTTCTTGTTGAACAAATTTGATAAACCGTTTTCCGAACAGCTGTTAGATAAGTTCATTATTTGTTCATAATTTAACGTTAATTCATGTTTACTTGGAGCGGTTTTTTTGCCCCTTTTGCTTCTGGGTTGAGATACAGAAAACAGAAGTAGACTCTATTCAAAGTTTCATTTACACTCGGGAGCTATGTAGTTTTGTCACAGGCCAACCCACTATAGATAAAGCTATTGAGATTCCTTTTTCGATCCATATTTGGTACAAATATATCGGCCGAGAACTCGCGGCAAAAAAACCACCCAATCGACATCAACTGTGTGCCCATTGTCAGGAAATAAAACGAACGACCTGAAGACAAGTGTTTGCGGTCCTTTTGAAAAGAACATCATACTTTGTTACACATCTCACCAATCGATCCAATAAATCGTATTAAATCCAATCTTATTTACTGCCAACTCATTCCCTTTGACCCTATTCAAGTGCTTCCTGCTCCTGCTGCTGATGTACTCCGATCGAATGTTTATTTTAAAAAAATTTCACGCCAGACCTAGTGCCGCTCAAAAATGATACACATTGCCCATACGTTTTACATTCATTCTCCTCGTTAATATAGGAAAACACAAAGGCAACGAAACCGAAACCGAAACCGAAACGCTGGCGCACACCATTCGCGCATAGATAAGAGCAAAATCCCATAGTTCTTCTCACTCACTGCGTTCATTCAAGTGTAATGCGTTCACTTAACGCAGCGTCCCCTCCCGTCGCTAGTCTCTGGTGGTATCTCAAACAATGTTTTTCAAGAACATATAGATGCTGCTCGCACTGAGCATTAAATTACCGCCAAACAAACTAACAACCAACAACTAACAGACGCATTACTTTAGTTTTATTGTTTCAATTTATGTTTTCGTGTTGTTTGGTTTTTGGATTTTCGATTTTTGTCGTTTCGTCTTGGTGCGTCTTCATTGGCTCTGTGTATCGCTTAGTCAAGCACATGTCTACCAGATGTGCCTCACATGTGTCGCATGAGACTTCTCTTGCTGCCACTAGTATCTCGTTTGTGTGTAGGGGATCGCACGTCGGTCGTTTAATTTGTTCTGTTTTTTTTTTTCCGCCGCCGCATATATTTCTGCTCGACAAAGGCAATTGTCCTTGCTGTATGTATATACCTTCAATGTGAGAGAGACGAGTCGGCGTGCCAGAATTCATGATCTCAATTTTCATCAACATCGCCGAACAAGCATAATGACAATTGCGCTAGATTATAAACATTATGGCCAGATGGAAACAAGACAGGAGACAATGTTATTCTGGCGGATCTGACACCTCCATGCGAAGAAGAATTTCTGGCGGCATAGTCAGTGGATTGGATTGTTTTCGATCACGCTGGGTACGTAGTTGTCAAAAGAAATGTGATCAGTCTTGCTTTGAATGGCGGTTGCCACAACATGGAAAGGGTTTGACTTTATTTTATTTTTTGTCCACTCAACTGTCAAGCTGTAAAGGGCTCTCTAATCGACACTGCCGGCTCCCCGTAAGACTAAAACCTTGCCCTCAATACCTTTCACCATCCGGATCTAATCTACTACCCTAATACCCTATTCACACCCAGTCGATGCATTCACACCGAACACGAACCAGTTTTCGTTTGAAGTTCCTATCAACTGTGAGACACTAGCCGTGAAACAAATAAAATTAGTTCAGAACTTTTAAAAACAATATTATATCCCCTCTATATTATTTCTGTAGTTTTTGTAGTGTGTTTCTCCCTTTTGCGGTTCACACGCTCAACCAATCTTAACAAATCAAGTGTCAAAAAAAAGATATTTTCAGGTAGCTTATCTTTGCATTTTTACTTTTTTTAAAATATTAACAATTGAAAAAGTTGAATTTTACTACACTAAATTTCAACTACGCAGTTGTGTACATACTTTGATTCGGGATACACTTTTCTTTCGTTCTTCATGCGCATGCCTGTACAAATTACAAACGACGTCACGAAAGAGAATCGACGGCCGAAGAGAGTTACAGTCAAGACTCAAGATTAATGAAAACATAATGCTCTTATTAACACATTCACAGTTCACAGATAGGAAATCTAAGAAAGAATTTTAATTTCAAAATCTACGGAGGAATTGGTTAGGTGTTGTCGATCTCCGGAACCACTCAACCGATTTCAATGAAATTTTGTGGACAGGTACCCATCCAGTTGGTTTCAGTTTTAAAGATATGATAGTTTTGGACGCGAAAGTTCCAAATGAAAGGCACGGAAAAACCGGGTGGGTACCCCTATAAATAAAAGAGACTGACGTCTGTGTGTGGCACTCTTAACTCGAGAATGGATCGTTAGATTTTTACGTATTTGGGCTTTGAGGATTTTTTTAGGAAGGACATTAGCTACTTTTTGTCGTGAAAATAAAAGTTTAAGGGGATGAGATTGGGAATAGAACTTAGTATGGAGACTGCACTTTAAAAAATAAAGTGCTACTTCTAATACAACAAAACTTAATTCAAATGCTTAATTTTTAAATTCTTTGGATGTTCCGGGCTCACCGCTACAAAATTTAAAATCGAAAGTCGGCTCATAATAAGTCGCAAGGACAATCGCTGGATATTTGTGACATACATTCTCGAATTCCTATGTTTTTCACATGGTCAATCGTATGAGGCATGCTCACGAGTGAGCAAAATCCTTCGCTTTGTATGTCGTGTACCGTAAAGCACTTTAGTGAAAAAGTGGAAGGTTGGCTGACACGTCAATCATTGCGGTTTGATTTAAACACATCGACAATTATACTATGCTTTAGTTATTTCTATTGTATTTAATATAACTTTTGAATGCAGAATTTGAATTGGCCGAATTACATAAAGCAGCATGGAGCATATGCATTGTTCATTCTCGGAATTATTATTTTCATTACATTAACGAATTTGGGCGGAACAAAGATCGCCGGGTCAGCTAGTATTATATAATAATGATCTGCTGAACCGGGTGAATTTTGCGAAAGGTGTGTTTGTTTCCCCAAATCAACAATTGCAAGTCGTTTTCAGGCATTGTTTTCGTGGAAAACGACTTTGAATGACTCGTTTTTAGTTCGCGAAAACCCGGTTTTCGGCTCTTTATCCGTTGTACATCTGATGGGGCTCGTGGGTAGTAAGCCGCGGAGTTGTTATCACTGAAAATAAAACCTTGATATATTTGACAAAAATGGCGTTAACAAAAATTGTTTATTAGTGTAGGTCAGGGATGGCGAACCTTTTGAGAGCTTCGTGTCATTTTAAAAAAATAAATAATTTGAAGAGCCTTTGGCGTGCCATCATAAAACTCAATGTTCCAGTTTTCTGGAGAATACTAGGAACAAAAATAAATAATTTTACACTGCTCAGCACAATAAACAATGAACGAACTATTTGAGTGCGAATGAGAGGCAAAATAGAAAAGAACTTAACTTGGTGTAGTGTAGAGAGACAACTGATTCTGTCGCTCAAAGGTGCAATCGGATTTCTCAATTGGTGAGTGCCAATTATATTTCGTTGCGTGCCACCAACGGCACGCGTGCCATTGGTTCGCCATCGCTGGTGTAGGTATATGAAAATATTTTGTTAAATTTAGCAAAGCCTAGTTAATACATCGAAATGGTTTGTCATTTTGTTAAATCAACAACACATATTATTGATAATACGGAAATAATCTGTCGTTACTTTTGTTGTCTTTTGTTGAATCTATAAGCATATTGCTGGTTATATAGAATTATTTTGTCAGTTCTATAATTTCGTTTGTTGACTCAACAAGTAAATTGTAATTAGGTATTAATAAACGATACTCAAAAAAATTGGTAATTAGATTTATTAAAAAAAGGAGAGTAATCAAATTGCATTAAATTATCTTTAATACAAAATATCAAAATATGTTATTAATCTTCAAACATTATGGTACCGGGTGCCATTCAACTTGAAAAAAAAAAAGATCAGCCATGCTTTAAAAACCGACAACGGCGTAGGTGTAGTGATCTTCTTCAATATTTCGCCTTTTAGTTTCGGTTGAAGCATTTTCAATAGCCGGCCAAAAAAATTGGTTTTCATTCGACCATATCGCTCCGAATTGACTGTAACAGTCTGCCCATTGGTATCTTTGAAGAAATACGGACCATTGACACCTTTCGACCATTATGTGCATTACGATGATTCACAGGCCTTACGACATCAATAACGCGTCCACTCTCTTCAATTTTCTTCACAGTTTTACCGATTGCTTACTTAGTCGGTCGATTATGACGACAATCGCGTAATGCGCGAAAAGTAGATACGTTTGAATCACCACTCTTGTAGTAAGTTTCAATAATTTTAACTCGTTGTTCGATTGTTTAGCGATCCACTATCGTAAATGGCAAAGCATTCAACTAATATTACCTGGTATTTTATTTTTTTTTTATTTTTTTTCAAGCAATATGCTTTTTTCAATATTAACCACACGTCAAAACCTGATGCTGTTGTGGCGCATTCTCTATGATGTTGAAGTTGATCGTAGCGCCAACTCTTTTATAGGTGTGTGAATCGTACAATTGCTTGACATCTGCTTTTGATTGAATATTTGAGTTCCCATCGAGTTCATGTCCGGATGTTTGGTGGTCTTTTCAAATCTAAATCTTCATGCGTTTTTGGACTCACCACTCGAAGCTTTCACGCTGTTCTACAGGAATATTTTAAGCTCCGTCTGCTTTGTTGAATTGCATTCCTAGTCGTTCGTAGATTTTATCTGCACCTTCCGTCGTGAACTGTCTCTCAGTTTGTGTTCCATAACATGCCTACCTATAAAAAAAAAAACAAAAAAAAACCCAAACAATTGACATTTACAGCCTTTTAATTAGATAAAAATCGAAACAAAGAGCAAATGCTCTCTCAAAAAAAACAAAACAAAAAAAAAAAACAGTCAGACACGGGGTGCAAACGGGATGGAAGGGAAATTTTCAAATTCTTCTTACTTTGTGACACTGAGCACACATGGAGAGTATCCTTCGCTTCCTCCAAGAATAATCACCAGCACAGACCACAACGCAGCAGGCCAAACGACAAAGGCAACATCGACTGGTGAAATTCGAGACAGCGAACAATACGAGAAACAAAACGAACACCAAATCTCTTATATCCCTCTATACGTACACTTGCATATGTCGATTTATATAAACGATTGCTACTACAGGAAAAAAAAAAGAAAAGAAAGAACCAACGACATAGGAGCCACACGAACACAACAAATACGAGTACAAGCGGTATATGAAGTTAGATGCTTAATCTACAATTAACCACTTATCCACTTAGCGAGGGAGGAGATTGCATTGTATGCACCTGGCCGAATATTGGTTGCGATTGGCGCCCAATGTTAAGTGATTTTATTTTTAGTCACGTCCGTCGGTAGTCCTTATGGAGGGATGGGAGGTTTTTTCGTCTTCTTTTCTTTGCCACCGGGGAGACTTTTCTTTACATACAAATAGTTAGGATTTTATTTAGCCTTTTTTCTTTACTCACATGATCTACATAGATCATTGATTTCCATGGTTTACAACAACAGTTGGATCACGTATTATTGTTGTAAAGCGTGGAGATCAATGATCTATATAGATCATGTGGGAATAATAAGAAAGACCTAATGATGCGCCACGGTTTCGCTGAACTATAGCTTGGATATTTCCATATTTTTATGCCAAAACTTGGGCCTGACGAGCCAAAATCAGCTTCTTAAAAGGACAGCTAAGCTGTTTTGGTTTTCTCCCACTAAAAAAAAAAAAAACAAATACTCGCAGTTGCCGCAGGAGGTCCGCATTTCCCTCGGAGTGATATAATTTATTCATTTGAATTGAGCAGTCCTCTGCATACTGCTGATCTAGGGGCGAGTGCGTTCGTGATCCTGATCATACTTGAGATAACTGCCTTTTGACACTGGAATGTGTCATTGGAATCCTGCTCATTTATCCCAACTACTTTTGGAAGCTGCAACCGCAACCAAGCCTTGTTGGCCATACGTCATTAAAGGATAACATGGGTCAACTGCAATATATTCGAATTGAAATCCCCAGATTAGGCTGTCTCCAACGGCGTTTGCGGAACAGTCCCATAAGTAATAGTATTTCATAGTTGGGAAATAATTATTGCAAACAATTTTGATTACAACTACCTACATGTAATTATAAATTATATTTCTCCAATTAAAATTACTTGGATTTGTAATGTGTAAAATCAAATTAAAAACAAATTATTTGTAATGAAACAACATTCAAACCCTGGATTTTAATTACATTAAATTTATCGAAATAAAAGTAATTTTGAAAAAAAACTGTAATAATTAAATTGTCCTGTAATGATTACACATAGTAATTTAATATACCTATTTGCTGTAGTCATATTATGTTGTCATATCATGCCACAAAATACAAAGTTTCGCTTCATTGAACTGCCTCTTTAAAATCCATTATTTTCTCATTATTATCTGTTGGCTCCAGCAAATAACCCCCCAACGAAATAACCCCCCAAATAGAAAATGAAATAACCCCCCAAAATTCGTATGGAGGTGGGGATTTATTTCACATGAAATAAATCCCCAAAATTGGGAATTTATTTCATGGATTTTTGGAGACTTATTTCATACTTCAATTTGGGGAGTTATTTCACAGTGAAATAACTCCCCAATTTGAAGTATGAAAAGCTCGAAAATAAAAAGAAAATTCGAGATTTTTGGCCATATGTCCCACCCAACAATTTGAAACTTCAACAAAAAATATAAGAAAAAAACCTCGCACCCACCCCGTAATCCAACAGTAAACCCAAGCAGGGGGGTTGCAGGGGAGCAGCATGCCCCCCCCCCATACACATTTCATAATTTGCGCAAATTACCATTGTCTCAAAAATTAATATTAATTCGAGAGAAGGGCGCCCGCACTTATTCATACCGTCTTGGGGACTTATTTCATACCATTTTGGGGACTAATTTCATGTTCGATTTGGGGTATAATTTCACAGTGAAATTATTCCCCAATTTTGGGGTGTTATTTCATTTTCTATTTGGGAGGTTATTTCGTTGGGGGGTTATTTCCCGGAGCCTTATCTGTTTTATTTTAATTTTTTTTTGTCTCCTGACATTTATATTTTTGTAACTTTCATTTTTGGCTTTAACCAAATTTAGCTCTAAGAAAGTCTAACCATCTTCCGCGGTACTTATAACAAATTTTAGTCTCGCCTTTAAATTTAACTGTTTTTTGCATTTGAACTTGACAAAAAAAGGCAGATAATACAAATAGTTTATTTATTAATGTGGCTTCATTAAACAAGTTTCAGAGTAATAAGTTCAAGTAAAGGCATAGTGTTAAATAGTAAAAAAAATGTATCCGCCCGGCTTTAGCCATGGTAAGGAACTTTCTTGCTTTAATATCTGTCTAAAGTCCCGCTCAAATAAAGGAAAGTAATTTGTTTTGACAGTGCAGAATTTTAACTTAAATGAGTAGGTATCGATGAATATGTTGAACTTCCCGAAAAGACCAGGAAATATGCTCAACAGATCATATTTAAAAAGTTGAGATTTAAACCATCTCTTATTCTTGTTTTATTTTTCTAAAAACCGTTTAGAATTTAATATTTTTCCATGCCAATAATACGCGAGTTGATACATACAACATCCTAGATACGTTTTTAAGACAATTTTTTTTAAAGTCTGCTATGATAAATGAATGGTATGGCATTTGATTGATAATATGAAACGCAAAAGAAAAATATTATTTTTTATTCTGTAAATAAACGTTATTATCTTCGCATAATTTACGAAACCATTGTCGTCAAAACGATAGAACATAATGAGTTTTTTTTTCAGACAATATCATTGCCGCATACTTCAAACGAATCGTTCACCATTTATGTTGGCAATACTGCTATCAACTTGACTGGCTGATTTCGGCCGAATCCATCATATTTGCTAATGGCTGTCGGTTTAACGTTTTGGCAAAAGTGAAGGAGGCCGCCATTACTATTACACACATAATCGGAGAGCCAAAGTAAAAACTTTATTGCGTTTTAACAATAAATACCACAAAAACTGAAGAACACGAGTATTATTTTCTCATTAACTGTTGTTCAAAACAACAATTTAAGTTAATTTAAATTTTTAGTAATGAATTAAAATTTAAGCAATTAATTACTGAAAAAAGTAATTCCACAAAGTTTTCCAGAAATTAATTATTTTTCTGTAATTATAAGTATGTAATTTTTAATTGTAGTTTTTTAATTAATAATTAACAGTTAATGTAATTGATTTTTTTTTCAATTTCAATTACATGTAATTGATTTTGTTAGAGTACCAGTTATTAATTCCTTATAATTGTAATTGAAGTTGTAATCAATTACCAAAAGTAATAATTATTTCCCAACTCTGTTATTTTGAATGTCCAGCCTAAATTGCCCAAAAAAGGTGCATATGTGTGACCTACAAAATATATAAAATATAAGGTGTTCGGCCCACTGTGTTGCTAATGGTGTTACTTAAACGCCACCACGTCTTGCATGCTGTCTCTTTCATAAATTTTACATTAGCAATTCGTAAGAACCGTGCCTATTCGGTTGCTCATTCCTTTGGTTGTAGGAACCCTTGCAAGGGATATTTTATCTCCATCGGATTGTTCAAGTCTATAAAGCCATGTACGCTCTCTCTCTTAAAATAGAAAGATTGACTTTTCGCAAAAAGACCAACCCCGCACCTCGCGCTAACCCATTTTTTATTATATTAAACCAAAATCAATCACACGTCATCGACCAGTTTCTTCCAATTAACTTTAGATAGTTGGTCACCTAATGAATGCTTAGAAAAATAAACCAAGAAAAGAAACACTCCGAGAGCCCCTCCTCTTACTCGTATCTAGATCAAATTTGAGGGCCTGCTCTCGATTTTTGGCAATGAACATCAGAATTCCACTCGCCTGCCAATTGATAAAAATTCAAAATCGCCCGATAAGGCTTTTATTGTTTTATTTAAATTTTCATTATATGACTATAATCGTATTCTTCCGTCTTTTCGGCATTGTGCGTCGCTCTGTTGTTGATGGAGAGAAACTTGTGTATACGAGTATAGGTATCTTATCGCTGGATGATACACACTCAAAAATCAGAGCATCACATAAATCTCGGCAGCAATCTCTTCGTCAAATTGGTTTTCTTTTTATTTTATTTTATTTTATTTTATTATATCGCCGCCTAAGTGATGGTTTGGTTTCGAGTGAACTTTTTGGTGCGTGTTGTCTTGCATGCTGTGACAGCTTGAATGTTTGGAAATTAGTATTTAAATGAGATGCGTCGTTAAACGAAAGGTCGCCCTCATGTGTCACTCTGGTTGGAAATATTCGGAGTATCATGTGCGCGCGCAGAAGGTAACCGTTTTAGAGATGAAATATGTGTGATAAACAAAATAATCAAGTTTGGTCTCTTTTTCGCGTTTATTAAGATTTATCGAACTTTTTTTTTCAGCTGTCTTTATTATTTGTGTTTTTTTTTGCGAAGTTTAACTTTTGGATTTGGAAAAGAAACTTACTAACAAATGGTGGTAAATTGTACCAGCTTTTTTGTAGAATGTACCCGAAGTGAGGTACTTCAATTGCGAATCGTTTCCGAAGTCGCCTCAGTGATCTGTCAGCTGTTTGTTGTTGTTTTTTCCGTCTAACAAAATATCGTTCAAAATGATAAAACCTAAGTTGTATTGATAGATTTCAGTTATAATTTACAACAATTTTTTTCAGTTCAACAAAACAATTTTTGTTAAAATTTTCGAAGTCGCCTCAGTGAGGTGTCAGTTAAAGAACAGTAGTCAGCAACCTTATTTTTGCACTTGCTTACTTGCGACTCGCAAAAGTATTTTTACTGGATTTTTGCTTACAAAACTCATAAGAACTTTCTGAAAACCGAGTGCGAGGTTTTGTCCGCCACGTCCATAAGAGCGGAGAAATATTAAATTGTATTCAGATCGCTACAGCCGCTTTTGAGCTTTTGAGAGAGTTGTCCCATTATCTGAAGAATATCGTCAACATTTGAACAAAACCTTCTCGATCAGAGGCAGGAAATCTAAAGGATATCCGTGAAGCTGCAGTGCCGAATCGGATTTCATATATACTGACCGACTGACAGGCGGGCAGTTGAACTCAAAACTCTGACCCTAATCGACATTTTTTTAATGTTTTTCTTCACGGATGTGTAAAAAAAAAAGCTTATATCTGTGTGTTATTCAATTTATTTATAAAGGAAAGCACAAATAAGACATCACCCAGCGAAACTGCTTTGCAACCTCCAAACCTGCCTTCGACATACTTCCCACGCTCTATTTATTTATTTATTTATTTAATTACTTATTTTCGTCAAGCGACTAAATTTTTGTAAAGCAATTTAAAATAAGTTAAACTCTGATAAGTGACCACACTTTTGTAAGGTAATCATAAATACGAGTAAGTTTAGCTTATCAGAACTTGTTTGGTCGCTTTTAAAATTCACTTAACCAATTTCTCCGGCCAAATATTGTAGCAAACGGAAATCCCCACAAGTTCAAACGCACTCCACGTCATAAGAAACATTGGCGCACAGCAAATCAAACAGAAACCAATATTCCGACCACACCGGACTCCTCCGTCAATGGCGTCAAACAGCAAACCAGACCAACGACAAGTCAAGTCGACAATTGGATCCTTTTTGTCCAGCCAATTTATTGTCAGATTCATTAACAACTGTCGCTTGAGCTAAAGGAGCAATTTAAATACTTAATAACATTTTGTTCCTGTTCTCTCTTGCTGATTTTACTTGTGTGTGCGAGTTTTCTGTAACTTGTTTTTTTTTTTTTAATTTCGTTTCTGTATGCGTGCTTTTGTTTTTGTTTTCAAATGCGACCATCAACCTCTCAACCTGCTCGGCAACATTGTTTAAACCTTAAATGCATGCAGTCGGTTACATACTACATAGCGCTCACGCATGCAAAATCCAAGTCGCAACTAACAGATCAGCGCACACAACAAGAACAGGAGT
Source organism: Cheilosia vernalis (assembly GCA_949126925.1). Taxonomy (NCBI): domain Eukaryota; kingdom Metazoa; phylum Arthropoda; class Insecta; order Diptera; family Syrphidae; genus Cheilosia; species Cheilosia vernalis. Next base: position 15,980,519 of record OX421363.1, read on the forward strand.
GTTTATCACGTCGAAGAGGAACAGGCAAATCGGAAACACACATCAAGGGACTGTCGTTGGATTGGCAAGGGATTGGATGATGCCTTATGTGTGAACACTATCATTTATCTGGTGGATACAACAGGAGAATCTTGCGGTGTAGATGGGAAAATTTGTTTGCTTCAGTCGCTCTTCATAAAATTAATCAATCGAATATATATCTGCAGGGTAAAAGTTAACTGGAAGATGAAATAACTACATACGCAGCAGTGAGTAGCTGCAGCAATTATAATTACTTGACCCTTTATCTGTTAGATATAGGCAGCAGACGCTGACCCATACTTCGATTGGTATGCGAGCCTCACTCTGTTAAAGCACTTACAAACTTATGCAAGCAAATAGCAGCTACAGTTAACATTTTCTTGTTAATTTCACTATTTATCTGCCAGATAGGCTACATTAAAAGTGATTCCACAAACAGCATTTATTTGCTGGTATTTATCTGTCAGATAAATGAGCATGAAAAGTGATTACACAGACTGTAAAAAAAAAACAATTTCCTCAAGATGAAATTTCCCTTACACTTTATCTGCCAGATAAGTGTCAAAACACAAATTTTTCTGACATTTGTTCAGGTTTCTTTGCAATCGTCACAACTTTAGTTGGAGTTCAACAGTTTTCCTTTTGCCCCACAAATGTGTGAAGCCGTTTGACACTTTATCTGTCAAATATACACATATGCAGTTATCTGTCAGGTAACTGGTTACATTCTTATTGCAATAATTATGTAGCTGGTACTAAAGTTTTAATTTTACTATTTTTGAATGAATTAAACTCGTCACCCATCAAACATGACAAAAAAAGAATTATATGTTCCACCAAACCGCAATCTACCCTACACCAGAGGGGGGCATAGGGTACATAATTAGTTATTAGCCGCACAAATGTGCCCGCATCCAAATGGCAGAATCGGGAATACAATTGTGCGAAACGCGCTTCGAACATGTCCAACAAGTACTCAGCTAACACGCATATTTTGCATATATACATATACCTACAAGTAGAGATTTTCCTTTGTGCACACCACCCTGCATCTCTTCTCAACAATCGCATATCTTAGACCGATGGATAATGGATGATGATGATGCGTAGACCAGTTTTTTGAGGTTATTCGCCGCCGCCATGCCATGATAAGACCTGCAGAAATAGAAAGAAAGAGGTAAAACGCGAAGCGAAAAATTCCGCTTACATGCGTCAATGTGCTAGGTGACTATATAGTATCAGTTGTCTGCTGCATTGTCCGGATGGCGCTGTCATACATCTTCTAATGTTAAATGAATATTCGATTTTTCATCACCACAACTAAGACTCGAACCATTGATCGCGGAATATTTGCATCTGCAGTTTGTTTTTATTGCTCATTTCTTATCGACTTAAATCCACAGACAGTCCTTTGATGAATTGTTCCTGCATTTAAGTCGTTCCTTATTACTTTATACAAAATATCTCGGTTCGCATACTGTGCCAATTGCTTACAAATTCACAACAGGACAAATTGTAAATTCAGCACAGAACGTAGACGTCTAATTTGAGGTTTGTGTACCTGCTATAGAGCGCAAAATGCATTATTCCAATCCGTAGTAACTAATAAAATGATAGCTTGAAATGATGTCTGCACTAAATTATCGTAAGATCTTTTGCAAGCATCCAGTGAGCCACGATCAAGTCTCTTTCGAAAGATGTCTTTAAAAAGGGAAACTGTACCCAAATATACCCATGCGCTTTTGTTGCAAACTGATGGCAAATATCCCCGAACTGTGTGTTGGCAGCTATCAAGTCTGTAATGAATTACCTGCCGACAGCATACGTACGGATTTTGTCTTTGCTAAGCTGAGGTACATGTTATATGTCATTCTGTCAGATTGCTGTAACTCTCTGTTCAATATGAAACAGTAACCCTCTAATAGGCAACTGACATTAAATGTGATCATATAAATGCCACCATTTGTGATTGTACGGTTTGAGTCTTTGGTAAATTATAAATCAAATATTCTTATTTCGGGAGTTTGTACGATTTTCCTGATGAATCTTCTCGCGGCTTTCATCTGATTTGCCTTAGGGAGATCCTTTGTGATGACTCTCACAGTATACACACTTTTACGGGCTTGACCCCCGCCCCATGGACGTTTTACACGACGCAATTGAGCTGATTTCCTTGACCCTCCAGTGCGCTGTGCATGAAAAAGCATGCTTGCATTCAGAACTGGACACAAAAGCCCATTATACTCTCTAAAATAATTGCCAAAAGGCCGTTTGTCCCATTGTTTTGCAATCCGTTTTTAGAAGATGAATAGACCCCGCTAATAGAGTCCTTTTATATCCATTATTTTCTTCCTTTTTTTTTGCCTGTAGAAGAATTTTTCTCTTTGATGGTATACTTGGTTCTGGTGGTGGTTCTACAAACACATCATAAAAGCGCAGTCCCGCACACAGCAGAAGAAAAAATGTGCGAGAGAGAGGGATATAGAGCGAGTGGCTTCAGTTTTTGTAGAGTAGAGAATGCAAAGGCTTTTAACGGTTTTCCAAATCATTTATTTAAGAGCCGAGAACCCCAACCTTAATCTGCTTCTCCGTTCAAAGGACATTATTGTGCATATGTTCGTTGTGTATTTCCTTTTAATAGTGGAGGACGACCGGCGAGGACGACTAGAAAAACAACATATCCTTGTGTTTGGTCAAAAGGGTCAACTGAAAAGGGAGACCCCACCACACCACACCGCACCGCACCGCACCGCACCGCATCGTAACGTACCGCACAGCAAAGGCAAAAAGCCGACATGGATTTGGATTGCCTGGCCATTGATGTCCTTGTCGATTATTATAATATCCTGGAATAATAGTAAATAACAACAGTTGAAGCAATAGCAATAGAAATCATAATCAAAAGGCCGGTTGCGCTTATTTCAATAAAAGAGCACAGGATGTAATGTCCTTTTCAGGCCACTTCCACTTGAGTGAAACGACCAACGACGATGCTGACGACTTCGGCGTCGCTCGGTCGTCGGTGTTCGGATGATGCTCGAAGGGAACTGGTGGAGCTGGAGCTCCGCTTTTCCATACAAATTAACCCTCATTTTGTCCTTAAAAGTCCTTTTCTCTCACTCTCTGTTTGTGTTGTGGGATTTTTTTTTTTATCTTGTTGTTTTTTTCTTTCTATCCACTTGTGGTCTGTGTTGTAAAAATGGGCGCAAAAAGGACTTTTGCTATGAATAAAGTATATAATGAATAAAATTGAACAGGGTGCCACTGGAAGGCGACCAGTTTTGTGTTGATTTGGAATTCAAAGGGAATCAAAGAGCGTACATCAGGACACAATGCACTGTCTTCATTAAATAACCATAAGGATATGACCATCAGAAATCGAAATCGATCGAACTGCGAGTAGTGTGCGAGTGTCGTCTCGTATTACAATTTGATTTGTGCGCTGCTGGGTCCAACAATGCCATCGATGCCGATTGATTTAACACTGGTCGTCCTTGTGCGACATCAACTGACCATATGTACCCACATACGGATTCATAATTTAAGCAGAATCTCTGGTGGCCACTTCATTTCATTTCGCATCGTTATGGTCTTGGTCATGGATTTAACATGGTTGCGATGTCGTAAGGTTATAATAACGAGGGGATTACTACATGGTTCGCACCCAAGTGGACATCGCACACGCATATGGTCGAAGTCATTCGGAAGCAAATTACGGACAATCGAAGATAAGGACTGCGTCCTTTTTGTTGTTTGACAAATGGATTCGATTGCACTCAGTTGCTTTGTGTTGGCTTTTCGATGCTCGAAGACAAATTCCCATGACTCGAATAAAATTCCGTCCATTGGCAGCAGTGGTATCTGGTATATGGCCAAGAGATTAGGGAGGATTGGGGTTAAGCTGGAGTAGTTTTTTCTTACTACGTGGGTGGTTTCAGTTACATTTCCCTTTTGGGTTACCGTATAGAACTGAATTTATATATGATGAATGCAAATCGATATCTCGCCAGCGATTGGGTTCGAGTACCCGCACTTACGGCTAAAGATGCCACGGCGTCTGTTTTGTGTGTAATTAAAATTTCGATGCAGACTACGAATGTTGACAAAGTGTATGAAGCTCGTGGCAGGAGAGTGTTCCTCGATTGTCTGTTTTTGGTTATTTTGGAGACCAGATTTTCGTTATTGCAAGGAACTGGGTGAGATTCAGATCTCGGTTTATGACTACTATAGGCAATGGGATATTCAATTTGCCATGGTTACAGGTTTTCGGACTTTTGAGAGCAAATCTTGCCTGAACCTTGACTGAACTACTCGGTAGATTTATTTTTAGCCAATACTTCATTGCCGGTAATCGATTGTTTTACCGCGTCTGTCGGAAAATTGCCATCGAACAGTTGAGACTTGTCCCTTTCCAATCAATTTTGCATTCCGATGTCGGACAGACGATAGCTTTCAATCGAAATAAGGTCAAACTAAACTGCAGCACACCGATCACTTCCCTATCTGGATCAATTCATTCATCTTTCCACTCAGTGTCTGTTCATTCATCGATGGGATTTGTCTCGTCATCATCATCATGAATCACTGAAAAGGAAACGGAAAAAAGCAGAATAAAAAAAAAATCCTCATCCTGATCCTCACATTGAGAGCCACAACACAACAAGAGAAAGAGCGATCTAACATGGTTGATTATTCGTTCTTGTTGTGTTCCGTTCTGTATAAATAGAATCTCTCCGCGCGGGCGCGCACACACATCTCACAATCTCAGAGATGTTAAATGCGGTGAACAACCTGTCGCTGATTGAAATCTCGTATTCCACCTCTTGGTCCCCATCCTACACTCACAACTTCGTGTTGTATCTTCTCGGTTCCCCTTTGTTTTCCTTTTATTATTTGTGTAACTCCTTTCCTCTTTGTGGTACATGTTCGGTTCGGTGCCTGATGTAGAGATTCGGGCTTAGAGATGGCAACGATATGATGATCCAAAATTAATTAATTAAGTTCGCGACTCCACAGAGAAGTTGATGTAAATGTTCTTCTCTTTGTTTTGTGCATAGTGAGTGCTGGCTGCTGGCTGAGTGTACTCGTATGTATATGGCTCGTAGCCTGGCGCTGGTGCGTCGATCTTTGCTTCGTCTATCGGTCGCTTCACTTGCTCCAGCTTCAGCTTGGAATTGTGATTTTTCTTTTATTTGTTTTCGGTGGAACACAATACACAAGTAAGGAATTTTGTTCTAGAAGTAGTTTTCCTTTGGTCGTTTTCTTGTTATTTGTCTCTGATGGTGTACAGGTACATTCTTGTGGCTGTTTGTGTTTTGCTTCGAAATGGGGAAAAGGAAATCGAATCACATTACATGGAATTTTATGTGCGCAAAAGAGGAAGACACGCACTTGTGGATATTTCTGTTCTGTATTGGCAGTTGGACAAAAATATTTCCATTAATGATGCTTGCGAATAATTTAACTGCTTTGACATGTTTTCTGTTTTCCAGTCGGTTCCCACAATTAGCTAACATCGAAATGGGACCGGGTGTAGGTGTTTTTTTTTTTTTTTTGTCGTTCGTTCGTCATGAGACCAGTGTCAGAACAGGCCGACTGGACTTGATCTGGAATTGCATACTTTAGAATGAACTGTGAGTACCTTCATATTTGCTACTGCTAAATGGAATATTGAACTTCGTCGAAAGTGCTACTTCTTGTTGCATCTGCAGTAATCGATGACTAGCAGTGGATTCCTTTATTAAAAAAAAAAAAACTTTATTTCTTTTGGTTGGCCAGCGGTCCCCAAACTACAGTCAGAAGTACGGCGAGCTGGTGTATGGTCTCTTGCAATTCAATTGACGAATCTAAAAAATTTGCTAACTCATATAGGATTTGACTGCTGTCTTTGCATGTTATGAGACCCACGATCCTTTGAAGTATAACTGGCCCATTTCTTCTCAGTCAGCTGTTGTCTTTGTAATGAATTTTTCGTAGACGATGTGTTGACTGGAATTACTGCGGGATTAAAGTAATCGATGTCCAGGATAAAACGCTACTATCTGATGCCCGGTTTGGGGGAGTACATTTGAGGCAAGTCTGTGGTGTATTTGAGTCTTGACGTTTCACAAACTCAGGTCTTACCAAGAGATGTTCATATGATTCGTTTTAAGACGCAACTCTGCCACTGCCTTCTAAACGGTAGAGATCTGGAAAAATTCCGCAAGATGCGTGGCCTTTTTTGCATCCTCCGTAGAAGGCTAAGATGCCCTCCCATTCACAGTCGAGCCAAACACCTTTCTGGGCGCCAGTTTACCTATCATTATTTTTATAGTTTCATAAATTTCTATTGCGCAGTCCGCTTTTACCTGGTTTGCAATTCTGACTTCATTCCATCCATATTTCGCTGAACGTAGCTCCACCAGGTCTCACACATATTGAATTGAAGTTTTCACTTGAACAGTGTCCTCCTGTTTAAGTCGGTGCAAAGCTGCCACAAGTTAATCCAGTTCGGGTGTTATTACAAGTAGAATTGGGATAATATCAATAAATTGACCACGATTTTTGAAGTTTAAGGACAAGTTCACCCTCCAGTTAAGTTGTTGCTGGAACCACTCCCAACAAAGTCACTTACTTGGTAGAACTTGGTATAGAGACTTGTCGCAATACACTGCCGAAGGTGACGGATATTGCCATCAGCCTATAGATATATAAGAAACCACCACTAAACAACACCATTCAAAGACAAGCGAAGAAAAATCCGAAACGCATGCAATTTAACTGGCAAGTATCGTCTATAAGGACAGCCAACATAAAACGCCACTACACATGCTAGCTGCCCCCACCCTCCCGAGAACAAAGACGAAAGAATAAAAACGATCAAATTAAAATAAATATCCCCTCAATGGAACTCCCTCGCTGCCATTAGTGTGTCCCGCCCAAGTGCCGCGCATCACAATTATTCAACAGTAGGCCGCGCTGCCGCATCCCGCCTAGCAATCGAATGCATTTTCATTTTCGCCATCGCGCACGCATTCCCCATCTCATTACGATCGTCATCAGCTTAAATCCCAAAAATACACCGTCTTCGTCGGTCGTCGTAGCCTATGCTGAATTTATCTCGTTTCGCGCTCGCATCGCCCCACGACACTCCGCGCCCAATGCAGCGCCTCCTCGTCAAATAATTCAAAATGTGCGGTGGCCACCGCCACCGCCACTTCCATGAGAGATATGTGCATGCATGCATGCATGCACTCCTTTTATTGTTATTATCTCTTTTAATTTACGCTTTAATCTCTCGACAGGTACCACAAAGAGCGTGCGCAAAGTGAAGCGTCAGACGTGAGCGTACAGTGTGCTGCGGCTATAGTGGCCGGTGCGCACCACCAACCACCAGCCTCCGCGTTTGCCGAGAGTTTGTTTTGTATGCTGTGTGTTCGGTGTGTTCCTCTCACGTCTCACCGTTGTTTGTACGTGTGTGTGTAAACTCATTGCATGTTGGCATGCTAGGTCAGCCGACACGCGAAAGGAGACAAAACTTGCTGTTGGTGCTCGTGCTGGCCATGGAGCTCCTACTGCTGAGATTGTCCAGGATTATGATGATGGTGGCGGGGGGTCATCGGCAGGGAGCGCAAAATAAATACTATATCCCCGGGTGAATAATCTAATTTGGACATTGCATTGTTTCCTTGCAAGGATGGACGGGACCGATTAGTTGGCCTGTCTTGGTTCTCACGCATGTTCCTTATGAAGCACACTCCGATGAGTGCAATGAACTGTCAAAGTGTGTTCTTGCTTCCGAGGTGTATTGCCGCATAAATTTCTAACGTTTGGCAACGTGCAGCGTGAAGGTGTTGCCAGTTAATCGGTTTCCCTCGATCTTACTCAAATAATAAGATTACGTGAGCTTTGAAAAGGTTGACTTGCAAAAAGTTTATTGCTGACATTAGTTTGCAGGATCATAGGTTTATCATCAGCACCAAATAAAACAGCTCCGCAAAAGCTGCAAATATTTTCACCCATCATCTTTCGACAGCCCAAAAGGAAATGGGCGTAAGCTGCATCCTTGAGGGACGCCAGTTGTGGTATAGAAACATGTTGCGTGGCGCTTTCATGCACAACAGCATCTGAGGTATTCACAAATATGAACTAAATGAACTACGGATAGTTCTTAAATAGCCAAGTAGACCTTAAGTCTACAAAAACAGAGAAGTTTCATTTTTTACCTTCGTGAGGGTCGGAGAGGGCTGGAAAATGAAGTTGGCGCAACCACTCGAGATACAAAATTCGACAACCACAGAGTGGTTACCAAAATAGGGAAAAGTTTGTTCAAAGTCTACACCTTTGCCGGTGGCTGTGTCGTGTCATTTGAAAATTTTTTTATAGCTTCCAAGGGTCTCGTCGTGTCGACATAGTCCTGCGTTTGCCAATGAGTTGTGGCCTACACCAAAAGGTTGCGCTTCTCTAGTTGGGCTGGTTGCCTAAGTTGTTTTGCTGATATCCTCAAAGTGACTATGTTCTTGGTCTTACGAGTGTTGCTGGCTTGCGAATTTTTCAGTTTGATGGAAATGCCAATCATAGCTCACGAGTTTTTTTTATCGGGCGATTAGAAGGGACCTGTACAATTTGGATGCACTACCAGTCGCTTTCGCCTTTTGCATTTCGCTCTTCATCGCACTTCGTTCGTACTATTTCCGACGGTTTTCGACACCTGTCGCTGGTCGATAAAGCTTCCTCCACCCACACAAAGGCTGCGTCCAATAGCCATCCTCTCCAAATGCATCTAGTACATAGCTAGCCATTGTCCGTCATACATTATCCAAAAATGTCAACGCTTACATAACACCGTCACCTACGGCAGTTTAAATACGTTTCTCGTCGCGCTCGAAGAAACAAAAGAAAACAAGGAGCCTCTGACGCGACCGCCTCCGCAATAATTTTCACTATTCACTGTCCCTCGGGGCCAGAAGCCACCAAATGCCAAACTATTTGTGTACGAAAATTTTTCATAATATATTTCATCAATAAAACAAAAACAAATTCCACTATACGCTCACGTACGCACAGCCCCAGCAATATGTGCACAATAATAACTTATGTTTGGAAAAACACAAACATTTGATATATGCTTAAACAAAATAGAGAAAACTATGTGATTTGCAACTCTGTCGATCGGCTGCCCTAAAAAACAAAAAAAAAATAAAAATTAAAAAGAAAAACTCCTTTCAATCGAAAATACAAAAAAAAAAGTTTATCAGATCGTTTATCTGTCATCGGTATTGGTCATAAATAAGAATGAGGATGTGTTGCTGTTTCATCAGATCCCGGCTTTTGTTCAAAGAAAAAAAAAATTGACAGCGAACACGTTGTCACACGAAGTTGGCTCATTACTCGAATGTGTCACCTTCCTATTGTTTTCGTTTTTATCTTCCGTTTGAATCGATTTTGATTTTAAAAATAAACTCCCCCGTCATCATGGGGAGGTATAAATTTTGTATTTTCTGATCTAGAACAAAACGAAAATTATAACCAACAATTTTTCGAGAGATATGACAGCATAAATCACTTTCGGTGCGGGGCGGATGACAATCTGCTCCAAATGTCAAATGGCTTGTTGGGAACAATGTAAGAGTTGACACGGTTCTGATCACAAATGACCCTTTTCCTGATGAAGGTGTTTGTTCGAAATTGATTTTTTATATAAACTCGTCTAAAGGGACGTCCTTGTTGGTATTTTTAAAAAATTATTTTCTTTTCCCCAATTGGATATTTATAGAATTTGAGTGTAGTCTCGGTGCAGTTCGGGGATTGTGACAGATGAGAGAGGTGCAAAAAATTCTAATGCGAAATTATTACATTTTTTTTTTGAAATGCGACAGTTTCGGCAAAACTTTGTGGATCAATTGAGACGGAAATAGATTGGCAGGAACCGAGGATGTGCGCCTGCGAAGAATATTGACTGAGCTGGCCAATAATGAGTGTTTTGACAGACCCAAGGAGGATCGGCCTTCTGTCCTCGGCAGTCATGACATTTGACGCGTTATTATTATTTTTTATTTGTGCAAGAAATAGAACTTGTTGAAGCGGCAGCAGCCTCCGTGTTAACGCCGGTGCTTCTAACGATGTATTCTATCGGTGAAGTAGAGAGACAGATCTGGCTTTGGCCAAATATATGCTTTGTCAAATTTTATTGTTATGGACAGCTTTATGTATAGTAAAATTAGTTGATTATAGTACCTGTCACGGTCTTAGTAAGATCGTCAGCAAACACCTTGAAGCCCCCCGTTTCCAGGAATTCAAACAGTTCGTAGACCGCCAAGCAACAGAGAAGAGGAGATACAATGACAGCTTCTGCAGTTTCTTTATTTGCAGATATTTTGGCTGGATGTCCCACTTAGAAAAGCTTTCATGCAAGAACTATCGTGCTAGAACTCTCAAGCTAGAACTTTTATTCGAAAACTCTCATGCAAGAACTCTCAAGAAAACGTCAATAACATTGATAAAACTATCCTTCCGTGCTACTGGTAGTCTTGTGTCGTCCTCTGTGTGACTGCCGGAGTTTTACTACAGAAATGCCTATAAAAGTATGTTTTATGCGAGAACTCACGCGTTTTTTCCAACAATTATTAAAACTTTTATTGACTTTCTCCGGTGACAGGAAACTATCGTTTCCGCACTTGTTATGATTGAACAGGTGCGTGCGCCCCGAAAGTAGGAGAGACCTTATTATATGATGATATTTACAGGGCAATTTGTCGTCGTCCTAGGAAAACCCCTCTCACTTGTGAATGTTTTAATAGAAATTCCCTCAGAAAATTTTCCACAAGCCAGACATTTTTGCGATGTCTCCCGAAATCCCCATCTTAAATTCCCCAATAATTAATACTGTCATATTGCCTCAGCCGATCAATTCATTGATCCTCGCTTGTCCCGAATCCCAATCGATCAAATCGATCAATCAAAATACAAATGATCAATGTCAAGACATGAAAAGAGCACACAAAAGGGGATAATCGCACAGATCGATCACCACAATCAATGCAGAAAGCAAAGCAAAAAATAAATCAAAAATCAAACAAGCGAAGTAAACAAACACCAAGAAGAACAGGAATTAAGAAGCAGCGAAGAAAAATGAAAGAGTAATCGAAAGCATAAATAAATTATCAACACACGGTCGGGCTGGTGCTCGTCCTAATCCTTCGATTGATGGGTCATAAATTGCTTATCGGAATGGGATGATCTTCAACGTCATGGAATGGCTGCCCGGTCGGTTGGTCAGCGACGGCCGATATGTGATGGAGTTAGTTTGTGCGTGAATACCAGTCAGATTGATATGCGATCGTTTTGCCACCATCCTTGATGAAATGGGTGTTGTCGGGAATTTCTTTTTTTTCGACTTTTTGGTACGTATTTTTATTCTTTTTTTTTTGTGGAATAAGAAAGAACAAATTTTTTCGGTTGACAGTGTGCGGTTGGCGCACGGCCTACAGTTCGATTATGATGCAAGCGCGGCGACACAGCTCGTGCGCGTAAAACTGCGCCGGGAGATTTTTTCTTTTCGTCTGTCTGTGTGCGTGTGTTTGTGAAGGGATTTATCGATTTAATTGAGATGTTTACTGCGCGGATTAAAAGAGAGAGAGAGAGCGTTTTGATTGATGTCTTGACTCTAGAATGTATGATCACATCGGTCGTTCCGGTGGCCCACATCGTTGCCGATGTCAATTGTACTCGCATTACAGCCAGTGCAAAAGGCGAACACAAATTATTTACATTTAAAGACGGAAACGGAAAACCAATGATTTATTTATTTACATCGATAAATGTTGGGGAAGTGAGAAGGGGGCAAAGCGCCCCCATGACCTACCCAACAACTCTTTCAACATTCAACAACAAACGGAAATAGGAAACGATGAGTGCTTTTCAATTCTTCCCGTTCATCGCGTTGCCATTTACGCAACAACAGTGAGGCAAACTGGAGGAAGAAGAAGAAGAAAACGCCCTTCGTCGGACGGATGACTGCCAGCAATTGGCATTTATTTATTTTTGGCAATTTTTTTTCTTTGTGCATGTTGCCTTCGGTGTTTCTGGAATGATAAATGGACCAAGACATGTTGGAGGACTCGGGTGTTTTCGTTTTGTGTTTGGTTTGGGAAGTTTTTCGTTTGTTTGGAAACGGAAGTCATTAGAAATAAATTTTCTGTAGATACACGGATTGTGGTGGAGGTGGAAGGGGAACAAAAAAAAAAAGCGAAAACAAAGGCTAAGGACTGTCGTTTCCGTATTTGGTGGCAGCAACAAATTTGTATTCGCATAGTCGGCGATAAGTGAATGGCATTCGCTGATGTAAGCATCGGAAAATGTGCGACTAATATGGTACCGATTTGGACGTTGTAAGCAGTTGGAGCAGTGTTGGATGCACCATTATCGCAGCGACCGAATCGGTTGCTTACCCGATGTGCTCTCTACCTTGGGTATATGTAAGTGGTTTGCCTTGGGTATGTAGCTGATAAAAGGAAGGTTCTGGGTGGATGCAAACAACAGAGAAAAACACACAAAAATAAGGGAAGAAGTTATTTTCAAGCCTCAGTGGATCTTACAGATCAACACATTCGTTTGGTATAGGGACGTAAATATGTGGATATCTTGGTTACGCCCTTAGAATGACTGCACAATGCATTGGCGCCAGCAGAGAATATTCGCCTCTTCGGATATCGTAACTTTTGTGGAAGTTTTTCTTAACATTTATTGGGAAACTTTCATCTTCCATTTCGTTTTCAATAAACATTTCAAATTGCTATTCTAATTTCCATTACCATACCCACTGTGAACTCGCATCCACACAGAAGCGCTCTGCTCCTTGAAAATTCCATAGCCAGTATCGTCGTCTAATAGTTTCCTTAAACAAAGTGGGAAAACAAAACAAGAAACTGAAAATCAGCTCGGCAATCTCGCCACCCACGTCCCGCGCACTCCCTATGTGTGTATAGTTTTGGGCAAAAACTTTGTCTGTGTGCCTCCTTCTAATTTGATTTGTTAATTTGTCTTCGAAGTGAAAGCCCAGCCCAGGATACCGCCTTAAAATCTACACCGCCAACTTGTGCATATAGGGGGGAACATATTTCTTGGCGCAAGTTGGCGCAAGAAGAACGGTTTCTCATTTCCTTTTTGGGATGAAAACTTAAGTGGAAGGATATGCAGGACATATGTGTAGACTGTGGCAGATCTTCGTCTTCTTATAATGAAGCAAACTGGGGAGGTAATCAAACTTGGGTTTGTCCTTCTCAGTTGATATGGTTTCGTCGTTTCTATATACACACAGGTGTGTGACAGACACCTTTGTCTGAGGGTGTGTGTTGAGTTATTTCATTTCCTTTCTCGACGATTACAAAATCTGTATAATTAAAAGTTGTATCTTCTGGTTGTTTGTTTCTTTTCAGCAGCATGTCATCGAAAAGAAAATCACCCCCAAATAAGTTCGAAGGCGGAGGAGTGGGCGGCGGTGGCGGCAGTGGTCCCCCATCGGTGTCCCCACACTTTACCAGTGGGTTTGTCAGCCAGCATCAGCTACACCAGCAACAGGACCACCTAAGTCACATTTTTAACACACTCAGCAACGCTGATCCACAAACTAGTAACATTTTGCCATATTTCCATCATTTGAACCAGCAGAACCCGCTGTCAGCGGCGGCAGCGGTAGCGGTTGCTGTTGCGGCTCAACAACAGCAAAGGGGCTACTTCGATGGCGGCGAGGACAATGACGCGATTAATATGTCGCGCGGTCTGGCACTACAGAATCTCTCCCCCATTCAGCAGCAGCAACACTTAAACAACACCAACAATTATCCACCAAAGATTAACAGCAACTCTGTTGCGGACAGCTGTTTCAGTGAGAGTAACGAGAAAAATTTGTTACTTTTGGGCCAGGGGGAAGCAACCTACCCACCGCCGACGGGTGAGGTAAATTGTGCGCCCACTAAGGCCGGATTCGAGAGTCGTCGGCTGAGTAACAGTCCCACAGATGGCGAGTTGACTGCTGACTTTGGTGTTGGATCAGTGGACGACTGTGATGCCAGTGGACTGATGAAAGTGAAAACCCCAAATAGTTGTGCCAGTGAATGGAGCAAGCGAGACTCCCAGCAGCAAACAGACGACGAGGACGACGATGACTTGGGCGTTGCTGTTGACGAAGTTGAAGGCACTGAAGCAGCTCCATACATGGAAGACGATGCGGAGAATGTTGACGAGGAGGCGCATGCAAATACTGAGACAGAAGCTGCGACAAGGGAAGAGACATTGCAAACCGAGGTGAATTTTCCAAATAATGTCCTTTCAAATCGTTAAATTAAATTCCCTAACGGTTCCAATTGATTGATCCTCCATCCAAGATTGTTCTTCAATAAGAATCTTTTCTATTTTTTTTTTTTTTTTTTTTCTTATTTTCAGTTCAAAACCGAGCCGGATGACTGTTCACCCTCACCACCAAAAAAACGCTCAAAAGGCGTCAAGCACCCAGGAGGCAATTTTACCACTTCCATTAATAACAACAACAATGATAGCACAAATAACAATAATAATAGTAGTAATATTAACAACAATAGTAAATTATATTTAATAAGTAATTTAAGTGATAATTTCAACGAAGACACCGAACACCAACAAATGACATCCTTCGATGAGGCCACACATTACAATCAGAAGGCTTCGTCAGCATCTTCGTCGACAGTAACAACAGCAATAATTAGTCAACAGCAAGCGGAGGCGGAAGAAGAGCCACACCAACATTTACACAGTGCATCGTCTAGTAGTAACAATAATAATGTCCCTAGTAATTTTCTAATTAAAAGTGAAAGTGATTATTCGTTGCAAAAAAACAATAGCAATAGTAGTAGTGCTAATAGCAAAATACAACACCACCATCAGCAACACCACCATCAGCAACAACAACAACAACAACAACAACAACAACAACAACAAGAACAACAACCACAACAGCAGGAGCAGCAAGAGCAAGAACATTCGGCCCTATTACAACAATTTTGTAAGAATAATTTTATCAATACCAGCAAACAACCCAGCAGTGGTGTTAATAACGATGGCAACTTGAACAGCAATAACTTAGACAATACTAGAAATTACAACAATAATTATTACAATAGCAATAATAGCAGCAACATCAACAACAACAACAATAATAAGGCTAATACAAATAGTAGTAATAGTAGCAATAATAGCGGGCCGATCGGTGGCAGTGTGTTTAGTGATGCACCATCGAAACGTACAATGGACGATGTGGTCAAACGTTTGACAAATAAAATGCGAAGTAATTCGGTGACAGACATGCGACAGAGTGGCAGCAATTCACCGACATCTGTCAATTTGAGGTGAGTTTTTCATACTTTATATTATTTTTACTTTGAAACTTGTTTTCGCACTGCCAACAAAATTTGTCTCAAGCCGAACTTTTTCGAACTTTAAAAAAACGACACTTGAGCAGAAATTCATTTGGTATTTGAAATGTTTGGTAAATGTGACAATTTTCCGTTATTGAGATTGATTTTTAAATATTTAATATTTTCATACTTTACAAGCAATTCATACAGTATTTGAAATGCTTGGAAAACGAGGCACTTTCCGTCATTTGGGTTGACTTTCGAATATTAAATATTTTCGAACTTTACAAAAAACGAGACTTGAGCAAGTAATCCATACAGTATTTTAAATGCTTGGGAAATGTGTCAACTTTCCGTCCTTAGAGTGATTTTCGAATATCTTATATTTTCCGAAGTTTGCAATAAGGGATTCTACTCCCTTTAACTATGCAAAAACACAAAGCTGTTTTTTTTTTCAGGGTTTCAAAAATTGATTCTGTTGTGAAGGTCCTCACTTGATGCTGGGCACATGTTATTTTCCCAATTTGGTTTTAGAAGTATCGCCTTTTTTTAAAGGCGGATGTTTCCTGACAATCTCTTCGAATTGGCAAAACTTGTTCGATCCCTTCGAGCCACATCATTATATTTACTTTCTTAAAATGCACGCACAACTTGTTGAACTCATCACTTTTACAAAAAAAAAAAACTCTTTGGGAGGGGCGCTTTCCCAATAGCAATTAATCTTAGCCTGAACCGAATTTTCGGATGGCTTAGGAAATGATGGCAATCGAAATGAAGAGAAAAATTACATGTAGATTTCCTGATGGTATCTCCGATCCTATTTGCCCTAACCGGAAGTTTACCAAATCAGGTTGCCTTTCCCTTTATGTCAGACACGGTCTCTGCAAAATCATCGACCATCATCCAGCAGTAGCAACAGCAGCATCACCATCATCCACATCATCAGTATAACCGCTGGTTAGAATTATAAACCGAAATGCAGGATGACACACACAACCCCGCTCATTTCATATCCAATCATCTTCATTCTGAACATAATCGTTATAAAGAGGCTATCCGAACGGAGGCGGCGAACATTGTAGCAAACTGTACAAAATCCCTCCCTAAAAACGCTGGCCCCAAACCCTCGGATTTAATATTAATGCCATGGAAAAGGTTAATGATTCTCCGATATTGTAATGAAACTAAGTCCGTACACTCTTTCCCTGTCAATGGTACAGCGCTGCAGCCTTGCCAAATGAGGCTGTACATACATCTGTGTCGATGGTGATGATGATGAAGCTTTAGCTGGATGCGGATAAGGATAATGATGATAGCGAAACCGAATTGTTGGCGGTAGAGGTTGGCAGTTTCAAAATTATGAATTGTTAATGGAGGACAAGTGAGTGGTGGTGCCGGTGGCTGTGGAAGGCTTCAAAGTCTGTTTGGCTGTGCGGATTAGTTTTTCGATATATGCGGTTCATTGGTCATTTCATCGGCATATAATTTGTTTGTGTACGGGTTTCTGTTTTTAAGTGCTAGATTGGTGATGGAACTACATATGAGATCTGCTTTATCAACTTTGTGCGGAAAAATAGGTCTATCGGCGATGATTCTACATTGCTAAACGGTACAGCGGCTTAGGCAATATAGCCTTTATTGGTGTAGACTACAATACCAGCTTAAAATTTAAAATGAAATAAACAAAGCAAGGAAAACAGTCTTAGTTTTGTGTAAAGGATTTGATGATCAAAAACTGATGAGCCTTATAGCAACGAAACGGCCCTACCAAGTACCAAACCAGTTGCCTGTAGGCCCTCCTCCTTCTTAAGCCAATATTAGAATACTTGTCTTGATATGAAGCTCGTTCGCAAAACTGTTTCCAAGAGGGCTATATTCTGTAGTGTGACTTATCTTCAACGGGCATATATTGGGAAAGTTTTCACATGTTTACCAACCAAAATCACTTCCAAACTTTACTGCCAATCGTCTTTGGTAAGACCAATAAATGAACGCCACGCATTCGTAGGTGTTATCAAATTCAGAGCGGAAGTTTTTGCTTCTTTGGCTTTTTTGGCTTCTACGGATCGGTTCAATGTGGAAATACTGACGACCCTGGAATTTCGTTTGCCGTGAATTTTGTAATAATACTTCCAAAATAAGAGATAACTGTTGAAATCTGCGAAGCCTGACGGGCCTTGCATTGTACGAGTTTTTGTTCATTTACTTCCTTGGGACGACATTGGAAGGTCTGCTTCAATCTAAATACTCTTCGTGTATTGCAAAATTGCTGCGTAATATTTTTAAATATCAATTTATTTTTTATCTAAAATCTATTTCAATTCAATTCACCCAAGAAATAAATCAGCAATTATCAGTGAAATAGGTGGTCGCTGGAAAAAGAGCTGCCATTCGAACAAGTCTTAAACACTCTTTCGAATTTACTAGGTCTAGTTCTTCTTCTCTCGTGCTAATTTTGACAGCCACACTGCCCACTATAAATTATGTTCGCTGAAACAGAGTACGCAGATACTAGGCGCCTGTCATAATTTGCTCACTTAAACGCGAGCGTGCCACATTTATCCAACTGTCTACTTCTCTTTCGTCTTACAATGACTTCTGAGCGAGCTGAGCTATGGTATTAATATCAAAATAGTCCCTAACAACATTTACTCAAAATACTTCCGAAAAAAAAACGGTTTCATTTTCTGAATGCATGACTTTTTAACCCCTCCAGCTGCCACAGTATCTTTAGTTCGAAAATCCGCCAAATTTCATTGTTTTGTGTCGATAAACTTTCGCACTGTGATCGCTAAATTAAGAAACCCACAGACACTCATACACACACCGAAAATGACGTTGAGAGGAGTGTGCCTATATTTAGCACATTTAGGAAGTCAAACACCAAAGAAAAAAACAATGTTTTTTGATAACAACGAACGTGCGGATGGCACTTTTGAGAGTTGCTAGATTGCTATTTTTAGCCACGTGAATTGCAAGAATACCAAAGTGCTGTCAATTGATTGACAAAACTGGAAATCGCTGGATAATAATGATTGTCACTAATTTTATGTACGATGCGAAAATTTCGGTATGAAATTGCGCGTAGGTTTTTGAAAACAGAAACACTCAAGACCGATAAGACAACTGACGGCAAGTTCGACTAGAAATTAGTTTTACAAGAACATGATAGATATTTATTTGTTTTTAAATCCGATTGTATAGTTTGTTCATCTTGGTTTTGATTTTTGTTTCGATTTCCAGTGAAAATATGTCACCGTCACCAAATTCACTTTTGGCAAGCCTGGAGTATAACGCCGGAGTTGGTACTGTGCACGATAAGGAACGCAAACTGACGGAGATGATACGCCAGCTGCAGATAATAAGAGAACGTTTATTGACACAGGTAAGTTATAGGTCTAAGTAGGTGCGTATAAATATTTTCCATTGAAACACGTGAGGCATGTTAAGAATACGCACCCCCCCAATTATTATCCTTCCCATATTATGTACGCTTGTATCTGGTTCGATTAAATATGTACACCTTACGTGGGTGGCATCCTTTCATCTTAATAGAAATACAGAGATTTTTGCTTCCCTGAGTAATTTGCATAAGAAAAGCTTTGACACTGTCGCACGTACATCTACCAACTTTTGTAGTAAACACAAAAAAAAAGGACGAAGTAACACATAAAATATAGATGAGTGGTTTTGTTTGGGTCTGAAAGAGATTTCTGTTTTGGCAAAGATTGAACTTGTGTGGTGCTGATTTTCATCTAAAAAGTAGGTGACAACATTGAGCGGGACGTGACTGGTGTTAAATCGTAAATATTGTTGAGATTTGGAGTTGTTGCCATTATTCTGTTCTGTTTGCTAACGTTTGTGTTATAAACTATAACTATAAGAAAAACAATATTCCAACTTCTATTATTCACATAATATCAAATGTTATCAATATATTTTATTAAATAGAATGTTACATGAATATGGAATTGAAAAATTGCTAGAAATATCATTAACCTTCTACAAAGATTTATTACACCAATTTCCTTTGGCTAGAAAATATAACCATATGAACTACAATCGCTATATTTAGTTATATCTCCGTAACATACATTCAACTTACATGTAAATATGTTTACTTTATTATGTAGCTTTTAGCAAACCAGAATAACAGTCTTGGTTAGATGCGAAAACATATTGAAAATTTGCAAACACGTTTCTTATTAGGTACTTTCACCAACCTTTCTAACTTCCTCCATTACGTAAAGAGAAAGATATTGTTTTCGTACAAAATTTCGAATTTGAGATGTTAATCAATTCTGATATTACAATGATAGAGGAACTCTAAAAAGTTGGTCGCAAAATTGTGTCCGTCTGTCTGTTTGTCCGTCCTTACTAAACGGCTGCCCAGATTTTGTTCAATCTTCTAACTTGGAGTTTGTGGGCGTACAGTTCGGGCCGTTTTTTTTTTTTTTTGCAAGGTAACCTCAATATTAATGGTACTTGATTTGATCGAAAACGGCTCTAACGATTTCCACCAAAATTGATATTTAAGCTTAAGTAGGTGAGGTTTCCATGACTGCATACCTATTTTTAAAAATTCGAATAACGGTACTATTGAAAATTCGACATATCTCGAAAACGGTCCATACGA
Source organism: Cheilosia vernalis (assembly GCA_949126925.1). Lineage (NCBI taxonomy): Eukaryota > Metazoa > Arthropoda > Insecta > Diptera > Syrphidae > Cheilosia > Cheilosia vernalis. Next base: position 16,000,544 of record OX421363.1, read on the forward strand.
TTGTAACAAAATTTAATTTAAAGGTAATGTGGTCATTTATAACTTAACAGAAAACTCAGTTTTTCTCTATATCATCGTACAATGGATTTTTGAAAATAGTATCTATTTTTTTTTAATGTTGTTTTGTTTAGTTTACCTGAAAACGGCTACAACGATTTTAACCAAAATGCAAACATAGAGTTAATATGCTTCTCATTTCTGTGCTTACTAGTTCATGTATATATTACGTTTTAGCACGTTCGGTACACATTCGCCGAATGATTTTGAAGGTCGTCCACGATTCCACGATTCGCTTTCCACTTTGCTGAAATTTTGTAATTGAGAGAACTTTCATAAATTTGTACACTGTCCATGTTCACAAGACCAAAGTCTTCGAAAAAAAAAAATGATATCCTTATTACAGTGTTCTTTCTTGGAGTTTTTGTAGAACATGAAAGAGTGATTGATTTTTCATTGATTACTATAGCCTTATGCAAAGCAAAAAATATTGTATGGGGTGAGCACTCAGACTAAACTATCACACAAATCTGTAGTCCATTCTTAGGGGATGGAAATTCTTGCAAACCATCCTGTAGAATAAAAAGTTTCCCGCTGCTGCGACCACACAACTTAGCTCACTTATGGATCAGTAGAAAAATCGGAAATTGCGACAGCTACGAAAACAGGTATCTATGGGTGTGATTTCGCAATTTTTGGAAACACAATAGACAACTTCGACATGTAGCTACTCTTGGGAAGAGCTCTCCAAGAGCTACATATCGTCTGCCCATTCAACTTTGCACATAATCACATACACAACGATCAAATCTTACATAGCACAATCATTTCAACACACACCCCCAATGGCATCAATGGCAGTCATAGGAGCCATGAAAAGCACCTTCAACCAACAGACACAATCGAGCTCGACAGGGCCAAATGGGAGCCAATCGTTTTCGGGGTTCTGGCATTTACATGCAAGCCTGTATGCCATTGTCTATCGGCATTCCTGGTTGGTTGGTTCGACTCTCAGTTTTCCACATGAATGGGTCCTTTTTCCCATACTCGTGCACCAAAGAGTCTATTCTCTTATCTACAGTATTTAATACAAATACCGCTACTCCTCGGTCTCCTGCACCTACTCGTATATAGAAGAGCACGGGACAACAACGAAAAAGTTATCGAGCTCCATTCAGTCAAGATGGGGAGTTTACCCAGCTAGCGAGCAGTCATTTTCTTCGTTGTCGTTTATCCTTGCTCTCATTTTACATCACAACAAAATTGGGTATGGGCAGATACCGTCCATGAAAACAGGGAACAGCATCAGCACCATTGTACTTGTGTATGTCTTTGTCGTCATCGTCATCCTTTTCGTAATACACATTTTCCATTTCAGGAAACGGGTTGTCGTCGGTCGGTGCGTCCCTACTGCCGTTCCTACTCAAAATGCTGTATAGTGGTAAAATCGTTTTCAACTATACAACCCAAGTAAACGAAACGAAATGAAAACTCTAATAAGGATAACAGGGAGAGAAGAACTGAAAAACCAAGAACTAAAACATATAATATGTTTTTTTGCCCCTTCCCGCTTTGCCTAAGTTTTCATTTCATTCACTTTCTCTTTCGCGCTATTATGAATGAGTTCCGTATTGCATTCGGGATAAATTACCACCAAGGACCTTTGTTTGCGTACCCTCTAATAACAGAGCTTTTGTGGGGTGGGGAGGGGGGGCTAAAATCGCATTGAAACAAAGGACATGAAATAAAAAATAAAACTAAGACTCCTGAAAAACATTCTGTCGAGGATATAGTGAAAAAGGATAACCTGACTGTGTAATCGGTCTAGACGAGTGATTAGCTACCCTGTCATGGTTGAGTAAAATTTTTCACATCAAATTTGCTTTTTCGGAAGTGGGCGTGGCTGCTGCCACAATGCTCATTTTGAGCTACAGTTGACCACAGATAATGTAATTTGTAAAGACCGTGGGTCAATTCCATTAATTAAAGTGACTTTTTCGTTGAAAACTGTTCAGAAAATGGGGCGTGAGTGCTGCCGATATTTCGGCCCTAAATTTAGCACCCTAGAAATTTGGAAACCAAGCGACTTGTTAGTTTCAAACTGTAAAAATTGGCCGTGAGTGCTGCTGATATTTGAGGCCAAAACTTGTCACCCCCGAAATTCGGAACCCAAGCGACTTGTTCGTTTTACACTGTAGAAACTGGCTATATTTATGCCCAAAATTTGTTACAAAATTTGGAAGCTAATCAATTTTGGTCACACTTTAGCAGACGCCGGTTGTTCGGGTAGCTGCTAGACTGCACAACAAGGCAGTGTTCTCTGTGAAAGATTCGATTTGTTGAGTTTTCAACTCTCTAAAACGGTAGTTACCATTACCATGCAACTCAAGGGAAGACCGTTCCCTCGGATGGAATCCAAATAGCAATTGTAGCCTTTAAAGTGTACAGAAAACACCTCTCCTTTTGAGCTTTTTTCTCTGAACGTTTTTCAAATCATTTTCGAATTTTGCGAATATTGTGAAGTGAATGTTGTCATTCGCAACATTTGTACTGACCCCTGCAACCTTGGGCCAAGTTGTGCCACTCAAAATGGATTTCACCTCGGTCTCCACGGTTTCAATTCCACTCAAGTGCGGGATCCAGCCATTACAAAGGGCAACACATTGGGTACAGTACATTTGAATTTTGAGAATTGTGAAATCCTCTTTTCGATGCAGACTGACTGTCATTCATTTTGCAGTTACACTCTAATCGGGATCATCAGCACCGTTACAGATGTTTAGCATTTGTTTCCAATTAAGGATTAAAGCGCACACACAAGCAATCCACACAAATGAAAATGAAAAGAAAAAAATTACCACAACGAGAGGATGTGTGTGCATGATATGAGCAAGCAAAGTGGCAGAGGTATGTTGCGGATGGGTCTGGGCTTTGCGTGCTGATGGAGCTAAATTCACTGGGCGGTTGGTTGGTTAGATTGTTGCGAGACTTCATTTGGCACAATGTACACCCAACCAATCGAAATAACAGGGAGAAACAGATACGCATATATGCAAAAGGGATATTTCGCTGCAAACTGTATATGGGTGAATGGTTTATGATGGCTGTGTTGTGAGGATTATCCTTTGTGTGGGGAGGTTTTTGTTTGCTTAAATTTTTGTTTGTCTTATTCAACGTTTGTGTAGCAAAATGTTAACTAGTTTTTAGGTAAATACCTACAAACAAAAAAATTCATCTGTCTACGCGGTTTTTCAACGGTTGCAAAATTTAGCTCAGCAAAAGTGAGAGTAGTTAATAAAAACGGATGTGTGTAAACATTAGTTGTTGGCTTGAATGTCGAGCACAAGCTGTAGGGAGAGAAGCTCAAATTTGAATCGATTGGAGAAATCGATTGATGGATGCAGTATTGTGCAGGTCAAGTAGGGTATAACAGGTAACTGAGCGATTGAGATGCGACTCCATAGGGTAACATATATTTTAATTTTTCTTTTCCGTTGCGGGAACGATCAAACACTCGGAGCTGGCCATCTGTTCATAAGCAATGCTATGTATGAGAAGTTCGTCTGAGAACACTTGGATCGGCAACGACTGTTAATAGATGATCGTAAAAATATTCCCTCAATATTCTAGAATATCTTGCTGCCATGAATTATATCCGTACATTAGAGAAACTGCACAGAAAAAAAAAACAGATTACGACTCGTGATTCGGTGGCGTATACGCAATAAAAATTAATTTTTATTTTATTTAAATTGATAATAGAAACAAGTTTAAAACTGCTCGTCTCAATCTCTCTCTTTCTCTTTTACAGTCTCTCTCGCTCTGAGTACTGTTAATCCTGTTTTCTTTGTGAAAGGAGGAAAGGACCAAACTGACCTGCATCCTCAAAAACTGTTTTCTTCTTGTTTCTTGCTCTTTCCTGCATTCTGTGATTTGCGCTCATGTGGCTGTTGTTTATCACAATACCGTCTGCTATCTTGTGAGGGGAATAGGAAGGCTTAAGACGTCGTCGTCGGTCTAAAGCCTGGCATTTGAACCGTGGTCATGTTGATGCACTTCCAACCCAGCGTGTACCGTGAAGTCGCCATATTCTCATTTCCATTTGCTCATTATGTGACAACTCTAACGCAAAAAAAAAAAAAAAAAAAACAAAACAATAAACGTTTCTAAACAGTTCCTGTTTGGACTTCATTTTGGTTGGTTGTACAGACAATAAATTCTTGAAAATTGTCAATTTTTCTAAAACCATACGAGCCAGTAGTTAATATCCATCAGGACAACACTATTTCCAGCGACAACCAAAAGTTGTCAGCTTAGGTTTGCTGATCTTTGTTTACCATTAGTGGACTATGCTGTGCCATATGAGCATAGGCGACTCGCGATTGGGCTTCAATCGACCCAGCTTAAAACTGTCCTTCCAATAAAGTCATGTTTCTCTTGTTATATTTTATTTCATACACCTCTCAAACACCTCCACCACCTGACAACGCTACAAAACAAAATAACAGATCGAACAACACAAAATGTGTAAAACTTTCTTCGCGCCCAGTGAACAGTGATGCCTTCTTTTATATTTTGAAAAAATCTTGAAAAAAAAAGATTTTTTATTTCTGGGAAACGTGTTCACGCCAATTGTGAAATGATTTTTACCAAAAATCGCAACCGTCCACGCTTGTATTTGTCAGCGTAGTTTCAGGTGAAATTTTGCGAAACGCACTCATTCTCTGGCCCTCTCAAACGGTGTATATATAGTCGCGGCAATGCTCTCACCATGTTCGGAAAATCTTTGAAAGAATACAACAGAAAAGAAGAAAACAACCCGATCTACGTATCCTTTTGACATCTAGCATCTCTTTAATCCTTTCATGCTATCTATCCATACACAGGTATAACAAATACCTATAGAGAGAACAAAAAGTTCTTCCTACCATAAGCGAGGTACATATAGATGAAAATAGAAAAAAAAAATAAAAAATCGAGGACAGCAGCTGAAATAGAAACAAAAAGAAAAATAAAAATAAAAAGGAAACGCTATGCAGACATCCGTTAGTTAGTCTTTGTTAGTTTTCTTTCTATTATTTCCATAGTCCACCGCCAGTGTGTTGCTCCTCTCCTGTGTGTACCTCGTGTACCTGGTGTACTATAGTATTTTCTATTCCGAACGCACGCCATGCCACACCGAACTCTGTAGTACAGGTTTTTATTCTTTCATGAGCTCGTGTGCATTCGTTTCGTGGAAAAAGGACACAAAAAGCTTTTCTTTTCGCATTCTATGGATAAATCTTTTTTTTTTTTTTTTTTTCTTCTTATGTTTCAATCCATCTCTTCTCTCTTTTTGTGCTGTGATTTTCTTTTCATAGTTTGCTTTAACTATGGAAAATAGAAAGGAAAAAAAATAATAAAACCCCAGAAGAAAGGATATACTCCTCGCATTTCACTGTAGTATATATGAGCTCGCCATATATACATAAAACTGAAGCCCAGAACGAGCGCCAACAAAGCAAGGAGAGAGCGAGGAACAAGAAAAGAAAAGCTACATTTTTGTTCCTTTTTTTATTTGTTCTTACTTTATTATTTTTTGTTTTCCTTTTATTTTGTTGGAAGGATATCTATGTATATAAAAAAAAATAACAGACAAAAATGGAAAAATGTATTTTCTTTTTTCTCGTTGCCCTCGTTGTTATATAATGTTCACACACATCCATACATAACATAATATTCGTGTAGGTATATGTTGTGAATGAGGTGGTAGAGAAGAGAAGAATTCTTTGGCATTTATTTCACAAAAGCGTTTCCAGGATTGTATCGGGTCGGGTGATGGTTGGTGGGTGGGTTTAGGGGCGCTCTGACTCCATGCCAGGTGGTGTCGTTGGGTGTGTGTTTCTTTGTAGGATCCAAGGATTACTGTTGTGTATGGAGTCTTTTATTTTATATACCGCAGTGTGCGCTGAATTCCTTTTCTTTTCTTTTTTTTTTTTTTGCCTTTTCTATTTATATTATTCTGCACGGGATATGCTTTTTAATGGCGAATGAGAGAAGATTATTGTGCGACCTGTTCATGTAAGACGGGTCGCCTTCTGTGTGTACATACGAGCTTCGCGCATTCAGTGGTTATGCGATCGTAAACAGGGAATACAGTTCATTGTTTTGATGGCCTATATTTGTCAGAGCAAGCTTAACGTCTTCTGAGGAGCGCAGGATAGGTACTCGGGCGGGTTCGTTGCACTGAGGAGCTCAATATGTAAAATAGCCGCCGTTTCAAAAGGATTTCGATTGTATCGGAAATAGTTTGGCATGGTTGGGTGGAGTTGTAGAAATAGGACATCGGTCGCTTGCCGAGCCTTTTATAATACTTTATCTGCGATTTTTCGAACTCACAATGGCGAAATTTTCCATACAAAATTGCATATTGTGACCTAGAAAGTACTTAGTTCTTCTAAGTTCTCTCGAATTGCGCATATACGACAAAGTCTCAGCAAAGTACGGCATATAACCGTCGAGTCCTTTGGCCTATTCTCTCCGAATGCAATGCCAAAGGACATGTTTAACTTGACAATTTTCCTTTACAGTTCTTGTTAAAACAGGCACCAGACTGTCTTCCATCAGGAAAATGGATTTGTACACCTGTTGTCAATCTCAGGCAGTTACCACAAACAAGGTTTTGAGCTATATGGCATTTCCTTTCAAACTCACAAAAGTGTGTCGTTCAAATTCAAAAACAGTTTCGCTTATTTCTCTCACATTTCACAGGAGTAAATTTTTAATTTTCTCTTGATCGCCAAGTTCTCTTATGTATAAGAAACAGTATCGCAGGCGATTCTTAGGCAAACTCTTCTTCTGGGCAACTCTCAGCGAGCGAAATGCGAATCGCCCGACCAGGCGGGATGGATAAACGTCACAAAAATTAGAAAGTAGACGACTATAAATGGGGAAATGGTAACGAGAGGGTACGTATTTTGTATTCCTTCTATTCCTCACACCTGTGACTTGTCATTATACACACACTACCGCCGTGGATGTTTCACTAATTAACAAACAATAATCATATCTCATTCAATATGATGATGAAATTTGTAAATATATTTATAACCATTTACCTTCGACCTCGAATAACCGATAATATCACGGATTTCATTCCAATTACCACTCATTAACATTTAATCCCTTCCATCACCACACAGTCCACAAAATGACAACAAAATACCCTCCAATCCCACTCGGCTGCGCCCTCCCCCTCATCCCTCCAATTGCGGTCATTCTGACGGCCATATTTAAAAAAAAAAATACACGCAAGTGCAAAGAAAAAAGAGAAAAAATGAGAAACCGATAAAAATCAATTAAAAAATGTAATTACAATTATTTATTATTTAACAACAGACTGCACACATTACATCTACGTGGCCGTATGAAAAGGACTCGAAACACCATTCAATTTGATTCAATAAATAATTCGCATGTTTGAAAATCTGTGGACTGTGGCCATTGGAAGCAAAACAAGAAAGAAAAAAAAATATGAAAATAAAAAAACCGCTGCAATCCTGCTGCATCCTGTTATTGTTCAGTATCATACATATACACTCGTTTTTGTTCAGTATTAATTTAAATATAACGAGTTTGAATGTGTGGAGCTCCTGTTATTTTTTCCTTTCTGCATTTAATTGATATACAAGCGCGTGCGAAAAAAAACGAATCAATTCTTTGTGAAGATTGGATAAAAAAACAAAAATAAATAAATATTGTTGAGCTATAAAAGAAATTTCAACTCAATCAATCATATCGAATTGAGGGGGGGGGGGGGGGGCTGAACAGATTTTAATTTCCATTTAGTTGTCGAAAAGTGCGGATTGCAAACAAAAAACAAAAAACAAACCTTGGTGAGGGTTTTTTTTAAAACGATATATATTTTATTTGTATTTCTGCGAATTTGTTAAATTGTTAAGTGCGACGAAAAAATATTTATTTTCAATTATTTGCACTTAATAGAGTGATTGATGGTGTTTTTAATATTTTCCTCGTAAGGACTATAGTAACAGGGCAGTTTGAAGTCCGCACCAAACACAGTGCCAAGAGAGAGGGTATCACCGGGAATAATAATTGGATGATGCCAATGGCTTCTCTGCCGTCAAGTATTTTCACCAGCAAATGTAATAAACGGCCTTAAGTTCGGCCGGCTGAGTCAGGCTTAAGACAGAAATATAATAGTGGGAGATTGCCTGGTACTATGGAATTCGTATACGGTGATTAGCTGCGCACTTTCAACATTTTTTAAGTGGAAATTCATAAATCCCCATTGATAGGGCCGCACAAATCTATTCTTCCTTTCGTACTTAACCACTACTGATTGCATTCACATGCATGCACCTCGCTTTCGTTCCGCTCCAACACAGAAAACGACTTTTGATGTGAGTCCACACTCCACAGCCATAAAAGCAGAGAGCCTCGATTAAGAATACAGTCCATAGCTGCAGCAAACTGACTGCTGAATTATTTAAGGGGTGTTAAAGTTGAGAAAAAAATACTTGAAAAAGTCAAACTAAGGTCGGAAGCAAAATGCTGTCCCAGCCTTCCATTTAAATAGTTTTTCAGCTCACTTGCGGACAGTTGTTTCTTCATTCAATGCCTTACCTCACTTTATAGTTGGCTTTTTTTTCAAGATGATTAGTTTGCCATTTAACCAATCGTAACAAATAAAGAAAAGCAAAATGACCTCGGAAGACTCAGCTTCACTTTAGCCTCTCCTCCTCTCCTCCTCCAAACATTGGGCGAATTACCGCATCCTGGAGCGAGCAATACGTCACTGAATTATGTAATTAGGAAGGACCCTGTTTTAGCATATTTTTCATTTTGAAGGCTGTTAGCCCGACTAATCGGCTCTCAAAATTTGATTTATAGCCTAGGCCGAGGATCACTCCCGTTTATTTATTTTTATCTTTTAACTGAGAGGTTTAGGGGATCGTATATGTAGGTAGGTAAAAATCTGGAGTCTTCAGTCTTCACGGTCAGTACTTCACGGCGTAGTCCCAAAACGTTCTCAAACAGTTCAACTACTCTCTTTAAAAGTGACAGTCATTTGTAAATATATTTCATCTATGAATATTTAAGAAAGCCGATAGTTCAGGAAAGTTCTTGGGCAGATTTTATACCACACGTTAGTTTATTGGGTGGAAACGAACAAGCTCTTTCAGGCTGGTTTTGTCCCGGCTTCTCAACAATTGATAAAATTTACGTACTCACGAAATAGATAAGAAGAAGAAGTTATACTCCTTTTTGTCGACCCTCGATACAGTCAATAGAAATTCACTACTTTTACAAATTATCATCAAGGTTTGTCTACGAAGTTTTTAAGACTTTTTTTTACAGTTTAGCTGCTCTTTGTAATGGAAGCGCATTGTCAAATTTTTTTAGGACTGAAAAGGCTGCTCCTCAAGCTTACATTCTAAGGCCAATTATTTTTGCACTGTTCATATACGATGTAAGATCAGGCAGTAAAGGGTTATTATATGCAGTTGACCTAGTAATTCTGGTAGATTATCCTGTGACACTGCAACTTATGATCAACATACTGAAGCGCTACTGCGACTTGTGGGATTTGCAAATTAATGCATCAACGTCTCAAACTATGGTTTTTGAATCGACATCTCGATATAGACCTTGTGAACAATGGGTCTTAGATAGGGAACCATTGAAGGTAGTTCAGAAATTTAAATATTTGGGTTCTTGACCTTCGTTCACATGGAAGAGCTTTCCTTCAAAAAAATATGTGAAGCCCTCTTCCAAATTTAAAGTTTTCGGTACAGTAAACTACAGTAAACTCGTGTCTGTGGTATTCCAACCAAGTCTTTGGTTTCAATTATCTGGAGGACTTTTAAGCTGTTCAGAGATTTTTTATGGATCTGTTTAGATTTGATTTGAATTTATATTGCTATAATACTATGTGTAACTATTTGCCAAATACATAAAGCGACAGGTTTTAAAACGAGTTGTATCTCCGATTCTTCTCAGCTTAATTGGTAGGGATTTCTAGACGCGAACAACATGAACAAAAAATTGTCGTCCCGTTGTAAGATAACGATATCGAGGTAGGGTTAAAACAAATGAACGTGCCGATTGAGGAAAATTAATTCTGTTGTGAAGATACTCAGGCTGTTAAGTTTTGATCACTTTGTGCAGGAAGGACATAATGATCGAAATTTCCCTTAGCTATCGATGCTGCAGCCACATATACTTATAGAGAACGCAGAAACATGATCGTAGTAACGAAGACTGTAAACATAACGAGCAATATTATTCAAAACTAGGCATTTGTTTTTAGACCACTGAGTCTAAAGTCCGAATTCATTAATTCAATTGCCTATTTCTTATCGTCAAATTGTCGGCTTATTATTCGTTTTACGTCATCCGCATATAGATGAATTGGCCAGTATTTAATAATTTGCGGAAGTTCCTTGATATATGGCGTGAATGGAATTGGTCCAAGGATTGAACCCCGAGGTGCTCCAGTAGGATTATAAAGGAAATTTGACTACAGGAGAGGATCAGCTTTGAGGTCTCCACAGAGAATCCAAAATAAATTTGCAGTTTCTTATGCAGAATTGAAGACTTAAATTATTACTGTCAATCGATACACGTATTTCATATGTGACACAAAGTAAAGCTGATATGCAGCTGCGCTGTGGACGAAAACCAGACTAACAAGTATTCAGTAAATTGTGCGCCGCCAAATATTTTCGTATTTGTTTTTGCACATATATATGCGTAATGTAGGGTAAAATATATGGGAGCAAGATTTTAATGAATCTAGGATTAATCAAATCAAGGTCAGTGGTATCCGACAAAATAGACTCAGCCACGTCCTCCTCATAAATAATTTCGAAGCTAAAGGTACTATTGACTAATATGTAAACATAAGTCTTAATAAAGATTCTTTTCTATCTATATTTCTCCGTCCACTTCCGTAATACCCGCGGTGTTTTTTTTGTTTTTGAAACTAACTTATAAGAGTAGTCTCTATGACCTATGACCATATTCAGTGTTTTGACAACGACTTCTTCCACTTTGCTTGGCGTCATCTTCTTCGATATGTTTCTGGACAAATTCCACCGCGAATACACTAGCGAATCTGGAAGCCCTACCTATGCCATCTGTAAGTGCTGTCCTATTTTTCACGTCCCTTCCGTATCTCGCGGAGATGACTCCCTTGTTCTGAATTCGTTCTGATAAGCCGGTAGTAATTAGTTTCGATACAATTCTGTTTAAGGCCGTGAAATCCCATCGATAACAATCAAATTTCTCCGGTTCACCCAAACTCCCGTCCATTGTGTAAAACTTGAAGTATTTGATAAGCATCACCGCACAGAATTTCCTGTAGTCTGTGGTGTGTGTCCCATCGTTCATCGTCAACGTCATCAGCGCGGCAGTCTCATCACCACATCGGCACGTCATTAAGGACTTTGGATTATTTATTCAAAAACATTTCGTATTTAATATATTGCTGAATGCTCGGGCTCACCCCGAGCAATACAATACATCCCATGTACGTATACACATGCGAAATGGGGGATGAACAGCTTTTCGTGTGTGTTTTTTTTTAATAGAAGAAAGGACCTTTATCCTTTTTAAGGTTCTTATAGCAATGTCAATTTATTAATAAAATACATTCAGGACGTACGTTTTTGTCCATAATCTGAGAACGGTCCTGCTTTTGTGTTTGCCTTTCATTGAGGAGCGGTATGGAAATTTCCTCTTTTTTTTTTCTTTTTTTTTCTTTTTGTTTTCTATAGCACAAGTGATTGTAATCAAAATGATACACTGTAGCGGATGAATGAGTAATGAGCGTGTATATATGCGCACAGTATCACGGGAAGATTAAAAGGAAACATATAAACGAATGTGTCCGTTATGAGTATCGAAATATGTGGCAAAAAGGATGAGCGGTTGAGTTTTATTTTTTTCTGTTTTTTTTTTTTTTTTTTTGTTTTCTGTTTTTGTGACCAATTAATGTCAGTAGTCCTGATGGATAGTTGAGAGATTGGTTTTGAGAACTGTTCAGTTCTTTTCCTAAATTCTACATTCTGTTTTTTTTTTCATTTCTGTTACTAGTTCGCACCCATTCTTCGCAATACCAAAAAGTTCGACGAACTAGTAACAAAAATAAAAAAGAAATGTATTCACCCAAGAAATTCTTCATCGCAAAGAGCCTTAAATTCTACCGTAGAAGTCAAAAAGCCGGCGAGAAAGAGTATTCTGTGCGATCCTTTAATCCCCAAAACCGAATGTAGAAGGAAAAAGAACTGAACAGTTCTCAAAACCATAACCTCTCAACTATCCATCAGGACTACTGCAAACTGCTATTAATTGGTCACAAAAACAGAAAACAAAAACAAAAAAAAAACTCAACCGCTCATCCTTTTTGCCACATATTTCGATACTCATAACGGACACATTTGTTTATAATTATGTTTCCTTTTAATCTTCCTGTTTTAAGGTTTTGTACGCCTCCGAACCAATTAAGGTTATGAATACCGAAGTTGCTTTATCCTCTGGAACCTCTATACATTTCAGATATTCTCCCAGACGATCGATGTACTCCTCGTAATCCTCACCTGGACCCATCGTCCACTTAAGTCATCTAACTTGGAGTTGTATCCTGCTGCAAAATGCTTCTTTCAGCTTGATGGACAGCCTACCGGCGACAGAAAGTAGTCCGGCGGCACCCATTCCCTTTTTATGAACGAAAATCCGTTTTCTAGCAAAGAGCTGCATGTGGCTTACCAATTTTGTAATATTAACTGGAATACAACTAAAAAAGATGAAGTCAAGCTGCTCAACTTGCTCAACTTGCTCATTTGTCACTAGACAAATTGGGATAGATTAGGTGCGTTCATGCTGACGTGTTGGTGTTCTGTTGGCGGTTTGTTGGTGGTCTGTTGGTGGTAATTTGTGTAGAAATAGTAGGGGAAAGCTTCTGGATGTTCTGCTGCCGAGTCAAAGTTTTTCGAACAACAACTAATAAGTCTGAAAAGGCAAAGAGAAACACCCATTCCTATAGTGGTAATCAAAAGTTAAAGATGCTTTATCTTTCGTTTTTCAGCATTTTTGGTGCACAACTTGTCAAAAGAAATGCGTAGTTATATACATTCTTTATTCTGGATGAAACTGGTCATCGTCTTTCTGGAGATTCACTGCTATGTACGAATTATGCACTTCGGGGTCGTTGGCAAGATTTTTAAGCTGGATATAAATTACCGAATCAGTGATCTTGTACTTGGACCACCTACGTGAATGAATTTGTAACTTTTTTGCTTGCTTTTGCTTAGTTTTCGTTACGCCGTTTGGAGATTTCCATTTGTCTATATGGGGACTTTAGTCGGTATTCATATTTATTGCCCCGTTTCTCTGTGATTTGCTCTTGTTTCAAAGGACTCACTGCACTCAGAGAATGATGATGAGAAAACTGCAAGATTTATTCTTTGCGCTTTCTGAAATTCTCCTCCTACATAAGTTCCCTCTAAGGGAAGATCGTTCTCGCCATTCAACAAACAAGAGCAATTAATAAAAAATATGATGGAAACGTAACACCGTTCTCGCACATATTCCGTATCCCGTTCCCGTATATGGTCTAAGCTCTAATGATGCAATTGGATTATATTTCAAAAGCGCACTTCTACTGTTAAATGGATGAATGTGCGAGATATCCTTTTAAAATGTGTTCATCCACCCCGTACAAGCACAACAACTGTTAGATTAATATTCATTCTATACATGTATAAACGTTTCAGATAAATAAAAAAAATAAAAAACAAGATTTAGACAGAGACAGTTGCTGGTAGGAAGAACAAACCATCCCAACACCACACTGCACACATAATCATACCTACGCCCACTGTAAATATTTTCTTACAAGGATCCACATCTTGGCTATATCCTCCCATCGGACAAACGAAGGAAATGTAAGAAATAACTCTCATACAGAGAACCTGGCATCTGGCAAGTACCAAATAGCAGAAGACATTGTATTACCCTTTCGTTAACAATTTACTTGAGAACTCTCCTTGAAGAAGGATAACACAAGACACAACCACCAAACGGTGATATGGAACGTCCTAAGTATGATATTTTTGCCAAGAAGCAGTATAAACGCAAACGAGCACATACGACGGAGCTGAGCGTGCGTCTGAATCCCGCACACGATGTTGTTCCATCAATTTCCCAAGGATATTGCTCCTTGACATGAAAAGGCATATGCATATGCGACGAAGAAGTCACATATACTTGCCTACTACGGAACAAGCGGTACGTGTTGTATAGGTTATAGTTATAGGGTGCCCTCGAGTACATGTACATATTTAGGTTCTAATGCAGAGAATATCTCTTGTGTCTGCTTGCCTATGAAATAGAGTAGGTATACAACAAGCATACACCGACCGGCGCGAGTGTGGGGAATGGCAATGGGTGCCTGTATAGGGATACGGAGTCCTTTTGTAATTCATTTACTACAAGGGCTTTCCGTTTTGCCATGCTTCGCTTCTCCTCTGTGTATTTTCATATAAAAGGTATGTATCCTTGGGTACTGTCGTCGTCATCGTAGCTCGTAGGTATTCACCTTCTGCTCCCCTATAAAAGAAACCAATACACAGCACACACAGCACACAGCTCAGGGCATCAACTTGGGGAGGAGTGATTTTCTGTATTATGCTTTTCCATTTTTTCCGGATTGGATAACATGACCCGAGTCTATTGTCTATGCGCGCGCTATTGTTCTTCTCTCGTTGGCCAATGGGACACAACCCGAGGGGGTTGTTCTATACAAATTGCTCGGATTTTCATTTGTTCCGGTGGGGGGGTTTTTCCATGTTTATGATGTTATTGTTTTCGTGGTTGTCGGATAACAAAAGGACGAACCGACGATCGACTTTGAATGAATGGATTGCCCAAAGTCGCACATTGAATGGCTGCAGAGTTTGAAATTCACCAACAATGTGGCTACGGGTATGTTGAATGCGAACTGATGGAGGAGAAGATGGCAAACAAAATTTGGTATACGTATAGCTACCTACCGGAGTTGGGTAGAAAAGTCCACTTAACATATTGCTTGTTGAGGAGAGGACATTGAATTCATTCAAACTACGTGGCAGAGATGTTTCAAGGCTCTTCCAGAAGCAGAAAGTGCGCAAATTGTGGATCCGTTCTCAGCAAAGAATCGCCTCTCACTGACAAACCAAAAACTGTCCAACGATGTCAAATCGCTACAATAAGCAGTCGACAGTTGTACCGGACAAACGCATCAATATTGGTGTAGACTGTAGAGTCGCACTTTTAATTTTCTATTGATAATAGACAGCCTCCCGCAGATCAGGTAGAGAACTGTTTGTTGCTGTGGCTTATAGCCAAATGCTAAGGTTTATCTGATACTGAACTTCATTAATTGCTGCCTTGTGAAACTAATACGTCAATCAATCTTGTGGCAACTACTTTCGCTATCCCTTGTACAAAGAAAATGTAAAAACTTTGAAAGATTAAGCGGAAACTTGGGCAAGCTTCAAACAGGAAATTTATCTCTGTGACTGCTGTGTGTGTACATATTTTTCGAAAGGCTTTCATTTCGACTTCCGCTGACTCTATGTAATAATAATAATAATAATAGTTGCGCCAGGTCTGTAGGGACCCAGGGCCTAGCTTCTTCCGGTTCCGGTTCCAAACGGGCCGATTGAGAAGCTCTTTCATGACAGTTATACTCTCGGATGTTTGTCAGACGTTCGCGAGAGGTGTCGCAGTGAAAAAAACCTCGAGTTGGAATTTGGGTTTTTGCGGGATTCGAACCGGGACCCCTCGCTTAGTAGTCCAACATACTAACCACTAAGCCACTGCGACCACTCACTCTATGTACCTATAATAAAAGTGTTTGCGCATTGCGTCTCTTCATCGCTGGCAAAGAGAGCAGGTGTCAAACTGGTTATTGGCTGGAAAAACTCTTCTTCATTTGAAGAATTAGCTTCTTAAAAAACGACCGTTATAGCCTTTTCTTCGTTGGAAGTAGCTCTTCTTCTTTTTCGAAAAATATTTCGAAATTAATACTTGTTTTTCAAAAATGTGCGCAATCCAACCTCTATGTTCATCGTTTGATGTTTGCCAACTCGTTTCAACTGCTAGAAGTTAGATTAGATTAGATTAAATGCGGGAGAGCCTACGAGGGGCTCTGGCACTGCGGCTACTTAGAGGAGCCTATTGTGCCTTCCCTTATAGTTCCTAGAGCCATCTTTTTACTCCAGAGGCAGTCAGGAAGACAAGTATCTTCTCTGGGTGTATATCAGCAAGGGATGCTGGATTAACGAATTCATCCCCTAGGATGTCTTTCCTAAGACGATAAAGAGCCGGGCAGTCCGTGAGTATGTGGAGAGAGGACTCGTCACTCTCAAGACAGAGTCTGCAGATTTGATCCGGTGAGACACCAATGCGGTGAAGGTGTTTTTTCACTAGACCGTGGCCACTTATTATTCCTGTTAGGATTCTCAGGTTGTTTTTGTCCAGATTAATTAGAAACTGGGGGAATGTTTGGGAAAAATTTTTTGGTGCAATTCTGTCCAACTGTGTTTTGCCAGATCTCGTTTGATTCGGTATGAGCCAGGATCCTAGTGTAGTTCCTGAAGAGGTTTTTACTGACTCCGCAGAAGGGTTCAGGTCCAATAAGTGGAGAGGATGCTCCTATTTTAGCCAGTGAGTCAGCTGATTCATTGCCCTCAAATCCTCTATGTTCTGGGATCCAGTGGAGGATGACTAGGTTTTTCTTACAAAGTTCATAGATGATAGTGAATGTTTCTAGGATTAGTTTGGAAGTTGGTATTATTACACTTTTGAAAAGCGAAATAGGGCAAATATTTAGAAGTTGGTCTTATTTCACATAGCCTTATTTCACGGCCCCGTATTTCCTTCGTTGGACATTTTGAAATCACTTCTGTTTACTCATTTTTTTGTTTGAAAATATTTCGAACTTGTTTTTTTTCGAAAGCGATTTTTTTTAAGCTGTATTTCGAAAAAAATTGCTGTCCTTTTGCTTCGTCGTCTTTTTCGAAATAGGCGGCAAGCCAGTGCAACTTCGTTCGAAAAACGAAGTGTTCCGAAAACTCGATTCATTTCTGGGGGGATAATAATAACTGAGATAGTCTTTTTTCCACTACCATAATTTGCTACTTGTTTACCAACCGAATGTATATATACTTCGGTTCGATTTCGAAAATATTTTTATTATTCTTTTATTCTTTCTTTTATTAGCATAACAATAAAATCGTAAGCTCATAAATGAAATCCAACCGGACCCTCACAAAATACACTATACAATACAACTCTGTTGGCGATTGGCACAGATTTCTTAGAAAAGTCATACAAATTGCAATTAAAAACCAACTGTTTTCGGTGAACATATTTTTTTATTTATTAACCATATCTAAAGATGCTGATGACGCACACAACAATACACGATATTTAAGAATCTACAGATTAGAAAGTCGGGTAAATGGTTTCTAAGTAATACAATATATAACCCATCAATATAATTGAGACGAGAAACACAAACTCCAGATCGTAATCCATAGCCAGGTACATGATGTACATGCTGATGAGAAGCGTCAAGTCTAACCGTGACCGGAAATCTGTAAACGGAAATCAGAATGAGTACGAAGCCACCTGGCGAGATTCAAAAAACACTCTCACTTTATTTGGCAGTTTAATATCTTACAACCGATAGATGCTAAGCTATTGATATGTAAAACTTCTAAATCGTAGACCGTTCGCTGTTAAGCTCCGCTATTTACTGAACCCGAGCTTGCAGTTGGTATGCCCGCAATAACTGATTGACGACAATCGTTCCTTGATATTATTGGCACATTCGAACACAGATGTTAATTACACAATGTTTTTGTTTTTGAGGAGCAACAACTGCATCCGGACGTAGGAGTGGATTTTGTTCTGTTTTGAAATTCTCAATAGTCTAAAAACAATATGCGTAGAACATTCGCGTAGGTAATTCCATTGTCCGTTGAAAAACTGTGGGGATAATTTTGGAAAACTATCAAGTCCTCGTGCGTCATACACAATCTCCTGCAATACACCCACAATAAGATGCGTTATGCATATAATGTTTTCCAACAGAGAATATGTGGGTTGATTGTCATTAATGGTGACCACTTCGACCAAAGCATTCGGTTTCTCAAGCAATTTGTTTGGAACAGATTTTTAAGAATAACCTTGTTGCTACCATGTCGGTCAGTCCATCATATTGATGAAGTACGTGTAGAATAATATTGCCAATCTACAGAAGTCCGCATTATTCTAAGGTAATTTGTTTGGTCCCACACTTTACTTTGCAATACTCTTTGTGGGCCTCAATAACGAAATCATCTTCAACATTCAAGCATTCTGATGGTCACAATGGGAATGGGTAGTTTTTGGATCGTAAATTTCGCCATAGTGCGAGTTCGTAAAATCTAGCCTATGGGCACTAATCATGATTGCAGCGGCAAATACTGTTGCACACTCCAAAAATAGAACAAACTCTTAGGAAGGCGCTTCAATATTCAGCATGCATCACATCAGCGCCATCTGTTATTTACTGCACGTAAAATGTTTTCTTTAGGTCTAACCAGAGACAATTCTGATACCCTCAACTCGCCATTCTCTTGCCGCTGGCAACCTCAATTTATTTTTCAAATTCGCCATTTTATTTTCCTATGTCAATTTAGAATCGGTGTGACAAGCAAAAATATAAAATAAGTGCTGCCAACCGTGGGGGAATGTGATAGAGTTCGGAAATACCACATTGTATAACATTACTGAATGCTATTGGTTATTTTTTACATATTTTTAAAAGGCGAATAATATAATTTGTTTGGTAAATAAAACTATTCAAATGAGATGTTTTATATACTAGAAACATATTTGGACAAATATCTAATATCGATTCTGAGTAAATTTTTCTTAAATAGATGAAGAAAAATAGCTCAAAATGTTTTTATTTTCACTCAACCAATCTTCATTGTTGATTTTTGGTAAATAATTTAAATCAAAAATACTATCCACACGTAACGAATAATTTCAAATTTAACATATAAAATTCTATGAACGCTTCTAGCGGCTTTTGCCTACAGCCGGCAGTGGTTGATAATTTTCTGACAGTATGTTAGCGAGCCGGAATTTTTGAAGTTTCGTGACATTTGTCAATAGGAATTTCTATGTATCAATACTAGCGCACCAAATCGGTGACACTCTGTAAAAATATAAAAATCAAAGTTTTAGGCTAAGTGACGGAAAATCGGCCGAAGTTGTAGGCCTCAGTATTGTCTCTATGGGTCTAACATCTCCCAACTAGCAGTTTGTGTGAATTCCTATATTTGCTGAAACAACCCTGCACTTGCAGCTGATTTATGACGCAAGTACCAAACCAAGTCGTCTTTTCTCTTGTAATTGAAACAGTTTGCTGCCGAATTAGAACTCCAGCCGTGTATAACTACGCTCTACTTGACACTTCGAGACTCGCAATAGTTGTTGCAATTGCGTGCTGAAAATCCTACTTTACTTTGCCTTGCTGAGATCGAAGCTCAAGAAAACACGACTAATATATTTAATAGTCTGAATTATTATTTAAATTCATGTTTAAAATAATATTGCTAAAAACAAGTTCTTTATTATAAACAGAAAAAAAGTAATCAATTCGACACTAGCTGTCATTTGAAATGTTGAAGTTTCAGTGGGAAGGGCTGCCGTTTTATAATTTCGTTGGGGAGTATTGTAGAATATTTTTGGGGAGTACCGGGGAGTACGGAACAAAATCCAAGAAATATATTTTTAACCGACTGTACACAGGGAGGATTATGTGTTTCGTGCGTATCCTATGTACGTTCCTACGGGACGCCCTGTAGCCCAAACGGCTAAACCGATTTTAAAGAGTGAGGTTTCATTAAATTGGTATTCTTCCCCGGAGTGTCATAGGCTAAACATATTATAAAAATATTAATTATAAAAAAAAAAAAAAAAAATTCACACAAATGTCTGAGATATTCAATACACTGGAACTGTGAAATAAATTACTTTCTAATGTATTCACAATTGCGGTATTGTGGAGTGTCTGCATTTAGTCATGAATTAATTTATTTTAAATTAAATATTATTATTTTTATCACAAACATATCGAACAATACATTTGCGATCGACATGAAATAGAAGTGCTTTAAAGATTTTGGTAAAGTGATCCAGCCATAGGAGTATGCTGACAAATAAATGTAATGCACTCCATTCACAAAAGACACGGTTTAATACTTTTTTTTGTAAATCTACAGACATTTGACACATTCCATATAATTTTTAATTGTTTTACTTCCTAATAAGAAATTTTAAACTTTAAATCTTACGGGAGTTCACTATTGCGAAATTAGTATGGAAATATATTTTTGCTCCAAAAACTTATTTAAATAAAAAAGTTAATTTGGAAAACCAAAAAACCCGACTGATTGTAAAAAGGATTTAAAAAGATAAAAACAAGACACTTTCAAGAATAACTAATTGGTAGTCGGAAGCTGCGCATATTTTTGTCAGATTGTGTAGGCAATTGGGACGGGTTGCCAGCCTGTGACGGCTATGTAATTTTTGTGGCGTTATATTGTACATGGCTCCTTGAAGTAAAAAGAACTTCGTTAATCAGTTGGTTTAACGCCGTTTCAACATCAACCCGTCCTTATTGGAAAAAACTTAAATAATGGCAGAAGAAAAGGAATTTCAAGGATCCGCAAGTATTTTGTTCGGCACGAATGTAACAACATCAAAAATGAAAAAATATCTTAACAAAACATCCAGAAAGTAAAATTTGTTTTGCAATTTACTGGGTAGAGAAATGTCGAGGCATGTGAAAATAGTTAAATCCGAAATTAAAAATAGGAGTACAATTTATCTTTGAGGAGTACGGGAGTACGGTGGACTAAAAAGGAGTACAATACTCCTATTGTAGTACGTTCGGCAGCGCTCGAACGGCTGGAAACTGGATTTCGAAATTTTTGTTTCCGAAATGTTGAAATTAGGTGCGGTGTAAATGTACTATAAAGCGCCCGTCGACGGAGTTAAATCGATTTCACATTGGAAGGGAAAACCAATCCCTTCGTTGCGTAAGTATATTATAATACTGCTCGCTTGCGGATAAAGCAGTTCGGTAAAATTTTGAACAGTTGATTTGTGAATCTGTATGAAGGTTGATTGTGAATTGAGTTCATAGAAGTTAACCGACCGACGCACTGTGGTAAAGCGCCGAACAAAGCTTCAACTTTGTAAAACTTCTGCAATTTGATAGTCAAGAAACAACATTGGGGCCAAAATAAGCTACATCCATTAAAAGTATATTCGCAATTAATTTCCAGTAACTGTAAGCGCTGGCCGCATGTTTGACTATTTTTTATTTTTCGATTTAATAAAATTATGATAGTAATAAAGTCAATTTCCAATTGTGCATATATCTACCGATAACCTACCAATTCGAATCGCTGCTTTGAATGCATAACAAATCTATTACATTTTCACGCTTAACTTCCTCCCTAGCGGTATCCCTGATACTCTATCGATACAGATAACAGATACCATCGAAATAAAGCTCTACTTTTTGCCAGGTGTTTCGATTCTCGAATCGTACTACAATCGAATCGACTTTATTGCGTGAGTATTGGTTTTAAGTCCATCGCGCATCACCGTCACCCTTCACCCACCGTCAGTTAAAAGCACGCATTAATTTCAACTCACCAGAAAGCAAGCAGTGTGAGTAAATATTTCGAGGAGCTTCCTTCCAAAAGCATTCACCATCGGGTAGTTTTTATTTTTTTTTCTCGTTACGAGTACACGATAATTGTATGTATAATTCTTTTCACATTGGTGCGCCGTGTTTTGTTTAAATTCTTGTACGCTTTGCCTATCCAACTATTTCCTACGAATTTGTGTCGATTTCAAGGGATTGCAACTATTTTTGCTTTGAAATGTTTAACTAAACAGCGAGTGACATCTTCCTCACAAATTCGTTTATTTCTCCCCACAAAAATCCATTCAAAACTCGAATTTCCTTGCTGCAAGAATGGATTGTGCGTTAGGCATAAAAAATATAAATATTTGGAAGGCGACATTACAAATTTGAGTGCCCGTCGCGTCGGCGCCGTATATTCTTTCTTCTGTTGTGTACATTTTCTGAGAAAAAAAAGCC
Source organism: Cheilosia vernalis (assembly GCA_949126925.1). NCBI lineage: Eukaryota > Metazoa > Arthropoda > Insecta > Diptera > Syrphidae > Cheilosia > Cheilosia vernalis. The sequence goes on from OX421363.1 coordinate 16,022,763, forward strand.
CTTTTCCATTATTGATTATGTTTCATTGCATTTTCTGCTGTGACACTTGGAAGCTCGTCGGATTAAAATGTGTCCGATTATTCTTCCAAAAATTATAAAACTTGCTAGTGAGAAATATTTTTTTTTCGAAAGAAATTTGTGCAACAAAAAGATTAACTGTCGTACCTATAATGGGGATGGTAATTTTGGCGTCGTCATCTCATAAGTGTTGAATTGACGTTTATGGAAATGTTGACACTCAATGAAGTCCAAACGAAATGGGCTTCGGTACAGAACCCTCAGGCTTAACGTACCTGCACGACACGAATGCACATACAAAAATAAAAAACGCTAAAATAAACCTAAGCTGCCACTTTTTTTTTTCCAATGAAAGAAAATATTCTGTTTTATTAATGTTGACACTTCGAGTGACATTATTTCTATTATAATATGCTTTAATTTTTTGCAGGTAAACGCCTTCGAAATGATTATGGTCTTCATCTTTCTCATCGTAGTCTTGGTTGAACTATTCGACGTAGTCAGAAGTACCGAAAATGAAACCGTACTGAAGGTCTTTAGTTCAGTCATTGGAGTTATCTTATTCTTCGTACTATTGACAATTCGTACTTATTTTGACTTTTAACAACACTTGAATGTATATAACTTGATCGTTCATTCTAAATTGCATTAAATTTAAATGTATTGACAAATATTTTCGATTTTATTAGTGTTCTTATTTACTACTAATTTTCAGCGCATAGTCAACGTCACTTTTCTCAGCAGTGCTATTGTTCAGTGTCACTATTCAAATCACAGCCAGTGAAGTATTTACCGGCATCCCTGTAAAATTGTGGCGAAAAATAACTTTCTTTCTTCTTATGGTTGTTTTATTCGTTATTTCGACTGATATCTATTTGTACTGCCCTTTCTAAAAACCTCAAAGGAAAATATAAGATCAGTGGACAAGTCCTTGCAAAAAGGAACGCATTTGATTTTTCTGACAACATTTATAAATATATCGATATTCGATAACTTGACAAAAAAGCTGCGTACCTATTTCGATTTCAGGAACAAATCAAACGTTTAGGAAATATGAAATCGTAGCAGGAGCCACTGAACGTTCAATTATTCAAAAGCTAGCTGCAGTCGGTGTCGGTCAATTTCTATCTTAAGGGAAAGTCCCAAATAAACTTGGCGGTAATTGTTTGGTTTTTTATTGTCGTCTTAATAATTTTTAAAATGGTATTCACATTTGTTCGTGTAGTGCATTTATTTTTCCAATTTGAATTCTTAGTTATATTTTTTGGATTTGTTTTTATTTCTGGCGTGTGTCTAGTGTCCTTCTTTTTGCAATGATAGTTCAATTTCAAGCAAAGCTTACGATTGTAGAAGGAGTAAAAATATATTTGGAATTTTGCATTGCAGTTGTGTGAGGATTTTCTATTCTGAGAAATTTACAAATACGTAGCTACATCCGCTGTTAAGGCTTACTTCCATTTAAAGTAATTTCTTAAATTTCTCAGCAACACACGCATCTCGTTGCTGGCTATTCAGTTTCAGTTGGTGATAATCAAAATTGGTTCGAGAAATTTCCGGAACAAAGCAGCCGACTGTTAACTGGTAAAAGAAAAGCTTGTTTTTAGTTCTAGATAATAATTGCGAGCGTACTTGACATGCGTCGTCGTCGTGTAATTTTCCATGGGATATTTCAACTTTCAAGTAAATTTTAGTCCTAAATGAGTAAATACAAATCTAAGGAAATCCCAAGCCAGGACGCTGTGAAATTGCATTTTTCCTTTATCAAGAATTTTATTGCTGATTTTATGGTTTATTTTGTTGAACCACATTTGGTTTGGAAACTGCGAGAACTGTGCGCATCATACCACGGGAAACTGCTGCAGTTTTTTTGTTTTTTTCTCAGTGTATTTCATGGAACTTTGTGACGAAGTTCATTAACGTTTTTCGAGCGGTCAAGTGGAATACTACAATAACTGTTTTACCAGTTGTTGTTCACAAAAGGGGCGCTTTTGTTCTCACTCGATTTTAGTTTCTTTCGACGGGATTTCGCATGCCGCAGTTGACAAGTTTTCCAGACAAATGTAATAGGATTTTTTTTTCTTAAATTTTAAAGACGGCTACGTTTGTGTTAATGAACCTGTGTGAAAAACCATTTTAAGCATTTACACTAAATGTTGTGTATGTAAGTCAGAATGTATATTTTTATGTCCGAGATTTCGCCATTGCCAATTTTTTTATTTAACGTTGGCAATGAGCTGCGATGCCAGGCTGAATTTCTCGAACTCACAATGGCGGAATTTTCAAAATAAAACTGCCCAAAATATTTACTTTGAAGGTGAAAAAATATTATCATAGTAAAAACAATGAGCCTTATCAATAAACATTTTTAGTTTTGACATTTTAGCAGTTCACAGTGGATATATTTTCCATACATTTTTTTGCAATTGTGAGCTTCCGTAAATCTAAAGCCGAGACTAAAATTGGATACAAGTACGACGAAATGTCAGTGCGGTTTACTAATAACAAATTTTGGTCTCGACTTTAGATTTACGGAAGCTTACAATTGCAAAATTTGTATGGCAAATATAGCCAGGATGAACTACACATATTTTAAGTCGCAATTAAAAATTTGTTTGGTAAGGCGCAGTTACATTTCATTAGAAAGTTTTCAGTTACCCTACACGAACCCATATAAATGTGAATACCTGTCTGGGAATTATTTTACTTCTTCCTGAAAATTAAATTTCATCCAACTTGAGAAGGTACAATTCAAAAAAGTATCCAACATTCGTCTTCAGGTCACAATGGTGACATTTTTAATACAAACGAGCCATTGTGACCTAAATTTAGTTTTTAAAAGGCATACAATTTTTATTTTTTATTTATTTTTTTACACTTTTGTTTGAATTTGCAGACGTTTTTCGTTTCTTTTTCACAGATTTAAACGTATTTTCTTAAAGAAAGCTCGAAAATGGTGATGGTAATTTTTGCCATAAGCCTTGCGCTTTTCTTACTCTATTTGATGTTTATCGCAAACGATGAAGAGTTCATACTATTGTTCTGTTCAACAATTTTTATGTGCGTGCTTTACGGCATACTATATTTGCTACATGGCTTCACTCACTACGAATTGGATGATTGAAAACAGCACGCTCTTCAGCACACACACAAAACTCCACGAATGGATTAAAATACTTCATTGTACCAATGTACTTATTTTTATATACTTAAAAATTGCATTCCACGTTAATTCATAAAATGTATTGACAAGAATTTTGCTTTTTTATTGGTTTGGTTTGTTTTTATGGCGATGGGCGTTTTTTTCCAACAGGGCTGCTACTGTTTCTTTTTCATTTTGGCGGACATTTTAAATTAAGACGGTTTTGAATTTAGCAAAAGCCTGGCTTCTTTTGTGAATGAAAAGCCGAATGCGAAAGCCCCGAAAGTTGGGGTTGGTTTTACAAATATAACCAAGTGGAGCCGACTTCTATGAAAGTCTGACTCGATTTGGCCTGAAAGGGAATGGGCATACTGCAAATGAACACAGGCAACAAATTTGGGAATAATAAGTGGTTATAGGTCGTGGGAATTTTGAGCCTCAATTAGAGCTTAACTGAAAACTTGTTGCTTTGAATTTTTAATTGCATCTCGGTCGGGGACATTTGCCCTTTTAAAGGGGATCTCCAACCTTGAACAGAGTTAAAAAGGAGACTCTTTACTTTGAACTTGGTGCTTCTAGGTCGGAGACATTTTACAATTTTCAGAAAACTTTCAGCGTATTTTAGAATTTGATGGGAAACCTTTTGCTTGCAATTATTGGACGTTTATGGGTTTCTAAACCTTTCCCCGAATCGATATTTATGAGTTTTTTGAATGTTTCTGAGCTTACAAGTATAATATTATTTTATATTGCACTCAACCACTCCTCAGGAGCAGCCATCATCTTTCTCTGATTTGCTCCTGCCCATGCTCTTGCATTTATCATAATGGTTACCAATCACCACAATCTTTTCCACCCACAACGAAGGGTTGAACTTCAAACGCAACGACATATATCTATACAAAAACCATTATGTACTCGTGTATCTCATAACAAAACAACGCAGACAAACAGCTACGAAGCGATGGGGAAAAAAGGATACAACTGCTTAAATAATACACAAAGAGCATTGGATAATAGCCATAAACAACAAGCTTACCCTCATCAATTTGCCTAATTCTTTGGTGTGTATTATCATCGTCGTCATTGGCATCATCATCATCAACTTCATCCCTATTAGTATAATCATGATGGCAAAAAAAAATTAAAACAGAACTCAAATGCCATGGTATTGGATGCGGACCAACTGACAAAGACTGAGACGGTTGAAGTTCCACCCAGCTAATTTGTGTTGTACTCTCATTCCTCAAGAGGATGTTCCTATGTAATTTCGAAATTACCTATTTTGCATATTTATGCAGGGGTTGTTGGGGTATAGTAGTAAATCGAGGGCTGGTATTACCAACCGTAAAATAACTTCTGACTTGTTGTTGTCTTCCTTTTAATTATTTTTCTCTCGCGCAAGTGATTTGCGAAACGATGACGTACCGAGCGAGAGTCGTCTTTATTAATTCACGAATGTGAGTGCGCCTAATCGACTTGTGTCAAAGCATCTGAGACCAATTCAATTTGAATGTCAAGTTTAAAGTTTGCTCGAGACCGTTGTATTGTTCATTTCTTTTTATTATAACGAGGGTTAAATTGTTATCCTTATTTGAAAATTGCAATATTGAATTAAAAGCGGATGTTTTTTTTTCTATCTAGGTATGTACGATGAGCTTGGATTCGTTGTCGGTAAAGTAGTTTGAAACTGCGAACGGCGAGCGGGTTTTTGGTAAGTCTGTATAGCTATAACATTGTAGGGGCCAAAATATCCGATTCCTTCGGTTTCTCATCTCATTTCGTAAGAAGATTACAATTTCTGCTTTCCTTATTCAAGTTGATTGAGGTCTTTTCCCTTCCTCTGAAGACTGATCTCAAAATGGCTTTGATCGATTGGCTAATGTTTGTTGCGATAACGACCACGACTACGACCGTCCAACAACTAAAGGGTCATTAATGTTTGGGTTTCGTGTGTAAAGCGAAATAAAACACACACAACGATACATTTTTGTTTGGAAATTTTATTTCGTTTTATAGTCTGGACTTTCCGATTAAGCTTGAAAAAAAATCATTCATGTGGCAGCCTCGAGAAGGTTCGCAGCGTGCGATTCTTTTGAGGGCGGTATATCGGCCATAACTTGAGTAATGTTGGTTTTCAATGCGTCTAGAGTTCGGGGATGATTCGCGTGAGCACGGTGTTTTGCGTAGTCCCACAGATCTTGTTGGCCAGTTGACGTCGCCAAAACGTGAAATTACGCGACAAGGAAACTTCTCACGCAACAAAGCTATAATTGGTCGTGTTGTGTGGCTTGGAATCACATATCGTCCAGGAATTGACTGTAACCGTCTGCCCTCTTCAAATTTCTTCACTAACGATTGCTTGCTTAGTCGGTCGATTATGACAACCATCGCATAAAGCACGAAAAGAGTGGCTACGTTTGAATCACCACTTTTGTAGAATGTTTTAATGATTTTAACGCGTTGTTCGATTGATAAGCGATCCATTATGGTAAATGGCGTTTCAACTACTATTATGATACTTCAAATGACAGCTGAGTGCGACAGGTGTCAAATGACAGTGCTACAAACTTGAAACCTCGAAATGAATGACCCTGATCTTTGGACTAAAAACAACTCTTTCTCTGAAGTAGCTCCGCGCCATACTGAGTCTGCTTCAGATTATTCTAAAAGGTACCCCCCATCAGTCGGGAAAGGCATTTTCATTAATATTCATTGGACAGAGGTGTACAACCCCAACTATCCATCTCCTAAGTACAATATTGCATAAATTGTATGCAGCCTCTAACAAAGGCCGCGACACAAACTATAAACATTGCGACCCTTTCAATTCGCCCAAACTGTCAAACTCATGTGTGTGTCCTCTCGAACAACAAACAAAACTACTCTGCATACTCACATTCGAAATTCTAATTCAATTCTATAAATGAAGTCCTTTCAATGGATCGCCTCTCATTCGGCGAAAGTGCGAACATTTGTGGATGGGAGGACGACGGTCGTCGTCCATTCGCAGCGGGTAATATTTAGTTGTTGAGAATCTATAATTAAGCAGGAAACAGCACTATGCGGGATAGTACGGAAATATGATTAGACCCTCCCAATTATTTATATCCTTGTACAGGCTCACATGTATCCTTTTCGGAGTTTAATCACCCAATTGTATTAACATTGTCATGACATTTTATGTCTGCCGAGATGTTACGCATAATAATCAGAATTGTCGTCGTCGTCCTCATCATCATCGTTGTGGTTGTCATCATTCCTTCAACCACTAAGCCGACAAGAAAGCAAGCTAATTCCTTTACCTCGGGGGGGGTGAGTGGGGGATTGTGGCCTTCATCTACCAACCGCTCGTAAACATAACCTCAAGGAAATTGCGAAAATCAAGTGATGGAAAATAGTTTCCTCGAAAATGTAATCGTTATTCTACTTCTTCCTTCAAGCCATAATCATCTCTCATCATTGGCATCCTTGCACACTCGCACACAGCCGTACCCACACACTAGTACGAGATGAATAATAGAAGGCATTGCCGGCACGTTTACGTTTGCGGCAAATACATGTAATATCTCCTCCTCTCAGTCACCCGTGGCCGTGTCCATGTGATGCCAAAAATCCAATCGATTCAGCAGAAAATTGCTTGCGCTGTCAATGCTGTTGCGCTGCTGTCTTTCATCATTCCTCCCATGAGAGGTAATGTAGATGACAGATTGACAACGATGATTTTTTTTTTTTCTCTCATATTTTCCACAGAAAAACTAAAGGAAACCTTTACCTTAATTACTGCAGATACGATACAACACGAGACGAGACGCGACACCCTCATCCGTATACAACAGGTCCCCAAGGTACAATATCGTATCAATTTTTATTCCTTGCGTTCTTCTCGTTTTTATGCGATTTTCATCGACAGTCTTTTGTGTGCACGTTGGCTTTGAAATTTGATTAGCAAATTTGATAGAAATGGAAAAAAAATTGAAAAGAATTATGCCAGGGGACGGGGAGGGAGAGCAACACAAGACTCACTGGCATCCCTGTGGTATGCGGGGAAGTTTGGCGGCGCCACAGTGGGACCTATCTAATAACATTTAAAAAAGAGATTTACACATTTGTCATGCTTCGGGACTTGCCTCGAGGAGGGCCGGTCAAATTCAATTCCTGCCTCTGAAATGTAATAAATAAATTTAATTTTTTTGTTTATTTTTTTGTTATGGGGGGGGTTTCTTAAAACTTTCACGAGTATTGTTTTGCATTTGTTGGGGAATTTTGTTCGTTTTTTGCTTTTTTTTTCAGCAGCACTTAAACAATACAAAAAGTGTCTAGTATGCTTGCAGGATCATTTGTCGGTAGATTTTCTTTATTTATTTTCTTATACGAGTAGGTACGCTCCGTCATCAGGCGGAGGTGCTCTTTAAAACTAGGCCAATCCCTTCAAAATTCAGCTCGACGCAATAACTCGTCATACTCGTAATGGGAAAATAGTTTGAATTTACCACTCTAGCGGTTTTGTCCAAAGTTCGAAAGTTTTCGCACAACTTCTGACTGTCGGCATGTTTGTTCGAATTCAAAATTACTCCATCGTGATGGGTGCGGTGCATCGGAGGAGAAAAATTGGTAGCGGCAAATATTTAGACAGTGAAATTCTCCCGATCTGTGTTCGTGGGACGGACTTCGAACAGTTGGGGTGTGGTAGCGCTGTGAACTTGCCATGTGAAATGTTGGCCCGCTTTTCTTGGGTCAAATATTTACGTTGTGACACTGCAGTGATGTATCAACATTTTCCACTCTTAATTTTTGGTATATCGATTACATAGAAGTAGAACATTTTCTGATATGTAGCTAGGCCATCTTTGCCAAATTAAGTAACTTGTTCGCCTCCGAAATGACTTATCTGTAAAAGTGACTCTGCGGTCCTACAAACAAAATTGATATTCAATTTAATCTTGTCACTGAGTGACCCTGGCACACAAAGTTCAGTAAGTAATAGTTATGTGAGATGCAGACCCACCAAAAATGATCTTAGACGAAAAATCGACTTTGGGCAGTCAAACTGCAATTACAACCACTGCCACGCCTACTTTATTATTACTTGTAGCACCTCAGAATAGTTAAAGTCCATTTATAATATACATATCCCGCTACCCCACCGCCGTTCATCCGGTTGTCGTGTCCTCCTTTGGCTTTACAACCCGCAGAACTACAGCTGGCACTCATAACAAACGGCAAATTCCATATTCTTGTCTTTTATTCATCCGGCCGCTTTTCCTTTTTCGCTGCCTCCCCGCCACTGGCATTCATTCATGATGATGATGATGATGATGCCAGTTTGACGCATGTGTACTCTGCGTATGTGTGTTTGCCTTCCATTGATGCGATCGCTCGAGAAACTCAATGAAATTCACCAAAAGAACAACAATTAAAATAAACAAGACGGCGCGCGGCGGACGCCCATCTAGCAAAGCGCACTACATTCTTCTTTTTTTTTGCCTTTTCCTCCCGAAATAAAAAAAAAATCAGAATTCGCACGCAAAATCCAAAAAAAAACACGCACACACAATCCTTTTAATTTTAGAATTTTACAATTCTAAAGCGAAACAGCGAGTGCTATGGTGACTTACTCCATCCTCGCGAAGACCTCCGAAGAGTGGGCGCGCGAAATTTCCACTATTGCGATATATGGGATGCAGCGGTGCGACGGCGGTTGTACTGTTTGCATTGTGGGCAATTAGTGACTTTATTTTGTCCCTGCATCCAGTAGTTGTCATCTCATCAAAACCACAAAGGAGACAAAACTGAAAAATATTATCGTTTTGACTTTGGTGTATGTTTTCCCGAGAAAAATACAGGAAAAGATGCTGCACGCACCGCACCCGCAGTTATTTTAAGAAGTTCGCGAACTTCACTTTATTATCTTTCGCTGAGTTTCATGTGTGACTTTTTGCGTTGCATTTTACAGAAGCAGAAATTCCCTTGACAGTCCGATGAGAAGTGGGCGCGAGGCCAACCGCTTTGCTAAAGTGGTTACTAATCGAAGACAGGTCAGGCCCTAGCTTTTTAATAAAAATTAAAAGTTAACTGAACCGATTTTTGATTTTGTCCACTATTTGCTGTGGACATAGGTATCCGCTGTCCTTATATGTTGTAGGGACCTTAACTTTGGGGACAAATAATCCCCGAATTTGAGGCGGAAACTCCACCAATCACCTCTTTGTCTTCTCTAGCCTGTGGCCGAACCAAGAATTGCACAGAAAGCTCAAAGCTAACTTTAAGCGAGGGCAGACAATGCAACGCACATTTATAGCTCCTACTTGCTTGCCATACTGATCATCATTTCTGTTTCTTTTAATTGTTTTCATAGATTGTTTGATAGATAGTCTTAAAAAGAAAAATGTCGCGATTGGGAGCTGGTAAAATTGACCTCTTCAACATCTCGGACGTTATACATTCAGATATGTTACGAACCAGTCTGAGGCTGCTGTGTCACATAATCCATAACGAATGCGCTTCTGCCTTAACTCGGCTTTATCGAAACATCTATAGCATTTTCACCTGTCAAGCCATTTGACAGATTGCACTTTGACACCTGTTTCAGTTACCACTGGCTCTGACTTAAATAGACGTACGGTGAAGTTCCAATTGGTTGAAATGACGTACACCCTAAAATGGAGAAAAAAAAATTGACAAAAGCAAAAGACTCAAACGCTCTATAGAAAAAGCGCTTTCATTCAGAACACAGCATTGGCTACCTCCCAATGTCCCAACAGACAACCGGTCCGAATATGCCAGTCCACTGTTGGGAGCAACATTGCATTTTAGATGACAGATGTACGAGTATACGTACCGGACCACGGCGTTACCATCCGTTTCGTTTGCGCATAATAAGCTCATTAATCAAATTAGCACAACAGACACAAAGCGCAACCCTATACCAGAGGTTTAGTTACCAGCTACAACACCGAACACCCCCCATAATGACAAAAAACAACAAAAAAAAAATTCAACCAGAGTGACGGGGCGAAAAAAAGACACGACTGTCTTTCCGCTCGTTATCCACAATTAAGTAAACAATCGGATGACAATGGTGTTAACATTGTTATCGCTCGCTTAACCCCGGACAAATATCGTTTTGTGAGTTTGAATTTGCCCAGCCTTATAGACATTGTGCCAGTGCGAATGCAAATGAAACCCGAATGACGATGCGAAAATAGTTTCAGGATGTGATTTATGATTGGTATCACACGGGTCGCACTCGTAGCGGAGGAGATGATCGTGCAAGTTTCACTTTTGTTCCTTTTGGTAAGCGCTCAGTGTCATCTCTTATGGTGTAATCTGTGTGTATGAGTGTGTGTGTTTTTCTGAATGAAAATCATATTCGAATTGATTTTTTCCCCGAGAGATTGAAGTAATCGTATTTGGGTCTGTTGTTGGGTGCGCGACGACGTGGACCGGAGCCGGAGCACCACACAGAATAGGAAAGGAAGACAGGGAGAGGAGTAAAGACACATTTCACAGTGACACTGGGTATATTTCATTCAGTTCTTTTGCACGAATGCATTTGGCAGCAGCAGCCAGCAGGATCGACAAAAGCGAAAGCGCTCTGCGTGGTGCTGATGGCGTGCGTAAGATATAATTAGCTCTCTCCTTGCTTGCGCGATCATAATTAAAACCATTATGACTTGGCCTGACTTGACTCTCCTTCTCAATATACGAGCATACATAATATTTGCAGTCAAGATATATTTTTATTATTAATTTGTTCATTGGCATCTTGTTTATTTTAATTAGCCAACACAATACTATCGACGCGCTGTATGTTGGGTGTCCTTTGACAAGCAAAAAACACGCACGAAAGCGCAACAAAAGAGACTCAACTCAACAACACAATAACCGATGTAAATTAAATTTAATAAATTATCGTGGCATGCAATTGGCAGCAGGCAATAACATATCGCTAGCTATATCTCTTGCATCGATTCGTGTGGAATGCAACCCAAGGGCCAAAGACAACACCAGCGAAGGATCTTTCAGAATTGAATTTATCGATACTGGCTGCGCGACAGCAACTGAGTGTGAGTGTGCTTTTTTGTTTTTGTTTGTTTGTGGGGACAATAGCGACAGTCTATGATGTGGGCACAGAGAGTGCGGATTCAATTGCTAAGTGATTGTCATTTGGTTTTGCAGTGATGTTTTTGGACGATGACACAATTCTGCGCGAATATCGCTGTAAAGGCTGATATTTCACTGTTTGACATGGCACAGCCGAGGGTAGAAAATATGAACATTTATTTAACAAAAAAACCTTCAAAGCGAGAAATTTATAATGGAAGCGACATCTCCACTATCCAAACTGACTCCCTCAGCGCTTTAAGTTGATTTTCCCCATCACAGACCTTAAAATTCCCCTTTTTCCCCATGTTTGGTAGTGACATTTCCCATGGATTCCCCACAATCCAAAATTTTTTAGTGAACTGACTGTTTCTTACAGATTTTTCACCCAAGTTCCAATACAAAAACTGAAATGCTGTTAGAATGAGCCTGTGCATATTAAATATGGCTCATTTTCATACCAGTCACAAGATTATAATGATTCGCGCTATTTGCGCACCAGGAATATATGTTTGGCATGTCAGTTACGTGGGTCTGCACACATGCGCAATAACATAGGATTCCGTTCAGCGATGTACCGAAGGAATTTTATAGCTGAGCCATTGCACACAAGAGGAAGCTCATTTTTGACAATGTCTATTGAATACGCAAAATCTGAAATCGCCTCAAATCGCAGAATCAACCACATTTATCGTCTTTTTGTTAGGAGTTTAATCATTATACTCGTATTTTTACGAATTTGCTTTCTAATTGTAATATTTTTTTTTTAAAATATTATTAATACCTTTTGCATTTGTACTGTTCTTAAGTAACGTCATTCAAAACTGTTCACTGTTATTAAAACACGGAATTTCCAATCATATTTTGATTTTGTAAAGATATGGTGCTGAAAAAGCAAGTTGAAAATACCCACCAATCGTAATAGGAATTTATGCAGCGTTTGGGAAAATTTTAAAAACTTCACTTTTACCCTAGTAGAAACTTTTTCTTAACTTACATGTTATTAAATTATTTTTGAAACACAGCTCCCAAAGATAGCTCCATGAATTCTGCTGTCAAAAATATGTTTGATATTTAAAAAAAACCTGAAATGTGAGTGGATGAGCATTTGTTGGTGCCTTAGATGAATAGAGTACAAGTAAAGCTATCTAAAAAGCCATACTTATTGTTATAAATTCATTTAAAAGTTGTTTGTTATTGAAGGTGCACGGAAATTGACCGTTTAGTTTGGAAAGTCTTTGTTAGATTATTTAGATTAAGGTCGTCCCCATCATTTATGATATCGGAAGTAGTCTCAAAATATGTATACAAATCTTGTGATTCAAATCTACAAAATTCTTGACGTCTCTGTTAAAAATGGCATGACTGACTTGGTCGTCGGAACTGTTTTTTTTTTTGTTTAACACAGCGTATGTGTGTTCTTCGCTTTCGCAATACCGATCTATACATCGCGCGGTCCGTCTGCTTCTTCATACGCACACCATACCAGAGACAATGGGTCGTATGAATAAAAACTAGCATTTGCTTTGAGCAAAAGGTTGTAGCAAAGTAAAAGCCCTTAGCAAATGCTTTGAATCGGTATGAATAAAAATATACTTTGCTAAAGTAAAGTCGAAAATTCGAACATAGCATTTACTTCGCTGTACGTGTACTTGCCTTGCAGTTCCTGTCAAACCTGACCAGTAAATTTGAATTTTTGAATTTTTCTTAAGATTCTATCGACTTTTGTGGAAATTGAAATTAAAAAAAATAAATACAGAAATATAAAATGCAATTTTTATCTTCAATTTCACCTGAAAATATGATTTTTGTTTGCCGAATAGCTTGTTGATACTTCCGTTCTACTTTAGGTGCCGGGAATCGTATCCGATATTGTTGGATATATTTATTTGTTTACAAACTAGACAAATAGTTACAAATAGTCGACCTAGATCTCCGCTATAATATACCTACCTTACAAATGATTCTGCCTAAATATTTTCATCTGAAAGAAATATTAGCTTCGCTTGAGACGAAACAACTGCTGCTTTTTCCGTATGTATTTCGTTGGTTTTCCTGTACAAACAGAATTCAACTTAACTATTAATAATATTTAGATTGTTTTATGTTGAAAAATGAGCATACAAAATATTTAGCAAAAGGTCTGAGTCAACAAAATAGCAGACTCAGAATTTGCATAGCATTTGCTTTGTCTGACAAGTTTTATTCATACCGATCTGAGTAAAAGGTCAGTGCCGCCGCCTTTCGAACATGTCAAAAGTTGGAACTAACTCAAATTGGTTTTTATTCATACGAAACGTAGCAAATGCTTCGATTTTGACATTTCTCTTGAGTAAAAGCAATTGCTACGTTTTATTCATACGACCCAATACGGAGACCACCAACTTCAGCCAATTTCCCGTTACTTAGCCTGCAAGCTATATCTTATCTCTACCTCTATAAAAGTGAACACATTTTTCTGTGTGTCCGCGAGTAGGGAGTAGGTATGTAACGAAACCTAAACAATAGGCGTTTTTCTTTTTTAGTTCAGAGCTGAGCACTGAACAGAGTTCGAGCATTATGAGCGCGCTCTGAACCATGCGTGCTCAGAGCGTTCAGAGGATGTTTTGTTTTTCCTGTTTTTTTTTTGTCCGTGGACATGTGCGTGTACATGTGTAATTGTGTACTCACCTTTTTACTCAGGATGCTCAGTCAATTTATTCTGAGCTCATAGAGCGCGCTCTGATCATGCTCTGAGCGAAAAAAGAAACACAAATTCGAGCTCTGAAGTGTATGAGCTAAAAAAGAAACACGAACTTTTTGTATAACAGTTCAGGTTGTGCTCTGAACTAAAAAATAAAAACGCCTAATATATATATTAATCGATTTGTCGTGAGTAGCGGTATTACATAGGATGGTTTTTAGTATCCTAAGACCGTTATTGGTCCTTTAAACCCATTTTATATGATTTTTTAACTAAACAAAGACCATTTTTTATGGTTTAAACACATATTACTACGAAATGGCCAAAACAAATTTGAATATGACTTCATTCTTCGATTAGTACACTTCCCGGTGAAGAGATTGATGTATCAATCATTATTCTCTGATTCGTATAACAGAAGTTATAAGCAAAAATGTAATTATTTGAGACTCACATATTCACAGATATGCGTGCGGATCAGGGCTGCCGCTTCATATTTCGTTGGGGAGTATAATACATTTTTTGGGGCGTACAGAACAAAATAAAAGTAATATATCTTTAGTCAATAGTTTTTCAATTGGGACAGGTCGCTTTAGACAGCCTATGGCGGCTATGTTGTTTTGGTGGCGTCTTTCTAATCTGATGCCGAAACACCACACCATAAGACTTTATTATCAAAATGAGTGTTCGTCAGTGCAATCAACAATCAGTTTGTTTAACACCGTTTAAACATCTACCTATCCTTAATGAATTTACAGGATCCGCAATTGTTTGTAACGACACGAATGTAACAAAATCAACAATGGCAAAAAAAAATCTTAATAAAACATCCAGAAAGTAAAATTAGTTTTGCAATTTACTGGATAGAGTAATGTCAAGGCATGTGAAAATACATAGTTAAATCCAAAATTAATAATAGGAGTGCAATTTGTCTTTGATGAGAACGGGAGTACAGCAGACGAAAAAGGAGTACAATACTCCTATTGTAGTACTTTCGGTAGCACTGGTGCGGACACGTTTATTAATTTTTTTTCTTCTCTCTTCTTTCTTTGTTCTAGGCATGTAGCTATTGTGTAGGTATAGTGTGAGTGTCTGGTTAATATTTTTTTAGTTTTTTGAAGTTATTACTTCTTTAGGCGCGCGTTGGACACTTTTTGGTGGGAAGAAATTAATGCATTCGCGTTACCTTTAAAACGACACCGCGTCATCGTTACCGAAAAACCGACACCGCGTCAACGTTACCGAGAAACCGACACCCGATAGGTGGCGCTGTTGTCGATTTTTTTGAGAAACTCAACCGATCTCAATAAAACTTTGTATGTGTTCATGTTTATATGCAGCTAGAAAGATAGGATAGTTTTGGACCCGATTGGTGGCGCTGTTGTAGATTTTTTGAGAAACTCAACCGATCTCAATGAAACTTTGTTTATGTGCATGGTTGTAAATTGCAATATGTATGTATAATTTTTGTAGATTCAAATTCATAAATTTCATTGGTATTTATTTCAAAGAATACCGATTAATTGTTAAGTTCAATATTTCATGTATGTATTTGTAAATGTACCTACGTTTTAAGCAATAGATTGCGATATTTTTATGTAAAATAAAATGCATTATTTTTCATGAACAATAGCGCTTTAAATGAAAGTGAAAATTGTAATATAATATTACAGTAGTAGTTTATAATAATTAATACAAAACACTTCATTTAAAAGTATTTCCAGACAATTCGAAAAATGCACACGTAATTGTTGAAGTAATAACTTCTGTCGGCACTCCCGGAGTGCCTGTCTTTTTTTTTTGCATTCAGCGATAAGATCATTGATTATCCAAGGGCTATGGTTACGTTTGTTGTGCATTGTTTCCGAATGGATTTTTTATATATTTGATCTACATAGTTTGCAAACCCTTTTCTTATACCTTATCAGCATCTTGTTCGTTAAAGAGGGCACAAGCGTGGAAACAATCAATTTCAACTGTTTCGTAGGTGCGTTTGTAATGGTTTCCGCCAATTTTCCATTTATCAGTTCGACATTTTCTCAAGCACTTCTAACTAGTGATAGTCGAGGTCGTTAAAAAGAAGAAGCGCATCTTTTTCAGTCCTTACATTGTAGGTACTCGTAGCAATCTACCCATAGGTCTTCACTTAATCGAAGCCAACTATCAGCATTGAAAAAGAAACGCTTCTGCAAAATCGAAACAATGTTTGAAAATAAACGAGAATTTGCGTCAATGGTACGAGTACATACAATAGCGCACATTCAAATAACATGCTCTGCCCAGTGTCTGGCTGCGTCCTACCGCCCGAATAGCAAAAACAGGCAATACCCAGAAGCGGGATGCCAAAGTATTCCCGCATTTAAATAATGCAGTTATTATTATTTATAATTAATTTAATTTGAACGTTTTTATTGCCGCCGCCACCACTGCCGCCTACCAGAACCGTCATTGTCACTACATCTTCGTCATCATCATCATCGCATCGTCGTGAAATTCGTGATAGTCGAAGAGCTCTAGCTAAGTGATGGTGCACATCTGAAAAAAAGTATGAATGAATTCGTAGTGGATACCTGATGTTATGGCTGCGGGGTAAGCCACTTCGAATACAGCTTCTGCGGCAACGATACGAAACAATTTCCATGCAACAGAGAAACTGTCACATTTTGCGCGCAGCTTCCTTTCGTCTTTTTGTCGTATTATGTTCGAAAATAGACGCGCCCGCTCTATGTCGTGCACTCTCTATTATGGACTCGACATTCATTTGTGCATTCTTTTGCATATGCGAAGGGCTGTATATTTTGCTTGGCAATGATTATTGTCTTCTCCGGTCTCGTGTTCATTCCTTTTTTTAAAGATGTGCGAAATATGATTTTAAGAGTGGGTACATTATTATTTTCGAAGCAAAAGATGTGCGCATATTTGCTCATTTTTAGTTTTTGTTTTAAACTCCACTAAAGAGTTCACGACATCCCTGGCTTGTGAAACGGAACTTTGTGACAGTAGATAATGGCGAATGTGACATGTCTGCAAATCGATGCAGAACAGTGAACAAAATTGTTGATTGTTGCAATAGCCGTCAGAATATGGGTACCTAGCAACAAATTATGGATGGGATTAGAGGCATAGGCGCATCCAAGACTGAAAACCTCCTAACCAGATAAAATTAAAGAAGACATTAATCGCTTTTAAATTTGGATCGGTGTTGAAGAAAATCGATCTATTCGCTCTCGCTTGACGCTTATCGTTGAGAACACCAACAAGCTCTTGGGATTGTTATTTTTAAACTCTTTTATTTGACGCTCTTCTTCGAAATGGGAAAACATTCTCAATAACAGCTAAACACTAATGGGATCGAGGAGTTAAAATATATCGCTTTTTCGTTGACCATCGTTGTTTGCAGATGGGCAACTATGGAATGATTTGTCATGTGCGTCGCGAACCAAGCCTCGTTATATCAGAAGACTTAGGTTAATTGTTGCAAGCTGAAAATCCAACGTTACTTTTCTTTGCTGAGTTCGGAGCTAAAAAAAAACAGGGGTATACTCAGAACAATACCACTTTTTGTATTTCAAAAACACATAAAGTGCACTTGCTTTTGTTAATTAATATTTTAGAGAGGCTTATAAAAATATCAGTGGACATTTTAAAATGCAATGTTATAAAATTTGCAAAAGAATATATCCATAATAAACATAAAGCTAAAATTTATCAGAAATACTTGGCAGTATGTGTATGACAGACCAAAATGTCATATGATTCGGTCCATTCTACCATTGAAATAAAAAAAAAAAAAGGTCTTCGTTCCTGCTGACTTTGTTCGAATAATTTAAAAGCCAGAAGTTCAGAACCATATCAAGTACGCTACCTAAGTCATGAGTTCTTCCTTAATTGCGGAGCGGCAATTAAGTATTACGAATCGATACGACCAGGGAAGAAAACTGGCGATCCTTGTGTGGTGAATATAAGGGCATTCAAATACACAGAATTTGGAACCGATTACAAACTTAATTTCGACAGTGATTGGAAATAGTTGCCCCAACGTTTCGACATCAATGGATCACGTATTGTTGAAAGACTCTATAATCAATCCTTAACAATTACAAAAAGTAAGATGGAAGATCTTCAGAGTTTGAAGAACCTTTTACCTAAAGACTATCACACCTTTTATGACCATCTGACTCATGAAGAATGATGCTCCAAACCATTTTTTTCTAACGTGTTATTTCCTAATTTTTTTAATTTCTTTTGGTCTAATAAATAAAAAACAGTTTCTTGGTTTTCTCATTATTGGTTTTAATGCAACAAACTCGTATCTCACATTTACGGTAACACGATTGTACTGGAACTCTTAATACCGTAACCTCGTATCTAAAAATTCTTCTCTTACCTGAAGTGAGGAATTGAATGTACAATTGAATCACCTGAAAAACACGTGTGTTGTAAGTTTTAATGAAATGACAATCACACATTTTGCTTAAAAATATTATATTACAAAATATGTAGTTTTACTTTCTACTGTAAGCATGGTGAAAGAGAGATACGAGGTTGAGAAAGAAAGGCGACGATATATTGTCTTTTTGTTAGGAGTCTAATCTAATCTCCTTTTTACGAATTAACTTTCCCAGAAAAATATTTATTTTTTTTTATGTATGAATAAAATTAGCATTTTTACTGTTCGTTTTCGGTGTTTACTCTTATTAAACCACATATTCCCAATCATATTTCGATTTTGTACAAATATGGTGTTAAATAAACGAAGTTGAAAACACAAACCAATTATAATATACATTTATGCATGTTCGGGAATATTTTCTAAGCTTCACGTTTGCCCTAGTGGAAACTTGTCCTTAACTTGCATGTTATTAACCTATTTTTGGAACAGCTCTCTAAGGTAGCTGCATGAATTCTGCTGTTTATTTGTTTTATTTGTTTATTTAATTTGATCGCTGTACAAAAAAAAAATATTTTTCATTAAAGAAAATTAAAAAAAACCTGAAATGTGAATGGATCAGTGATGCTAGTTTGGGGGTTTTCCTCCCAGACTTATTGTTTTTTTTTTTTGTCGACGGGGAGAAATTATGTAGGGGGAATTTTTTTTTTTTAATATATTTTACTTACGTTTCGTTACAAGTAGAGGCACTAGTATCCGGACGGTGTTAGTGTCCGGACACTATGCTGTTTAATTGAGAAAAATAGGTGCATCACAAATAAATAGTCTCAAACATCAACAAGAATACAATCCTTTATGTGTTAACAATATACATTCAAAGTTTCAAATCAATCATATGTATAATGTGAGACATAAACGGCCGTGTTGTGGCTGAGCTCCGAGAATATGGTTGAGTTGTCATTTTGCGTACAAAAAAAATAGTGGGAGCATTTGCAAAAAGTTATTCAATCAAATAGTATTTTTTAACTTATTCTTCTGGAAAATACTTTGTTTTCCTTTACATAGAACCCACTTTCATAATTAAGAAAAAAATATACAATAAAATTATTTTGTTGGCCTAATTTTTAGTGTCCGGATACTAAAACTAGAATTGAAGATCATTTTCAGTATCCAGACATACTGTTCATTTTCAGTATCCGGACAGTATGTGTAAGGAGATACGAATTCTTGTTTAAATGCTCCTAAACGATATCTATGTATGTTCCGAATGAGAGAGGGAAAGAGAATTGTGTTTTTCTTGCTGATTTTCAGTATTCGGACAGGGTTTACTAAGTGAGAATATATCTGTCCGGGTACTGAAAAATTTGTTTGTTTCCGGACAACTTATTGTTTTGAATGTAATTGGCGGTTTTTGTTCTTCTTCTTAACGTGCTCCCGACCCGTGAAGAGTATCTGCCTGAGAAACTGCAGCCTTCCATCCTCTGTGATCCCCGTCACGCTGCTTCCAGTTTGCCAGACCAAGCGCTCTGGCATCCTCGATGGCTTGCCCTTTGAAACGGAGGTTTGGTCTTCGGCGGTTTTTAGGTTCAAATTATCCTAATATAGGCATTTTGTTTATTTAGTTATTTAAAGAATAGGTACACAAAGTATGTAGCTAAGGGCTTAGAAGATATAAAGCCTAACCAATTAAGCATTCGTAAAGCAGCAAATATGGTTTATGTCGTTCAACATTACATGAACGGTTGAAGTGGAAAAGATTAGTCGGTGAAAAAGCTACGAAAATGGGACCAGATCCTCATTTGACAAATAAAGAGGAGGAACGTATTGCTCAGTGATGTGAAGATCTTTGCAAGTGTGGATTTCCCCTACGATCTGTTAAATACGGTGCTAAAAATCATAAGGGATTCAAAAAGAAAAATGTATTTCAAGAACGATCGCCATGGAAAAACATGGATGAATGCTTTCTCTACACGAAACCTATCATTATCAATGAAAAAAGATGAAAGCATCAACAAGGGTAGGGTAACTGTCACACAGGAAACCATATTAAAATGGTTTAGGCAACTAATTGAATACTTGAAAAAGCATTGGTCAGGAGCATATCACGAATTAGCCTAAACGAATTTTAAATGGTGACGAAAGCAATTTTCGCCTCCGTCCAAAAACTTGCAAAGTTATAGCCCCAAAGGCTACAAAAACGTATACCAAATTGCTGCTGGAAATGAAAAAGAGACGCTTACGGAGCTACATGTTTTTTTAGCAGACGGCACCCTTATTGAACCCATGGTGGTGTTTTCATACTAACGTCCACCAAAAGACATTGTTGACAGCATGCCAAAACCCCTTATTTAGCTGCATAGGTATTTATCTATATATGCATAGCAAGAACTTTGAACTGAATAACTATTTATTTTGGTTTGTTTTCAAAATTATGTTATTTCTAATAACTTTTTATTTTCCATGGTTAAGTATTTTGATTCTTCATAGGCATAGCTACTCAGTAAGAACTGAATAAACTATTTGTGATTTGCTTACTTTTTTATTTAGGTAGTAATGCAATTTTTATTTTGTTTCTTTAAAACTTTTGTTTTTTGATAGAACAAATAATGAATTATGTTCTGTGAATTCTGCAGGTATTAAATACATTTGTTTTTATTTTTTAAAAATATGTGTAGTATGTATTTTATATAATGAATTGAATTACCTATATTTTATAAAAAAAAAATATAGCGTTTAATTAAATAAAGGCAAAAAATTTATTTAACTTCATATAAAACTTTTGTGTCCGGACACTAAAAAAAAAGTGTCCGGCAACTAAATTCTGCTGTCCGGATACTAGTGAAAATTTAACTTTTTCGAATTTTTTATTAAAAATATTGAGAACGCAACATTTAAAAAAAATGTTGATGTATTATTATTGGCCAATATCGTCACTTTTACCAACATTTTAATTTTTTGCCATAGCTTTAGTGACAAAACTGTTTGAAGTCAAAGTTACCAAATATGTTAACTGTCCGGATACTAGTGCCTTTACCCAATATGCTTTTATAAAAACAACAATTTCATCAAACCAAACTAGCATGTTCGCATTTCAATTTCGACATTTCTTCTTTTAAGTCATACAAAAAGACGTTAAATAAAGTGCACGACTGGGTCGAACGAAACTTTCTCGATACTACATAGATAAACGAAAACGAAATCCACTTTTGGATACCTATTTGTCTCGGCAAAATCTCAAAAGATTTTTGAGTACCTACAGGACAAGCGTACCTAGTAGGAGTTTCTGTTTGTGACCTACTAGGATACATTTTTTAAGTTTTCGAATAAGTCACAGGGTATTTATTTCTTCACGTATATGTAAATGAATCTCTTATTTTTTCTTTTGTAAATACAATTTAGTCTAATGAATTAATGAGCAATACAAATATTTATAGTCTTCGTTTGAAAATATGAGTTTATTTTATGGTTTGGTTTTGGAAGTTTGGCACTCTGTGGCACCCATAAAAACAATTGCCACTGTACATTTTTCCAGCTGCAGCGCTGATTAGGACCCTTAATGGGTCACCCTGGAATTCATTCCACTTGCACTTTTCAATCGCAAAGTCAGAGTCAAATAGTTGTCATTTAAATTCGAAACACAAAACTAATTTAAATGGACCGCCTGCGTTTTGCCGCAAATGACATGTGTGGCAACGGGCCTCCTCCCCCAAAAAAAAAAAAATCACCTCACCAACCTCACGCCTATAGCGAAAATTCAATTCTTATGTATTGTTTTTTTTAACATCATCAGATTTGCAGTTTCACTGAGCGATTTATTAAGTAATTTATCAAGACCAATAGGAAAGGCATTTCCTCCTCTCATAACAGTCCGATTTCCACTTGAACAAAACAAAAGTATGTCACCTCTCAAGTGGCATCTGTGTATGCGCGAGTTTAAAAGGAGGGGCACACTACCCTCTCGAATCAAATCAAATCTCTATTTATCTCGCGCGAATGTTCATCCTCTGATGAAAGTTCAAAACAAAACAAAAGCAAAACAACTACACTCACAGTGGAAAAGGAAAATAAAAAGGAAAAGGAAAACTCAACAAAAATAGAAAATAAAAGCGACTATTTGGTGTACATTTAAATATGATGTTATATGTGTGATTATGATTATACAAACGTATGCCGGGCAGATGTGAAGTATGATTTGTGGATTCTATTAAATGAGGTCCACTTAAGATTGCTATACTCGCACTCATATAGTATGAAGGAAGTCACTCGCTTTATCGCTTTATTGGAAAATCATTCTCTTTCGCTTGCGATGTGATCGTTCGCGCCGAGTTAAATTATGAGTGAAATTTACTTTTTAGCTGAAGTTTTGGTCTATTGTAACGTATGTATGTGTCGCAGTAACTTTTCATCGGCGAGGCACAATTTCGAGTGACTGTCCAAAAGTCCTTGCAACGCATGCCAATATTTGCAGAATCGTCTTCAATCTGAGGTCGGTATTTGTTGTCACGGATACCGCGATATTCACCGAAGGGTTGTCCCCACGAAAAAACTACAGCATATATTTCTGTGTATTTCAATTGGTTTTCCAAAGACCGAAGCCCCCGAACCATGGGTTTCGAGAACCTCATTATTGTTTTTCCGGGCGCTTATTGATGATCTTTCACAGCATAACCTAGACTCACATAGATTACGCACTTTTTTATCGCCCTATAGGAAGAATAGATATTCACTTGCTATTTTCTCTTAAACCCCATCAAAATCTCGGACAAACGAATTGACCCTTTCGGGGCAAAATATACAATACGTTGCCACTCGCAAATTTCTAATACCCGCTCGCAAATAGAAAGCCCAAATCATCATCAGGGAGTAGTGAAAACCATGTTCGAGTATTGAAAGACTCAACCACAGAGATGGCACTCCTTATTTACTTCTGGTAAAAAAATTAAAGTTTTTCTTTTCACCATCAGGAATTAGCATCCGAACAAACCGAACGAAAAAAAAACTGATCAAAAAGTCGTCTTGTTTCGGTTGAACGGTACATATAGCTATACAGCAACTCGTCATCGGTTTCCTTTTGACATCAGAAACTTTGAATATATTTGATGGTAGCGTGGTGAAATGCACACACACATCGAGACGTTTGATTTCGAAAGACATCTCCCAACAAAGCCGAGCACATACAGTTGACAATGCTCGTTGGGAGATGTTGTTGTTGACAGTCAGTCGGTAACCTAATTCGATTCATGTCTCTAAGAAATAGTTAAATAAAACACACAACCATCGTGTGTAAGTGTGGATTTTCATTTGCAACCGCATCCTGGGGGGAAACTTGTACCCATCATGCGACAGTATTTGATGTTCGAGAATTTTCTTCTGCCATTCCAACGTAAAAGGATGGCCTTGTGGAATACATACTTTGAACATAGTTCCATTAATATTTTCCCAAACACGATGGAAATTACACATAAGAGTCCTAAATACGCTCATTGTTTGGCTTGGTTGCTGTACGAATATTAAACCGAATATTAAACAAATAAAAGCCACCACAAAAGAAAAGGATACTTAGTGTCAATATGCAAACGCATACATCTGTTATTTGATGTATATGTAAAGGGCGGTGGGTGCTGGTTGGTAGATCCTTTGTATGTTCGAAAGAGCAGGGATTTTTCACCCGTCTAGGTGTGTGATGGATTATTGCCTCTTATTGGCGATTATTGGTGTGCTTCGGGGATTATTTTCGTGTGATTTTAAGGGAAGGCGATCCCAAAGTCAGAGCGATATTTTCTTTTAAAAGAGGGAACGGGTGTAGTTGACTTTCTGATTAAGCAAGGAATAATTGTTTTCGAACCATCAATTAAACTTACGTTTGCAATTCAAAAAATTTTAAATCAGTTTATCAGCGGAGTCTTGGTCCTCACATCGTCTAGGCTCTAGGGATGTCGATCTGTCAGGTTCAGGGCCCTTGGCATCCTTGACATATGCCCTTATTCCTCTCTTTCGCTCTCTTCTCGTATTTGATCAGAGATTGTTGTCATGTTTGGCGGGTTTCTTCGTTGTGATCGTCTTGGGAAGCCCCTCATCAGCAATGGCAATTCAGCCGCCTTCCATTCGTACTCAAATGTAACGTAGTTTTTTTCCCAGTATTTTCTTTTGCATGTTCGTGTGTTATTCGAGGTTTGTTGCCCCTCTAACTACACCTACAGCTCCAGACTTGCCTCCGTCGTCTGAATTTTTCCTCTGACCACTTTTATATCCTTTACACACTTGCATTCAATACAAATCCACTCGGCCATCTGTCATATCTTGGGAAACGTCACTCTGCCCGCACCCTAACAAAAGGAATCCCTCCAAGAGTGTCAATGGATTATTAATTAAATCTGACAAAAAAGAAAACCCCAGACACTCTTCTGCCACACGAAGGAAGCCATCTACATCCACCTTTGGCTCGTTTCGCTCCTCAAGGTATGAAAAAGTAAATAAAAAGGACGAAAACAAATAAAACGATGATTCCATTGAATATTCATTCGCATGCGAAGGCAAAACCACTAACAAGACGAAGACGATTCGTCACAACTAACAGTGTCGCGCATCCAAAAAAATATCCCGACTTCAATCTAACACCACACAAAACAAAACAACTCCCTAAAGAACAAGTGCGCGACACAAGTGCATACAAAATGCCTGGTGCTTCTGTTGTTCTTACCCATTATCCTCTCTCCACATCTCGTTCTTATTCGGTTTCTGTATTCTGTTGCGACGACATGACACAATAATAACAATAAAAAGGAAAAAAGAGGAAAAAAGTCCCTGTGGGAAAGGATTCCCTTGGAGTGTCCCCCTTTAGTCTTACACAGGAACGGGATATCCTTTTGTGTTGTGGCTTGTGCACAAAATAATCCTATGCCGTCGTTGTGGTCGCTTTAATCCACCGCGTTTTACTTTATTGTGCGGTTGATCCCTCAAAAAGGATAAAAGGAAATAAGGTGTGTGGTGCGGTGGCGGTGCGAACAGGGTGTTACGTGTTCCTTTGTGACGCATCTCAAGTATATGACGTGCGCTGGTGACGACAGTTGAAAGCCGAGTGCCAACTTGACTTGATGTTGCAATTTCCTTTTTGCCGTAGATCTGGATCCTTTCTTCATTCTTATCTTCTGCGCGAATAATATATGTAGACATACTCGTACATACGAGTATATGGCATCTCCTCAGCTAGGACAGGCTCTCGTCACAACACGAGGATATTTATGCGAAATAAAATAATGTGACACACGAATCATTCATTTCTTATTTATGGGCGCATAACAAATGAAGGGTGACCTCTGACTGTGTGCGGTTTCATATGTGTCGATATACGACGATGGCGACGACGAACTTGTCTCTTTAAATCATTTTCATAAATTTCCCATCCACAAAAAATATACCGACAACGAATGCGAATGCGAAACAACAAAAAGGGGTTTAGATCGGAAATGTAATTGGAAATGAATTGTTGATGTTGGTTATGGTTTATTATTTTTTTTTTTTTTTTAATTACAATAGGAATTTGTTGGCTTGCCCTGAATTTGCCTTTTGATTCGTATTATTTGCAAGCTATAAACAGGAAATTTAGTCGTTCAAGTAAACGTGAAGTTTTATTTCGATTAGCTGCGCATAATGCACCTTACGACTTGCCTGGGACTGATTGACTTGTGGTACAGTTCCAAAGTGGTTCAGCGCAGTGGTGTTAACTTTACCTTTTCCTGGGAACTTCGATAATTTGAAACCGGAAAAAGGTCAAGAAAACTAAAATTGCACTTCAGTTTCAACCTAAGATCATATTTCACAAAACAAGCCAATCTAAATTGTTTGCTATGTAATAACGTACGAGAAATGCTGCATTTTTGTTTTCTTCTTCTTCCAATTAAATTCCTTGTAGTATATTTTGTTGCCATTCTTCATTCTTGTTCATAAAAATTTTGAAAATAGGTCGTGTTTTTTTTTTCTTCAAAACTACCGAAGAATGGGGAAAATATTAAATGTCTAAGGTAAGAACCACCACAATGAAATACCAACACTGGTGCATTATTCCAGTGACACTTTTTTTAATGGATCGTCTTTTCTTTTTCAATTTGTATCACGTCGTAATCTTCTGAGTAGAGGGTCCTGAATGAACTCGAACTTATTATACGTTGAATTACTGGATAACAAAATATATCCGAAATTACCGACATAACTAAAAGTTGTTTGGTCCGATTCATTTTGTTAAGCATTGTGTGGCGCACAGAATTCATCAGAGAACCGCACCATGATTAGTTCGATATAAAACAGGATTGGCTGTGGTTAGCTTGGTAGCGTCCGGGCCTATAGTCCTGAGTCTAGCAACCATTCTCTGAGCCTTAAAGTTGCGTCTTTTAGTTTGGATTGAATTGAATTCTCAATTTCATCTAATTTCAGTCTTCAGTGGTCACCATCAGCGGGTTTTTTTTTAAATCAACGACCTTACTCGACTTCCATCTCGCTTCTTTATAGGTTTGTGTTGCAATGATTCTCTGATTCCTGTATACATCTACCCGTATAGCGAACCACACTGAACCTATTGAACTGACTATAGTACAGTAAGAATTTTTTTTGAAATCAACGACATTTCTCGACTTCCATCTCGCTTCTTTATAGGTTTGTGCGTTGCAATGGGCCCTCCAAGTTAGGTTTCGGACACACATGTCTATTTGGACCACTCCATCTCCAACAATAGTCCGGCTTACCATTAAACGGCAGCTCGGTCTACCATCCTGCCACGTGTGTGTCCATTTCGCTCCGCAGAAATTAATTTCGACTGACTTGTGTCAATTCCGCGAGTACACCCTACTCTAATCCCTCAATACATCAAAACAAATATCGCCAGAAAACAGCTCATTAATCGATGACTGGTTAAATAAACGCAACAGACGCATCACACCGTATATCTACAGTTCTTCTGTTGTTGCTGCTGGTGTTTTTTTTTTTTTGTTTATACCCGCATTCATTATTTTGCTTTCTTTCGCCTGTCTATATTGAAAGTGCGAGAGGCAAACTCAATTAATTATCATGCCCGAATATTACTTCGTTTGATCCCGACAGTAGCACAGCACCGGCGAAAACAAACGTATTTTGCCAACATTTTAGTTTCGTTTTACAATCTAACAATATGATGATAGCTCCACCACCAATCAGTGCAGCCGCCAACCCCTGACACCACACACCCCGCCTCACGAATCCAGAGATATCAAAACAATCAACAAAGGCATATGAAGCGCCCTTTTGTATACTTGCGTCGATCGTCGTTCGGTCGTTCGTGTATCCCAAATCTAATCAAAACACTACAACTCACACACACAGGCGATCGTGGAAAATTATAATTTGTTTTCATTTCCACATAATTTGCTCGCACTTCCTTTTCAACGCGGCCGGTGGCAGGCGAGGGCGATTGCTCTTCGAAGACCGTTTTCAAATGATTTGAACGGCAATAAATTTTCGAAGTGAGAAGGCCTCCTCTTTCGATGGAACACATCATCAAATACTCGAATTTATTGCACATTCAAATTGAGGTAAGGTTCACACATATGTTCGGTACACGGATGACCGAAAAGGAGCGTGTGTGGTTTGGTGTCTAAATCTAGCGATTGCGATTATTACTTCTTTATTTATGTAATATTTCGTTATAGAGCGAAGCAGTACAGTAACAGTACACCCTATCCCCCTTGGCGCAATCACAACAGTGGCGCATATCTCGCGCAGAGCATCAAAGTGGAATGTGTTTTAGAGGCGATTAAGCATCCTGTAGGTGGCAGCTTCTTGTTGCTAGAATTTTTTTTATTTTTGTTGGTTACTTGTTTGTTTAAAACTTTGTCGAATTATTGTAAGTGGGGTTGGTGGTTGCGTTCATTGTGGGAAAGAAAGATAGCCTCTGTCTCAGTGTATGAGGAGGGACCTGAAATTTGAATCAGGTGCAGGATGAGGGTACCTTACGGCGGCTTGAATATTACACAAAAATGGAGATAGGAACGGGAGCAGAATCTTCCAGACTACCTTGCTGTTGCTGCATACATCAGCTTCCATCGAAAAGGCGAATGCTTTGCCACGAATTGAGACGGAAATCATTTGTAGTAGATACTGCTCCGTAAATGGAGGATAGAGTCCATAGTTGTAAGCAGAAGCTGCGGAGATCAGGACGAAATCGAGTCCGACCAGTATATGTGGATCCGGCCTTCACAACTCGATTCTCCTGTACTTTATAAGGACCACCAACTGGTTGATAGCTCTTGGTTTATATCATTTCTCATCGTGACAGGACTTTTCACCTCTTCGAGCACAACTACTGTCTCTTATCATCCCATGCAAATGTGCTCTATTGCTTCCTTTGCCTTCTTCGTTCATCATTTACGATCTCCCTTCGTTTCCAGGAACCAAGCATGGCTGCCATTAAAAATTCCACCCAAAAACAAAAGTACTACTGTTAGCTTAGTACATTTTTTTTTATAATAAATCTTTAAAACCCTAGCTCTCATAATGTTAAATTTTAGCAAATCACTAAATTATAACACAACATGTCTTAATGTGATTTTTTCATTT
This sequence comes from Cheilosia vernalis, assembly GCA_949126925.1. Lineage (NCBI taxonomy): Eukaryota > Metazoa > Arthropoda > Insecta > Diptera > Syrphidae > Cheilosia > Cheilosia vernalis. Next base: position 16,051,683 of record OX421363.1, read on the forward strand.
CTTGAATAAATAAATAAAAATAAAATATATAAGTAGGACTGACCCTTTCGCTAGGTTGCAATTACCGATTGAAATCCGAATTTTTTACAGAAATTTGAGACGGTTACTAAGAGCCCAGCAAATTTGACAGGTGTGCTTTTCTATTCGCTCTCAGAAAAGTTTCGCGGCAAAATAAAAAATACAAACAATGACACTTTTAATGGCAAGTGCGAAACAGCCTTCGCTAGGGATGTGGGATTGTGCAGGACGTAGTTGATGCCATATAGAGATGTGCGATTTTTTAAATGAATTCTTCCCGGAAATGATTTGTTCGATCGACATGGATAAAATTGCTCCTCATATTATAACAAAAGAGGATAGTACATAAATTGCAATGGATTATAAATTTACGAAAAGACTTTCGTACAAACTTAACTGCTGGAGGGGCATTGGTGGATATATGTTTCCATTTTAGCTCGTCAACAAATTCCGACCACTGTAGAGTCTTTTTACACAATCGGGACTCCACAATTTCCAAAAACCCGTTACCAATAAACAAATATAGTTGCCGAAATATCGCTAGCTGTAGGGTTAAATGTTAATGTTGAGAAAGTCATGTTTATCTTTTTTTTTTTTTTTTTCAATATTCTCAGACAATTTCATTTTAACAAAGATTAAGTTAATAAGAAGAGAATATAGTTAGAGAGATTAATATTTCATAAAAAACAAAGAATATGTCACTTCAAAACAGCCTAAAGTGTGGGGTGAACATATATTTTTTTTTTTTTTAAGTTGGTGGCAACCAATTATTCTGTAAGTAATACCAATTAAAACTGAACAATGTAACGCAACAATACTTCAATTTCATTGAGGTCGAAATCAAGAAGCCAACTTTTTACTTTAAACAGAAAGGCGTACTTATATCTTAATATTCGTATATTAGCAGGGAGTCTGTTAAACAACTTGTGAGAAATAATGGAGTAAGAATTTCTGAAGTTGGTAGTGCGAAATGCAGGAATGACAATACGACCTTGTGAGCTGTAAGATATAAGTGTCAGAAATTGGACTCTGCATATATCCACCTCTCATAAAGAAAACCTTGAGCACTTTGTAATAAAATAAATGCCTAACTGGAAGGATGCTCGTAAGACGAAAAAAACTCCATAGAATGGGCTAGGCGAGAACAATTACAAACTTTTCTAATCGCGCATTTTTGCAATACAACCAACTGTTGCAGCTTATTTCGGTTAACCAAAAGGTTGTAAAAATAATGAGTTGATGTATATCAGAAACAAAATTGGCCCAAGAACGGACCCTTGAGGAACGCCAAAGTTGATAACTTTGGAGTTGCTTAGGCTAGTCACGATTTTAACTTTTTGCTTTCTGCCCTTCAAGTATAGGAGGCAAACCAATCGTGAATGGGTCCACGAAAACCTACATTAAACAATTTATTTAGGAGAATATTGTGATCAACCATGTCAAAGGCTTTGGTGATATCTACAAATAGCCCAGCATTGGCTAAATAAATCCTCTCTTAAAGTCATTTTGAAGACAAATGTTGCCCAACCGTCCAAAATCAGGGTATTCAATTTCGGCCTTATCGTTTACAATTGTAGATAAATTTAAGTTAATTAAAAATGTTTTCTAATTTTATTCGTTGCAATACAACAATGCAAATGGTTGTTAAGTCTAACAAACACAAACTTGTATAAATGTATGGAAAATTTAAAAAATACTGCATTTTTGTTTTATTTCTAAACACTTGAAGCATATATTTCTGTGTTTTCCTCTGTTTTATCTTGTTTAACCTCCAGTTATTGCTCTTTGATTGGTTTTCCTTTATGAATAGTTTGCAAGCAACGAATGGATGCTTACTAAAAAATAAATTTTAATTTTAAAATGAGTGGTGTGAAAAGGTTCACTTCGCGGAAAATATACATAGTTATAAGAATATAATAATCAGCACGCGAAATAATAAATTTATTAACTTCGAAAGGAATAACAGCTAGTACTAGAATATGTGTGAATTCATAGAAGAGGAAATATGACAGGTTTCATGCATAAAAATGTGCGCTTAATATTTTTTATTTAGAATTTAAACTTTTGTCGGTTTCTATGTTTCCCGAATTAAGTAATACATAAGCCATACAATTTTTTATAGGTAAAATTGTATTTATTTTCAAAACCGGAAGCGATAAGTTCTTAACACGCTAGCTTCATACGTGAAATTGAAATTTTATTCTGAAATGAATGAACCGGCTATTATTTCTGTTTGAAATGAACTGTGTTCCTGTTAAAATACTTATAATTCATTCACACGACACCTTACTAAATTACTTTACGTAAATGGATCTAAGTTTCTTTACAAATTTCTGTTATCAATCATTATTCCTTAAACTCAAATACGATATTGACCTAAATAAATTATTTCTAATTAAAGGATTTACCTTTTAATTTATTAGTACGGGACAGAATATTCTTAACGAACTGAATATTTATTGAATAATTCGAAAGGGATTTCATCACGACACAAAAATGCACTCATAAAACAATCGTGAAGTAGTATAAGAAAACAATTTAAAGCGTACTATGAGAAGGAGAACTACCGAAAATTGTGTCCGATCGAAAGATAGGGCATTCTCGTTGGTAAAGAAACCTTTTACCTTGCTTTTCACGAAAACAAATTATGAAATTTGAATTCTGCAATGACAACAAATGTAATAGATTCTAAGAAAGTTGTCGGACTAGTAAATGTGGAGGTCTATTTGTTTATTGGTACCGTTTCACAAATGCTGTACATTCTTACTTAAGCTGACATCCAACTAATTGTCGACATTAGTGATTGATTATTATTAGTAAAGCCGAGAGTCGCTATATACAATGCTTAGTAGTTGATGACACGGCACATGTTTCAAAGCCAAATGAACAACAAGTGTCAGAGTTAGAGTGAGAGTCATAGTCAGAGTCTCTAATTCCACTGAAAGACTGCAGAACTAGAAATTCCATCAGAAAAAAGAAATGCAACGAAAAAGTGGTAAACACTCGATTATACGTTTGACGAAATTGTTTTCCCATCGGCACAAAAAAATCGGATTCTAGTACAGAAATGAGAATGGGTTACTAAGACTTCACGTCAAAAAAACAACAACAAAAAATACACTTTTGATGTGTAGGACTCAGCAGTCGCTATAGGGATGTGGGACTTTTCAGAAAGGTAGTAGACGCCACAGAGATGTGCGATTTCTTTATCGATCGCCGTTCTAGAAGAAATTTACCTGCAATTAAATATGTTTAAGCCTCCTTGCGCATATGTTTCTTTTAGAAATTTTCTGTTCTGGAATTCGCTTAAGTTGAAGAAATATTTTATACCACTAGTGGTTAAGTGCGATTTCGGGATAATAAGCGTGGTGGTTTGTTTCAATTAAACCGCAATCTGGAATAAGTTCTTTTTCCCCTCTATGCATGTAGCAAAATGTCATAAATCAGCTGTCAGGTTTCATGTTGATTGTCGCTGACAATTGGAAAAATTAAATTCTAAGCTCAATTTTCAGCGTTAGTAGCGTGATGATAGTTTTAATTGTTATTTTTGCATTTTATTTAGTTTGTGTATAATAAAAATAATTTCGTGAAAACAATTTTGTCTTTTCTGCCCTTCCGTTCACATAATGTATTTAGCCTGTTTATGCACTTTAAGAATTTGTTTTAATTGTTTCCAACGATTTACATCCGAAATTATTTTTTTAACAACTCAGAACTTGGCTCATCGGCGGGCATCGATAATTTATCATAAACCATTTGCCACATTGACCGAAATAACAACACTAACGTTAGACAGCTAGCTAGTGAATTGTTGCTACCATTCATTATGTGACATTAACGCACAGTGAATGGATACCGAATTCCATCGCGCGTGGAATGCAAGCATCGCCTATGCGATCGTGGGCGATTTGTTAAACGTAAAGGTATCATTTATGCTATCGAACGACCCGTTCTTCGGGGAAGAAAATAATGTTCATCTCTGCCGAACTTAATTGTTGTTCGAGTAAGTTGATTTGTTATTTATTTATTAATATGTCTGCTGAATATTTGACGTTTCTGTTGGAGATGTCAATTTAGGGGAGTGGTAAAATCTTTCAGAAATTTTTCTATTTATTAGGTTTTATTTTTTATTTTTTCAGGCACCATTTCAAATTGTCTCTTTTTTGTAGCAAGCCTACCGACTTGAGTGTCATGTGTCATGTGCCATGCTATTTAATAGAACTCGAATTCCATTCAACAGGAAATTCACAAAATTTCAAAACACGAACAAGTCGACATCAACTATACTGAGTTAACCGTAGCCTTTGTCCATCCTCTTCTAAATTGTGTCGACTCGTGGTTGTCAGATGGCCACAATCGTGCATTTCATTTATAAAAATCTGGAATGTGATCCTTTTTTTTTTGCTGGTTTGGTTTTAATTAAATTTGAGTAAAAACTCAATTGAAATGAATTGATTACACGCCACCGGTCGACACAAACAGCCAAATTTAAGCAGAGCAAATTTACAGTAGAGGACAGCCGCTTAATTACTTTCCTCTCTCTGTGCAGTGCAGCTTCAACAAAATGGCATTCGAATAAACAAAAACCGTCCAAAACAAACAAACTAAATAAAAATAATACAAATACAAAAAAAAAAAAAAAATAAATATGGCAGCGAAAAAAAAAACCAAACGCAAAAATAGCCGGAGATTACTTTTTGTTACTTTTCCTTCTTATTTTTTTTTTTTTTTTTTTTGTATATATTCGCTCTTTGTTTGTTACCGTCCTTTTGCTGTATTCATGTCCTGTACTCTATAATATGATGGTATCCTTTGATCAACATCATCATCATTGCAGCCATCATCATTTTAGGAACACAAATGGAATTTTTCAACAAGGCGGACAAAAGACCAAAAATGTATACACAGCAAGGACTAACAAACGAATGAAATTAAATACACACGATGTCGTTCATAAATTTATTTATATTAAAAAAATAAAAAACACACACACACATTACAGACGAGAAGAAACAAATTTTGTTTGTGCATATTCCTGAATTGTTACTTTTTTCCCGTTTTGTTGATTTTGCGATAGACGGGACACTGGAAATCCTTTGGCAAGCGGACAATGAGTGGGTGGAATAAAATTGTCTTCATTATCAGCGTAGCGTGGTCATGTTTTTCTTTTCTTCTTTTGTTTTTCTTTCTTTTTGTGAATGACAAGACAAGAACGCTTTCTTCGCAAAGGACTCAGCTGAGCTAATGAACTTAAATTCGTCTGTTTATTTTTTTCTGTTTGAATCGCCTTTTCAGCTGGGGCAGGGGCAGAATTGTAACGCAATGTGAGCTCTAGTCCAGTAGTTTGATGGTGGCAGAGATGTGCGCCTTACTTTCAGTACGTACGCAGGTGTAGGAGCAATCAAAGTAAATTTGGCATCTGTGTCTGAATATCAGTGTTTGTCTGCAGTTCACCGGGTAACTGGAGAGAGTGGTGCGAATTCTTCTCTGTAACAGCCGAGTCGCGACTTCGACTTTGGTATGTGGGTGTGTGGACTAAATAGCCATTGTCCCCAATTGTTAGAGCTATCTAATACTATACTCCCGGAATTTGGTGGATCGGCTCGTCTTTAAGTTGAGTTGCCTTCGATTGCAGCATCTGCCGAAGTCTTTCCTCTTCCTCGTCTGTTGAGAAAGAACGGCAGCTAATTCATGTTGCGGACATTTACGATTGACGTCGTCCAGTATAATCAAGATGGAGGGTGGCCTTGGTCGCTTCTAACGTAAGGTTCTTTGAGTGATTCTTGGTTCCGTTTGGGTTGATTGCCTCAGACGTTCCTAGCTTCGTTTTTTTTTCTCCGTTTGTCTACAATAATCTGCCGTGCTGCTTCCAAATGGGAGTTTCTACTCCATTTCCTGTCGAACCGCACTTGGATGTCCAGTGATGTTTATTTGGATTCACTCGACACAGCTGCGCCCACATAAAAGTCACAGTGCGTCTTAAAATATGACAATGCGCTTGGGACTACAATCAAATTATGTTTCTTAGTCACACCTCTGTTAACGCACATGCACCACATCCATCTGGGCCTCATTATCATTACTACAATGAATTTAGTGCGTATCGGCATTTGCGTCGCTGTTTCCATCCCCCCTGACACCAACTATAAGTCGTGTCTCCATATTGTGGAGAGCCCGACCAGAGATCCCCGTCTAAGTACACACATTTTGTGAGGGAAAACAAAGCCATAAACTTCAAACAAAAACTTAGAGGATCAAGCACTACAGAAACACACACTTCCCCTCCCCAATTCTCGCCTTTTAATTTTTCGACTTTTCGACTTAAATTAGCGATTTTATTGACTTCATAACTCATGGTGCAGGCACATTTAATGGCCAGCGACGTAAACAATCTGTTCATTCCGTTTTGATATCTTTTTCGCTTTTTGTTGTTTTGGATATTCACGTTTTTATTAAGCATCCTAGAGTGGTGGATGGTTTTTTCTTTTTTTTTTTTGTCGAGTGGCAAAATAGTAAGAACGCACACATGTAGCAAAAAGAATGGATCATAACGAAGCGAGAGAAAAAAAAAAAAAACAGAAAAGGAAAACCTGAAAAATGGAAGCAATCACAAGTAATTAATTATGACAAATTCTGGGCAAATAGAAATTAATAAAAATATTTCGGTTGGAAAAAGCAGTGCGAGCAATGGTCGAAAGGGGAAGCGCGGTGTGGGCACATGAGAAATGAGATTAATTTTTAATTGATTTAAGAAAAAAATACTCAAGCTTTTAATGGTTTAATAATTGTTGATTCCGCATCTGGGTGAATGGATGTGGCGATAGAAGGCATTCGGTTTGTCACGAGCTTGGGTAATTGGTGGATATATGGTGGGAGCTGGGCTGAAAGTTTGGTTGGAAACGAATCAGGCGCTGGTAAGTGCGGATTCTGTTCGTTGCGAGTCGGCAGGCAGACAGACGGGACTGTTTCGTAGAGTAATCTTGAGTGTGAGGGAACTTCGAATGGTAAACAAGCCTAGTGCTCGGCTTTAGGACAATTTCCATGTCGACTCACAATTGACCTACCCGAACCCATGATCTAATTCAGTCTTTAAAAATTTAAAAATGCGTTACATACTTTAGAACTGTTCTTGTACTACTTAAGATTCCTCCAGAAGTGTTCAGAGTCATTGTCCTGAGAATTGCCCGAAGAATTGTACAAATTGATGGTGTTCTCGGTTGCGCACTCCTCTATCTGAACCGAACGGATAGGAGTACTTTTAGAGATCCAGAAACAAGCTAAACTGTGAGTCGGCGCGTTTCATGGCTCCTAGCAAATATTTCCCCAAAAGCACAACGCATATTCCATGACATTTTCCGCCAAAAAATAGGCCCCATAACGAACCACACCAACTGTTAATGTCTCAACAAGCTGAACCAATCAAGTAAGGCAAACTATGCCCAGCAAGGATACGACTGCGAGTATCTCATCAAGCGAACAATACGTCCCCCACTCAATATCACAAGTAATTGAACTCTGGCGCAACAATAGATGGACGAAAACTCGGTAATTGTCGAAAGAAAGAATTCCTATTAGTCCCCTATTGTTTCCCAAGTAATAGATGAAGATTGATGAATCTTCCCGTTCCGTAGCTTTCAATGACGACAACGACAACGACAACGCCGACGCCGAAGCACGGTTCAGCTTCGGTTCATTGCTCGCACTCCCAAGGAAAAAACAAGACTCAATCAGTTCTATTATGAATGGAACAGCACCCTGGCTGACCCGGTTTCCATGATCCCAGACCCCCCGCACAAACCCCCACCCCCCTTGCGTTGAAGCTAATTCTGTTCCTGATGGCTGACGTTGATGACGACAAAGTCCTTACGGCAGCAACAGAAAAAACTTTACCATCTACATTCGGCCTGAGCCTTTTGTTTTGGTGGTTCCTTTGCGCAAAACCTACATCCAGAGCTACACGCACACAGAGAAGGCAGAAATTATTGTTATTATTGCTATTGTGCAGGAAGTGAATACAAATTGAGCAGAAAGTCTTGCTTGCGCCCGTTGACACATCACAATGGGGGGTTAATAAGCAAAGCAAAATCCCTAAATTGCATATAACATTTCGGACAATTAGATTGCGAAAAAGTGTTTAGTTTCATTAGAGGCTCGTCTCCGTACAGGTTGGGGTGACACTGCGACAGGAAATGTGATTTACTTAGCAAAATGGGCACGTAATGAGCCCAGATTGGAGTGTTTTGTTCTTTGCCAACAATAGAATGGTCCATAACATTGAATTTGTTGAAAGATTTTCAACATTTTCTATTGCGAAAAAAAAAAGAAATACACATCTCCTCGACAGCTTTCAATTCGAAATGGATGCATCTGATAGTTCGAATCGCATCCGATAGCCTTTTGACACTCGATGAAACAATTTAGCTGCCTGAAACAATATACAATACGAGACTCTGACTAATTGGAAAGACGCATACAATTTATTGCATTCTCGGAATCTGACGACTGTGTGAAGTGAACACAACGTGATGTGTTTAATTTTAAAAAGCATGCAAAAGATAAGGACTGCACAAGGGAGCTGACTGCTAGGTGTTAGAGGTCGCGTTGAATTATAGTAATTACATGGGGCAAAACAAATTATTATAGTACAATCAAAATATGCGATTGTATTGCGCTTATGATGTTTATATTTATATGTATGCGACTTTCGAACTGGGGCGCATTCATTTCTTATGTATGAAATCGCGCCTGACAGTGTTTTCCATACTACTCTTCAGAGGTCTTGTGCAATTTGAATTGTTATCCCTTTTTCATTTAAATTGATTGAATAATTTAAATTTCAAATTGCCAAATCGTTTGCAACTCCTTTTGAAATCGTACTTACAGTTCGGCTGATTTCTAGTACTCCAAATGGGTCATTCGGATTTTGGAGTTCTTAATGCATTAAGCTCAGTACGCTGCTCGAGATAAATTTTCGCTCCCATACAAAAGTCTCTCCAAAATTTAGCTGACCTTAATTTAAGCAAACACTATTGGTTAAGAAAAATTGCACTTTTGTTTCAGAATATACATCGTGTATCTGTCAAAATTTAGCGTGCCTATTTAATGGGGCGGCATCTTTTCTCAAGCTAAATTTTGACAGATCGTTGTGTTCTATTGTTCTTTTGCTTACTGCGTTTTTTTAATAAATACATCGATGAGGAGTACCTAGAATCGGAAATGGTTTAAATTAGAGATAGCTGAATTTTTTAAATAAGTTATTTCAAAGAATAGCTGTTTCTTGTGACATTTATCCACAGCGCTCTCTATGTCAAAAGCTTTGCGTGTGTTCTCTTTGAAGGTATGTACTGAATTATGGGAGTTTCGTTTTTCCTCTTGGCAGTGTGAAAGTAAATTTTATTTTCTGACTTAATTTGGTGTGTAGCTGTTTTGTTTAAACTAAGCAAGAGGCAGTCGCAGAATCGAAACACTATCGATATTAGGGTCTATCCACATGAGAGCGAATTGCGAACTGCGAACAAGGGAATATTCGTAGTTTCTGACATTTGATTGATTATCATCAGGTATCCGCTAATCAGTTTCATTGTTAAAGGTTAGGTTCGGACGAATTTTTATTTTGCGGGCTTTTGGATCGCGACTGTTTTATGTGGATTGTGAATAAAGTGTGACAGTTCGAGGGAAAATTTTCAATTCGCTGGAAAACTGTCGTAATTGTAAATTTTGCGATTTAAATCAATTGAGACGCAGTTTTTTTTTGCAGGTTCAATTTTAGATTAATTAATTATTATGATTTTTTGGTTAAAAAATTGCAATTGTTAGTTCACAAATACAGTTTTGATTGATTTGAATTGATTGATTGATTCACCTATTCGCAGTTCGCGCTCATGTGAATGATCCCTTAGAGTGCCAGTGCCATCCCTATGTTTTTTGTATGAACAGCGAAAACAGTAGAAAGGTCACTCGAGTGCCGTGTTCGTCTTTTGCTTATTTAATCTGGTTACACTTATACGTCGCCACTTAGTAGGCCTGCAGATTCAATATATCAGTTCGTTTTACTATTTTGTTAGCACCAGGGACGATGGCGAAGCAATGAGCTCAGTGCGTGTCAAATAATACTCTCGACTCCCACAACAAAATGTACTAAATATGATATCAGCTTAAAACATCAATCAGGTGACAATACACAAAATCAAATCAAGAGTAGAAGCTTATGGTTGAATTTTCCTGTGACTAACAGAACAGCCCTCGGTTATGTCACAGTGCATTATGGTGCGACAGATGACAGGAATCGCCATTTCACAGATCTCGGATATGTCACAAGGTGATGTAAAACCGAATCGAAATGCAAATTTAACATATCAGCTGTCAGTAGTTGGCGTCACCTACGACTATGGGAAACCTAAAGAAGCTACACATTCAGTTGGCGAAAACCTCCGTCACTTTACAAATACTCCAAAAAAGAAGCACCAAAAAGGGTGCTTCCCCCATACACAAGCTCATTAGAATGATTTTCTCACATTTTCAAAACTTGCTTGGCAGCACGTTGTTTCCCCCTTATCCCAAGATACAAACAATATCTCCATAGAGTTCCCATCAGCAATCCTGTATGCGATGATATAATTTATTGATCGAGTCACAAACCCCCCTCTCAAAACTGTTTTTTTTTTTTTTGTGGAAGAGAATTATCTGACAAAAGAGTTAAGTGTTTTGATGACAATTCCGAAAGAAGAAATGCATATTCGAAATATTAAATTGTTTTCTTTTCAAAAATAGACGGATGCACTTTTGGTGGACCTTATTCAGAACCGAATTGAATGGGGGGAATTATGTGCATACCTATGTACTTAAAACTGATTTTATTGCCTTGCTATGAATAAACATATTATGTGTGTGTGTTTTTTCTTAGTTGGCCTGTGCTCTCCCTCTATTTCCAATGGGGTACGTGTACGTTTTTTTTTCGAGTTTTATTGTCTTTAGAGGAACGGTTTTAGCCCGTTACGGGTTATAAAAACGTATTTAATGATAAATTAAATTGTCTGCATAACTTAAGGGGAAATGCATGATTAAAAGATGCCATCTGACATATTAATTAGCTTCTGACCTAGATCAAGCATAAAATTTCTTTTTTTCTTTTTTGCGAAATCTTTACGATAATGAGCATGACAGTTTTGTGTAGTTCGAGACAGTGGTCTCCGTTGTTGGTATTTTATGTGACACTTTAGTGATTTTGACACATCTAAACTTAGAGACATTGCCAATTGTGTGGTCCTTGTACTAAAAAGAAAGAAGAGCGCATCACACACAACAGAACTTCAAACCAACAAAATTTATTGCTTCTCGTTTACGTTCCAACTATAAAAGGCCAACTCTGCAGTCAATATTTGAGCGCCACAGAGAAATATAAAAAAAAAAAAGATACGCTCCCTGCTTTTGCTGCACTTGAATGCTCGCTTGAATGTCAAATTCGGGTTACCCTAAGGCGAAACCATCATCGGGGGAGCGGAAATTAATTATTATTTTTGTTTCCTTGTGGGACAGAAGTGTGACACCTCAAAATGCATCGTCTTAAGACACGGATGGAAGACAATTATGTCAAATTACTGTCAATGCATGGATGAGATTGTGATATATTTCTGTGATGGGGTTACATCTCATCACGTTCTCTTCATTTAGGTATTATGTAATAGTTTATGTTGAGTATAGGAGAAGTGAGTCTTATTGGATGCGCTCGTACTGAAATTGTTTAAACTTTTTCGGGGTAAAACATTAAAATACGAAATGTAATGCCCATACTTTGCTTGGTGTAATGTAATTGCGACTGGCTTAATTTTGTCTCAGAGGATGTAGCGAATCCGAAACTTTAAACGCATCAAATTAAACTGGCCTTAGTTTGCTCGAACACAAATTCTGCATACATTACCTGTCATCTGTTAAAATGTCAAACGTTGCCACGCTTTATAATTTCATTGCCAACTTAACCTTAGCAGGAGCAACAAGTGAAGTAAGACTTCAATAGTATTCTAATTATTTCCTTTATTGCTTTGACACTTTATGTATTCTTTAGAAATAAAACTACGAAGTTGTATTTTAATTCTCCTTCGAAAGGGCAACAGAGGGAAATGAATCGGCTCTCAATCCCATTTAAATACAAACCTTAGCATAACGATGAGTGGGTGTGCCTCAAGGTTCTGTTTTTTGGCCTGCTCTGTTTTGGATTTACTTCAATAATTATATTCTGGAACAGCCGGACGGACATTTGGATTTTGGAGATGATACAGAAACGGGAAAGATGAACCCCTTTTGGACTTGGTATTTGATGTTAAGCGTGATCGTTCATTAACAAGGATAGTGACCCTATCCGTTTGTTAACTTTTCTTATTAATAAACATATTCCATTTACATATTAGCTATTCGCTCTTTATCACCTAACACACGACAGCACTACACGGAATTGTACTAAACATTCTAGTACATCTGTCATATTTCGTTTTTCAAGCGGTTGTTGCGTTCAGAAATTCACCGATTCTCTCTTGTAGAATGTTCAGATTTCACGCATCATTCGAATATTGATGTCTTGTCATTTGCAGATGATTTATGTTCCCAGGATATATTTTATATTTAATTATTATTCGAAATGCGAGTATCTACACAAATTTGCAAACCTAATATAAACAAAAACCTTAACTTTTGGTATTCGTAACACCGAAAAGGATTCGAGATTTTTTAAAGTCCCTCACCCCGAATTCGGCGAGTTAAGTTATCCGCTCGTTATTACATGTCAGTGAAACCAAACACACGTTTATTAATAGGTTAATAGGAATTTTAAGCTAACATGTGTGTTAGTGCTAACTAGCCGCTGATCGTCGTTTATTAATACGGGGGTAAAAGTATAAGTTAGTAACAAACTTGTGTTTTATAGCCTCTGGACAGAAGATGGATATTAATTTTACATTCTATCAAATTGCACAAGGTATGTCCCAAAATGCCACGGTCTAGTCTTTAAAGTTGGAAATGTTGTTTACTGTTCAGCAGCAAGCGCCCACAGTCTCCAAATTGTGGAACAAATTCCTGCTTACTCCTTGAATCAGTTTGAGCTTCTAAATAGGCGTTAGGTCGAGGTTTTGAAAAAGGAAAAATGGTACACAGATTTCGGAGAATAGTCAAGAGCTTTAGTTCCGGCTTAGGGTCGGATTTCTCTTGGATATATTAGAGATTCTGGAAACGTCCAAAGGGCAAACATGTGTTCCTTTCAAACAGTTTTTTTAACCTCTTATAAATTTAAATCATGTCAAAGTTTCATGTAGCTGTATTGCGACAACGTCTTCCTTTCTTTTGTTGCATTTTTGTTTAACAAACTCAAACACAAATGTCACTATGTGAACAACGGATAGGTGACGACTTGAGAAAAGACGAAAAAGTAATAAAAAAATAAATGACACTCTGGTGTCCGCCAGTGATGTTCTACTCCAAAAAGAAATGATGGGTGATAATCCTCCTGTCAAACCGATTTACAAAATGCAACCGTATAATGCGCGAAGTGCATTCTATTTTTAGGTAGACATTTATGATTTTCTCTTCTCTATTGCTTCCCACATACGAGTATCATCTAGCAGCGGCTATAAAATCTGTCACAGAATGACGGCAAGAAACGAGAGACCAAATTGGAATTTATGAAAGCTTATAAAAATTTTTGAGGAATTTTCTTCTAAATTTAGTTTTAATCATTTTAAAAGAACACCCTATTGTTCTCGATTGGAGATCAGAAAATACACTTAAAAAGCAACAAAACTATACCTCCCAGGCCAGTATTACAAATTGCGATTTTATTATTTATTGTCACAAGTTGTGTATGGCTCGATGCTGGAATTAATGACACACAACAATATATCCTTTGGTATTCCAAAAAATGAATAAATAAAATATCCATCAATTTTTTTCATATTTTTTTTTCTTTTTTATTATATCCAGCCCCACGTCGCATCCCTCTGTGCCAAAGCTAAATAAAAAACAGAAACCAGTTGTGAAAAGAAAAATAATCATCGAACAAGACAAACAATTTCCCATTACAACCCTCCTTGTTGTTGTTGAAAGTTTCCACTTCAATAATGTGACAGAACAAAAAAAAAAGAAACAGCAAAATCCCTTTCAAAGGACGAATAAATGAATGTTCGAACTTTTGGCTTGGCCATGCTGTCACAGAACTCAGCCGAAGAAGGCCATATCGAGACGCAAGTACTTCTGCTTTGAAAAGGATTAACCTAATGTGCTGTAGACTTGACGTTAATACAACAATCCTGTGTAAGCAAGCCGAGATGCTTTATGGTTTAACGCAAGAGTCTGAAAATGACTCTCGTGTAATACAATTCACCCCCAGCCTTGCGTCACATAGCAGCTCTCACATCCTCCCCCGGCTCTGCAAAGACGAAATGGGCTATTGTATGAACGTGTTGCCTTAGGGGTTTCATATATATTTTTTTCCGTTCTTTTTTTTTTGTACTTTGTGTGGCGTGCAACACAAAGCCATGAAGACTAATCCGCAAATCCATCATTTACAAGTTGACACCCTGATGATGGTGGGATGGCAAAGGTTTTCTATTTTTTTTAATGTTCCCCTGGTTTGGTTTCTAAGAGTCAATTAGTGGGTGGGTTACTGTGTTGCTTAGTGAGAAGGGGCCCGTAAGTGGACAGTAATGGTTATTGAATTTCGGGCAGGGCTCCTAAATGGCTTTCTTGTCAACAACTGCCAACAACTGCGAACAACTGTTTGTATGCTAAATTGCCTGTAAGCCGGTTGGGCAGTAGATTTTCTAAGCGCGCTGTCTAAAGTGTTTCTCTCTCTGGCACCAGTACCTTGGTTAATGGTCGACGTTCATGGCAATGCGTGTATATTTGTCTATCCGTCTCGAAGGACTTGTTTTAGCCAAACCACAAGAACGACAGAATGGAATTGAAAAAAAAATCTTCGTGCGACCCAGTCGTATGCCTCTTCTTATTCATCTCCTAATTCGATGCAGAAACAAATATGCACCTGAGCCAAAAACCCGTCTTTGTAAAGGAAGAGACAGATTCATTGTTGAAATCCAAGATTAGTTATATTCCTTTATTTTTAAATCCTACGAATTTCTACTATTTCTACGAATTTTTACTCAGAGCCGCTTCTTAGCTCGAAAAATTCGTTAAAGAGAGCGTCATCGAGAGACCAAGATACGTAGTATCAGTGATGCCAAACTTTTCGGACTGAATTGTCCATGACGACCATCAAAAATACCCAAAAATGCCCTTTTGCCAATTCCTACGGGTAGGGGTCAACTAGCGATTTTTTTTGGCAATTTATCATTTCGCCATAATCATTTCCCAATTTGTTGTCTTGCATTTTAGTTATTTCACACTTCATCAAATCGCTATTTTTGTTAGGCAATCTTTCATTTCACTTTGTAATTGCATCGCAAGAACATCATTTCGCATTTGCGATCTGGCAAATTTTTATCTTGCGTTGTGATTTGTTCGCATTTTGCTATTTCACATTGTATTATTTCGCGGAATGTTTTGTTTTACAATCTATTACATGAAAAGAAATTTCGCGCGAAAGTCGTTAGTTTTAGCGATTTTTTCTAACAAAGGGGGAAAAAGGGGGAAGGAATTTTTGGGGGGAAAACAATCTAAAAACGAAAAATAAACATTTAAAATTTTATTTAAATAAAGTCCTCGAAAGACTACACCATTTTTAAATTATACAAAAATACGAAACAAATTGTCTACTTCTACTTTGGCTGGAATTTTGTACACAAACAATTTATTAAAAAAAATTATTACGACTTTGTGGTAGAAAGAAGCTGCTTAAGACTTCACAATACATAGCACAATGTACAAACTTTAAGGTGGGTAAATATACATATTTAAATATAATTCCTATAATTTTTGTTTTAGTTGCTTACTTCTTAGATATTAAAATAAAACATAAAATGTTAAAATAAAACTTAAATAAGAGTTGTTGGTTTGGGGGGGGAACAAAATAATTTTTATTTTGGAAAAAGGGGAAAAAATATCGTTTTGGTGTTAAAAAAACGGATCCAAGGACCCAGCCCATAGTTGCAATTGTGTGCTGAAAATCCTAATTGACTTTGCTTTGCTGAGAACGAAGCACAAAAAAAACAGACCTTTTAATGCATTTTTATGTTTCATTTGGCTGTCATTGGCTTATTTCATATAGCTTAATATAACAACAGTTTATAGATACTTTTAGCTATAGATTCTTGCAATTATCAGCACGTAATGCCTTCCTATACTACCTTTCATTTCGATATTAAATTATCGATGTATCGATACGATCTTGAATTATCGCGCATCACTACAAGACTGCTACAGACCACCTCAGCATATGTTATGAGGGGTATAACTAGAGGCAGTACCAGCTGTCGTCTTGTTTCCTGGGGGGTAAAGTATGCATTGATCCACAATTCACAGACATCCGTAGATAGGACCTACTACCACGATTGTGTGCTTGTAACCTAGACTAGTGAATGAGTCCACAGTTTTAATTTTGTTATTATCGAAATTATTTTTGAAATAGGTATTTGAGTTTTAAATATGCACCAGTTAATTACATGGATGAGACTGGAGACCATTACAGGAAAGATTAGTTTAACAAATCGAATTGGAGGGCCATCCTGACCTATGGCTCTAACGCATTGAGTAATTTCTACTTCCGTGGCACTTCAAAACTTTCAAACATTGGTAGGTACAGAGCCTTCACAGTCTACTGTTCGATTAGAAGATGTGCTACCACAGTCTTTTCCATTCTTACTACAAAAGTAAAGGAAATAATATCATCACTGTCACGATTTTGTTGTAAGATTTTGAAAGGTTCGCGACATTTTATCTACAACGGCTGTTGTAGTGTTCAGCAACAAATTTCATTCCTTTTGGCTGTTTATGTGAAGCTGCGATGACAGCCCGAGCAGTCAGTGGTACAGTAAAGACAAAAAAGCCGTTCAAACCATACTCCTCTTCTTTCACAATCAAACAGTCATATGTCACCGTTTACTATATCGAATTCACTCCCCATAGAAAATCAATCCTTGGGGATTATAAAATTTGAATAAGCCTAAAATACAGAGAACCAAAAGAAAAACCAACATTTTGCGATAATGATACATCATCGCGAGTGTGGTGCTGTCGTTTTTTTTGTATTTTCACCCTTAGACAAGCTGGAAGTGGTGGTGGAAAAAAAAAAGAAATCAAATCGAAAATTGATAGGATATTTGTATGAATGTATCCTAGAGTGGAGATTTATTCGTTTTCTATAATTTTTTTTCCACGCTTCAAAAGTGATTCGCTATAATTTGGATGCTAGTGCGATAAATTGTGTTTTAAAATGCAGTTTGAGGGAAGACTGACCTTTTCCAGGTGTTTTTTTTTTTTTTTTTGTATTTTTTTATATTGCCCTTTAATAGGACGATTACATTTTTTATTCAACTATATGAAATCTATCAACATCGATTACCTGCAATTGACATACGAGGAGTCAATTTAGTTTTTATTTGCTCTTTTTTTTATGGAATGAAATGGGCATTTTTTTGCTGCGGGTGTCGTATTATACAGTTCTTAACTTTCATCAGACTTCGAAAAGTCTGGTATGGAACATGCAGAATTTGAGGATGTTGGGTTAGGCAGGGGCGGATGGGCAACATCCTAGCGGCCCGGGAAATAATATTTGTCGGCCCTTTTTTAATTTCTGAACATGGCTAAAATATACATTACAGGGTGTTACGCATTTTTCGTTTGAAATTAAATAGAGCATTGGTCTATTACAGATTTTTTAATCAGATTACATTTGTCTACTATAAAAAAAAAACATTATTTTAGTAAAAAATTCCGGACTCCGTCAAGTACATTTATATACAGAATCATACATACAACACCAAAAAAAAAACATAAAATAACAGTAAATCAAAGTTTGAAGTATTTTTATTCCAAGTGAAGAAATTAGGTTTGTTTAACTTGTTTAACACTCTATTTAATAACTTGCTTTGCTGAATAAGCATATCTATAATGTTACTACAATGCTATGATCGTAGCAAAACTGCTACGCGATTTCCAATTTGCTACGCTGCTATGAACTCTCCCTAAAAACGTATATTTTGCTACTTTTTTTTAAAGCACGAAATGTTAACATAAGTCTTGGAATTTTTGTTGAAAAAAAATAAACGAAAAATAATTTAATCTTTACTGACTTTCCCACACCAACTTATATTCTTTTCTACCATACCCAACAAGTACCCATTTCTTCGGATGTGTTAGTGTTTGAATTTGACTGGAATTTTTTTGTTTGTAGTTTTGTTAAATACATATATAGTTTACCAACTATACATGTATTAGTCCTTAAAAACATATTTACTTTGAATAAAGAATTAAGTGTTTTTTTGTTCGTTTTCGAAAAAAACATGATATTATGGACTTTTGAGTTTTGCTACGCAAATCAAGTTTTGCTACACAAATTTTTTCCTGGTTGTCTCGGATGAAATGAAAAAAAAATTTTTAATGTCGTACAAATTTGGCTTTTTCAAATAACTATCATAGTGACTATCAGTAATATTAATTGCGGATTGAAAGCTTGATTTTTCTTCGTTGAGTTCGTTACAAGAACAAGCAGTAGACGTGGACGCTTGGTTTTCACCGTCGTTTTGTAGTCTTGTTTCAACTTGAGAACTTATAAATTCAGGAAACGAAACGATTTTTCCGATAATTCTTGAGATGATTGCGGTTGACTAATAATAGAAGAAGAGGCTATAGTTTTCCAATCATTAATTTAACGTTTTTTGAGTTGTGTGCCTCAGCTTCCATTGCCTTCTTTCTCTTTTGGCGTAACTTCTCCGCTCTTCCTTCAGTTTTTCTTTGTCCATTTTTTAATGATTTATTATGTAGGTACCTAGTAATGGATAAACCTAAACCATAATATTCTTTTTACTAATTTTGTTATTGTAATTACATTACGCAAACCACAAAGCACTTAATAAATCCTGCCTTTACACAGTTTCATGTTAAATTTGCGTGACTGAATGATTCCGTTGCCGTATGTTTATTCTGGGCTATCACAGAATCCGTCGTATTCGGAATTTTGCTGCGAACCCCGAAAGAACTATCATAGAATCCGTAGTAGGGGAACTTTTTTGCTACGAATTTAGTCGTAGGGGAAATTGATGAATATGAATTTCGAAATTCCTAGCAAACATTTACTTTCCGACGGATTCTATGATAGTTCTTTCGGGGTTCGTACAAAATTCCGAATACGACGAATTCTGTGATAGACCAGAATAAACATACGGCAACGGATACGAAACGATCCTTGCTGAACCAACGATGACAAATGCACCCTTAATTAACGAACCAGCCATCGGCACAGACGCACAGCCATGCACACACAAAGCCAAGTCACAAGTTAAAATAAACAGAACAACAACAAAACGATTGTCCTTGTTTTGTATCACACGTAAGCAACTAATAACGTAACGTTGTAGGTTTCTGTTTTTTAATTTTTTGTTGTGCTTTTTCGTTTTCATGTCCCACTAGTTAGCATTTGGATAAAACATTTGTAGGTATATTTATTGTCTGTGATAAAAGTTTGAGATTTTTTATGGGCAATAGATACCTATAGGAAGGAAAAATATAAAAACTCAATTTTTTGCTGATTACTTGTATGGGCAAATACAAATGTTTATGAAGATAGATTGGTAGATCACGCAGATGTACTTTCAGCCACCGGCCCTGCCGACCTCTGAACAGCCGGCCCACCGGGAAATTTCCCGGTGCGTTATATGGCCCATCCGCCCCTGGGTTAGGGCGTGTTTGGGACATTCCACAGGAGCTACAAAGAATCCAAGGGATGAGTCGTTTTTAGCTGTAAAACAAGGGTATTTCTCATTTAAGTGCGGAAAACTATCCGGCCCCGATGTAGAAAAACTAAATTTCCCCAGTTATAGCAGATGAGGTGCAAGTCGCAAGGAATATCCTTTGTTGCACGGTTGTCATGATTCGTCGCAGAGTTATTAGGTACAGAGTGCAATCTTTTTTGCAGAATCCGTATACTGTATTTCTGCTAACACCATACCAGATGACATTCTAACGAGTTTACGGTCATATCGAGACAGCCACATGAATATTTCCAAGTAGAAGCGACTTGACAGCAGCAGTTTATGTTGCCACCATTCCAGGGTTCTGTTCCGCTACCCGCGAGCTTAACTGAACGCTAATGTACTCAACAAAAGTATAAAGTTAGGTTAGGTTTATGGGTGGGTACGGCAGAGCGAGTCCTGCCGCACCCCACTTAGGTCGATGTGGACCCATTGTGATGCCCTTGTTGGAGGTTAGCCCATGTTGTTGGCGATAATGTTATTCCCTTTCGGTTACTCGACCTTGTCCAGCCATCCTGATGTGTTTATGAACCTGCAAAGATTAGACAAAGAGACATCTGATAGTTTATGTACGTAATGTCACGGAAGTAATATCTTCTAAGTGTTCTATTCCTCAAGTGACAGAGGCTTGGGCATTGACAGAGGAAGTGAGGTGTGTCGTCGTATACCTCCTAGTCTCCGGAACCCCTGCATATATCGTCGTTCTTGAGTTTCAATTTTATTGTGTAGTTTCTTAGGAAGTTGTGACCCGTTAGGGCTCCTACAAGCTTGCTATTCCGACCTGTATTATGTTCCGGCCATAGCTTCCGTGGTATTTCGCAGGTAGTTAATTCTTTCCATCTGTTGTCGGCTTTCATGCGGATCTTATTTTCCACTCTCTCTCTCTCTCTCTGAAACTACAGAGTGGTGGTTTGATTGATTTCATCGCCCGATCCTGATCCATAGCAGAAACCTTTCTTGACAGTTCATCAGCCCTCAGACTCAGCAGAGACGCGTTGTGTGTCAGAAGTGACAGTATCTCCCACATATTTGTACAGAATCTGTAAGTGTCCCAGTTTGTAGGGCTTCCATCTTTTTGTTTGACTGATCCTGAGGGAACTTTTGGCTGCAGATTCTTGCACGTATAGGTTTAAAGGTATCAAGTTGAGGATTGCCTCCATTCCAGCAGTAGGTGCTGTCCTTATTGCGTTGCTTGTACCCATACAAGCTAGTCTTCGAAATCGGTCATAATTTTGAGATTCGATTGCATGCGTAAAAAGCATTTGCACCTCTTTTTACTCTTTTATTGACGTTTAATTTCCATTTCGGCTTTCTATCTAAGATTATACCCAGATATCAAGCACTCCTGCCTACCCTCAATAGTTGGAAGATCGAAGTTTGGAATCACTCCTTTGTTACTGAACAAGACTATAGTTCAGTCTTATGTGGAATGACTCCAAGACCGCATTGTTTTACCCACATATTAAGTGTTCGTAATGCGTTTTCTAGTAGTTCGCTTAAGGTATATAGGAATTTGCCTGTAGCAAGTATTACCACATCATCTGCATTAGCAATTATTTTGACCCCTTTATTTTCAAATTTGACTAGTATTTCGTTTATAACAAGGACCCAGAGTAAGGGAGATATTACTCCTCCTTGTGGTGTGCCTGTCGAGGCTGTCACTCTAAGATCAATGTCATCTATTTTGCATTAATATGCAAAAGATCATTGAAATTGAGCTAAAGTAGGAGTTCATTCGGGTATGAAAATATGTATTCATAATGGTATGAAACTTTCATAAGATGCATGATTTGTTATTTTGAGATAGGTACCTATACATAAAGATCTAATATCTTATAAACTAGTGATAGGCTATAAGTACAAAATTAATTGAAGTGTAAATAATATTGAACCAAAAACCGTATAGGTAAAAAAGTATCATTTTTGCTTTGTGCTTTTTATTTTTTCTATAATTAAGCCTATTAAACACAAAATACAAATCTTCTTCGAACAAATGGCCATGCATCTCCTGGACACTGGTACCCAAAAATATGAAAGCCTGTTGCCGAACTATCCAGTATTGTCCTTTTTTAAGGTCGAGATATTCATGAAGGCACCATAATAACTTCATCTATGTAAATTATCTAAATTTAAAAAAAAATAGATATGAGGTTAATATGTTCCGTATTAGAGGAAACTATTATGTACATTAGAAAACAAATTACCAGTATTAATATCTGCGCTACATCCATTTTTTCAAGCATTTCTCTCATTGCTTGTCTCTTCAAAGGTTTTTCTTTAAAAAGATCTTTTTTAAGAGGCTCACTTATTCGGATTCCTGGACGACTTCCAAAACAGTATTATTCATTTAAAAAAAAAAATAAGTTTAGTTTAGTTTAAAACAAAAAAAACAAGAAAATGCTTACCTCGTATGAAACCATTCATAAAATCAAACAATTTTTCATATGAAATGTGAAGTTATTCTTACAAAGACACTATGAGAATAGCAAGCGCGTTCTCATAGTAGTGTCAGATTTTTACTGACTAAAAACACCACCCTTCTAAAGATTGTCAGATACTGCAACTAAGATATAAGTTATCAAGCAATTTTTCTATCATTAAATAACAACTTTTGGTTACTTTCCAATGAAAATCCTGCGTGTTCCGCAAATTAGACGCGGTTAATCTTATCTTGCCAAGTCGAACGGTCTCGTTCTTTGTAGTCGGCGCAATAAATTGCTCTTGTCCAAGATTTGTCGGACTGTATTGTTGATATGTCCGATTAGTCGGTTTTTATGCTTTCTCGCGAAGCTTCTAGTTTCAGCTTCGATTGTTGGAACTCCGAGATCCCTATGGATATCGTCGTTTCTAATATACCATGGTGATTGTACAATTTCTCTAAGCACTTTATTTTGAAAAGTTTGTAAAATATTGGCATTTGTTTTCTTGGTACAACGCCAAAGTTGTATACCGTAGGTCCACACCGGCTTTAGCACTTGCTTGTATAAAAGCAGTTCGTTCTCAGTACTGAGCTGGGAATGTTTTCCGAGTAACCAGTACATTTCTCTATATTTGATATCGAGTTCTTTACGTTTCATTTTCACGTGCGAATTCCATTTCAACTTTGTGTCGAGTGTCATTCCCAGGTATTTGGCCTCGTTTGCAAAGGGTATTCGGGCCAAGTTTAGAAAAATTGGCAAGTCATTAGTTTTCTTATAAGTGAAATTCACGTGAACAGATTTAGTTTCGTTGAGGGCGATCCGCCAGTTCCTTGTCCATTCATTTACCTTATTCACTGCGGCTTGCAGTTTTGTATTCGCTTCTTCGATTGTATTACCTACTGCTAGGATAGCTGTGTCGTCGGCGAACGTAGCAAGGGTAGTGCCATCTTCACTTGGAATATCGCGAGTATATAACAAATAGAGAAGCGGACCAAGTACGCTTCCTTGCGGTACCCCGGCCGAAATTTCTTTTAGCTCCGAGTATTCGTTTCCATTTCTAACACGGAAGAGTCTATTCCGGAGATATGATTCTAGAATATCATATAGGCTTGCGGGGAGAACTTGTCTTAATTTAAATTTTAGGCTATCCTTTCAATTTCTTCCAGATTTTGGGCCTTTTGGTGCCTTTTACAGGTTTCCAAAGTGAATAATTGGATTTTTTTTTCGCTGTTAAACTTTTAAGGTAAGAACCTATCGCACGATTTTTAAAATCCTTAATAACTGTCTTCAACAAATTCCACAAATAATTCAAATGTGCTTTATGTTGCGGAGCGCAACTCTGTTGCCATTTCTTACGCGCCTTCCTTTTTTCGTTGACCAATTCTTTTATTTCGGGAGGATATCGTAGCCCGTATTTGGCCGGCGTTTTCCTTGGATTAGGCGTATTATTCCAGGAGGCGAGCTGTACGATCTCGACGAAGCGATTAACTTCAACCTCAAGTTCATAGGGTGTCGTAAGTGGAACACTCAGTTCAACAGTCTCTTCTATTTCGTTCCTAAAGCCTTCCCAGTTAGTTTTGCTACCAGTTAATCTCGCTGGCTCTAGGTTATTGGCTAGTTTTACACTCAATGTTAAAATAACCGGTGAGTGGTCAGATGATAGATCAAAGCTCTCTTCAACTTTAATGTGGTTGGTAGGTATTCCTTTCACAACGAAAAAATCTATCAGATCAGGTAGTTTTGAAGTATCAGTTGGCCAGTAGGTCGGTTTGCCCGTCGAGTGGAAATCGCAACTGTATTCCATACCTGCCCCATAGAGCATTCTACCTTTTCGCGAGATGTATCTGGAGCCCCAGAACGTATGCTTCGCGTTAAAATCGCCGCCAATAATGAAATTTGGTTTGAGCGATTTAAGCAGGTTAGTATAATCACTTTTTTCAAGCGCGGAACGCGGTGGACAGTATATAGACGAAATTCTAAAAGTACGCTGACTATTTTTAACTCGAATCGTGCACAGTAGCATAGTTTCAAGCTCTATCTTCAGGTCTTTAATAAGCAATGATGATCCACCTCTGGCGTTTCCCGATGGGTGACAAGCGTGGAAATCATTAAAGTCTTTTATTTTTAAATTCGATCCCTTTTTAACGTGAGTTTCAGAAATCAGGCAAATGTCAATATCTTTCTCGCGTATGAATATTTCCAATTCGCCGAGTTTTTGTAAAAGCCCGTTTGCATTCCAAGTGCATATCTTTGACATTGGTTTTTCATTCATGGTATTTTTAAAGTACGCATTTTCCGTGAATTATTTTCGAGCTTAACCAAGCGATCGAGAATAATTATGTTTATTTTGCACTGTTCTTCAAGTTTCTCGAGAATAACTGAGAAAACATGAGAAACAGGGTCCGGCGAAGCTTCAACGTTTTTTGCTCCTTCGAATGCCGCGGCCTGAGCGTACGTCTGCAGTCTGGCTATCCGAGGGCCACTATTCGATGGCTTTCCTGTTGGTAACTTTTCAGTAGCGGTTCTTTTGACAACAGAGGTCGAGGGCCTTTCTATTGTCTCTCTTTCTCTGACAATGTTACGCTTTTGAACCGGAGGTTTTATATTGCCTACAACCTCCTGGGCGGTCCTACGCTTTGTCTTGATAAGCGGCTTTGTTTTTCTATTTTGCGTTTTGAGGAGCACATCTCTCCGTTTTTGCAACTCCTTAGCTACTTCACAGCCTCTATTATTTGCCGGGTGTTTTCCCTTACAATTAGCACAGGTAATGGAGGATTGTTTATTTGCTCCACAGTCTTGGGAGAAATGACTTCCGGCGCATTTTACACATCGCGGCTCTTTTTTGCAATACATTTGCGTATGATTAAATTATTGGCAACGTTTGCACTGTGAAATTATTTTTAGATTTCTGCGTATGGGCTCGATTTCTACCACAATATTAACTATGGTTTTATTTCGGCAGATATCTTCGATATTAGGCGTTTTTCTTTTTTAGTTCAGAGCTGAGCACTGAACAGAGTTCGAGCATTATGAGCGCGCTCTGAACCATGCGTGCTCAGAGCATTCAGAGGATCTTTTGTTTTTCCTGTTTTTTTTGTCCTTTAAATGTGACTGGAAGTGTGCATATACATGTGTACTCAGCTTTTTACTCAGGATGCTAGGTCAATTTATTCTGAGCTCATAGAGCGCGCTCTGATCATGCTCTGAGCGAAAAAAGAAACACAAATTCGAGCTCTGAAGTATCTGAGCTAAAAAAGAAACACGAACTTTTTGTATAACAGTTCAGGTTGTGCTCTGAACTAAAAAAGAAAAACGCCTATTATCAGACCTATCGAAGGTAAGCATAAAGAGCGGAAGTCCACGCCTTACCAGGATGTCCTTCTTCTTCCGTTTATTGCTTCTCCTTCTTGATGATATTTACGGCATCAAGAATTTTAAACCCTTTGGAATGGAGGTCGTTTATAACCTCTTCTTTGGTGCATGAGGAGTGGAGTCGCCTCGCTACAACACGATGTGGCCTTTCTGACTTTATTTCGAAAGTATACCACTGGATGTTCTCGGTATTTAGCTTTTGGGACACTGCCCGGTAGTCTTCGTGGTTATCGACGTTAATT
Source organism: Cheilosia vernalis (assembly GCA_949126925.1). NCBI lineage: Eukaryota > Metazoa > Arthropoda > Insecta > Diptera > Syrphidae > Cheilosia > Cheilosia vernalis. The sequence goes on from OX421363.1 coordinate 16,077,642, forward strand.
TTCCACGCATTATTTCTCAAAGATGTTACCTTAAATTTCGATGTTATCGTTCCTTTAAGGAGGCTGTGTAACTTATTATACTCCATTACCCCAACGACATTTATTGGAAGCGGTGGACGAATTTGCCCTCGGAGATGTTTTTCTTGGCGCAGGGACATAACTCCAGGGGACATAAATCCATTATGGACTTATGTCTCATCGAAGCGGGACATAAGTCCAAAGCAAAAATGTTGGGCCTTATGTCCCACCCAACTATTTTAAAATTCAACAAAAAATATAAGTAAAATACCTCGCACCCACCCCGTAATCCAACAGTAAACCCAAGCAGGGGGGTTGCAGGGGGGCAGCATGGCCCCCCATACACATTTCATAATACAATGGTAGCAACTCGCGTGCGCCTAATTTGAAGTATTCGATGCCTATTGGAGATCCACGACGTTTTGCTAAATATTATCTATGGCAAAATTTTGGACTAATGTCCCATCTTCGACAAAACAATTTCGGATCTTATGTCCCGCTTCGATGAGACATAAGTCCATAATGAAAAAGTGGACTTATGTCCCACCGAAGTGGGACGTTAGTCCATTATGGACTTATGTCTCGTGGACTTATGTCCCTGCGCCGTTTTTCTTGCGGTACTTTACGCGTTTGTTCTTTTAGAGGCTCGACTTTAGGTGAAGAACCGGCCATCCTTTTCTTACTAGGTCTTTTCATAGGGACCCGATTCGTTTCGCGTTCTAGCTCTTCTTCGTCGGTGTGGTATTCCCGACTAGCCAAGCGTGGTGGAATACATTCGCATTCTTTCTGAAAATGAGTGTTCCTTAGAACATTATTTTCTTCTTTTAACAGTTCTTTTTCTTTCTTAAGAGCTTGATAGAGTAGATCTATTTCCTTGAGCTTGATTCGGAGTATTTTAATTTCTTCCTCGGAACTTATATCTTTAACTGAGTCCCGTTTTTCACGCACTGGCGCTCCCGGCGGACTTCTTTTCCCGGGGTTGTTCGATCTTAATGGAGGTGATCGAGATACCCTTGAACTTTTGATAAAAGGGTCAATGGATTGCAATAAGCGGCTCTCCCCAGAATCCGTAGAGCCGACCTCCGAAGAGGGTGGATTTTCCAGTAAAGCTGGACTGCCACCTGGGGTAATTAATCTTTCCGTTTTGTTCATTGCATTTTTTGTATACACTACACGCTCGTTATACGGAGGTTGGATTTTAGTCGCCTCTTACGACAGCCATGCCTACCCCGGGCAAATTCTAACCCCTACCCGAAGGGGGGCAGAAATGACTCATTCTTCATAACGGCTGTAGTTTGCAGTTCAATGAAATACAAAATTCAAATAATGGTCGCCTTCATAAAACCAAAAAAAAAAGTCTCATGCATTTGAGGTTCATCTTCCATAAAATGACACAATCAATACTAGTCACCAAAACGACACTTTTAAGAATAATTCATACATAAATGGTGCCGGTGAGCTCATGCAACGCAGTCTCAACCCTTTACCTTTAATGTAGCCATGCTTAGCAGTTAGAATCACACTATCGTCAAGCCGAATGCGGATAAAAACGTTTAAAAGCTTTTCGAAGGTTCTCAGTATGAAAGATGTTGGTCTTATAGGCCTGAAATCCTTAGCAGGCGTATGGCTGGACTTTCCTGCCTTCGGAATTAAGACGACCTTTAGGTACTTCTCGTCATACCCTGGGAATGTGACCACATTCTAGGCAGCGTGTGAAAAGTTTCATCATCAGGGCTGGTATAATAATTGACCCGACTTTCTGGAGCATGATTGGAAAAATCCCGCCAACCCCAGGTGATTGAAATGGAGAGAAAGTCTCAATCGACCAGTTAATTATTTCTCCGGTTACAATACCCTCTGGAATTGTTGCAACGGTAGTTGCGATGCTTGGTGTAGACTGTAGACTGAACGGTTGTTTTGGGGACAAATGTATTAGATTCTCATTCTAATTAGTATGTCCAATTGCATGGAGCTGCACCTGCACTCTTACTTCACATACGAAATTGATCGCTCCTGAAGAACTGCAGAATAAGGGGCTGCAAAACTTGACAGTTTTCGTTACTCTTTAGAAGCAGAAAGTGTAAACCTTGAAGGCACACCCTAAAATTATGTAAAGTATAGAAAATCATTGACTGGGTTCTTCCAGTGTGTTGACCGAAATCTACTACATTCACCTAATGAAATCAAGTCACCATCCAGCAGGTGACGAAAACGCTGTGCGGTTAAACTCCCTTTGTGCGTCAGCTCCTTGGCAAAAATTATTCTAATTGGAGTCTTCCTCTCACGCAAAAGTCGTCTGGGCAAACATACCGCTAACGGCACGCACGCATTGCGACAGTCTAATTCCACCCTGAGTCAAGAATCCAAAGGAGTTAAAAGAAGATCTTTGAGTTTCTACTTGCGTTGTGATTCTAATAGACGTAAATATAATGCAAATATTTGTTAGTTCAAGAAACAACATTCACATATAGGTAGCTACGCTTCGATTCGTGTTTCTGCGTGTGTGTGTGTGGGTGTGTGTGTGTGCGTGCTCAACTATATCAAAAGACCAAAATGAATAACAAAACCGAATCGACAACGACGTTACATCAGCTCATCACCATCATCGTCGTCTTCAACCAACTCCCAGCTCCACTCCCACCCCCACCCCTCATTTACATTGACAAATATACAAAATTTACTTATCTATTTTGTTTATCGTCATCGGCATCAGTGAGCCAGAGTTGTCGTGATTAAACAACAAAAAGAAGCAGCCGATGAGAAGAAAAAAATACACTGAAAAAATAAATAAGTAAATAAAGCGTATGACCCACCCCTCTAATTCTTCTTCAATTATATTTATTCCCCTTGATAGAGTAGTATCACAGTAAATATGCAGCTTCTATCTATGTCACGAAAACAAAAAGATCAAAGGACAAATTTCGGGGTTTTGTTTTTTTACTGGGGAAAATTTCAGCACACCACTCCACCGCAAAGTCGTGTTGGGATCTCCTCAACCTTGGGTGTGCTGCTTAGCCTTATAGTTGCGGTACGTATCTGCTCCTGGGGAATGTGTCGAATGCGTGTGAGCGGCTCTGTGTGTGCGTGCTTTAATCCTGAAATGCGACGGTTTTATTGTTGTTGTTCTGTTTGTAGTCTGCCGTACTATTTGGTGTCGGGATCGGGATTCGTCCGACAAATTCCCATGTTCTTTTAAGTAGATTTGAGTTGAGCGAGTGGGCGGGCGAACGGACGGACGGGCCCGGCATCGTCCTTGTTGCCTTTGTGAATCTTCTTTGTTTATTTGTTGATTAACGAATTCATCAATACAAATAAATGCGAGTTTGTCTGTGATAAAGATAAAAGTGCCTGACGGGTTACATCTACTTTGTGTTTTCAGTTTTTAAAGGTAGACAAGCTTAGCAAATTTTTTTTTTATTTTTTTTAATTTTTTGTGCGGTACGGAATGTTAGTTTTGGGAATCCTTTTTCCCCCTTTGTTAAATTAAATGGTGTTTGTTGTGTACAGAAGTGCCGCCAGAGGAGGTTTCCATAGATTGCTGCAAATATTTGATTTGGAACAATGATAATTTGAGAGTACAAATTTACGGAAGGACCTACAGGAGCGGAATCATTTGGCGAAATCAAATCACACGCTGGGTATACTCACTCTCTCACGCTCTGTCTCTGGTCTATGCGGGCAGAAGTCTGTTTTTTTTTTTTTTTTTTTTTTTCAATATCTTCCAGTTAAACATCGGCCTGACAAATGATGACAATTACTTCGTGTTGCCTCCACAACTGCACATAACTCATAATCAAAGGCAAAGGGCACATTCAAGTTGACTAGATTGGTTTGGATAAGATCTAACCTGAACTAGATTGGTCGGGAACATCATCTATTTCAGCCACATACGCGAACTGTGAACTTATAGTACTCAGTCATAAATTTCTTGACTAGATTCGACGGCTACCACTTCATATTCGTCAACGATTGCTAAATTTACACCCAGTGCTGTTATTACCGATAAATAACTTTATTTTTTTCAAAAGTTTTCATATTTGATGTAGAAAACATTATTGTTTGTGGGTTTTGTGGTAGATATATTGAGCGGAAGGTTCCCTCTAACATCTGACGAAAATCCTACTCTCATCGCAAAACTCTCCCAATTCAGCCGCAGACCGGCCTTAAATTGTAAGGTTAGGGACTGACTTGTTGCGAGGTATTTAATTTTCAAACACTCTCGGTAAATTTATTTGAGCCGAGCTGACAGTCCGAAGACCGCCTTTAGCCACTTTTGAAAATACGACAACCTGGCGCGATTTTAGCTTGCCCGGCGGTTTTCTCATTGCAAGTGTCAAAAGTCAAAAATCAGAAGGGCGTCATTTTAACCCCTCTCGTTCTGAACAAGACGTAAACAAGGAAGAAGCAAAAACAACATATAATAAAAATATGAAATGAAAGAAATTTACTTAATTACACAATTTTTTAATAATATACAAGTTGCTGAGGGGTGCGAACTTCAAATGCAAATAAGCGTCTACGTGTGTGTGCTAGATGATGTTGGCTGGCGCTAACGCAAGGATAATAATAGAATAATAATAGCATGCCAACAATTAACAAGGTGGAATAAAGGCCGCACACAAGCACAGTAAGGTACTTCATAACCCGTTCAATCTAGACGGGTACAAAATCTCCGTGGTTATATTTCGCGCCCCCTATCGAGAAGGACAATTAACTTTCGACCTGATGCATAGTGACAGGCAGTGGTTGGCAGTGTGTGGTTTGATTATGCGGATGGTTCGGGTTCAGGCGACTTGTGCGCACTTATTATTCTATTATTGTTTCGGTGTATTGTTAAGGAGGTTCGCCGTTCACGGTTGTCAGAGATTTTCAATTCGTTGTGGAAAAGGGGTTGGCTGTTTGGGGTGAAATAAAACAGAATGCAGCAGAGTCGTCCTCTGTTGGGCAGACGTTTGTTATTTGTAGCAAATTAATTGTTTTATAGGGCGTGAACTTAGCGCAGCAGGTGGGATTCAATTGATTTTTAGCAGAATGAGCGGTAGCGGGCACGGTGTAGCTCTGTTGAATTTGTTTTGAAAAATGCCTTTGACAAGTGTGAGGGTGGTAACACAATTGACTTGGTTTGTTTTTTTTTTTTTTTTTCTTGCAAATTCGAGTGCCTTCAGTTATTTTTTTATGCATTTGGATTAATTAAAAAAATAATTATGTAATCTAGTACAATTGGTTTGTGGTGTAAAAGGGTGTCAGGTTAATGAGGCAATTTGTGGCTTAGCCGTCAACAAAGAGGTTGTCGACAACTGAAATAAGGAACCGTGCAAATGGTGGACAATGTTTTGTAGAGCTCAAGTTTCATTTGCCGTGTTGAATCGGTTGCAGTTGACTAAATGCGTCTTGCAATCATCTGTTTTGGGGTAGAAATCGGTTTAAACGGTTTTTTTTGGCCGTTCGAACATAGTTTCTTACTAGTGAGGTGCGCGACGTATAGTTTGTCCATGGCGCCTTGTGGGAATGTGTAAGGCATTGGGGTCGTTCCAGTATCTAGTTTAGTAATTCTGACAGCTGTCTGGCTAGATGTATTTCGGCGTTGATTGGCTTAAGTCGGTCATATGAGCGGCTTTTTCAGTTGACGTTTGTGGAGGGGTAGTCGACCAATCTAATTCAGGTTACTTCTTATCCAGATCCAGACCAATATTTTTTTTTTATTAAGTAATCGATTTTTCTAGTCGACTTAAGATAACGATATTCTTGAATGTGCCCATTGCAATTCGTGTTTCAACTGTCTTCTGAAGTGCTCGTGATCCTCACCAGCAGTACAATAGAAGTTTCAACTACCTAGGATTTTTGTTATCGACATTTTGACGTTTTCGTGGGTACTTTACTGCAAATTATTCTACTCCCTTCATTCTTTACCAAAAACCGTGGGTTCTTTTTTTTTATCAAGAACTAACTATAGTTCAGATAAATTACTTCCTTAAAACGCACGAAAGCTTGCATTTTTGTCAATATTTGCTACACTTACGTCAAATTCGTGGACACTTTTTCATCTGTTTGACGTTTAAGAGCAGCAAACTCAACTGCCCGGTTTAGTTCGATTCGCCAGTGAAATTTCGAGCCTATAAATCCTTCTGTGTCGGTAAAAATCTAAGCACTACTTCCATCTAACTATTCTTCGATAATTAAACTGGTATTACTCCAGTTGATAAGTACATCCCTGGATTCTTAAGCTATAGATGCACGCAACGTATGCTGGCTGATATAATACCTTAACAAAATGCCAATATTCCATGGATTCAATTGAATTTGCATTTGAATCGAGGGCACAACATTGAAGTGCAAAAGGATTGCGCTATAGATATACAAATGCATGACATCCGCAGAACGCTTGACTTCCTATAGTCAGATTATATATAAGCTCATCGACAGTCAGGCGTCAGGGATCATAAATTACGTTAAGAGAAGAACAAAAATTTGTTTTTCTATATTTGTAAAATCAATTCAATTATTTATCAATCGCTGGGATGTTTTCCTCGTTATAATCTGGCTAGTCTTGTGTTGTATGGCCCCATAGATGGATGACACTTTATTCTCATGCATCTCTCGAAAGTCGGTCTATAGAAATTCGCACACAAAGGCGAGAGATAGGGAATATAACATCGACGCTGGCAAAAAGTATATAGAGACAGAAGTGTTCCGACGTATAATTCGATTGGATGTGGAATATAATGAAATGAAAGTAATGAAGAAGTCCTTGGAAAATTGTATTTGTATTCCGGTAATCATTATTTTTATTATTCTGTGCGCCTTCCTTTATTTGAATGAAGAAAGAAAGTGTGACTAATAGGATAAGCTGAACACCATTGAAGGTGTAGAAGAGAGCTTCACGCTCTGTTAACATTCTTAAAGCCCACTGATGATGGTTCAAGTGGAAATTACTGAATAAATATGTAGTGTGAACACATACAAGTGTATGGTTTAAGCACAAGTAGGTGCGCTGTGGGAAATAATGTAAATCAGGGAAAATAATATTGAAGGACTGAATGAGCAACTGAATGGGCACTTGTCTAAATGTTGCATACATTTGGAATTTTGATTAAATCTTTATTTGGTTAGTGGAGGACCATAGGTGTGTAGTGTTTTACTGCTCGTGTGACTTACGGAGCTTGTGGCCTGCAGTAGATAAGTAGAATATTGACAGTTGTGGTCACTGACAGCTGATAGTTTTGACTACCGAGAAACACCTGCCAACAGTCCCGACGATAGAAAGAGTTTGATTATTAACTGCCGCAACTCAAAAAAGTGACAGGTGTCTGTATGGTGACACTTCCGGGTTTGACAGACCCAAACAGTAGGTGCTGCATGACGGTAGCTCTATATCTGGTAGAAATACCGCCGTCATCTTCCGGCATTTACAAACGCGATAGTTCTACGTTTCATTGAGCCAATTTATGACAAATATAGGAATATTGTGACACTAACGTTACAAACAACTTGCTTGCTACAGTCTCCCGAAAACGACAACTCTTTCTTGCGCCAGTTTCGAAAAACGCAAATTCTTTCTTTCACTGTTTATAAAAATTAATGCGATACATTATCTCCCATGGATACATTATCGCACCAGCTTTTGGCCGGGGTTGTTCTAGTACAATTTATATATTTCTTTGCCTCAAAGAAATATCCGTCACAAGTGCTGCTCTTGTTTAGCTGGTCGACGACGTAGGTAGTTAACGTTGTTACCATATTAGTTACCGTCACAAATAATGCCTTTTTATTGCAAGGCCATTTCTAAAAGGAAATGACGCCATCAAGAATTTTAACTACAGTATCTTAAACTTTTTCCTCGGTGAACTGTGATCTGGTATCTGGACCAAAATTCTCACAAATATTCGCATACGTTTATTATCTGTCAAAAACTCCGATGTGCTGCGAAAAACTGAAATTTTTCTCTTCGAGTGTTATAGTCGTCTGTGTTTTCCATGTGGATTCGCATCTCGTATACGGAACAGTGATGCGAGATCGAGGGATTTATCCCTTTTTGTGGGATTTTCTCACTTAAAATAAGCTAAAAGGGACAAAGGGATTTTTGAAACCTCATAGTACAAAAAAAGGGGATTTTACTTTTTGGTCAATTTTTGTTCATAAAATGCTAGTTCCACTAAGAATAAAAAAATTAGTCCTCCTACGATCACATTAAATATTTTCTTTCTTAGAAAAATGTCATTCAAAATATTTGAATGCATTCATTTTCTTCTGCGGCAAAACAGAAATCGTGCAACACAGTGTGCGGTTCAAACTTTTGTCCAACCGAGATAAAGTTGTTTGCATACCAATATTCAAATAATTCATAAGGTATTTATTTTACGTTAGTAGGTTTTTCAGAACTCAAATACAACAACTATATAGCGAGTTTCGAAGTTTTAAATATAGCGTAGTTGTTGTAATTGAGTTCTGAAAAACCTACTTACGTAAAATAAATATCTTGTGAATTATTTGAATTATTGGTATTCAAAAATTGCGTGCTGAAAATCCTACTTTACTTTGCTTTGCTGAGGTCGAAGCTCAAAATAAACACGATTATTGTAACTTCTTAATAATAAAAAAAAAAACCTAAATTTAATGAAATACAGGTTTTTTTTTTTAATTTAATACTTCGTGGGATAAATGTGGGATTTTTGAAATTTTGGCGAGGGATAAAAGGGATTTTTTGGGTATGGCCGTGGGATAACCTGCTTCTAAAGTCTGGCATCACTGATACGGAAGTGTATATACTTGATTGATTGCAAAAAATATGGATTGTTTTCTTAATTTTGTGTGTGAGAAAATAAGAGTCAATTTTAAATAAATCAAACAATTTAGATGAAAGCACTTATTGAATGATAACACTTCGCATTGACATAAATATGTTCGAAAATAATGCCATTCGTTCAAAGCAGTCTTATGGGGCTCTCGGATAGTTCGGTGTATTTCGATTCCGCCTATAACTGCTTCATGCTTCATTGAGAGTCGAACAAGTGCAAGGCTCATACCGCCCAAAGTGTCCACTGCGCGAAAGCCAATACATGTTAATAAAAGATAAATATGTACACTGTCAATCGTAAAAAACAATTCACAGGCAATTTGTATTTGAATATTGTGTTTTTTCTTTCACAACCTGTCAAAATGGTTTACTTGACGTGCTGTAAAATGCTACCCCATTCGGAAGGTGAATATAGTTATCGCACAGGTTAAACTAAAAACCAGAACAACTTCGAGAATAGCAATTTTGTCCTATGCGAAAATTTCAGGCCGATTTGCTCGTATACGAATTAGTTTTGCGAATTTAAGAATTGGAGTCCTGGGTCCTTTCTCATAGGGTTCGGGACTAATTTTGAGTTGAACAACTACTACCAGGTCAACAGTGGGCGGCAATTACACAGATTTAGTTCAAATCTTCCCTCTCTCTCTGAGATAACTTTCAAGTTTGACCAACTTGACAACTGTTTCATTTAGAACTTATAACATACCGACCTCGTTTATCTTAAAATCCATCAAAATAAATCCTCCACCACAGATGTTCGTAAAATCTCTGTTCAACCACTCTGATTTGCATATACAACAAATGCTTTGCTTCTATCTGGTGCTACGCTTGATGGACGCCAAATCTATTTGCACACTTGTTAACTTATCTGATTCTCCTCTTATTATAATGCATAGGCAAAGTAATAGGAAACAAAAACACACAGACAACGCGCAGTGACATAAAACAAGTTGAAACCAAAAGAGTTACCCCAGGGATTTCGTATAGCTTTTTTTTTTATTCATCCTTTTCACTTTCAATAGAAATTAAATGTCCATTCTATTGCCCTTACTCATCATTACCGTTGTCGTCGTCATCATCACCATCTATTTTGAGATGTATCCTTCTCTATGTGCTTTATTGTCCTTGCTATGATACGCTTATTTATACCTAGTTGACCCTTTTGTTTTCCTGTGTACCTTCGATGCAAGGAGTTCCGCGTAGCCCTAGCAAAGAAGCGAGAGTACACCCCTTTTTGTGACGTCTGCGGATGAAAAGTAAAAACAACAACAAGAACAACAACAACACCATATTGACAATGGATCATTGTCATAACAGTTTTGTTATCCTTTCTAGTTGGGTCTTCACTGTCGCCGCGCTTTTGTCTGCGCGATGACAGTCATCGGCATTATAATATGTGCGACATCAATCTGTCGTCATTATTACGAAAATGGGAATGTAATCAACCCTTCAGTTGGTGTTTGTTTTACGAGTTTCTTTTTCCTTTTGGCTATTAATGAGGGAGACATCGACAAATTCAACCCCTTTTCAACTGGCTGACGATTATATGGGGAGACAACAGATAGACCCAATCAAATATTTATTGGATGCACATGCGGCAAATTTGGTATAGCCAGTTGCAGATATGTATTAATTTGTGCTTTGGAAAGGGAGGACGGAGGAGTGGCATGTAACAGCTTAATTATTGTTTTGTTGTTAATTCGAGTGAACGTATGCTGTTTTAGTGGAATTGCTTTCAGGTACTAGGTATGTGAATATTTTGCAGGGATGACAGTAGACTGACGGATGACGGTTTTGTTTTGAAAACTTACTTGATTTACAGGAGAAAGTCCTTGGGAAATTCACTTGATTCTTTAGAAGACACAAGCATATTTTTTCGCATGAATTTGTTTCACATTTCAGAGCAGATCAATCTAGTACAATTTCTCACCAAGAAATGTTTTCTTTTCCCTTTCTTTGCAGACCCAACTGGAGATGACAGACTATGAGAATCTTCAGCAGGAGCATCTTCAACGTCTGCAGCACGATTCCCGCCTTCAAGAGCTGCAGTCTCAGTTGAATGCGCAATTTTCCGCCAAGCCACCGTCGTCGTTGGTGCCCTTCCTTCCGGCTTTCTTGCGGCCTCCACTGCCCGTGCAACCGATGTGGGACACAGCGACTGCGAACTTAGCTCATCTACAAGTTGCCCTTGCCGAGGCTGCGGCTGCTTCATCGTCTGGCAATGGTTCTCTTAACACGGACTCACCACCGCCGCCGCTGGTGCAAAACCAATCGCAATCCCCCTCACAACAGAGTTCGCACAAGCAACCGCCAGTCGATCCAGATACGCCCCTGAACCTCACCAAGCCAAAATCATCACCGCCTCGTTCGTTGTCGCTGCAGCAGCAGCAACTGCAAACCCAACAACACCAACAGCAGCAGCATCAACATCAACAACACCAGCATCTGCAGCAGCAGAGCAGTATGTCGCCCAGTGACAGATCTCAGTGTCTACTAACGCCCCCACAGACGCTGAACGCTACTAGCCAGGTGTCAAATCAAACAAAGAATCACCTACATCTGAATAATTCCATGCGTGGCATGCCACGCTCTTTCCTTCCCTCGCATTTTGGCCAGGTGAATGGCGGTGGCACAGCGGTCGGTCCATCTATCCCGTCGCCATCGCATTCGTCCGCTGGTGGCCAGATGATGGTCGAGGAGCCTCCAGATTTTCTGTCTGCCTGCCGAATGTGGACCGCGTCCGCTGATTCCGCGGCCGTCGGTGGATCACATCACACACATCATGCCCATCATAGTGGCAAATCAGCTGGCTCGGCAATGGACGACGAAAAGGTGCGCCTAGTGCGACAGGCACGAATTAGCCGCGACAGCATTAGTGGTGGTAGTGCTGGTGTTGTTCCTAGCGCATCGAATGCCTCAGGCGGTGGCGGTGGTGTCGGCGGCGCTCAAGGAATGGAACGCGACCGCGAGTCCAGCAAACCACATATAAAACGGCCTATGAACGCGTTTATGGTCTGGGCGAAGGATGAGCGTAGGAAAATCCTTAAAGCCTGCCCGGACATGCATAACTCGAATATTTCGAAGATACTCGGCGCCCGCTGGAAGGCAATGTCGAACGCTGACAAGCAACCCTACTACGAGGAACAATCGAGACTATCTAAGCTGCATATGGAGCAGCATCCCGACTATCGGTATCGGCCACGGCCAAAACGCACCTGCATAGTCGACGGCAAGAAAATGCGAATATCCGAGTACAAAATGCTGATGCGAACGAGGCGAGCCGAAATGCGGCAGCTGTGGTGTCGGGATGGATCTGAAAATGTCGCCTACCTGCAGGACATGAAAGCGGCAGCTGCTGCTGCTGCGGCCGCTGCCGCCGCAGCCAATGGCGCTCAAAGCGAAATTCGCCAAGGCGTCTCTGGATCAGTGGGTGGCGCCAGTGGCAGCGGGATGGGTCCATCATCATCGCCTCCATCGGCCATGTCCACAGCGAACGGCTTACTAATGGGCGTTGGCGGTCCGGCTCCAGGAGGTGGTGGCGGCGGTGGTCACAACTATTATTACCCGCCGGACAGCTTATCGCCGTCGGGCTTCTCATCGGAAGGGAACGCTACCAGCTTTGACTCGCGTGACGATGACTGAGGGGAACTTTTGCGGTGGCCCACAATGCATCCGCCGCACCCGGGTATGGGATTCTGGTAAACAAAACAAAATAAAAAAAAAAATACCACTTGAAAGTTGTTGAAATGTAAACAGTCATATGCAATAGTATGTTAGGCTCTCTCTTATACACAAAGGTGGACGCCAATGCCATAGATGTTGTAAATAACGCAAAACCATGAAAGAGATTTTCAGTTTCTTTTTGTTTTTCTGTTCGTCTAAAATGTAAGTCTAACTATAAGTCATTGTTTTTGTGTTTTATTTTATATGTTTTACTTAAGTAAGTGCCATCTTTTGCAATATCGAATTTTTGTAGTTGCTTAGTGCAAATAAGCCCTTAAACATTCTTACAATATAACTTACCAGATACTCTAGGACTCTCTTTAAGAGAATAATTACTTTGGTGAAGAGAGAGGAAGAACCGTAACCGCTCCTTATTTATTAGGAGCAAATTGTGCCATTTTTCTGTTTGATTTTCATTTTTATTATTATAATTTTGTTCGTTCAGTGTATATTTGTTATTATTTATTAATATATATATTTTTATATATTTTTTTTCCATCTACCCTTGTGTTTTGTGCCAATACGCATGGTAAGTGTAATTGAGGAAGAAATAGCCATATTTTATTAGTTTTTTGAATAGTACGTAAGGGAAATACACTTAAAAAAAGTAAGGTGAAAAGTTGAATTGAAAAAAAAATGAATTTTAAAGTAAAAAATAATGATAACGAAATTATGTACTTTAACGCGCGAATGGTGATAATTTTTTTTTTTATTATTTTTGTTTACAATATTTTCATTTTTTATTATTTAAAACTTAAATACATGTTGAGCTATAAAGAGAAAAAAAAAATCTAGTTGTAAATGTTGACAGGTTAGTCTTAAGGATCTTCTAAATTTTTCTGCGATTTTAAGTCGATAAACTTTTTGTTTTTGTTTTATTTTTTTCAATTTTTTTTTTTTTTTTTTTTTGTAAAATAAACACAAATATAAAACAAAAAAGTCATATATACTTGATACAGAATAAATTTGTTAGAATAGACTTTAGAACATAGTTATTAATGCAGTCAGCTAAAAGAAGCAAAAACAATTATGATTCGAATTCAACCATGTAAGCTTATTTGATAAATAAAAAAATCTATATATACATAAATATAATTATATGTAACGATATAAATAGCCAGTAGAATTTATTAAAAATAAATATTATTTGGTCAAACATAGAAAACACAGTTTTGTTGTATACGTTTCGATTATAAGTTATTCGATGCGGTCGAACAACAAGTTAAGTAGGAATGCTTAGGTAAATTAAAAAGGAAAAATGCAAAATAAATAAAATATAAAAGAAGCACTTAATCAATCTGAATTTTACTAATATTTATTGTTAATAACAATAACCTGGTTATGATGAATATTATTATTATTAGGATTATAATTCTTATCGTTACTACAACTATGCACACACACAATGTAATCAAAATGAATATTATAAAACATAAACAAAAAGTAATACAAAATAAAAAAATAAAAAAACATGAATACAAACAAAACAAAAATATTAAAACATAAAAAATACAAAATAAAATAAATAATGATTATATTATTTAAAAAAAAAAACATCCAGTCTTGTTCATTTTTTATTTGTGTTTGAAGCAGAATCTTCTACAAGCTCTGATTGACACTTTTGAGTGGGAGTGGGAACCGAGCAATTTGATGTCGAAAAGGTTTAAGACAAGGTACCGCGCTGTCATGTAGCCTCTTTGTGTAAAGCTGCCGTTCCCCGCTTCTCTCGTAGTCAAATAATCTAACCACAGAAGGCGTTTTTTCTTTTTTAGTTCAGAGCACAACCTGAACTGTTATACAAAAAGATCGTGTTTCTTTTTTAGCTCAGAGCATGATCAGAGCGCACTCTATGAGCTCAGAATAAATTGACTGAGCATCCTGAGTAAAAAGCTGAGTACACATGTAACGGGTGATTTTTTAGCTGGTTTGGTTTTGGCAACACTGGTTTTGACAGCTGACGTGTGTTTAGTACCTTGTGTCACTGTCAAACAGCTTCAGTTTGGTTTGCAATTTAACCATGGATCGTCTTACAAATGAACAACGCTTGCAAATTATTGAATTTTACTATCAAAATTCGTGCTCGGTTCGAAATGTTCATCGCGCGCTGCTTCGAAAAATTGTGTTCAGCGATGAGGCTCATTTTTGGTTGAATGGGTACGTAAATAAGCAAAATTGCCGCATTTGGAGTGAAGATCAGCCAGAAGCATTGCAACAGCTACCAATGCATCCCGAAAAAGCCACTGTTTGGTGCGGTTTATGGGCCGGCGGCATTATTGGGCCATATTTCTTCAAAGATGATGCGAATCGCAGCGTTACTGTCAATGGTGAACGCTACCGTCTACCGAGCGATGATAACAAACTTTTTTTTGCCCGAAATGGAAGTTCTTGACTTGCATGATATGTGGTTTCAACAAGACGGTGCCACATGCCACACAGCACGCGAAACAATGGCGCAATTGCGAGGCGAGTTTGGTGAACAGTTAATTTCACGTTTCGGGCCGGTCAATTGGCCGCCTAGATCGTGCTATTTGACACCATTAGATTATTTTTTATGGGGGTATGTCAAGGCTAATGTGTATAAGGACAAGCCCGCTTCGATTGACGCACTGGAAGCCAACATCCATGCATTCATTCGTGAGATACCGGCCGATATGTGTGAAAGAGTATGCCAAAATTGGACTCAGCGGATGGGCTACCTAAGACGCAGCCTCGGTCAACATTTGCATGAAATTATCTTTAAACATTAAATTGCAAGGTTCAAACTATCGATTCAAATAAATATTTCATTCATTTTTTCGAATTTTTTGTGTTTTTTTTTTTAAAAAAGTTCTAAACCTCTTAAAAAATCACCCTTTATATGCACCTTTCCAGTCACATTTGAAGAGCAAAAAAAACAGGAAAAACAAAACATCCTCTGAACGCTCTGAGCACGCATGATTCAGAGCGCGCTCATAATGCTCGAACTCTGTTCAGTGCTCAACTCTGAACTAAAAAAGAAAAACGCCTAGAGTTAAGCATATAGCACGCGCATTATGCGGTTTGATAGCCAAATTCACAAAAGTAGAAAGCAACTTAGGCCCATTTCACTCACTCGAAGTTGAACTTAACTTGGGGAGTTTTCCATATAAAAATCCTCAAGTTGTGTTCAACTTCGAGTGAATAAAATGGACCTTAGTATAGTTCTGTAAGGCCCATTTTATTCACTCGAAGTTGAACACAACTCGGGAAGTTTCCCATATAAAAATCCCCGAGTTGTGTTCAACTTCGAGTGAATAAAATGGGCCTAAGTTGTGCATCTTTTTTTCCGAGAATGGGTTTCTCAGAAATCGCACATCTCAATGGCCTCTTCTATTGTTAGTAACTAACATCTCTAGCAAGCCACCAACTTCGACACAAACTTTTCGTGGGTCGAATGGAAAAGCACATCTACTACAATTGCTGGTCTCCTGGTAGCTGACTCCGATTTATGTACTGAATTCGAATGATCGCCGAGGACAGATGACGTAGTACAAAGCGACAGGTGGAAAATAGCCATTTGAGAGTGTGGCTGACAATTTAAATGGCACAAATTTGTAGGCAACATGTTGAAAGGTGCTAATACTATTGTAGGTACAATATTTGGCGAGACTTAATATCAGCTTTGATAAAGAATTATGATTGCGGGTCATTTAAATAGGGACAACGGGCTTATGAACTATTTTTTGTTCCTTTTCTAACTGAGAACCTACCAGCGCAGGCACAATAGGCTTCTTTAAAAAGTCGCAGTGCCAGAACCCCTTGAAGGCTCTCCCGCTTCGCAGTCTAATCTAATCCAAATTGGTATGAACGAATTGCGCAAAAAGCCCTTACGAACTCTTCCGAGTAAAGGTATATGCAAATTATTTCGGCAGGGAGATGAACCATCATGTGACGTTTTGAGAAGGAACAGGGCACTATCGTCCACCTCGTATATCTGCTGGGGTACGATGATATCGACATCATCGCCCGCTGTAATAGAGGCTTGGCTTCGAAGCAAAAGAGGGCAAGGATTACTACAGCAAACAAACAAATATTATTTTCACCGAGTCACTTCTTCTGATAGCAACAACTTTGAGATATTATTATTATTATATGAGAGGGGTTGTTGTACTGCGCCCTTTTGGTCTATTGTAGCCGCTGCTTACGCCTTAGATAGGCCTATTCTTTCAAAAAGAGTTCCCCTCATAGTATAATTCCTTTCGGAATAATTTTAGAGGTTCTCGTTCCCTTTTTTCTCCTTGGCGAAAGAAATCCGTCCTATAGCACTCTAACCAGTCCAGTTTCCTTTTACAATCTAAGGATGAAAGCTGGCTCCAGTGACAGTATTTCCTCATCAGATAGTTGGTTCTTGCCCAAGTATTTCAGTCTTTTGTGGATCAGTGCCCCACATGATCCAAGCAAGTGTTAGGAAGCCTGTTAGGATACGGAGGTTACTTTTGCTCATGCCGATGCAAGCTTGGAATCTTTCCCGGTTGTAATGTCCCAGAAGTTGCTTATCTCGCATCATGCCCTGAGTGTTATGCCAGGTTTTTGCCCTATTTTCGTCCTCTAGTTTCCTAAATTCTTCTTTGAGGGTGTGATCCCCTATTCCGCATAATGGTTCAGAACCTATAAAAGTTTCTGATGCTCTATTTCTTGCTAGGGACAGGAAATCGGCCATTACATTCCCCTCTATTCCTACTTGGCCAGGCACCCAGCAGAGGGATATTTTGTTTCTCCTACCAAGTACATTAAGGCCCATTTTATTCGCTCGAAGTTGAACACAACTCGGGAAGTTTTCCATATAAAAATCCCCAAGTTGAACACAACTCGGTAAGTTTTCCATATAAAAATCCCCAAGTTGTGCTCAACTTCGAGTGAATAAAATGGGCCTAAGTTTTTGTAGGCATTCCGATACAAGTTTGGATTTAACGATGTAGGAATTAAGTGCCATAATAGCAGCCTGACTGTATAACATTATAGCTATATAAGAGTTGATTTTGTTTCTGTCGAGGTTAATTTGGACATACCTGTCAATGGCATAGATTTCAGCCTGGAAGATGCTGGTGCTTTTGCCCATTGGATCACAATATTTGGTTCCAGGCCCAAATACTCCCGCCCCAGTTCCGTCATCAGTTCTCGATGTTTGATTGCTCAGTCTGTGAATTGTAAAATCATTGCTACAATTCTTCTTATTGCTGAGCTTAGTAACAAAGTTCTTTTGGAAATCAATTCATTTGATGATGTCGTCTCTAGGAAAGGCCAATAATGGTTGTTTTTTGCGTAGTACATCAAACTGTCTCAGTGTGATGCACTTTCCCCTTCCTATTCCTTCCTTGGCCATTCTTAGGGTCGTTTTACTTGCACATTCCCCAACCACAAGGTGCAACGGAGTTAGTTCCAGTAGCACCTCCATAACTGCGGATGGGCAATCTAATCTTTGAGATAGGTCAACTACTTAATCTCCACGGTATACCGCCAGTGGAGAACTGCCACTAATCAACATTAGGATGCAGCTATAAAACGAGGTGGTTTTTTTTCCACGTGTGTGGAAGCTTATACAGAAATAATTTCGCTAGTTATGGAGCCACCTACCTATTTCCACACACAAATCGTCCTTGAGCGAACTCTAGGGCCCAGCCCATACAATCCGTTGCGTCCGTCGCGTCGACGAATTGCCGTATTTCCGTCGCATACGGTGGCAGGCAGAGTGTTTAAGTACTCTATACTTATTTGTCCCAAGAAACGTGGTAATTTATCCCTTTCTAACGTTCGCAAATTCCCTTTTAAATAATTATTTTGATAGGCATATTTTTGTGAAAAAATTAACTTTTTAAAGTAAAATTTATGTTGTGCGGAAAAATAATCACATTAAATAACCTTTGGTATAAAAATCGCATTTTGTTAATGTTATAATGATTACTTTTAGGTACTAGAAAATTTTGATATACAAAAATCTTGCTAAAAGGTGATTTGAAAAATCTCTTTTTTATGTACGTTCATGTGGTGATTATCATGGTGAAATCTAGATACTTATTTTGATGAAATTAGAAAAGAAAACATTTTTTCAATGTTTTATTTTTAGATTTTACTTTTTCCCACTGAAGGCTTTTCGGCCATCGAAATTCCCAAAATAAAAAGGAAGAAATCGCACAATATAAGAGCACTGGTGACAGCCGATGACAGAGTCTCTCTCGCGCTCAAATTTCCACCAATAAAAAGGAATCCTCTTCCTCTCACGCTGTTCCAACTGTCAACGGAGGCGACGGACAGAAAAGTAGAAAGTAAACCGACTTTATCCGTCGCGCCCGGCCCGTGCGCTGCTTATGGGTCACCTTCCATAAGAGAGCGTGTATTCTATCAACCTGTGAGTCGAAAACGCTGCGGCAACGGACGCGACGGATTCTATGGGTTGGGCCCGTCTGTCTGTGAGCGGCCGCGTAGTGTTATAACTATTGAATTGACAGAAGAAGTTCACAGTATGGCTCACGCCAGCGTTGCCAGTTTGGGGGTTTTCCCCCCAGATTTGGGGGTTTTTCTGACCGACGGGGGGAAATCTGGGGGGAGAAATTGTTTAGGGGGAAATCTGGGGGTTTTATTTTATTCAATTATTTTGTTTTTTGTCACTAAAAACATTGAAAGCTATAAAGCCACCAACAAACCAAATCACAAACCAAATCAGTGTATGTTCGAGTAAATCCGATGTAAAATCATCTATGCCAATTCCATTCCAACATATCTAAACATTAAAAAAAAAATATTAATTCTTGAAATTCAATACCCTACACTACACAAATTACAAAAAATTGTTTTTATTGAATTTTATTAAAATGCTTTTAAATAAATTATTTGAAAAAAAAAACTGGGGGTTTTTTTCTTGAAAATAGCTAAATCTGGGGGTTTTTCAGATTTGTCTGGGGGGAAATATTTCAACCACCTGGCAACGCTGGCTCACGCGGTTTCTGCCCTATGGAAAGGGCAGCTAGTAATAGCTTAAGTAATAACGCAGCTACTAGTTAACACTTGAGAACATTGGGAGCATTCTAGGTAAATAGCTTTCGAAGTTGCTCTCTTTTTATAAATCGCACATCTCTATCGTCTCTTCTACTTTTCTCAACTGTCGCACATCTCTAGCGAGGCCTGAGCAACGTTGCCATTTCACTATATATTGTTTTGGCGGGAATTTAAATTTTCTTGAACAACTGAAAATTACAGCTACAATTGCTGGGCTCCTGGTAACTTATGAAATTTTAAGAATGCGCTTGCCGATGCACCAAAATTTACCTAGCATATGTGTAGGTAGGTAGGTGATGGATCTTCTGAATGCTGAAAGCTTTAGGAGTTGAGGACTCCTTGATTGATCTTCGGGGAAGCGATTGGCTTCTTCGATGTGCAATTTCGTCCGTTCATTGTAAGGAGAAAAGAAAAACCCCAATTAAACCCCAGTTGTAGGTATGTCCTGTAAATTTCAAAGCTATTGACACATTTGGAAGATTACCAAGTCCGGAAGAAGGCGACATCGAACAGCATTGAGAGGCAGAATTTCCATAAGACTGACCCATATGGCAGTGAAAGGCATCGTCCTTTACAAGCTATTCAACTCGCACTCCCCCACACACAGGTCCGAAGTTTGTTAAACTGATAATATCCAGACAACCCCTCGCAACTGAATTTTATTTTTATTGGCGGAAAAACATATTTCCATCACACGGGGCATTGCATTCGCCACAATCGTCGTACTCGTTAGTCCCCGTACACTGTACCATGGTCGGTGCCATCCGAAGAAAGGAAGTAATATTATTTATCTATTCAGCCACCAACGAACGATTGGTAATAGCTTACATGGTATACATAAACTCCCTCTCCGGACGGAATCGTTTCCTTCGTCCTGAAGAATAATCAAAATAAAAGCCCGCTCCAGCCCCGACTTTACTATAGGTATTCATTCTTCTGTTCTCTTCGTCCTTCTATTGAAATGTTATGAATTTTTAATCTTTATTTTATTCAAAGTTTTCAATACGACGTGTGCCCTATCGAGCATGGATAATGGCGAAAAAATGGGGCCAGTGGCAGTGGCAGATTACTGAATGCCCCTGCACAGAGTGTGGGTTGGTTGTTTCCTTTCTGCTAGATGAGATCCTTTGCCATATAAAGATATAATACTCGTCGTACCTACACAAACAAAAAGAGAAGCGAGAAAGAAATAAGGAAATTCCTTTACCGAACGTGATTGTAATTTTACAAAGTGAACAATAAATTGTTAAGAGGTCCGTCCAATACCTGAGAATTAAGGTAATGGAATTGTAAATTCACAAGTTGGGGGCGGGTGGACGGGGGATGAAGTAAAAGGCCAATATGTATCCAATTGGAAGTTACTTGATTGGAAAATAATGTCTATTGAATGTGTTCGACTTTGGGGGGTGGCATAACACATCCCATACAGAAAGGGAACTTTATATGCGATGCCAGCCGAATTTCTAATAGATGCATTTGCATATTTTATTTTATTTTACCGGGCAACAGGAGAATGTGAGTTCGTGACTATGGATTTGTGTCTGTTAAAAAGAAGCTGGCTTTGATTTCTTTGGAGGTTCGGCGGAAATGACGCGAATTGTGGTAGCACAGTCTCAAGAGTTCGAAAACGCAAGTTATTTGCTTCGGAACATGGTCAAGAGCAGCGTCATCAATTGAGACGAGCGAGTCCAGCCCTATGAAGACAAAAAATGAAACCGCATACCACGGGTGTGGCTGCTATTTATTAATTTGGTCGTAAAAAGTGCGATGCACCCAACATCAAGTAATTTTGAAATGGACTTTTATCGTATGACACGATAAAGGAAACTTTGAGAGCGACTGTAGTATTTGTAGCCAACCCCTGTTTTGTGCACCGACTACCCTTGCATTTCCTGTTGCGATTAGCTCTCCACCCATAATCGGAAAGAGGAACCATTTTCACAACCGACAGGGGTTGCTAGTCGACGACTATTTTGCGCATGCTAAGAACCCACCCCCAACATCAGCGGAACAAGAGTTAGCTGTGAAAAAAGCTTCGCGAATACATCTTGAGACAATACGCGTCCATAGCGAGTTCTATGTGACGTAGGCAGTTCTCATAAAGTACGTTGTGACGCCAAGCTGTGATACAAAAAACGCCACGCTCACATTGCCTCTATTGATTATATCTTTCGGTTACGGGTTCCCGATTCGTCTGACGACTCACTCACATCCATAAAATTTACTACTATCATGTGCAGATGGAAAATTCTGGTGCAAGTTGACTTTTGCCATCAAACACAACCATTCAAGCAAAGCAAACCACCAACCAACCGACTTAATGTAGTTTTCTTTATTTTAGTCGTCTGATCAATACATTGGCGTACAATTCAACTAGCGATCGATTTCGCCAAACACAACGTCGAGTGTTCCGATAATGGCAACAATATCGGCCAACATGTGTTGCTTTCCAATTTTGTCGAGCGCCGCCAAGTGGGCGAATCCGGGGGCCTTAATCTTGCATCGGTAGGGGCGGCTAGAACCATCGGCAACAAGGTATACACCAAACTCACCCTTTGGTGCCTCAATTGCGGTATATGTGGCGCCAGGGGGCACCTGGTAGCCCTGGGTGAACAACTTGAAATGATGAATGAGTGCCTCCATCGATGTCTTCATTTCGGAACGCGATGGCGGAGTCACCTTGGCATCGTCAGTTTTTATTTCGCCAGCTGGCATTTGGTTCAAACACTGGTCTATGATGCGCAACGATTGACGCATCTCCTCGATGCGGCACAAGTAGCGATCGTAGCAGTCGCCTTTGGTGCCAATTGGAACATCGAAATCAACCAAATCGTACGCGTCGTAGGGTTGCTGTTTGCGCAAGTCCCACTTGATGCCCGATCCGCGTAGCATGACACCACTGAAGCCCAGATTGAGAGCGTCTTCGGCGCTGACGATACCAATGTCTTCAGTGCGCTGCACCCAAATGCGGTTTGTTGTAAGGACATCCTCGACTTCGTCTAGGCGTTCGGCGAATTTCGATGCGAACTCGTAGATGTCATCCATCAGGCCTAGTGGCATGTCCTAGTGGGAAAGAAATAAACAAAGAAATGGAATGTAGTTGTCCCTCAGTGTTGGATCTATAACGTGAGTCGTGTATGAAAATCATTCCCAGTCCAATGCGAACACGGAAAATTTCTCTCAGTTCCTCGCAAAGGTGAGAGAAACGAGTGAGTGCTGGTAACTCTGCTGGTAGAAGGCGAGTGAGTGGGCTCAAAACGACGCACTGAGGCCTGTGTTCTCTTTATATGTAATTGATTTGCGGCAGGCAATAGCAACAACAAACGGTCCAAAGGCTGCACCCTAGAAACAAAGTAAAATCCGTTCAAGCAACTTACAAGTGAGACGCCACCAGGGCGAATGTATGCCGCATGCATACGAGCGCCAGACACACGTTCGTAGAACTCCATCATTTTCTCACGTTCCTCGAACAGCCAGAAGAATGGTGTAAGAGCACCAACATCCAACGCATGGGTACCCACAGCCATAATGTGGTTGAGAATGCGAGTAATCTCAGCGAAGAGCGCTGCGCAAAAGAAAGTAGAGAGTCAAGAACAATTACAAAGAGAGCAGTTGCCAACTTACTGCGAATGTACTTCGCCCGCAATGGAACTTCAATGTTGAGGAGCTTCTCAACTGCCAGCGAGTAGCACTGTTCGTTGCACATCATGGAAACGTAGTCCAATCGATCAAAGTACGGCAAAGCCTGGGTGTACGTTTTGTACTCGATCAGCTTCTCCGTGCCACGATGCAGCAGACCAATATGGGGATCGGCGCGCACGACAGTCTAGAAGGGGGAGTATGAGTTAGTGTCGATCGATCGAGAAGGACCGTTCCTTTCGTATTGTCTCACCTCACCGTCGAGTTCCAGTACCAAGCGCAACACACCGTGAGCAGCTGGATGCTGTGGCCCGAAGTTAAGCATCAAGTTGCGAACTGATTTCTCAACAGGAGCGATCTTGCCTGAAAGTAATGGGCGAGACATACATGTTTGGACTGGCGATTAAGCTACGTTACTCACTGTTCCATGGTGGGACCTTCCACAAGGATGTCACTTCATCGGGATACATTACAGGGCCGCTGAACTGTTGCATAAACTCGGCATCCGGGTACCATTTGGCAGCTCCACGACGTTGACTTTGGTTGCTGAAAAAACAAAAGACCGACAGGATGATATATGTTTGGTCACATCGATAAACGGATTTTTCTGCAACATTTGATTGGGTGCAGGGTTGAGAAAATCTCCCAAGAAAATGCCCACATCGACTCGGTCCAGCCAACATGCACCAAACCAATTAAGAGCAATATTCTCCGAATAAAAATTAACCTCAAAGCGACGGCAAAATAATCACATCAAATTCCCGACATTATGTAATTTGTTTTGCGGGATTCTGTCTGTTCATAACAACAATATGCCAGCCGAGCCGGAATAACATACAAATGCAGTTATTTATCTTTAAATATTTTTTTAAACAAATCAATGCAAGGGCAACGAAAATTACCAAAATAAAATGGAATATATTTTTTTCGTTTGCTTACCATCCAATGGCTGTAGCAGCACTCGAATTGATTGGATTTAGGAGAGCAGTGGTGGTGGCTCTCCTTATGATGCCGTTGATTGCTGAAAAAGCCATCCTGCTACCGAAGTGGCTGAACAAGAAAATGCAATTTTTTAATTAATCAAACAATGTTTTGCGCAAAGTAACTGATTCGAAATAAGAATTTATTTTCAATTTTCATAAGGGAATTCTAAAGAACGTACAAAATACAGATGGTTATGTCAGAATTGGGGTTGACGTTTCACTTGCTGCTCTAATGAGGTGCAAATTGTTCGATAACACAACTAAGGTACTAGATTTGTCAATGGAATTAATAGTCGAGACTCGAATTGTGTAAGTAAAATTTATTTTCTATTTCAACAAGAGAAAAAGTAGCAGACACAAAAATGTAATACTTTTGCGAATTAAACTAGGTAGTTAGGCCCATTTACTGATACTACTTATATTGATTTAAGCTCTACTTAAATACCTTATGGGCTACTTATTCTACATCATAAACTATCACATAAGATTTTAAGCCGAACTTAACGCTATTGATTAGTATCAGCAAACGGGTATTAAATGTCAATCATTATTGATTTAAGTACTGAAATATAAAATAGAAATATTTACTGCATCTAGTACAAATTATAAGTGACTTTTCAGTCCATGTCATATTTGGTGTGCGAAAGAGACAAATATAAGTTTGTTGTGAAATTCTATGCAATTTTTTGATTCCTAGGGTGGAAATACAAGCTGAGAGCTTTTACTTTTAAACTTTTTTATTTTAAAAAATTAAGGCCCATTTTATTCACTCGAAGTTGAACACAACTTGGGAAGTTTCCCATATAAAAATCCCCAAGTTGTGTTCAACTTCGAGTGAATAAAATGGGCCTAAGTTTGTTAGTTTTTTTTTTGTCAAAATAATGATGAGACAAATACATTTAATCAATGTAGCAACAACCCCATCAAAAGTTATATGATATATTTATCATGGAGAATAATTGTTGCAACTATCAAAAAAGACAATGATTCAAGAATTAGTTATAGGTACTTACTTTGCTTTGAAATATCCCGATTAGTTATACCTACTTCAGTTAAGTACTTCTACTGTCAACGGTAGATATTAGGGGAAGGTGCTGTACCTTGGACCATTTGTACCTTGGTCCAGTGCCGATTTCCACTAAACTAACAAACATGTAAAAACCTGTTGTTCTATGGAATTTTCCTATTCAAATTTCAAATATTGTCAGTGCACCTGCGACTATTCAACTGAACGCGTCGTCGAGGAAAATTATAAAATGTGTTTTCAGTAGTTGAAAGTAATTTTTTCTTGATTTTTGTGAATAATTTTATCCCGAATCCGTTTGCTAGATTTTATTTTGTTTGATATAATAAGGTAAGTCTTTATTCTTAGCTCTATGTCTCATGGTTGTAAAGTTCGTTTTTTTAACGAACTTAAACAATGCAGGTTTCAAAGTCATCGCATATGCTGATGACGTAGTTATCATTGTTCAAGGAAAATTCCTGAACACGATGAGTGAACTTATGGAAACGGCCCTCAATAGGCTTAGACTATGGGCCGAAGGGTGTGGACTACGAGTCAACCCGGAGAAAACCGAACTCGTACTATTTAGTACAAAATACAAGATACCACCCTTCAACCTGCCCAGACTTGATAGAGTGGAGCTTTCTCTCTCGGAGAGCGCAAAATATCTTGGCACGGTATTAGACAGGAAACTAAATTGGAAACTTAACGTACAGGAAAGAGTCCGCAAGGCTTATAATGCTCTCTTCATATGCAGGAGAACAGCGGGAAAGAAATGGGGCATGAAGCCGTCAATGTTATATTGGCTATATACATAATGGTAGGAAGACCCATAATTACATATGGGGCTCTTGTCTGGTGGAAAGCCACAAACAAGAAGTATGTACGGGATATGTTGACCAGGGTACAAAGAACAGCCTTCATTGCCGTTACGGGTGCTTTACGTACCACACCAACGGCTGCACTGGAGGCGTTTATGAAT
This sequence comes from Cheilosia vernalis, assembly GCA_949126925.1. Classification (NCBI taxonomy): domain Eukaryota; kingdom Metazoa; phylum Arthropoda; class Insecta; order Diptera; family Syrphidae; genus Cheilosia; species Cheilosia vernalis. The sequence goes on from OX421363.1 coordinate 16,103,795, forward strand.
CTTTTGCCACTGGACTTACAAATAAAATCAATTGCAGGAAATAGTGCGCTACGGCTCACTAATATTGGGCTCTTTAAGAACAGTAGGATAGGACATAGCAGTATTTTGTAGGAATCATTCTCCGAAATACCGGAAAAGGCGGATGAAGGTCTTGGTACACTAGATTTTGACACACCGTATGATGTGTTGTACCCTGACAGAGAGGATTGGTATAGGAACTTGGTGTCGAGGGTAAATGAGACCTCGATATATACTGACGGCTCCAAAACCAGTGAGGGCACAGGGTATGGTGTATTCTCCAATGAACTGGACTTACATCTGGCCCTGAGACTTCCGGACACATGCAGTGTGTTCCAGGCGGAGATTCTGGCAGTACTCAAAGCTGCGGAGGTACTTGAGATGAGATCGATATCCAATAAGAATATCGCCATCTACATTGATAGTCAGGCTGCGCTTAAAGCGCTAGAGTCACATACCACTAAATCTGAACTAGTAAGGAATTGCCGCACAATGCTCAAGGCATTATGTTCGCAGAACCGTGTCAGATTATGTTGGGTACCTGGGCATTGTGCAGCGATAGCCAAGCTGCATTAAAAGCACTGCTCAACCCTCTTACCTCGTCTAAATTAGTGCTTGAACTCAAGCTATCTCTGAACCTAGTCGGTAGGCTAAACACAGTGAATCTTGTTTGGGTCCCAGGTTACACTGGCATCCATGGAAATGAGATCGCTGATGAGCTTGCCAGGCTGGGATCAGAAAAAGCTCTCTCAGGACCTGAGCCGGCGTTGGGTCTGTCCGCATCTGCAGTTAGGTCATCCATTGATACTTGGGTTTCTGAACACGAGCGTCGGTGGCGTGACTGTGGGGGGTGTAGACAGGCCAAACGACTGCGTCCGGACATCTGTAAAAGGTCTGCGTCTTTCCTTCTGTCTCTCAGGAGAATTGACTGCAGACTGCTTGTGGGTGTCCTTTCGGGCCACCAAGCTTTTGCCAAACATTTGAATGTGTTGGGCTTGAGCGACACCACCATCTGTCCTGCGTGTGGAGAGGACGACGATACAGCGGAACACTTCCTCTGTAATTGTCCTACCTTTGCTCGCAACAGGTGGCGGATCTTTGGGGCTGATGTGGTGAGTGCCGAACATCTAAGCTCTTCATCACTGAAGCTCCTTCTAATCTTTCTTCGAAAGACGGGAAAACTAAATACAGTAATGTAAGGTGTCCGTTTTGGCAGTACAATGGACCAGTAGTTGTGTCTGTGCGCTCCATCGGATAGTAACAACCTCCGACAAAAAAAAAAAAAAAAAAAAAAAACCTGGGCATTGTAATATTGAAGGTAATGAAAAGGCCGACGCTCTGGCCAAGGAAGGAGCGGAGCTCCCACCTAACACCATGATTGAGGGCATAAGACCACCAATGGCCGTGGCTAGAAGGGTTGCTTTTGAAAAAACTTCCCATTTAGCAGCCACAAGATGGTCACAGCTAGATGGTCACAGGGTCTCAAAGGCACTGTGGCCCATTTTTTTTTTTTTTTTTAATAATAAACACGCGCTAAAGAGGTTGTGACTACTCTTATGGTGTAGTTCGAAGTTCACAGCGCGGGCGTTAAGGAAATTGGGATAGAGAAGATAGGAGATTCCGATGCACATTGGTTTTAAATGTCTGCAAATTGCACTGAGGGGGAAAGACCGAGCTGGGCAAGCCATTCCACATTCGTGTTGTACGGCTTATGAAAGAATCTCTATATTTCATAGTACGACCGAAAGTAGGCTGGAGGGTAAACTGATGGGCATTCCTGGCTTGGCGAGTATTGCGGTTGAATTGTTGAAGGGGTGGAATGCAGCGGGCAATTTCATTTGAGCACTGTTTGTAAAAATAGCGATAAAACAATGAGAGACATGTTACATTTCTGCGATGTTCGAGCGAATTTATAGAATTCGCTATATTTATGTCTCCTGGAGAAAGTCTGAAGAATTAATCAACTTCAGTAGAACCAAACTAAGGTTAACCGTAGGAATACTCTAGACTAGGACTAGCTAGCTCGGACATATGCAGGTATTGTGAGGACCTACAAGTCACGGAAGACATCTTCCACATTTTACGTGGGGATGGCGATGGGCCCACTATGGTGCCTGGTCTTTTTGTGATGAACTCACAACCCCACTCAACCTAACCTAACCTAACGCACTTCGAGAAAATTTTATTTGATCCGCTAAGGCAATCTTGCTGTACCTCGGTCCAATCCGAGTGGTTGTACCTTGGGCCAGTTCAACTTCTTGAACTTCGCTCATGCAAATTGTTTGTATGTTTCAGAAATTACCATACCAAGGAGCAAAAGTGGTATTAAAAGGACGGCATTGGACAAAGAGCTCGTAGAGTGTGCTGTAAAGTATGCCTTAACTAATGCCGAGTCCATAAAGAGCCAGTTGAAGATTTCGAGCCGGACAGTGATTCACTCGGCATAACAACCATTCTCAATTTGGCAAAAAAAAAGCAATTCTTTTAAGTTAGTTTTAGTTTTTTGTTCCAGTTTTTTCTTTCAAATAAATAAAAAATATCGGAAAAAGTTGTTATTTTCTCTTAGGTCCAAGGTACAGCACACATCGGTCCAAGGTACAACACATGGTTCATGTAACAAATATCCCGATTAGTTATACCTACTTCAGTTTAGTACTTCTACTGTCAACGGTAGATATTACTTACCTATCACGAGAAACTGACTCGCAATGATGAATAGCCGACAGCTACCGATGACCAGTCAGACTTATGTCGTTTTCCATTGGGACCAAAAATCAATCTTTTTTTTTTATCTAAATCACTTTTCATGTTCCATTGGGACAAAAAATCAATCTTTTTTTCGATTCGGAGCACTTTTTGCAGATCTCGATATTTTTCAGATCTACACACACTCCCACAATACCAACTTACTTCGCACAGCTGTTGTGCGTCATTTATGACTCATTTTAAGAAGTTTGCTTTGAAGACAAATGGGGGTAGTTTCGTGAAAACCAAAATTACGAAATACATTAATAGCCATGGATATAATTCAGGAGGAAATATTATCTTAATTGTTTTCCTCGTCATCTAAAGACTACGAATCACCAAAATACTCCATTTGTATGTGCAATAGGGGAAACATTTTTCAAGGCGATATCCATTTGTGATTTTTGCAAAAACAAATGCAATTTGAACAGCTGATATTGTTGTCAAATAACGCACTAATCCATTTACAAAAGCAGATCATTTTCGTTGCATGTTCCATTCGCCACGTTAAATCTGAGATCTGAAAAAGATTTCTGGTGGTCCCAATGGAAATTGACATTAAAACTTCGACGGAATTGTAATGTTTTTTTTTTGGGACACATGTCCAGAAGAAACAAATTTATCTTTAAAAAACCCAGTTTTTGGCTATTAGAAGCTTATGCCTGTGAACATGTGAATTGAAAATCTCTTGTAAATAAAACACTTCGCGCACATATAGATACAAACACGGACATTTTCAACATCTCATTTTATTATTATTATTATTAATCTTTGTTTCGTATTTTCTTTTCTTGTGTTACTTATATCATTTAGTTTTTTTTTTTTTTTTTTGTTATTTACTTCTAAATTCATTATTTATCATAAATTACATACAAACACTTAAAAAATGCAATATAAAAAGAGAATTGCAGTTTTGTTTATTTTTACTTCTCTGGTAATATTTTATCGTCAATTCTATTATTATGTTTAATAATGGATTTGTTTGTTTGTTGACATAAAGCGCAGGTGTTGTAGTTGTTACATCTATTTTCTCCTGAATATTTATAAAATACCTAATACTTCAGTAAGGACGAAACGAAATTAAAATTAAAATTAAAATAAAATAAAATAGAAATTTTCATTTTTGATCTGCGATTCTTTTTCATTTTGCTTAGTGCTTTTGTTTTGTGTTCGTCATTTAAAATACGTATTGTTTGCCACTATAGTGGCAATTTCATTGAGTTTATAAAAATATAAAGAAACATCTCAAAATGGTATTTTTTTTTTATAATATATCGATTTATTTATATAGGTTTTTTTGTTTTTTTTGTTTTTTAATATATATTGACTTCCGGTTGAATATAGTTTTCGCGAAGTATCGCTAGGTTTACTCTTTGTTTTGATTTTACTTCAACTTTAACAAATTAGACAAAAACTTTGCGGATATTGGAAAGAATTGCGAGAGCGGTCAACGAAAAAACCTTCATAACAATATTATAATCTTGGGCTTGGGCTGATGTTACTTAATCGATTAATTTTTTTGATTAAATTTAAATTAAAACAATAAACAGAGTTGAGAGTGTGACAGAGAGAGAGAGAGAGAGAACGGGGAATTGGAGATATATATTTAAAGAAAGAACAATACGCATCGCGGCTGCTTATTAAAGGGTCCGAACGCTACACGGTTATACTATACCCCTATTCTAGACACTAACTACACATAAATTAATTCTTTCTTTAGAAATAAAAGAAACCAAAACAAACAAAAAAAAAAATAAAAAATAATGAAAAAGAAAAATAATTCTTTGCATTGTTGGTTATATCTCAATCTACTTCGATTGCTTCCTGAATTATAGGAGCGAGCACTTGCGTTTTGACTTGGGCTGCAAAACTGGACACAGTACAGAGCGGATAGCCTCGTCAAATACTGTTTTTAGGCCCTTTTGTGTCAATGCGGAACATTCGAGATATTTGACAGCTCCGATTTCTTTAGCCATTGCAAGTCCCTGTTGGTGAAGGATAAAAGCGTAAATAAACAGTATAGTAGGACGGGAATCAGGTTGGTGAAATTATTCAAGTTCCGTCCATAACTAAGAAAGATACCTAAAAGTCTCATAAATATTGTTAAAACTGCATATACGAGGGATGTTCAATATATTCGCGGTATGGGGGGGATACTCCAAAGATGTGAAATAAATATTTCGTGATTTTAGTAGCCCCGTTATTCAAGTGTTTTACTGTAAAATTTCATTTGGCTGTGATTATAAGTTTGCTTTGTATTTTGTGTTGAACGAAGGTGAAATAGCTGGTGTCGCGATGATCACTAAAATTGAGAACCGCGCTGTGATAAAATTTCTTACTAAACAAGGAAAAAGTCAAAAAATTATTCCCCAAGAGATGGTTGCTGTTTTTCGAGATTCTGTGCCTTCGTCGTCAACTGTTCAAAAGTGATCAAGTTTATTTCAAAGGGGCAGGGAGAGCATTGAAGACGACCCTCGCTCAGGCTGCCCACTAACTGACTGCACCGGAGAAAACATTGCACTAGTCGAGAAACTTGTACTTGAGGATGCCCGCGTAAAGGTTAAAACGATAGCTGCGAAGATTAACCTTTCTATTGGTACCATACACACCATTCTTTATGACCGTCTAAATCTTTCAAAAGTCAGTGCAAGATGTGTGCCTCGAATGCTCACTTCGCTCACAATGCTCCGGTGCACACATCACGGATTTCTAAGGCTACTGTACGGGATTGTGGTTTCGAAGAGATTCAACATCCACCCTATAGTTCGGACCTTGCCCCTAGTGATTATTTTTTGTCTCCAGATTAAAAAAAAACCTTCGTGGTAAGCGATTTACCGATGATGAGGAGCTCAAAACTGCACTAAATGAACATTTTGGGGAGAAGGATGAAAAATATTTTTTTGAAGGTATAGAAAAGTTAATTTCAAGATGTAATAAATGCATTAATGTAACGGGTGATTTTTTAGCTGGTTTGGTTTTGGCAACACTGGTTTTGACAGCTGACGTGTGTTTAGTACCTTGTGTCACTGTCAATTGTCAAACAGCTTCAGTTTGGTTTGCAATTTAACCATGGATCGTCTTACAAATGAACAACGCTTGCAAATTATTGAATTTTACTATCAAAATTCGTGCTCGGTTCGAAATGTTCATCGCGCGCTTTTTTCGAAAAATTGTGTTCAGCGATGAGGCTCATTTTTGGTTGAATGGGTACGTAAATAAGCAAAATTGCCGCATTTGGAGTGAAGATCAGCCAGAAGCATTGCAACAGCTACCAATGCATCCCGAAAAGCCACTGTTTGGTGCGGTTTACGGGCCGGCGGCATTATTGGGCCATATTTCTTCAAAGACGATGCGAATCGCAGCGTTACTGTCAATGGTGAACGCTACCGAGCGATGATAACAAACTTTTTTTTGCCCGAAATGGAAGTTCTTGACTTGCATGATATGTGATTTCAACAAGACGGTGCCACATGCCACACAGCACGCGAAACAATGGCGCAATTGCGAGGCGAGTTTGGTGAACAGTTAATTTCACGTTTCGGGCCGGTCAATTGGCCGCCTAGATCGTGCGATTTGACACCATTAGATTATTTTTTGTGGGGGTATGTCAAGGCTAATGTGTATAGGGACAAGCCCGCTTCGATTGACGCACTGGAAGCCAACATCCATGCATTCATTCGTGAGATACCGGCCGATATGTGTGAAAGAGTATGCCAAAATTGCACTCAGCGGATGGGCTACCTGAGACGCAGCCGCGGTCAACATTTGCATGAAATATCTTTAAACATTAAATTGCAAGGTTCAAACTATCGATTCAAATAAATATTTCATTCATTTTTTCGAATTTTTTGTGTTTTTTTTTTTTTTAAAAGTTCTAAACCTCTTAAAAAATCACCCGTTATGAGGAGATTATATTGAAAAATAAAAATATTTTTAATTTAATTCGTGTTTTCCTTCATGTCGATACCGCGAATATATTGAACTCCCCTCGTAACGACTGCGATCCACCGAAAACGCTATTTTTATAAAGGGCTGGTCTTTTAGAAGCTCAGGTCAATCTAGATGTCTGTGAGAAGGTTGCGTCGACGTATAAACGCCACAGCCAATAGAACACAGAAGGGACAGTCACATACTCCTCTGTCAGACAGGTTGTGATTGAGCGCAATGGTAATAGAACCCAGTCACTTGAATGACAGACACCTTGGCAGCAGTTGGAATAGTGAAATTGACACGTTCTATTGTTAAGTCAAAGCGGACGCGGGCAAGTACATGCGGGAATCATTTGTTCTGCATCTGGACTGGGCAGCTGAATCATCTCTAGCATTGGCACTCTGGATAGTTAAAAGTAGCAACTGACGAGTGACTACTTTGCTGTGAACGCGTCGCACCACCTGACTGACTGTGTGGTTATGACTGTAGAAGCACAGCTGTCGTACAAGGCCGCAGTTGTACTGTCGTCCGAGAGTCCGGAAATAAAAAAAAATAAAACTGAAACCGTTCCATTGGCACATAAAATACTCTTCTGGTGATTCTGAGGAGAGAATTTCGCTTCTCGATTTGGAGTCAGAATCGACCCAAGAAGCACACAAACAAGTGTAGTTTATTTTTTTTATACAAGTCAGTTGACAGCTGCCGTACATTATTTTTTGGCATTTCACCAATACTCTTGTGGATTCAATCAGAAGCAGTTTGCTTGTTCCATTGGACTACAGAATGAGTTGATCCCCGACTGAAACCAATGGAAAACGACATAAGTGTCTTACCTACTTGGAAAAGAACACTCCACCGTCAAACTCGGCTTTTTGCTTCGAAATAAACTTAAAAACTCACCCGAATGGTTGTCAAAGGGACTAGTGTATGGGAACTGTTGCGGCGGCTCTTCTATACAAAGAACTAATAGAACAGCTCACACACACCAGCGGCAGTGTGGTCAGTTCTTCTGGTTTTCGTGGAGCACGGAAAAAACAATTCTAGTCAAAAAAATTCGTCCGAATATTTAGTTGACATTTCGGATAATGTATCTGACGTAGGAAAAGTGACGCTACCGACCAAGCGAAGGCTACGCATATTGCAATCGCAAGAATATCAACAAAAAAAGAGGAAGTGATGTTTTTATGTTGGATTAGATACACGAAAATGTGAGAGCGAATTTTGAAGAAGCCCGGACCGCCTTCTTGATTCTTCGTTGGTGTAATATATAATTTTTGCGCAACAGGTCCGTAGGGACCCTAGGCCTAGCTTCTCGCAACCACTCGTTTTGTGTGAGTTTTCATTTTTGGAACGAATGGAAGGGATCTACAATTTTATGCCGATTCCAAACGGCTAATTGAGAAGCTCTTTCATGACAGTTATACTCTCGGATGTTTGTCAGACGTTCGCGAGAGGTGGCGCAGTGAAAAAACCATGAGTTGGAAATTGGGTTTTTGCGGGATTCGAACCCGGATCCCTCGCTTAGTAGTCCAACACACTAACCACTAAGCCACTGCGCCTGCTTCTTTGTTGGTGACATCATGTACAATGAAATGTCATAACACGATTTGCCAACTAAAGCAATGCAAATATGGCGGACAAGAGGTATGACTTAAAAGTCTGACTTAATTCAGACTATGGAGACGCGGTGCAATGTGCGATAGTTTTGGAACGAAGATTCGTTGGAAGTATATGATTCAAAGTCAGTTGTCTCAAAGACGTATTTTCAGGCATGACAAGCCCAAAAACAGCGTATCCGTTTACAACAACATTCAGTAAATGGTATAGCAGATTCCCTGTCGCATTCGAGCCATCATCAGTTTCCAGACGACAGCAAGATTGTTTTCAATGTGTTTAAACACACCCACTTGACGCGGATCATCGGTTTTGCCCTTCATATGATTCAACTGATAGATCCGCACGATGTATAGGTTTGTAACAGCATTTATGAGACTACGCACCTTTATTACGTATGACAAGAAATGCGGGGGTTCCGGTTTTCTACTGTTCCCCATCGATTGAACTCTTTGCAAAAGAAAGTTACTGGCAAAACTCACCTGTGGATACGTGATGGGTTGCAATTTCTTGTCCCTCAATTTCTCTATGGTATTTTTGTCATCCCTCAAGTCCAGTTTTGTACCCACAAGTATAATTGGTGTACTTGGACAATGATGACGGACTTCTGGATACCACTGAAATGGAGCAGAACAAAAACCAAACTCATAAGGCATATTGATAAAGAGGTCTGACAAAAACGGAAACATAATAACGCTGCGAGAAGTCATTCCTTGGATACCTATACTATTTTTTTAATTATGCCAGACTGTGCAACCAGCCTATTTATATTGACAATCACAAAGTCTATTTTGGCAACTAGTCTAAATGCAACGCGTGTTGAAAGCGCCACTTAGCAACAAAACAAACAAAACTGCGCGTGGAATCTTTAAATAAACATGGTCACTGTGAAATGAAATCGCGTTGCAGAGATAGATTCAGTTTCTGTGGTTACAGACTAAAATACTGTTCGTAACATTTAAATTGTGTAAACAAAAGTATTCGACTTACCTTTGCGCGAACGTTTTCAAACGATGCTGGATTAACGAGCGAAAAACAAATCAAAAACACATCAGTCTGCGGATATGACAGCGGTCGCAGTCTGTCGTAATCTTCTTGTCCAGCTGTATCCCATAGACCGAGATTAATTGGCTTTGCATCGACCATAACATTTGCCGAATAGTTATCGAAGCTAGAAGTAAATAAACGAAATCGATTGTCGGTTCTAACCATAAACAAATGCTGTTGTCTAAATAAAATGGTTGAATTGAAAAAGAACAGCTTGTGGCTGTTGTTAAGAGGCTTTTGCTGATGGGGCACGAAGTGTGCCGATTTGGTGGTCGAAAGTACGCATGAGAACTCCGAAACAATAACCAGTTTTTCCAGTTAAGGGAAATAGGACTGGATGCATAGGTTTCGGTAGCGTTGCGAGTGTAGGTCGTGACGAAATGCTGTACATGATAACCCTATCATGGTCGACCCTTAGGAGACAAGTGCGAGAGTCACACTCGAGCAAACTAAACCAATTATGAAGCTTGGCAAAGTTAGAGACGGGTGTTGCGGAAACACTTAACAGCGCGCCTTTGTTACAATATCCGATGGATGGCCACGCATTCGTTCTTGCCACAAGATTGATACCAGCCGAAGAAACTTTTTATGAAAGAATGCTGAGGTCGACAAACTTCATCACTCATCCGCACTGCACATGCTTCATGTGTTCAATGAATTGCGTCTTTTCCCTATACCCCACATATTGCCAAAGCAATCAAGTTGATGATTAGGAAGCATATGTGCGAGCCGTACTTTGGTGATACGGCACACACTTCCTGTCCTAGATAAACAACCGAACGAAATAGAACCGTCCGCGTATGCAACTACCAGCTGCAACGACTATTGTTTCTACTTACACAGTTGGTATGTATTCGCCAGGAAACGCATTTGTTGTGTAACTGATCAGCAGGCAAGTTTTACCCACAGCACTGAAAATGGAATGCAAATAGAAATGGAAAAGAGAAAATTAATGATCGACATCCAGTCGCAAAAGCAGTTGCAGTTTCTCACCCATCGCCTACGACTACACACTTTATGGCTTGCATCTTGTGGCTTTTTGTATCTCGTGCTTCCTTTAATCAATTCAAGTTGTTTGAGCGCTCCAATATGTAGGATACTTTAATCTTTTGTTTACACACACGCTGCTTGTGCTGAAAAGAAACAACATTTTTTACATCAACCCAGTTATAACATAAAGAACTCATATTGAGATTAAAAAACAGAAAAAAGGAATAGAGAAACACACACACACACACGTCTTCATACCAAACAAATGGTGGTGATTCACCACCACCCGCACGGGCAAAGGCAATGCCAAATGCGACTCGCCGGTAAAAAGACGACTGCACATCTACCTGGTGCCTCAACCTGGCTTAACTTCAATCACACAGGTGGTGGGTCGGATGGCCATCTTCTGGGAATCAACCATGAACAATTCTAGTTTAGTATTCATTTTCAATATTTGCACAGAGAGAATGCAACAGGGGGGCCATTGCGCCGGGTGGCCACCCTAATTAGTATCATGTCCCAGTCGCCTAGTTTTTTTCAGTTCTCATTCAATCGAGTATAGGTACCTGCATGGGGAGAATCTCTTCGGCCCACGCAATTACACTTTTTCATATCCAATGACTGCGATTCCATCAGATACACACACAAAAAATTAAATTTTGCTCTAGATATATATGCTGGCCGCTTCAGCAAAATAATGCAATCATAAGATGTCATTTAATTGAAAAATAATTGCTGGAAAATTTATGAAGAAAATCAGGAAAATTCTACTCACTTGGTAAGGAAGTGTTTAGGTCGATATCCGTAAACAAATTCCACATCAATTTCTCACTAATTCACTCGCTAAATAATCACTTTTCTTTGAGTTTTGTCGGATTGCAGAAAAAAAACTTAGGATTTTATTTCGGAGTTGGACGAGCTAAGAAATCTAGGGCGGGCGTATGAGACGAGTTTTGCCTTTGATTGGTGACTTGCTGCAAACCGAGTTGGTCTCTTCTACACACACAATTCACTGCCAGACACAACAATCGCGTATATTGACGAGATTTGTCTGGTGCAGAAAAATCTCTATATGCAGAGGTATTAGAAAATAATTATTTATTACATAGACCGAATCGAAAATACGTTTTTCTTTTCTTCTTCTTTTTTTTTTGATTTTACTTCACTCACTTGACGACTGACTGGAAAATACTGACCTAACAAAACTATGCACAGTACTAGAGTATTTCCTTAGGCTGTCAGTTTTTAGAAAGCAGGGATGTTTAGTTGTGAAGAGTTATTGTAGTAGTTTAGTGATGGATTCCTACCAGATGCCGGATGATGGAATTCATTTATTTATATTTACTTAAAGCCTTGTTCGCAGATAATCCGAAACGAAAAATCCCAAACAAAAGTGACACAACGAAGTCGAACGAAAAATTTCGCTCTCCTTTCTAAAACAAAAAAAAAATCCTAAGGAGGTATGAATGTATGTATGTATGTATGTGTTGTTTTTTTTAATTTAAGACCTGTCCTCTAAAGACGTGTAAGGTATGCTTTTATGGGCAATTGTCTTGCATTTAGTGTGAAATTTTGTTTTGAAACTTATTATGCTTAGGAATTGATATATAAAAATAAGTAATAAACTCACCAAGGAATGCCGAATTCTTGTACTTTAGTACAATTAAGGAATTCATTTATCCTGGAAAATAATTTAGCATTTGTGTGAGCTCATAATTTTTTGGCGAAGCAGCTTGTTGGCCTCATTTTCACTGAAAAGTTATGTATTTTCGTTAATTTGCTTCCCCTGAGGTAACAAAACGTTAAAAAGTGCTACTTCAATTTTTTAGTTACTCCGCCACTCCTGCCTACCTAATCCGCTTCCTACGACTCTAAGCATATTATTCGTCCAAATTGTATACCATTCAGAACCCAAATGAAGAAGCATATACCTACGCATTATATTACATTTTATATCGAAAAAAATAATCTAGTACACAATTTCTGTGGATGTGCCAAAGTGTAAAATCACGAAATTTTAATAAAACCGACCCACTATGAATACATTGTGAGTTCCTTCACTTAAGTGCACGCTTTATGCCAAATTATATAATCTTAATTCAGAAAATATCTACCCACAGTGTAATTGCCCCATTCCCCGACAACAACAACTGACGGAATACCACAAGTGACACTTGACAACTCAACAAAAATTTCGACCGATGTTGTGATACACGCTTACGACAACCAAAGACGAATGTAAATAAAATTGAACGATTTACCGCGAAATTATTTAATTCAATTCCACACAATAACTGCGAAAACACTAGCAGTTTGAACTTCAACCATGGATGTAAAACTCGACATAAGCGGCGACATGAACGTCCCCAAACAGGAATCAAAACACCAAATAGACTTTTCAAGGTAAAATCATCACTTGGCCAAGAACCGATGCAACAGTGGCGAAAAATAAATTGCAATGAGTCATTCACCTCTATTGTATTGTAATGTATTTCAGTTTTACTCATCTCAGCAAGATTCCCAGCCCCGGGGAACTGATACAAACGATACGCAAGTCTATCCGACCATGGTCGGAATTTTTGAATTACCAAAACTTCAAGACGGTGGCCAGCATGCCACGACTATCGACACGTTTCATAAGGAATCTCTCATACTTTCAAAGCAACTACATTCTCATTTTTATCATTTTGATGATATATTGCTTGTAAGTTTACAAATTAAGTGGGACTGTCAACGTGTAACAGAACTAATTATACCTCCCGTAGAATCACATCACCGATGATTCTAATCGTCCTGGGTGTTGTTGCCTATATTTGTCATAAAATAAGGCAAGCTGCGACACCTTTCACGATTTTCGGACGAACACTGACACCAAAACAACAGTATTTGGTTGTGAATGTGGCTGCTGCACCAGTGCTCTACTTGGCTGGAGCTGGCTCGGCAATGTTTTGGACGTTGGGTGAGTAATCCACAAGTGGTGTCTTTGTTTCTTTAAGTACCTAATCTCTTGTTTTAAAGGAGCTTCCTGTTTTGTAATCTCATTACACGCAATCTTCTATAATATCGACGCTATCGTGACCGAAGACACTGAGGGATTCCTATCAGAAGTTGTCTAACCAACCAACCCACTGAGCCGATATTATTTGTACATTTCTACCCTTTTATACTAAATGGCGGAAGCATCGAACTGCAGATGTTGTAAATAGATTATAAGCGAGTGTATGTAATAAATTCATGATTGTGTATTTTACTCTGCAGAAAATAAATATTTAACCACACACACATCATAGCCACTACTAGGCAGAAAAGCTATGCAAATGTGTGAACATGAATTGTCTTTGGTTAGAAGGCGGCGAAGTGATTGGGCTTACATTTGAATATGGCGACAAGTTGGGAATCTGCATTATATAGAAACAACTTCAAGAAGCAGCATATCAGCTTTTGTGACTGGTGTTACTCATGTCGTCTTCCATTGTGCAAAAAAAGAAGCGTCCGGAATCGAAAAAATCACTTCTGTTCTGAAACCATTTCATTGGCACAAAAAATACTCTTCTGTTGCTTCTGAGGAGAGAATTTTGCTCCTCGATTTAAAGAATCCACACAAGTGTAGTTTGTGCATTTTATACAAGTCAGCTGACAGCTGCCGTAGATTATTTTTTGGCATTTCACCACTACTTTTGTGGATTCAATCAAAAGCACTTTTCTTGTTCCATTAGATTACAAAATGAGTGGATTCCCGAGTGAAACTAATGAAAAAAAAAACATCAGCTAATGGATGAACATGGTTGTGGTGAAAGGAGGTTATCGTATAAGATTATTTCGTCGCAAATAAATTCACTGCGAACGAAGTTGTTCCACATATCAATCACAAGAAAAGGTGTTAGCACGTAGCAAGCGTTGTACAAAACAACAACCTCTAAACATGGATGAAAGTGAAACGAGGACTAAATTCAAATTTATGAAAAGATAAATGCAAAATTGTTCCCAATTCCGGAATTGGATGCTAAACATCCAGCTGTTTGTGTACCGCGAAACTTCAAAACCCAAATCATCGCAAGTCATCCCCTAAGGTATGCTATTTGAGGTTTTTCTTTTTACATCTAATACCTATTGTGTTAGAAAACTTGCATACTATTGAGCGTAGTGCTTCTTAAGTTAAGCATTTTGCAGGAACAGAGCCTCTTAAATATTAACATGCTTCTAAAACTAGTAAGATTTCAAGCGTTTTCGACTTTTTCTAATCGACTTTTATTTTGATTTCATTCGCATAATTTAGGTGAATATTCATATTGGTTGGAATGTTTTATTTACACTTAAGGAATATTTACATGAGAGCATAGAGAATAGCCAAATTGCGAACAAATCAATTTAATTGTATTGAAAATTGTTATTTATTCAACCAAAAGAGCATTATATTTAATTAATCTAACATCTGATCTAAAAAAACATGCAGGTAAATTCATTTAAATAGTTAAATTTACAATTACAGCAATTTTCCCTAGAATTGAAAATTCTCGCAGAGAGCTGTCACACTTTATTCACAATCCACAGAAATTAGTAGCGATGCAAAGACCCATTAATGAGAAATGCGCTCGAAATTAACCTTCAACTGAATGAATGAAATGTCAGAATCTACTAATATTCGCTTGTTCGCAGCTCTAACTTCGCTCTCATATGAATAGTCCTTTACTGTTCCTTGGTCATACAAACGGACTGGTGTTACAGAAACGATGAAATTTAGTTTAAACACCAATGGTGCATTAAGAAAGCGCCATCTATAGGCAACTAGTGAGTAGTTCGAAAAATTTTCGGTTTAACAAATCGCAAGAACGCCGAGATTAACAAAGGGCCATCTATAGGCAACTAGTGAGTAGTTCGAAAAGTTTCCGGTTTGACAAATCGTAAGAACGCCGAGATTAAAAACGCGCCATCTACAGGCAACTAGTGTGTAGTTTGAAAAATTTTCGGTTTGACAAATCGTAAGAACGCCGAGATTAAAAACGCGCCATCTATAGGCAACTAGTGAGTAGTTCGAAAAATTTTCGGTTTGACAAATCGCAAGAACGCCGAGATTAACAAAGCGCCATCTATGAAAACTAGTGAGTAGTTCGAAAAGTTTTCGGTTTGACAAATCGCAAGAACGCCGAAATTAAAAAAGCGTCATCTATACCCAACTAGTGAGTAGTTCGAAAGTTAGTTAATTGAGCGCCACCTAGCCATTCGGCACATATCAATTCTCTTTCGCTTCACCAAACACAAATCCATTGTGGGTAGATAAGATTCGATAAAATTCGGGATAAGGTGAATTAAGGGTCATAAAAAAAAACGCAAACATGGCAATGTTGGCAATTACCATTTTTGTTCCTCCATATGGGATATTGTATACTACAAAGATTTCGCAACCGAATTCGTTCTTTCGAATGTTCTAGCTATATTTGTGGTTACAACATTGCACCTAACCCTAGGCCGTTCAACTCTGACAAAGTCTGTTGCACTGGTCGCAAAAAAAAAAAAAAAAACTCTAAATTACCGAACCAACGATATGCATGCACCTATAATAATTGTTATTAATAAATTGGAAACAATTGAATTAAATGATTATTTGCAGTTTCAGGTTGGACAGTTATGCAATACGTTCTGACTGAGTCGGCAAACGAGACTCATTGCGCTTTGTCTGATGTGTTGTCATTTCTGCGCACTAACCGAACAACGGGGAAATGTTGTGTTGCAAATTGAAATTTATAATAGTTTTAATTTTAATTGAGACCGTGCTTTTGACCTTTCGCTGAAAAGCGGAACACCCGATCGCGACGAACAATAAGTGCAATTTGTCACCAACAAGCAACAAAACAAAACAATCAGCTCTGACTTTTTTATTACATTCTGCTGTTGTAATTTACATTTCGCTTGGCATTGTAACTTTCGTGGTGGAGGTTATTGATTGGAATGACGATCAGATGTGCTGCTGCTGTTGTGTCAGCGCTGTTGGATTTGGATAGCTTAAAGCCATATTCCTTTATGGATTGCTTGGTTTTGGTACGTAATGTCTTAGGTCTTTATATTAGGCGGTTTTCTTTTCTAGTTCAGAGCAGAGCACCGAACGGAGCTTATGCGTTGAGCTTGTTCTGAAGTGGGTTACTGCTACTCAGTACGGTCTCGGAATTATTGATGAAACACAGTTGAGACCATGCTGCCACCGGACTGTAAGAATCCACCATCTTTTACAAAGCATGCTACTCTTTTTGTTGCTCTCGTACCATCTTTAAGAATCTACATTTTTTTGAATTCCTGTAAGATATGTTATTCTTAGAATTTTATGCAATCAATTTATTCAGAGCTCAAAGAGTGCGCTCTGATCATACTCTAAACTGAAAAAGAAATACAAATTCAAAGCCTTGGGGTGAGTTTCAAGTTCTTTATTTTGAAGTTGGGTTGATGCTCGTTACCAATAACTCTGTTCATGTGCACGTGCACGCATGTGAAACAGACATGAATGAATGTCTAACGAAATTTAACACAAGGCACAAGCGTTCTAACTTTTCGAAATGCAGGGAAAAAACTGTTTTGGCTAGAACATATTATATCCTTTCAAAAATTAAGAAGTGACTGAACGACAGTTCTCAAATTGTGTGTTTGACGTCTGGCCGTGTGTGAAGCAGTTTTCGTTGCCTTATTGCAGAGTGTTTTGTGGTTTTTGTGTTGCATCGTGCGCGAAAGCCGAAAAGGTCTGTTCCTTTACTTTTAAACCTTACGAATTTTTACGAATTCTTACGAATTTTTACTCAATGCCGTTCCTTAACTCGAAAAATTCGTAAAAGAGAGCGTCGTCGAGAGAGCAAGATATTACCCCTCCACTGAGAATCTAACGAATTTTTACTCAACAAATTTCTTGGTGTAAGAAATTTGAAGGGCTGTCAGTCACCAAAAAATTAACAGCTGATTTGAAATTTCTTGTCATATTTGACATTCGTTCGAATTTGTTTTGATTTCTTGCGTTCTATTAAAATGGTATCAACAGTGGTGGCAAAAAAAATATTATATGTTCACCCCGAATATTCCATCGTATTGAAAATATTCTTTACCACTGCAATTTATGGAATTATTTATCTGTCATTTTTCATAGCGTTCCCTAAGTTTTTCCTAAGTGTGTCTCTCTGTGAGAGAATTTATCCCCACCACTGCAATTTTAATTGTCTTTTCCATTCTTACTACAAATGTAAGGGAACAGACCTTCTGTGTACAATGTCATTTAATGAACTTCCATCAACCATAATTAAGTTGACTTTAGTTTGTGTCAACGATAGGCGAAAAAACAAAACTTAGGAGAGATGCTTATACAATATATGATAACTTTTTTAGGGTAAAATTTAACAACCAGGGGGTCAATTTCCGTTCCGTGATACTGTGAAATGAAAAGAGTTTTCACAAGTTCACGCTGAACTCGATTCTCGATCTATGAAAAAATTAAAACAAATGTCAGAATTTTTTCATATGATAAGTTTTTTATCACAGCCATTTCATTTGTGAAGAAGTGTGAAAACGTGATGGATACACAAAAATTAACGGGGACAAAGAGCTTCAAAGAAAGTTGACAGCATTTATCATTTAGTGCATTTTAGTACACATTTAGACTACTTTTTATGATGATAAGTTCGAGAATCGCATTAGGTGTAATCGTGAAGTGATAAAATGATAAACTGCTGTGAAAACTGAAATGATAAAGTATCACGGAACGGGAATTGACCCCCAGTAATAGAAATATTTCGATGACTTTAGATAGATAACTTTTGACTTTGAAACTCGCAGAGACGGTGTATCGGCCACCATTTTCTTTTGAATTCTGTCAATAACAATTTACCAGTCAAAGGCATTCGCGAAATCAGTAATCAATCGCTTTGCTTCCACAGTTTGAAACAGAAGAGGGACATTACATCCTTCGAAACACTACACCGATCGACTTAGCCCATTCACATACTCCATTCACAATCGGGTCCTGGTTTGCCTTGTCGCTTAGCTTATCTGAATGCGCTGCGTGTACTTTTTCGATGAAGTAACGCCAATTATGTATTTCATTGCCTCACCTTTACTGAACGATTATATTATTGATATATTATCTTTATTTCCTGTTGGTGTAAGTAGACACGGTGTGCCGTTGATGCATCATTTCGTGCCCGGCTCTCGCTCTCAAGACCAAAAAGTTGGCCGTGCTGCGGTGGTCATCGTCATGGTGGCTCATCAACTTGCATCTGCGTAACACCATTAACTTTGTCTATTTTTATCCGCAGTTTAAATTTTTTGCGTTTGTTATTTTGTTGGCTTGTGTGTGAGTTGTTTCGACCGATGGCAGGATGGGCACATAGGAGAGGGGGAGTATAGCGTCAGAGCGAGCTTGATGCATACTGATGTCGTGCATTGCGTGTATATACATATGCGGGGCACACTCTTCTTGTATTGACTGTCATCATCGTCGTCGTCGGCGGCGCAATGTCGGACGGATTGTTCCTTATCGAAATGGCCTTGTGCAGAGTCATTGACTGCACTTGCATATTATTACATATAAAGTCACACCTATTTGTACATGGGATCGTGTGCAGCGCGCCTTGTAATAAAGCTAATTAAGTCTTTCGTGTATAGTTGAACTCTACACGCTGCACTCATCTGTGTAGAGTGGGACAGAGCGTAAGCGTAGTATTTGTTTCAGTTTTTGTTCTTAATCGTGCATTGCGCTGTCCGGCTCCGGGTGGATAGTGTGTGTTGCGCTGGTAGGAAATTACTTTAATCGCGATATAAGAGGGGTCAGGCATTGCTGTTATGAGTAAGGCCGTGAACTTTTCAACAAGAAATGAGTTCTCCAGGTTACGCTTCTGAGCGGAAGTCAGTTGAACCGGGAGTAGGTACTACGTAGGAAGGTATTAGAAACGTTCTGAGCTCATGCTCAAGCTCATGCATGGTCTGTAGAAAGTTTACTGTAATTCAGTTGGTCGGCTGGAAAAAACGCTTCGGAAATATGTAATAATCAGCTGTTGTTGAACGAGAAGACCGCAACACTTTTTGTTAGGCTCTTTATGTCATAGCAAGCCACCAGGAAAGGGACAAGGTGGCTTCACAGCCAACTTGTTTTTTGAAAAAGATGGGTGGCTCAAGGTCAACCAACGCTGACTTGAATTCAGAAAACCGGACCCATCAAGGGACTTCAAAAAGTTGATACGCCCTAATTTCTGGGTAAAAGGATTGGTGGGGAGAATACTACCTGCGTGAACTAGGTAAGTACTAGAAAAGGGGAATATCATCGTCCATCCGCCAAACTCGCAGCCCTATATATCAAGAGTGCTCCAAATGTAATACCTACCAATATTGTGGGAATTCGATTCGACGGGTACGGACGTTTGAAACATGAATCCAACAATGTGAATTGTTGTCGCTCGAAAAAGTGTTGCCGAATAACAAACCCACAAAAACACATAGGTATATGAATTAAAATTTTTGGGCCGAGCTGCGAAGACGCCTTTAGATGGCAGATTAAAGTGAACACAAATCCGCTGCCAGCTCGAAAAGGTATAGCCAATTCGAATGACAAGCAACACAAGTCCTGTGATGGTAGGTAAAATCGTTTAACTCAAAAAGCACCTGCATATAGGTCCAAGGTATGCGCTGCTTACTATTACAACCCAAAACAAGAAATCAAATGATTCCTTCCGATATCGTTAGCGATGCGCCTTTCCCGCCAATCATAATAACACTCTTTTTATGGCCTTGGACTTTCTCCCTCGGTGAGAGTTACTATATAGGCTGATAACAATTCGCAACTTTGAATTATGTGATACGTCTTACTCTTGGTGGAAACACGTACACGATTGCGCACCATTTGCAAACTTTCCTAATCCTCTCACCGAAAGACTCGACCCATATTTTGCTTCCCCCCTCCCAATTCTCCCTGGCTTCAGTGTTGTATGCATGCGCGCATCATCTGCATTTTCTTTTTCTAATGGAAGACAAGATTTCTTCGTCGTCGTCATCGTCGTAAGTGCATCGACGATGGTAACGAACAAACGATATATAGTTAGTAACAGGAGATAGCTTAGCGCTAGAGAGCCCAGTGGGGAGAGAAAATCGCATGTTGGCTTGCAGTTGGGTGTGGAAAGTGACCCAGAAACACACCAAAAAAAAAAAAAAAAAAATCAACCGCATAGAAAGGAAGTCGTCAGAGTTGCTGCATGTTGCAATTGCAACTGAATTTTCATAATTATTATGCAGTGTGACGGCAGATGTCTGTAAGTGTATCTTTGAATGGCGAAAATCGAAAACACGTTACCAGCGAATTGGTTATCGGATTTTTCATCCAATTATCCATCTGATGTTGATTGCACGACATAGGTAGGGGAGAAGGTGCACGGTACACTCTTCGGCGACACACAATATCATGGCCACATAAATGGAAAGTTAAAAAAAAAAAAGAAAAAACATGAATGGATCATAGGCGAGCAAGCAAAAAGTGCACTGCTATACGCGTATGTAGCTGCATCATTTCGATAGCGTAAAACGTAAGACAGAAAAGAGAAAACCCATACAGATACGTCACGTTATATAGCTTATATAGCCGCGCTAGCTTTTTTATATTATCTATATATACTGTAACGATTCTGGGTCACTCGTGATGGATATGGATGGTTTGGGCTTGATTTTCATTTTCTATTTCCCACCGCTTATGATGCATGAGCATGCCACATGGTTGCCCATGAGCGGTATGGTGTTTGTAAGTTGTAAAAGGATTCCGGAGATCTCCGACTGGTGTCCAGGCTTTTGGAGAAGTTACGAAGTGGAAAAACCATGCTAGGGGATTATTTCGTGAGTTATCGTTTCTAATCTTTACAAAGCCCCAAAGTGAGAACTGAAATTTATTAGCTTTTCCTTCTAAAGGGATTCGGACTTCCGCCCCGACTCGACATTAAATTGTAATTCGCCAGATGAAATAAATAGGGACCTCTCATCATTTTGTCTTAATACGTTCATTCATTTCGGTGCAGGGAAATAAGTCCACGGGAACTAAGTCCACCGAGGGAAATAAGTCCACGGGAACTAAGTCCACCGAGGGACTAGGTTCCCACCTAATGGGAAATAAAACCACTTTCGTGAAGTGGACTAAGTTCCCATGTAGGGTGGGAACTATGTCCACTTTCTGATGGGAACTTAGTACACACTCAAAAATAAGAAGGGGGAACTTACGTCCAAACTAAATTGGACAACAAACTCACGATCTTTTATTGGAGTAACTCCGACAAAGCGTAATAACGCCAACAAAATTTGAGTAATAAGACCAACCTTGCACCCACCCCGTAATCCAACAGTAAATCCAAGCAGGGGGGTTGCAGGGGGGCAGCATGCCCCCCCATACAGATTTCATAGTTTGAGAGCGCAATAACACCAACTTGACGTTAAAAGGGAAATAAAACCACTCTGAGTTTTCGGAATTTATTTCCCACCTTATATGGGAACTAAGTCCACTTCACGAAAATGGTTTTATTTCCCCCTTGGTGGGTACTAAGTCCCTCAGTGGACTTAGTTCCCGTGGACGTGCGCTGGCATTTGACACCTGTCATTTGAAGTGTCATAATAGAAGTTGAATGTTTGCCGTTTGCGATAATGGATCGCTTAAGATTATTGAAACTTACTACAAAAGTGGTGATTCGAACGTAACCACTTTTCGCGCATTACACGATGGTCGTCATAATTGACCGACTACGCAGGCAATCGGTAAAATTGTGAAGAAATTTTAAGAGAGTGGAAGCGTTATTGTTTATTGATGCCTGGGAGCATAATTTCACGTTTTGGCGACGTCAATTGGCCACCAAGATCATGCTATTTGACACTGTTCATTTTCTTTTCTGTGGGGCTACGTAACAAACCGTGTCTACGTGAATAGTCCCCGCATTCTAGACGCACTAAAAACCAACATTACTCAAGTTATGGCCGAGATACCACGCATTTAATATTTATTTTTAACACTTAATGGCGAAGTTCAAACCTTACCTATAATGAAATAAAATGTTCATCAAAAATGTATCGCTGTGTGTTTTATTTAGCTTTACTTTCGAAGCCGACAATATGCAAATTAAAATTTAACTTGGTATCAAAAATAACACAAAGATCTTTAAAATCATCAACTACTTTTTTTTGTTCACCATTTAGAGAATATTGTGGAAAATAGAATGGAAAGTTCTATTGAAACTAATGCAAGCAAATTTACCGATGTTTAACAGTAAGTCATTTGAACAGCACCACGCAGAGAACGCGTTTTAGTCTTTTTGTAACAGTAAAGTGTCATTTATTGTTGATATCGTCTTAAAAAACTTAATATCATCTGCGTATATAAGGCAAGCGTAAGAGATTAAGTCCGGTATATCATTTACAAAGAGTAGAAATAATAATGGATCTATATGGCTTCCTTCTGGAACACCTGAGGTAACCTGGATCTCATTAGAAAAATAGTCCCCAATAACAACAAATTGTGTTCTGCCATACAAGGAGGAGTTAAACCAGCGGAGCAAAGGACCATAAAAGCCATATGCACTCATTTTCTCTAGGAGGATCATTAGATTAACTCTGCTGAAAGCTTTAACAAAGTCAGTGTAAATTACATGAACTTGTTTATGGCTTTCCAAAGACGTTAAACAAAAATTTGTGAATTCCACTAAATTTGTAATAGTAGATCTGCCCTTCCAAAAACCATGTTGGTATTTGCTGACTTGTTGCTTAATTGTAAAAGCAAGCTTATCTTCTACAAGGTTATCTAAGATTTTTGGTATGACCGAGAGTTTAGTAATTGGTCTATAGTTAGAAATAAGATCTCTTGTACCCGACCTTTTACGACTGGCGAACTCCATGAAGGAAAGAATTCAGTAGTTGGCTAAAAATCGATAATAGCTCTATAGTTCCCAATGTAAAAAAAAAAAAAAAAACAAGTTAACCATATAATGGGAAAAAGAGTACGAAAAAAGACAGGAAACTGAGTTAAAGCTGCGAAGGTTACATAGGGCAATAACTCCTAGGGCATTGCAAATCACTGTAGGATTTAAAAGAGCCTACCGGAAAATTTAAAACTCTAAAGTCTAAACCAACCGTTTCTTCATACCACCGGATATTAGAGTTTTGTTTGATTTTGGCAAATCGCCATTTGACACGATACTGGGCTTCCCAGAGATGAACTCGCCGGCGAATGTGAAGCAAACAAAACACGAATCGCCTACATTGCCGATCCAATTTTGAGTTCAATAGCATGAAATTTCATAAAAAAATATGCAAACAAATTTCCGCCTTCGATGCAACCCAATCTTGGACCCTGTTACCAGTTACCAAGTTTGTCATTCTCTCACTAGCATTTGGCCTACTTTTCCTTTATGTATAATAAACTCGCTCTTGTGACACACAAACTGTAAGAGTACAGTGAAAGTAATTCAATTTTAATTGATGCCGCGCACAACTGCATACAAAAGTTGCAAATGAAAAAAAAATAAATAACAAATTAAATAAAAATGAACGTCCACATGAACCGCGGAGCTAGATAGATGTCTTGTTGCCCGGCATCCCTGGTGCGGTGCTTTCTTTGAACAGCATTAGCAACTAAACTTAAATAGAAATTTCACAGACACCATATGATGTTGAATTGGGAGGTGGTGGCTACTTGGACTCACGGTCCGCAGTAAAAGAACAACTTGAAACACCAACGACTTTCTTTTCATCATGTCTCGTGTGGAATGAGCTCTAAGATGGAACGGACATGTTTATAGCGAACTAAGGATCAAGTTGGAAATTCGATTTAATCCGCTTAAATTAATTCCGCGTATCCTCCAACTTCGGTTTTTGAGTTCTGTCAAATGAGGACAGAGGGGGGCTCTGCTAATACGAAAAGTGCCATAACTGAGGGGCGCGGTGCCAGTGACTGGCCAGCTACTTGCTGTTGCAAAGACCATATTTAAATGGCTTCAGAAGAAGTAAACTATCAAACTCTCTTTTTAGGGATTTTCCTAGTCGCATAGTTGGAATAAGTCACCAACTGCGTTAGAGAATATTTCTTTTTTTTTGTGCTGGCTCTCATATCAATGAGATTTCTAAACACTTCTAAAACACCTAATCAACGAAAGTTATTATAGATTCTACACAAATCAATCTTCATGCAGGGGGCAATGCGCTTAGAGTAACAATACCAACACAACAACACGCATCTATGGAGAAAAGCTCGCCCCAATGCTCACCCATCCAATTAAAAAGTCAACCATACAATGACGATGACACGACGGGTGTGCTTGTGTATAAAACTGACCACGGTATCAGCAGAATGCGTTATCATCTCTCTACAGTTGCATAATAAACCTTTCCGATTGAATGAGCAAACAGAAAAAGAAATGAATACATTTGCATTACACCACTGAACTGGGCAGCCGCCTCCCCACTTAGTGCAATTTATAATAACATTTAATTCAACCCCTGCACGTATGCCCCTCTTGACACCATCAACAGGCAACACAATCTCGCATTCGCCGGGGTCTGGTATGTCTGTTTGACTCGCTGTTATAATATAATACTACATCTGGCAATGAAATTATGGAACCGCGATGGATGGAACGAAAATGCCAACAATGCCACCGAACCGACCAAGGATCGAGGAGGCTTTTTGCATATGCATATACTCCATCCAAGCGGCAAAGCAAAACAAAGCGACCGACGGTCGTGTTATTGTTCTATATAGGGCAATAACTCCTAATCGTCCATATGACTGTCTCAAGGTCTTTTCGTGAGTGTTTGTGTGTGTTGGGCTGTGCGGGTCGGGTTCGGCCCAACACTAATAAACACGACTTTTATTGGCGAAATCCTTATTTTTGCGTTCATTTGTTGTTTTTGTTTCGTATTTTTTCTTTTGCCCTCGCGCTGAGGCGAAGGTCCAAGGCCAAGAAACAAATACTCGTACATACCGCCATCAACATCACCGCAAACATTATTTGTGTGTGCAATGTTCTCCTACACCGAGGGGAGAACAAAGGAAGACGCACTGGTGCTGCTGCCGCTGACGAGGAGGACAATGATGATTATAGGGCGGCGCGGTGCGGCAACAGGCCCGTGCGACGTCTATGTCAGGCAGTGTGAGGAAAGTTCGACGACTAGAGGTTATGTGTACATTAACCCATATCTTCCCCCGCCCTTCACGGATGCTGAGTAAGCGACAACGACGACGACGACGACGACGAGAAGACGGCACATTTTTAGCGGGATGCTGATCATTAGCTGGTGCGAACGGATGATTATGTTATATCGTTCGACTCCACCGTTCGGATTCTGATGTAATATACATATACGTGTATAAGAGACGCTGTTTCTGTTGCAGTGGTCCAACAAAGGGCAGGTCGTGGTGTGCTCATTTTGTGCATCAATTAACATTGAGTCAGAGCGAGTCGATGGACACCGACACTGAAGCTACTGCCGTTGTTTATACGACCAAAGAAAACGACAAATTCTCAAGAAAATAAAGGACTTGTGTTTTGGACCTCTGACGAAATTAAGGCTTTGATAAATTCAAGGGGCCTACCTATTCATTTATGGTGAGAAAGCAAAGCTAGCTTGTTGAACTTGTGCACTCTACATGTCTTGCTATACATTGATGGCGCTACAGTCCGGTGTGGATCTGGAACTGGTCTTTTGCCAGTAGTCCAAGTTGTTTAATGTCCCTCCGGATTCGCCTCCTTTTTTTTTTAGGTAACTCCTAATCCACGAGCATTCAGACAAGTCCCGCGGTTCATTGTAACAGCAGCAACACCTGTTTTCGGTGCATTGGGGGAGAAACTGTGACTGCTTATTAGTTTATTTGCATTTTTGGTTGCTGTCAAAATCCCATATAAAAGTGACACAACGAAATCATGAACGAAAAAGTTCACTCTCCTTTTCGTTTTGCAGTAGGAACGCCGCAAATGATGCGGGAAAAGTGGGTAATTGTAGTAGATTGCTTGGTACAATTTTCTTTTCTCTTTCCGCACACGTTTATTGTCAGGGACATTGGGTCGTATGAATAAAAACTATAGTACATATTTGCTTTGCTTGCTTTGTGGTCGCAGTGGCTTAGTGGTTAGTGTGTTGGACTACTAAGCGATGGGTCCAGGTTCGAAATTCGAATCCCGCAAAAAACCCAAATTCCAACTCAGGGTTTTTTTCACTGCGCCACCTCTCGCGAACGTCTGACAAACATCCGAGAATATAACTGTCATGAAAGAGCTTCTCAATCGGCCCGTTCGGAACCGGCATAAAATTGTAGATCCCTTCCATTCGTTTCAAAAATTAGAAACTCACACAAAACGAATGGTTGCGAGAAGCTAGGCCCTGGGTCCCTACAGACCTGTTGCGCCAACTATTATTATTTTACATATTTGCTTTGAGCAAAATGTTCTAGCAAAGTAAATTCATTAGCAATTGCTTTGAATCGGTATGAATAAATATCTACTTTGCTACAGTAAGTTCGAGAGTTCGAACATATAGCATTTACTTCGCTGTACGTATACTTGCCTTGCAGTTCCTGTCAAACCTGACAAGTCATTTTTGCAATTTTTTATTTTTTCTTAAGATTCTAACGACTTTTGTGGAAATTAAAAATAAAAAAAAATTGATTCAGAAATATAAAGGCAGTCTTTAGCTTCAATTACACCTGGAAATATGATTTTTTTTTTCTGCCAAATAGCTTGTTGATACTTAATTTCTTCTTCAGGTCCCGGGAATTGTATCCGATATTGTTGAAAATATTTATTTGTTAACACACTAAACAACTAGTTAAAGAAGAAATGAATTACCGAGAGGTTTTTGAAATGTCGACCTAGAAGTCCGGATCGCCGCTGGCTATATATACCTACCTTTAAATATTTCCATCCGAAAGAAAATTAGCCAAATAGTCCCCAGTCCATACTCGCCTGAAACGAAACAATTCCTGCTTTTTTGACGGTATTTTTTTGGTTTTAGTATTCACAATTCTTAGATTGTTTTATGTTAAAAATGTGCGTACAAAATATTGAGCAAAAGATCTGAGTTCACTTAGGCCCATTTTATTCACTCGAAGTTGAACACAACTCGGGAAGTTTTCCATACAAAAATCCCCAAGTTGTGTTCAACTTTGAGTGAATAAAATGGGCCTAAATAGAAGAATCAGAATTTGCATAGCATTTGCTTTGTCTGATAAGTTTTATTTATACCGATCTGAGCAAAAGGTCAGTGCCGCCACCACCGATTGAGAGAACAGTAAAGAAATGAAATATTTCAGTGGAATGATTCGGTTTTTGTTGTTGTGGAAGTACCTAGATCCCACAAAGTTGTTCGTACGAAAAAATTAATTAATTATTTTTCTAGAAAAGTTAAAGACCAAGATTGAGTTCAACCGTTAGGTTGACGTCGTCAAAAAAAGCAAAAGAAAATGTTAACGGGTTCGTTTTAGGTATGGCTACAACTAGGGCCTAACTCAAATTGGTTTTTATTCATACGAAACGTAGCAAATACTTCGACTTTGACATTTCTCTTGAGTAAAAGTAATTGCTACGTTTTATTCATACAACCTATTAATTGCTTGCGAAAATTTGACATTTGTACTGCAGTGTACATCAGAGGAGCCAAGAATACCCAAACTCAAATATGAAGAACAAAAATGCGCATTTTCGTGCAATTCATAGGAACATTTGATCTGATTAAATTGTTTTAAAGGACGACAATATTCAATAAAAAAAAAAAAAAAACAACTCAAACTTATAACATTTGACAATGTTAACAACAAAAAAACACTATTTGCTGGAAGAGGGCATAGGGTGATGGCCCCTAAGTTCAGCCCCCTCCAGTAGTCAGCCGCTAACATACAAATCACAGCGCAATAGTAAATGGATTTGCCTCGCTGTGTGCAAAAAATTGGCACAATACAGGTGTAACTTCGAGCGTAACAAATATAAGTCTGCGTACAGTTTTCATAAGTGCAGGATACGAGTGGTTTACCAAAAAAAAAAAAATAGTTGAAGTGACTTTGTAAAAGTGATATAATTACGAATATGCTGAAGGCATGTGCATTTTATGATTATTATTATGATATTAACACTTTATTTATCTTTTTTCTTAACTTAAAATGTTAAAAATATATTCTGTTAAATAATTAAGAGGGGGGCTGACCTTATGAGACATTATTTGTATGATTATCCTTAGCTCAGCCCCCCGGCTGACTACTGGAGACTACCTTAATTTTTTTTTTTCATAGCTGAGTATGCAAAATGAATGGAAACTTCAATCAGTATTGATTCTCGCAAAAATTTCGATAAAATTTCTTTGATTTCCAGTAGTCAGCCCCCTGTACATTTACTTGAGAAATGGGGGCTGACTATGACCTATGAGAGACACGGTTCTTTTAAACATTCTCCAGTAGTCAGCCCCCCCTTCTTATGCAAATTTGTAAATTACATTGGGGCTGACTACTGGATACTTGCGTGGCCGACTACTGGAGCTGAGGGGGCTGACCACTCGCAACTCATACCCTCTTCACTTATTTTGCAAATAGTTTGCATTATGTAGCTCATATCCCTAATAAGCTTAATATTTTCCAATCCACAGACTTCAAACATTCGGAAAAACCAAATACTTGATTAAATAGTTGAAAACTGGATTTTTAAGGACCAATCAAACTCAAAAAAAAAGTTAAGGGGCTGACTACTGGTGCCATCACCCTACATACCGCATACATGCATGCATAATTGGGCAGTGCGTGTATTCATATTCATGTATTGAGATGATTTTACTGGTGAGATGATAGAGTCTGTTCAAAAACTGTATGAAAATGGAGTTGGCATATTTACAATTAGTTGTATAGAACTTAAGTTTTACGAAAAGAGTACGTTCGCAATTAAAGTACCTATGTATTATTTTTATAAATGCTTAAGGAGCCTAAAACTCGCCAAACTTTAAAAAAAAAAGCCTAAATTAGGATAATTCCCAAATGACATATTTTAACGAAAAAATTCGAGTATCCAAATCGGAGATAAATAGCCTGTGATGGGAATACTCTGATGGAATTCTCTAAAATTCACTGCCTTTTCGCAGACGTCTCGCTGTCCATTTGGAGACAACCGCTGCGTACAAGGCTTTATAGAGAACACCACTCAGTATCAAAACCGAAATCCAATCATATTCGGAATCATAAAGTACAAAGAGATGGCATATCCGTAGAACAAAGTCGCGTCTTTGTTCACAGCCAGTTCCTACTACATACGATTATTTGTTTGTTCACACTGCGACGTCTTTCCACTTTTATGACACATAAATTGATAAGGAATACTGCCACCCTTCAAATAGGACTCGAACCCTACCTTCCTAGTTGCAATAAATCGTGAGCTGCATTTATCTGCACACAAACCCTAGTCGAACAAAAACAAAACCCCTCTTCCAAAATTAAGTAATTCTGTGTATGTACTACCTGCATGCATTATGTAAGAAACGCAGCACAAAAATTCGCCAAGGTTGGCTACACTCCCATACAGGCAGACATCTTCGTCTCATATGCTCCCAAAGAGGAGCCGTGCACACATGGCAAAGAAAAAGAACAGATACGCATAGTAGCAGTAGGTACATGCACTGCGGATGAGGTTATAAAACTTTGAGAAACCTAACCCTGACAGAAGCCAACGAACCTGCCAGCAAAAAATCAAAAGGATAGAAGAAGTCCTTGCCATAGTGTCGTAGTCACCACATTTTTTGCGTGGCCTATCGCACGGCGGATAATCTTATATTCGGTTGGAGCTTGGAAATTCTTTGTTGCCCGGCCGTACTCATTGATTCGTTTTTGGTAAGCACAACGCCGCGCGAGGGGTTGCATCAGACCGACTGTGTGTGCGTATATATGAATGCGCTGTGGGTATCTTTGGCGTTTTTACTTTTTTTGTTCTTTGTTTTCTGTTCTGCCGCCGGCCGCCTGCTGGTTTTTGTGTCTGGTTCGTTGATCTATTACAGACGAATAAAAATCGAAACGCGACGACTCAGAATTCGTCATTGTGGCCCATGCGATATTATTTATGGAACTGCAAGGACGATTATAGACACCTAATTTCCGCTCGAAGCTAAAGCTTGCGAGGAAATGTACTAATGTACCTACGTACAAAGTTCTGTTGCGATAGCGAATTCAATTCGCTTACTGTGCACTACATGAATGGTGCGCTGTTTGCAAAAGCGAAATAGTAACAAGGAAGTTGGAACCCTGGGCCCAGATTCTGTAAGGCGAAACGATCAAACGTTTTCGTGCCCACGAATGATTTGCCCTATGTTACACATGCAAATTTCTTCGTGCAAACGAAAACGTTTTAACGTTTCGCCTTACAGAATCTGGCCCCTGCTTGTAGCCGGAATTCGAACATATGGTAGAAAATGTCAGCGTGGTCTGTGAATAAATGTGTTCCAGTTCAATCTGAGCAGAATGATGAAATTCCGGTGCATTTTGAAGCCCTGACTCAGCCACGAGGTGAAACAAGACAAGATCCATACTCTTTCTTAAATTGGAAACGGCTGCTGTATAGGAATGTAGGTACAGACCTTCAAAATGCAATACAACATGCACTACGTGCAATCAGACAGCAGTTGGTTTGGATCACGTTTGACATGACTCTTGACAGTGAACCTGTCTTCTTGAACCTATGCAGGGCTCTTGAAAGTAGGAACTCTCTTGAGCAATAGGTCATCGAATTGAAAAATTATATATATACGAGGACTGGGTCGCCATAAACATATATAAATGTTCGATGAAAAGTAGAACGCATTGAAACTGCGAATGCTATTCTATTTAATAAACTTAAGCATTAAAATTTTATAACACGACGTGCACAATTGAAAGAGGTCTACTCGCCGTCGTTGTCTGAAAAGGAAGAGACCGGACAATATCAATGTGACAACTGCCAACAAGATGGTGCATGCAAAGAATGGTCACAGTTAAGAATCTAGTTATCTTAATGTCATTTCCATTGGGCAAAAAGAAGCGTCCGGGAGAGTTTGGAATTGAAAAAATCACTTCTGAAACCTATTCTAAGGAGAGAATTTCGCTTCTCGATTTGTATTCAAAATCGACTCAATAAGAATAAAAAACAAGCGTAGTTTATGTATTTTATACAAGTCAGTTGACAGCATTGTTTTTTTGGCATTTCACCAATACTTTTGCGGATTCAATCAGAAGCAGCTTGCTCGTTCCATTGGACTACAGAATGAGTTGTTCCCCGATTGAAACCAATGAAAAACGACATAAATCGACTAGATTTGTCTGGATAATGTCTTTTCGCATCGAGATGAAAACCAGGTTTTCACTAAAGCTCCCGAAAACTTAATCGAAAACAGAAGTTTACCCATACATTTTTCAGTAAACAACACGAAAATGACTTGAAATCGTTTTGTTGTTGAAGCAAATACACCTTTTGCAATATTCAGCAAATTCAGCAGAATAACTGACCGAACAAATGTCATACAACTCACAACTTAAAATCATTTTCTACAGTTAATTAATGGGCTAATATTATTATTAAATTCATTTTATTTGTTAATGTGCAACCAAAATAGTTTGCACCGAAATTCAACGACTGGTGTTACACAGCTGATTAAAACGTCAAACGAAAACTATAGTTGGTGTTCGGTATGAATATGCATAGACGAGTTTTCGACGAAAACACGGTTCTCGGCTCTGTGTGAAAGTCGTATAAGATGGAACCTGAACTAGATTGTTCGGGAACTCCACTTTTCTTACGTCAGCCGAAACATATGCGAACTCAGTCACGATTTTCTTGACTAGATTCGTCGGCTACCCCTCCACAAACGTCAACTGAAACAGCTGGGGCCAGATTCTGTAAGGCTAAACGATCGAACGTTTTCGTGCGCACGAATTATTGGCCATATGTTATACAAGCAAATTTCTTCATGCACACGAAAACGTTTGAACGTTTCGCCTTACAGAATGCCGACCCTGCTTATAATATCACCGATTTCAGCCAATCAAACAGTAGATTCATCTACTCAGTCAGCTGTCAGATATTCTAAAATAGATACTCGAAAGTCGCCAATGTCGCGTTCTGACTCGCCACAATTGTCATGCAAACACAGCCTTTAATCCTATCAAGAGCTGTACTGATGTACTCTAAATTGCAATATACCCAGTCAGACATGTGAGTACATTAACCCGTCTCAAATCATATATACATGATTAGCTCATGTGATTACCGACTACCTCTGTGATACAAGCAAGTTAAGTATTCTTATTGAAACCTCCCAAGTCATACAAATGAAATGCGATTAACTAAACACAAAAATACCCTAAAAAACTGAACACAAAAGATTACACAAACTTCGTCACCCAGTCGATGCGTTTTAAGTTATTAATTTGACGCAATAACGAACCAACAACAAAAACAGAAACCCGACAGCTACAAAAACAATAGGCCAAAAAAATGCAAATAACTTTCGTCGGTGTCGAAACCAAAACAAAAGCTCTCTCCCTTTGTCACGCATACCATGCTACATGAGAGTGCGCCACCGCCAAAGTATGAATAAATTTTTGGCAATCAATGTTATTGGAAATATATATACGGCCGGCTCGCACTGGCCTTGAACTTGACTGAAATTTTGAAATTGGAACAACGTTGGGGTTCAGGAACCCCTCTATCACAAGAGAAGAAGACGAATAAGAAAAAAAAAAAAAAAAACAACACACACAATAAAATAAATTTTAAACAGAGAAACCAGAAAATCGCATTCAAACAGACAGCACTGTGAATATTGACGTTAAACAAACCTAAGGAGAGTGGTGCACGGTGGGTGGTTAGAGGGCGAAGAAAAGTGAACAAATTTATACGGCTACACTAAATAATACGCCTTTGTATTAAATTAAAAAAAAAAAACAAATATAACGAATGAGAAAAATACAAAAAAAATAATTGGTAATGCTTACAGTCCGAAACAGATATACGCTTGTGACATTATTTACGCGGATTGCTATATTATTTTAATTATTTAATCGAATTATTGTCGAGTCCTCTTGCGAAATTTGTTTGTGGGTCAAAAGAAGAACAAATAGCACTAACTGTCCCGACTTATTTGATCATCATGGAGTGGAGAGAGGACTTTCGAGCACAACTACTACAATTTTTGAAGGGCGAACTATAGTAGGATTTCTCGGAAGTAGCCTAGTAAACTAATCGGAAGTGTATGGCTTAGTGAGATTGTATAGAAGTTTAAGCCTACTTTCGACATTAGTTTATGCCCATAAAATTAATTGAGCTTAAGTCTTGTTTGACTATTCCAGGTCCATGGGATTCTATTACAAAAACTAAATGTAGGCAGAATCTATAACCGATTTTGACACATTCTAACAACCGGAGCAGGCTACTAACGCAACTTACGAGTATGTTCAGATCATCAGACCAATAGAAACTTGGGCCTTCGGTCACCACCAAGGACAGGGACAGGGCTTTGAATCTCAAGGGAAACGTAGTAAAGGCTTAGTCATATATCGACAGAGGGATGTGCAATAGACTGGATGAGACACTAACTCGTTGGGTTCGTTTGATTTTTGAGTCAACTATTTTAAATTATTTCTTGTAATACTAATTACAGAATTGCATCGGGGGGTTAAGGGAGGCCGCGAAAACGACAGCTCATATCAAAAACAGACAACATCCCAAAAGTTGACAGTAGAAAGTCGATCGCTGCTGCGATAACAGAAAAGCGGATTCAAAAACGCATTTTTTCCTAATTATTTTACAGTTGTTTTCATTGATTTACGAACTTCATAAGAATAGTCAGGCAGCAAATAGGTTGGCTTGTTTGGATTTAATTTTTCATACAGCGAATGTGATACTTGAACACAATAAGATAGTGAAACTGCATAATCAGTGAGTCGGGGTGAGCGAGGTTAAGGCGTATTACACTACACGCAGAGGGAAATGCAGTCTTGTGTATATTCACATCGACTGAAGGATTGCTTATGTGCGCCACAACAAGGTCGCAACAATTGTGAAATTCGTCGTTGGGATTGTGGAAAAAGCTGCTCAAGGCTGGTCTTAGCGATACGGCGCCTAGCAGGCGGTTAAAGTTTGAATTTTTAAATATCAAAAGGTTGGCTTACAAAATTACCAAGCAAACTGTTTTGGTGTTACAACCAAGTGGAATACTCTGGGTCATGCTCGTGTTTATCAGGAGGTCACCTTGTAAATATAAAATCTAATTACTTTGGCTTGTCCGAGTAAGATTATAGGTTTGCCCATGCAAAGGTGCTGGCCCCCGTCTTAGGTTTCCATTATCTTCCCTAATCGACAACTAGTCTCGTTTGCTGTTCAACCAAAAATGCTCGCGACGTTTTATAGCAAAGGTCTGTTAGAACTCTAGTTTCGTTTGCTATACAACCAATAATGCTCGCGATGTTTTATAGCAAATGTCTGTTATAAATCTAGTTTTTATAGCAAATGTCTGTCTGAACTCTAGTTTCGTTTGCTATTCAGCCCCAAAGTTTGCCATGTTTTATAGCAAATGTCTGTCAGAACTTTAGTTTCGTTTGCTATTTAACCAAAAATGCTCGCGATGCTTTATATAGCAAATGTCTGTCTGAACTCTAGTTTCGTTTGCTATTCAGCCACAAATGTTTCCCATGTTTTATAGCAAATGTCTGTTGAATCTCTAGCCTTGGTTTGATATTTAACCAAAAACGCTGTTGATATTTTATAGCAAATGTCTGTCAGAACGCTATTAAATAGGGACCTACGCTTGCAACGCTGCAAAAATCCGATTGCCAATCCACGCCAACATTCCAAAGGACATCCTTAGTTGACATGCACCCAACTAACCCAACATGGCGTCCCAAAAAAAAAATCACTCATACGTCCTAGTATCCCGCGCAACTGTTACTCATGTTTGTTTTTCGAAAAATATCGCTTTTGTCATTCGATTTCCACCAAGCATATTCAGTTTTCAAAAGAAATGCAAAAAAAATGTTCCCCCCGTGACTCATCGATTCAATTCTAAGCCGGAAAGTGGTGGACAGCGAGCGCTTTGCAATTATGATGCGGGGCTTCACACGTTTTTTATAGGTACGACGCAAAAAGTATAGAAAGCAAAATCTTCGTGCTGACTAATGAAAACAAATTATATTAAAAGTATGTACCTATACGTTATTATGCAATCCAAGTGAGTTCTAAGACAGTATCGCTGAGCTGGATTTGTGTTCTGCCTCATTCAATACTGTCATAGTGACAGTATTGGCGTCATTCGGATGCTTTTCTTTAGGTTTTTTTTTTTTTGTACATATAATACTTGTTTGCAATAACAAACAAAAGGTTTTGTTATGCGGATGAAATAGCGATTCGTATCTACTGGGGGTCGGCAGCCCCTATTGTCGAAATGCGTCGCATTGACCTACCGACTGAACTTGAATTTTGGTTTCGCACAGTTGAAGGTCGGCCTTTAGGTAAACTTTCTCTCCCCACCATGAGTGTTCGGTGTGCTCTGTTCTTTCACTCGGCCGGCGGCGCGGCGGCAGAGTGTGAGTGCGGGTGTGTTTGTGTATCTCACATCGAACATGTTCGAAGCGAATGTCATAATTTGAACATAAAGCCGGCCAGACGGTCGGCGGAGCAGATGAGGTGTATAAAAAACAACCTACTGACCACAATTTCGCTGGACTTTTGGATAATAATTCGACGTTCGTCTGGCCTCCCCTTAGAATTATTTTGTGAGGCGTTGGTTGATTTTTTTTTTCCTTGTCTCTCTCATTTTTAATATTTACTTCAGATAGCGTAATTATTTTGTTGGTTGTTGGCTTGTTATTATTGCGGCGCACACTGGCGAAATTGGGGTCAACGGACTGATTGCCAAGCTAAGTAGCACGCTCTCTGTTTTGCTATAAATTTCCTCTATCCATGTTTGTGGTGGTGCTGGAGCTTTGTTCTTTTCTTTTTCTTGGTTTTTTTTGACAGAGTTGAAGCTTTGTTGGCTAATGACTCCGCGATTTAGCGACACTGTGAAGCCAGACGCGCGAAATTACTACGACAATGGTAGGGAATTTGCGATTATCATGTTGTTGATGAATTTGGGTTTGTTTTTAATTTGAATTCTATAAGTTGCTTTGTTTTTGTTTATTTTATCTGCTTTGGCAATGGTGGTAGAAAATGACGAAAATAAATTTGCGCCGTTGGTAATTCTATTTAGTTTTTGAATAACGACTATAAGAAATGAATTGCGTAATTATTTGTTCGTAAGAATTGTGATCAGCGCTTTGGAATTCGCTTTGAAGAAATGCGGTTACGGATGTTTGGTCTGGTGGCTTTTGCATAACGACCTACACTAACGAGCACAATCTTAGCTGTTTCAAATCTGTTTTCAGCGGCACTATCCATATGGCTTTTGGGGTGAAAATATCTTATCAGTTCCTAGATAGTTGATAAAAATGCCAGACAGGACTTTACACTGACACTGATATAGTGACTTTTAACCAGCAAACGGGATAGCTGCTGGTGGATGATAATTGGGTAGGTACGAGTAGTTTAGGCGAAGCGATTCTCCGCTATAAGACAAATCGTCGCTCGTCACTAGACAGCAGTTTGGTACGGATAGAGAACAGTCTTTCAGCATAAATGACAGTTGGCATCCCCGGCGTGACTGGTAATAGGGACTAGCAGTTTGGTACCTAGGTGTGAACTGCTACCCGTAAGGGAAATAAACCTCTTGACGAGCTGTCGTTCTACGATACGTCCGATATGCCAAAGGAAAATGAGTCGTTTAAATCGGATTGATCAAGGATCACTCAATCCAACAAAACGGATTTGCAGAAGCTCGTTCAACAGTTAATACCTACCAACAAAAAGAAGCTACAGGCTTGAAAGAAGTGATTCGATAACCTCGTTTAACAAAGTCAGCTCAGGTTGGCACCACTTGCCGGACAATGTTCTAAACACATCGATCTGGGGCGAATTTCGCAAAAGCGTATACTTTTGCCGGTCAGCCAGATTATACACTGCAACGCTCTCGCTCTTTCTCAGTCAACAGACTCTGTCGCTTATTAAATTTTGATTGCCTAAGAATAAGTCGCCGTCACTTTCACAACTAGAATCATCTGTGTTACAACACTAGATTCACACTAACCAAAATTAGGACACGCATCATGCAAGTCTCTTCTTTGGCATTACAGCATCATATACCAACCTCTCATACCACGTGAAATAAAATCATAGGTCACACAAAAACAACAAAGAAGGAAACCTAAATCATCTAAATTTCTATTCTCTGTTGTCGACTTCAACAACTTTGAAAAGCCCACCACCAAGTAATGTACAACAACAAACGAAACGTTTAACCTAGAAAAGTTTGCCGAAACGAAACCCAAGGCCCAAGGGGGAGCTGGCAGTGGCGGGGAGTTCCCCAAACCTGAAGCGCCAGAGAGTATTAGTATTTGTGTTGCCCCTCAAACAATACGTAATAAAACAAAATCTGTAGCTGAACCTTTCTAATGTGACCTACTGGTCCTCTTGTGTTCGTGTAGCGCTGTTGCGATCGCGCACACAGCACGAATTTATATGCCGCATGAGTTTACTTTCTCTTTGAATGGAAATTTCATGATGCACACAAACACAAGCCCAAAGATGGCAGCGACCAGGCGGCGCGCGGGATTAATGAATGCATTTAAGCTCTTCCTAACCTCCATTTGGGGTTAGTGTATAATTGGGCCAAACACCAATCCATTAGCCACTAGAAGTGATTTGTGCTAGTTTTTTTTTTTTTTGTTTGGGGAAACTAATTGTGGTAATGATTGGTTAGGCTGCCCTTTTTCGGGGACAACTCTGAATGGAAGTGGGTTATGTTGAAGGCGGCAAATGAAAAATTGTGGTTAGAAAGAACCATTTAATAGGGAGTCTGAGGTCAAAGCAAAGAGCGGCATTCAGCTTAGTCTTCAATTCAATGTTTGAAGTGTATTGAAACCTACCGATTAAAAGAAATCGTTCAGTGAACAACTTTTGATTCGACTAGACGAGTATCGAATACATAGCACAGTGGCGATTCCTGGTCTTAAGCATTGGGTTAGCTACGCTAAAAAACCTTTTTTTTTTTAATTTTAATTATAGTTAGTATAGGGAAAACTGATTTTCGTTAAAGTTCTAGTATACTCTCTATTGCGGCCCTTGTGCGTTGAGCTTAAACCCGCTTAAACCTGATAGTTTTGGGCACCGGGTCGCATCTCGTTCAATCTCGTTCCAAATGGTTTCTCTTATAGATCTTCATTTAAGGATTTTGTTTGGGCAGTTATTGATGCAGATATCATTTATTTCCTACCAAAATAAAAATCCTGTTATTTATCCTGTCCCTACTCAAATAACATGAATCAAGCAAATAAAAACTTAGCATTTGTTTAGAAGTATGAAAAAGCAGCCTTATTTATCGACGAAAAGTGTTTATATGTAACGAAACAAAACGAATTCCTATCTTACAATAACAACTGTAGGAAACTTTCCATACAAAGATTCAGCAATGTGAGGATGAAAGAGTTCATTTAACAATTAAAAAAATAGATCCACGTTAGACGATGCTACCGACACGGGTTTTTTGCACAAAATAAAGTTGTGAACATTTCACTATGATCTTTTCAACATTGTTTTTAGCCCTGCATTACTTCCATCTCACTCTCACTTCTCGCAAAAAAAAAAGAAAACAAAACAAGAGCGCACTCTCATATACCAAAGCACCACCCACCACGTCCACAACCCATAATCCACAAAAATATTATTTACTCACATTTATAATC
This sequence comes from Cheilosia vernalis, assembly GCA_949126925.1. Classification (NCBI taxonomy): domain Eukaryota; kingdom Metazoa; phylum Arthropoda; class Insecta; order Diptera; family Syrphidae; genus Cheilosia; species Cheilosia vernalis. The sequence continues at coordinate 16,142,949 of OX421363.1, forward strand.
CACGAAAATATAAAACAATAAATTAAGAAATTTCACAATGACTTTTGGTATTCAATAACACTAACTTAATCAAATAACGAAACAAGTAAGCCTAAGCACACGAATTCTCTTACTGCAATTTCACTAGTAGGTAAGAGAAACATACGAAAGTACAAAAATAAGAGAACGCACATTGAACGTGAACCCCATTTTTAAATTTTAGCGCATTTGTTTGCGCTAACATTGCTGTTCATTTAACAGGGCTTTGCTTTCGAGTTACGTACGACACTCTTATATAGATTGTATGAAATTTGGTAGCGCAATATTTTACGCTAAATGCGGGATGAGGCTGGGATACTTTTTTATGAGAGTTTTGGATTTCGTGTGTGCACTGTGCAGGCAAGGAATTTTGTATCGCAAATTTTAACGCTGAAGAATATTTCAGATGAAACTTTTTGTATTGGATGATTGTGTTGTGTGTTTGTGTAACAAAGTATGATTTGTAAATAGGTACCTAATTTTGTTATTTACTATGGCGTTGATTATTGCAATTATTAACCTCGTCATTTGTATTTCAAATAATTTTTCTTGGTTTAGCGCCGCTAAACTAGCTAACTGAGAGGAATCGCCCCTGACATAGCAACTGCAGTAGGTACCTATCGACTCATTGTTACCGACATAGAGAAAAATTCCGAATAAGTGAAGCAAATATTTTTGTTAGTAAACAAGAGACGAGCACTGCACAATGGTGGTCTAACTAAATGTCATCCATCAGCAATGGGGCCCACACGTATAGTGGCAATGCAAGGAAGATGATTCGAATGGCTGGTGTTTGAATTAAGGCCTTGGGCCTTTCGTACCAAATTTCATTCACTACGACAGATTCGCCAATTTAAAGCCTTCCTTCTGTTTCTATTGTCCTGTTTTTAAATTTCCAATAGCTCTTCCAATGCGCTTAAGTCGGCAGTGGCCGAAAATTTCTGCAGCTGGTGCATATTTGTCTCACTTAAACTCGAAGCCATTCGCATTCGAATCGATAATCAAAACAAAAGTCCACTATGACATCTGAGGAGCAGCGGTAGCCCCACCCCTGTCCCACAAGCAACTTCGCCAAACGCCAACTCCAACTCTCGACGGCTACGACAAGATTTCAATTCAGCTCGAAAGGACGAAGTTTGAACAGATTGCTCGAACTGAACCTACAAAAGATGAACAGACAGAGAGAGAAAAAAAAAAACTCACAGACACAACAAGTCATATGCAATCGACCGACGAAGCTGGAGGTCAAGGACTTTTTCGTCCTTACATACGTAATTTTATGTTTGTCTTCCTCTCCTTCGATTGGGTTATGGTGATGTGCGCTCTTTCGTCCCCGATTGTAGTGGTATTTTTCAAGGTTTTTTCGAGTTATTCGCCCTAGCGCGGTGCTTACTACGCACACATTCGTAGGTACTTTTATTGTCAAAGCGAAACGTTGGGTACGTCTGGCACTGAAGCAGTGCGAAGGGCGCGCTGAAAATGCCTAAAAAACCAACAGGAATGTGAGAAACTGAGAAGGGTTCCTGCCGTGCTGTTGTGTAGAGAACCAGTAACCAGACGAAAAAGAAGAAGAAGAAAGTTGTTAATTTCAAAGAGAGAAAGCCCCTGTGCGTATGAGATGAGATGGGTTGTTTTCTTGCTCTATTCCTATAGATACAATACTAATCCCTGACACAATACTAAAGCCTGACGGACTTTGAAGTTCAGAGTATAATCATTGCTTTTTCCTTTTTATAAGCTTTTGTGTACCTGTACCTACCTATATCCTTCTGTCAATATTCAAAGACATTTTCTTTTTCACGGTCACTGCCAATGCCGTGGCCAATTTGCATGCGATGGTAACGACTGGCTGTACTGATCGATGCTTTTGCATGGTTAAAAACAATCTTAGCCGACGAAAGAGAGGATGAAAAAAACTCATAGATAAAAGATCGAGTCAGTCGGTTGTGTGAGCACAGTCATATCAATAGTAATAGTGACCCAATCCGATGTCATTCGGCCAAATGGTGGAGGTACGCTGCATGCAAGTTTGTTGTTACATGGTAGTCGTTTCGCAGTTTGTTCGATAGTTGCAGGCGTTGCCACTTTTTTGCATAAATGAAGAGCGATTTGTGTCAAATCACAGAGGACTACCAACAACTACCTACTTAACGAAGGTTTCGAGCATCAATGAGATAAACCAAGTACCTATGTTAAGGTAGTAAATCTTTGACACTCTCTATAGCGTTATACCTACCTTTGTTTCTAAAAGCGACAGGAAAAGTAATTCCTCTCGTGGCTCTATACAGACAAGCTTTGGCTCCAACCAGCTGAATTTTGCTAAACCGTTATACCTATTTTTACTTTAAAAAATGACTGGAATAGCGACCAATATTGAAGTAAGGAGTGACGAGTAATTCCTCTTTTGGCTCTCAATAAAAGGTTCCTTGGTAAAATGGAATGATACCCATTCCATTACTTGAATGTTCACCACAAAAAAGTTGTAAAATAGTTTTGTTAAAAAAAAAGAATACCTTATGTTCCTCAGCTGAAAGTTGTCTGAGGTAGATCCAATCAAAGGCCGTTCGAATTTTCCGCTTTTCTTAGAGTTCCTCGCTTAAATAGATCGGTTTGACAAATTTGTATATTACAAGTTGAAACTAACGCGCCGCTCAATGTTTTAGCAAGCGAAACCCCCAAACTCAATCAAGTGTCAACACTCATCCTAGACAAACTGTACTGACTGAAGCGCTTTCTCCTACATTTTCTTTCACTCTTGTGTTTAGTTTTCACTTAGAAAATGACAAAATCCCAAGGAATAGAGAGGAAGTAACCACGACGAGGGCAGAGAGGAAAGAGAATTTATAAAATCTATTATAATGCAATGCAGCGGCAAGAAGTCCCATACATCAGTGCAGCATTATGAGGTAAATGCATAACACGAAGAATGTATAAAGTAGGTTACAAATGAAAGGCCTGACGTTCATCCCCTTGCACGCCTTTCTAGTGCACAAATGCATTTACTATTCATTTTCCAACGCGGACTAATAGTCACAATTGCAGTTTGCCATCTATCTGTGTGCGGGTAAATTAGAGAAAGCGATCAGTTAGTATTAGCAAAAACTTTTGCGAAAGCATATAGCGGTTTGTTGTAGTTGTTATTTTGTAATCACAATAACGAGATGGGTTTGAATTGTTATGTTTTCTAGTTCAATGTTGCGCAGTACGGATTGAGTCTTATTGACGCTATAATTGCGTTGGGGTGGTTGAATTTCTTTCATAGAAAGGGATTCGACTGAAAATTTCGCCATGGGCCGGTTGATTTTTAGTGCAACCTGTCAGTATGTGAAAATCTCCCTGGATGAGCCAGCATGAAATAACGTGTGTTCGGAGCAGTACAACCTTAAAGGTTAGACGCAGGTGGATGCCTGTGAACATGCACCTTCACATCCCGCGAAGAAAACTATTACATTGGAGTGACAAATTTTAATGCAGTCCAGACGACTATATTTTGTCTAGTGCACATTTTAAGTCGAAGACATTTTGTGCCAGTCGACGAAAGAAGTACAAACAAAAATGAAATGGCAAGGACCCCGTGCATGTACCGTCTCATCATCTGCGTCATACCTCTTGCGCAATTACTTATACTACTGCATATCGGTTTTTGAAAGGGTGGAAAACAGACAGTCAGAATGAGCAAAACGGTCGAGTTAGAGGTTAAAAGGTAAACAAGGACAAAAAATGCCACTTCTCTTGAAAAATAATCGTTCGTGCTTAGGGTGCAATGCCTTCAGGGAGTAGCCAACACAAACGCCAACCGTCATAACTTTATTAGCGTCCCAATAAAGCCATTTGAGCGGGAGGGCGAACGGGAAAGTACAGCGCAACACTCGAGATCGTGAAAGCAAAAGCAACAGCGTCAAACAAAAGTGAATCATTAGCCGTTTAAATTAACGAACTCTACCAAGGTTGCACTTATAATGAAAGATAATTATTTAGATTTTTTTTTTAGATGTTACCTTGTGCAGATACAATTTTGTACATATTGCATAAAACAGAGAAGTCACGAGTGGGAGACATAGCCCTAAGCTTTTGCACGTTACACCCGCATGCATGGTGCCGGTGGTGACAGCCCAAAGGGCTGAGACTAACACATGCATATAGATGGCAGATCTGTTGGGTTGGGTGGGTTTGTCTCGACCAGACGACGAATGATGGTGTCATTAAATATAGCCAGCTATCGTTGAGTGTGCTATGGCAATCGGTAAATCAGCGCAATGGGGTTCCTTTCAGCGCCCCCGACGCCATAAATGTATAAATGTATATACTCACGGCGAGGTCGGAGAGTCTCACGTTACCGGAAAGGACATTGCTATTGGACTTCTGAAGTTTTGGTGAGCGCTTTTGCTTAGGTAGGTAGTGTTTCGTCAGTTTAATGACATGTGTAGAAATTTAAAAGAGCTTGACCGGCTGCTAGCAAATAACATGCAAATCTTTCGGCAGAAGATTTCAGTAGAATTTGTAAAAAAAAGAAGCAAGAACTGATCGTCTCAATTGCACTTGAACAGCACTCTCGTTCTGAAAAAGAAGCCACTTTCAAAGGTGCTGCCTTAGACCGTGTTTGCTAATATAACAGTAATACTTCAACGATAAGTAAATAGTTCGTTGTCCTGACTGTCCTTCGGACAGACATATCCTACATAACCTAGCTACATATTTGTGGATCTTTTTAAAGACACGTTATGGTTTCAATGAGATTAACAAAAAGGCAAGACCTAATTTTTAAGAGCGTGTTACAATATTTCAGTCGAAAGTGAAGTATCCACAGCCACACCACGTTCCACTCTGAGACGATGACTTCCGATGAACAACATTTCCCCTTCAATTTCCATATCAAAAAAGAACATTCGCTTTCTCTTTACTTTATTTTATACATTGCACGAACTGCAAACAAAAAATAAGTCTTGCGTAAAACCTACTTTTCGTCGACGAGTTCAACAAACTATTTTACTTCAATCGAAATGACTTAACTTCAAAAGTCATTGAACCCTCAAAATTGATTTTGCTTTTTTTTTAACAACAAAACTTTTGGTAGATACTTACCCATCAACATTTCGTCCATAGCTTTCTTTTCAATGACAGCGAGCATCTATTTCTAGTTTGTTCGTTTTATGAAAGTTTCAACTTAGATTAAATATTCTCGCCGTACATTCGCAAATCTATTACAATCTGTTGTGTACTTTTGACATTTTTTCGATTTTCCACCATGCTATCCTAAAACCAAGAAAAATATGCGTCCAAACATGATAGTGAATCAAATTAGGTTACCTTTAGGAGGAACACCTCCACGAAAAATGTGTTATGAAATGGCACGACGAACATATTTGGGCCATACCGCTTTGGATTTATTAACTTTTTAAAGAAGAAAATGTAATAAAAAGCGGCTGCTCTCAAATCCGCCGACGAAAACGTCTCCCCCCTTTCAACGAAACACTTAATTACATGCAATTCGCGAGTGCAAACTGACATATAGAAGAAGAAAGTTCTTACCTCACATGCTCATTCAATATACTGACGTTTTGTAATCGATTTGCGCATGTGTATGCATAGGTAGAAAAAGAACCGCACGAATAAACTATAAAGATGCGTGGTGGGGCGCACACCGCAACAGGGCTAGCTTTTTCTTTCTGCGTGTGGGCTTGACATATAGTGAACGCCGAACGGATTGAAGGCAACGCAACGTTGCCCTGATGTAACCATAAGCAGTAACTACGCGATCAAATATGATGGAAAACAGCGCTTTGTTCTTTGCCAACAAGCAACAAAACGAAGGAAGCGACAACGAAATGAGTTGTAGGTTCGGACGCGGTTTGTGTGTTGCAACATGCACGGTTATTATAACTTATAAGAAGAGAAAAACTGTCAGAGTTGCCAAGCACCGCTTAACATATACAGGTGGAACAGGGAAATGTGATTTTTTTGCTTTCCATCATCTATAGCAGGAGCTCCCTAACTGTGCGTCGCGACGCCCTGGGGCGTATTTATTTTTTATTTTTTCACAGCTGTCAGAACAAAAGATAAGTCGACTAGATTGGTCTGGACAAGACGAAATCTGAATGCAAAAACTAACTAGATTGGTCGGGAACGTCACTTTTTGGCTTGGGACCTAATGGGGGGCACTTTTGGTTCCCATTTTTATGCGGCGTTCACCTCTCTTAGTAGGGCGTCAGAAAAAAATACAACCTGCAAAGGGAGTCGCGGTATAAAAAAGTTTGGGAACCCCTGATCTATAGTTTAAATTAAGAATTCGGATTGGAGAGTTTTTTTTCGGAACAGTAACTGGACTAAATGAAAATTATCGAGATTATCACTCAAATAGCCAACAGATGAGAGCTGTCACAATAGGCGCAGGGTCATAAGTCCACAGGCCAAAAGTCCACAATGGACTTTTTACCCACTTAGCTGGGTTATAAGTCCACAAATCAATTGTGGACTTATAACCCACCCAGGTGAGCCTAAAGTTCACACAAAATTCTTGTGAATTTTTGACTCACTGATTGTGGTCTTATGGCTCACGGATGAAGAAGGTGAAGAAGAGGACAACGAGCTTGAAAGCGAAGCTAAAAATTCTAGTAATGACCTTATTTGCGGTGTTTGCCTCCAAAACCCACAAGACACACTTTTCCAGCATTGCAATCATTTTAAGATTGCGCTTTCAAACTATGAATTCTATATGGGGGGGCATGCTGCCCCCTGCAACCCCCCTGCTTAGGTTTACTGATGGATTACGGGGTGGGTGCAAGTGTCTTCTTATTACTCAAATTTTGTTGGCGTTATTGCACTTTGTGGGAGTGAAATAAGACCAACTGTTGGAAGTTATCCTTATTACACTATTTAAGAGTGAAATAAGGTACATTTTTAGAAGTTGGTCTTATTTCACGGCATCTATCAAACATTCCCATACTTTTTGAGTTGTCAAAACAACTCTTTTTGTCATATGGATAATTGTGGACTTATGGCCTACTTCCATTTTAAAATTGTGAACCTATGGCCCAAATTATTGTGAAATTTTGGCCTGTGGACTTATGACCCTGCGCCGTCACAATATGGCTGGCATGTGTTTCAACGACAAACTCCGATGGAACGACCACATATATGAAGTCGCCAAAAACGTTGACGTTGACGTTGTTTCCCAAATTGATGCAAGAAGTATTTTACACCCTCTGATTAAGCCTCAATTTACAAGGCCTTTATTCGGCCTAAGATGGAGTACAACGCTCATGTTTGGTCAGGTGTTCCAACAACTACACTTTACCTACTGGATAGTATCCAAAAGCGTGCGATAAAACTTATAGGCGATAGAAATATAGCGGAGTTAATTGACCCGCTTGAACACCGCAGAAACGTAAATTGCCTTTAATTGTTTTATCGCTATTTTTACCACCAATGATGAAATAGTCAACTGCATTCCGCCCCGTCAACAATTCTCTCGCAATACTCGTCACTCATCGAATGCTCATCAGTTCTCCCTTAAGATTACCTTCGGACGTACTGTAAAGTATAGAGATTCTTTTATAAGTCAAATAACACGCACGTGGAATGCATTGCCTCAAACGGTCTTCCCCTTTCATTACAACCCACAACTGTTTAAAGCCAATGTGCACCAGTACCTCTTTGCTATCCTTCCTGTTCACACTTTCACTCGTGCTGTGAATTAGCTTTATATACCAGACAGACATAACAAAGCCTATGAAAATTATTTAAGCCTCAAGTTGAACCTTTCGATAAACAGGTGGCCTGGCAATCCTTTATCTTTATGCCGTCAGCGAGAAATTTAAACGTAAATAGCAACAGCCAGCGTTATCGCGGAACACACCGAATGATGAAGTTATTGAACCAACGACATTGAATTTGAACTTGATTTTAGTTGGTTTTTTTTTTTGTATAATTCCTGTGGAGGGTGAGTTGCTTTAAAGCACTATGAGTTTGGAGGAAGGGATAGTTTACGAGGAAATGATGCATTCTTCGTTGCACGATAGCAGAGGTGTTATGGCAGATGGATATTTTAACAAGGACGTGATGCATTTATCGCGCAAACTGTGGCTTAAAGGTGGATAGATTTATAGAAGTGAGGATAGAACATAGAAGTTATATTACCTTGATCAGGATGTGATGAAACTTCAAGACTAAAAGTTATGAACGTCAGTAGGTATAGATCTCATATGACTTAATGGCCTTTTTACAGACCATGGGTGCCACGTAGGATAGTGTTTCTCGTGACTTCGGTCGACATTATTTGTGACGTAGAATATTAGGGGAAGCCGTGGCATAATGGGACCTTTAAGGAGGTTTTTAAATGAAAACTTAAAAAAACGGGTTTGTTATCTCTAAAGAAAGTCTAAAGAAAGAAACATAAAATTTAATAATATAGTATGTTTTTTGGGCTAAACAAAGTGCTTGAATTTCTCCAGCACAAGAATGTGCCCACTTACCACAGGCTCTGCAGAAAGTCCATCCTTCTGTTGACTGCGAGTATAAATACCCCCAGTACAGATGCTCCTCGTCCTCTTCGCTTTCGAACGATTCTTCCTTCTTATTCGTTTTCTTTTTTGTGGTGGTTTTTTTCTTTTTCATAGCTGGGGGCTTGGACTTGCTGGATTCAGCCTCAAGCTGTGCTTTTCAAGGAGAGCTTGTTATAGCTGCGGTCTTTCCTCGGCGCTTTTGCTGATGCCTTAGGAACTGCTACGATATGATATATGAAGAAAACTTTTGGAAGGAAGTTGAAGACGTTGGCGCATCGTTATCAGTCAAAACCGGGATTGAAGGGATTAACAGCAGGACATCAATTGATTTTGGTGTAAATTAGTTATGGGAAGACATTGGGAATGAATTATTATTCGTTTCCGAAACAGCGCCTGGAGATAACATCAATGGATCGGTGAGCGTTGATAAGCCTGGTGGCAGCACTTCTGGTTGCGAATATGGAGCAAGCTGCCATCAAGGCTATCGCCTCAGTCAATATAACCTCAAAACCCTAATCTGGGTTCCAGGTCATAGCAACGTTTATGGAAACGAACATGCTGACGAGCTGGCCAGGCAAGGCTCTGCCCTTCACTGTTCACCTCAGATGGAGGAAGCTGACGAACTTTATCATATCCAGAAGGATGTGGCCAAACTACAGCACGGTAAAAACAACCTACCTCCTAAGCAAATCACGCAAAGATATTGCCAGAATAACAGCGATAATCACAGGCCATTGGCCAATAGGGTAATTTGGCATTTAGACTATAGGCATCCCACATAATACACACTGCCGTAGCTGTAATGACGCAGCCGAAAAGGAAACACTCACTCACTACCTCTGCGTTTGTCCGGCACTAGCTAGGGCCAGACAAAGATCTCTTGGTAAACCCTTCTTCGACTCCCTTGAACAGGTCTCGAAAAGTAGTATTAGGGAATTGATAACCTTCTTGAATTCCACAGACTGGATCTAAAACCTCCTATTCGATAATCTTAAACAACCAGGTCAAATGAATTGTGGTAGATAACAAAAACGGCACATGGTGCTACTTGGGTTTTTTAGTTAAACCGCCACTCCTACCTACCTACCTACCTACTTTGAGGAAGGTTTAAAACTTTTACATGAACTAGTAGGACGCAATGAGTAGGAGCAACTGATTCTCCAGATAACCAATAAACAATGAATAGGAGGTAAAAGCATCAGTGCACAAATATACATCATCCCAAAACTCATAAGTAAGATTGTATTTTAGTTGTCTATAATAGGTAATCTATTTTAGTTGCAGTGTCAATAGATACAGAACTTCGACTATGATGCAAACTTTGGGATATATTAAACAATAAACCAGTCAATTAGTTTTGACATTAGCGTAGGGTCAAACTGCTCGGTTTCATAAAGTCAGTTTCGATAACAACTATTGCCAATCTTGCACTTCCGCTGTTTCGTATAATATGTACTGCTCACACCAACTTTTTGCAATGATTTGCCGGCCTAACTGAGAAACCCCACCCCATCACTGGCACAAGTGATGCCCAAAAGTTACACAAAATGACCACCTTCCAAGAGCTTAAACCGTTACCGCCAAATATGTTAACCATATTCTTGTGACAACTGCCGAGCAACTTGACCCAGAACTAAGTCTCAACTTCATACAGTCCTTGTATCTCGGTGCAACCCATCATACATATAAAGCGGACAAGAAATGATAAAAAGAAACCAACAAAAAACAACAAAAAAAAAACTCCGGAAAAGATGTAAGGAGATTATGTTGAACGACAAGTAGTCGGATTCATACGCGTACTCGAATCGTTATTTGAAAAAGAAACCCACACGAGAGAAAGTTACGTTCACGTTTAGTCATAGCGGGGCAAAACAATGACCTACAAAATATTTAAGTCAAGTTTTGTTCTTTCCCTTCTTTCTTCGGTTGGATCTTTTAGTTTTTTTTTTTGTTGTTTTTGCCTGTTGCCTGTTCTTTTAAAAGGTACTATGGATACTGCAACATCAGCATACCTTGATGCTACAGCTACATAATCATCATCATCATCGTTGCGGCAGAACTGTTCGTCATTACCGGCTTTCTTCGATTTTGCTCTGTGTCTTTGGTGCGTGACAGCTCGGCTCTAGACGAGCGTTCTATATTTGCTCAGCATTAGAAGACAATTACTTAGGTACGATTATATCTTTGCATTTGAACACGAAAACGAAGGAGAAGAGCAACAACTTAGATACTTTGCTTGAATGTAGGCATCTCACGTTAGATATTTCTTGTGCGCCGAAGAGTAGTTCTGGTCTCGGCTTTGACCTAGTTTCATAGTGCATGAGTGTGTGTTTGTTTGATCTTGCCTTTAGTTTTTCTTTTTATCATTTTTATCGTTTCTCATTCTTAATTGTAACGAGGAAGCGACAAAAATAAGATACGTATAATAATTCTAACTTATTTCTATAGGAGCTGTGTTAAGTAATTGCCAACTGAGTGATAGCGGGACAAATACAAAAGTGGAATTGAGCAGATAAAGATGAATTTAGAACTTAGATCATGGCTTGATCTTTAACATAAGGCGCATGTGTCAACATATTCTGGGTTTTTTCTATCTTGTGCTTTTATTTGGTTTCTAGCTCTCTGTCAAAAGCAGCAACAGACGCCATTTTGAAACTAAAGCCAAGCGCGATAGGGTGCCGTGACATATGGCGTTATGACACTTTCACAAAGCAACATAAGGCCATATTCGTACATATGGCCTTTTGTCGCTTAGCTAAAGAGTCATAAGGCTATTATGGGCTTATGTCACTTTCAATGTATTCTACTGTTCTGGTTAGTCAACCTAGATAACCGAAGCTATAAAAGATGAAATAAAGATGCTTTATTTTGTATTTATATATATTAGTTAATAATTAATAGCAATACTTTCAGTTTCCGAAAAAATAATCATATTTCAACTCATATGTAAGTCCTATTTACAAATCAGGTGCAAAGAATTTAGTAACTAATTATCGTGCAATTTCTAAGATCTCTGCAATTCCTAAATTGTTTGAGCTTATAGTTAAAGATCGTCTATTTTTTAATATAAAAGAACACATTTGTGATGAACAGCATGGATTTATGTCAGGTAAATCTACTTCGACAAATCTAATGCTTTACTGTAAATATGTCACTGATTCTTTTGAATCTGGTCACCAGGTTGACACTATCTACACAGATTTTGTCAAAGCTTTCGACTCGATTTGTCATAAAATCCTTATAGCTAAACTTAAAGCTTTTGGTATTCATCTTTTGCTCTTGAAATGGATATCCAGCTACCTCCATGACAGAACACAATGTGTGAAATTAGGAAATTTTTGCTCTGATACCATAAAAGTTTCATCGGGAGTTCCTCAAGGAAGTCACCTCGGACCACTTCTATTTAACATTTTCGTTAATGATTTCCATGTTTTCTAAAAAATGCCCTATGTTTGATGTATGCTGATGACATAAACATATATCTATGCATAAAACATAGAATTGATCAAGAAAATCTTCAAAATGATTTAAATGTTTCATCCGTTTGGTGTGAAAAAAATAGACTTCCTTTGAATATTATAAAATGTAATGTCTTTACGGCACATCGTACTTTAGATCCAATGATACACAACTACCAAATTATCAACCAGATTCTTGATCGCAAATCTGAGATTCGTGATCTTGGAGTCAATTTTGATCCGAAGTTGTCATTTTCGTTACATGTAGACTATATTATAGCCAGGGCAAATTCAATGCTTGGTTTCGTTAAGCGAAACTGCAATGAATTCTCCAACCCTTACGCTTTGTTCAATTGTATGGTGTCCTTCTTCCTCTATTGGGATAACACGTATTGAAAGAGTCCAAAAAGCGCTTACAAGATTTGTAGTCAGGCAGCTAAGGTGGAGAATTGATTCCCCTTCATATGCATCTAGATGTGCCTTAATTGGTCTTGATTTTTTAGAAAAAAGACGGTCTATTCAGTGCATATTGTTTGTTCATGATGTATTTTCATATCGTATTAAGTGTCCACAAATTCTTACCTACTTTGAAGTCTATATTCCAGAGAGGAAATTGCGTCTACGTCATTTTTTTAATAATCCGAAATATAGATACAAATATGGATGCAATGAATATTTTTCTAAGTGTATAAAACTTTTCAATTCTATATGTAATGAACTGGATCTCTCAGTAAACAGAATAGAATTTAAAATTAAATTACAAAATATTGTACATTAGCCTAAATTTATCTATATAATATACATATTATGAATTGTTAGTAATCTGTAAGATTTTATATCCGTAGATGAATAAATTACATTAAATTACATTAAATTACATTTTTTCTTAGCAAAGAAATCGATGTAGGTACTGTTTTTGACAATTGGTTGACAATTTGGGAAAAGAATAGGATTACTATTAATAGTATAGTTTTCCGACAGCTTTGTACAAGAATTTAGACATAATTTAAACTATTGAAAGTTGGCTTTATTACACTTTTGCATAGCGAAATAAGGCCAATAAGGCCAATGACGCTTTAGCAAAGCGACAAAAGGCCATATGTTCGAATATGACCTTATGTCGATTTGTGAAAGTGTCATAACGCCATATTTCGAAATATGGCCTTTTATCGCATGGCCTTATGACACGGCACCGCGCGATAGATGTTTGATATTCGGTTATTTGTAAGGCCTTTACAATATTCTATTCCATTGTGTGTTCTAAGTGCGATATCCAGGGGACTTAGGTTAGGCTAGGTTTATGGGTGGGTGCGTCCGAACGGGTTCTGCCGCACCCCACTTAGGTCCATGTGGTCCCATTGTGATGCCCTTATTGGGGGGTTAGCCGGTGTTGTTGGCTATAGTGTTTCGCCTTGGTTACTCGACCTTGTCCAGCCATCCTGATGCGTTTATGAACCTGTAAAGATTAGATAAAGATATATCTGAAAGTTCATGTAAATCATGGAAGTAGTATCTTCCAAGTGTCCTATTCCTCAAGTGACAGAGACTAGGGCATTGACAGAGGAAGTGAGGTGTGTCCTCGTGTACCTCCTCGTCGCCGCAACCCCTGCATATATCGTCATTCTTGAGTTTAAGTTTCATTGTGTGGTATCTCAGGAAGTTGTGACCCGTTAGGGCTCCTACCAGTTTATAAATCGACGTTCTATCAAATCGCAAAAGCTTGATAGTCCGACTTGGATTGTATTCCGGCCATAACTTCCGTGGTATTTCGCAGGTAGTTAGTTTTTTCCACCTCTTGTTGGCTTTCCACCCTCTCTCTGAGATTACAGAGTGGTGGTTTGATTGAATTAATCGCCCGATCTTGATCCATAGCAGAACCATTTCTTTCCAATTCATCAGCCATCTCATCGCCGGTTTTGTCACTGTGTCCAGGGACCCAGCAGAGACGCGTAGTGTGCTGTGAGCAGAGAACCTTAAGCTCTTCACGGCAGCGGTGAATTAGCTTTGATTTAATTTCGATAGCAGATACTGCTTTTATAGCCGCCTGGCTGTCAATAAATATGGTAATATCATTATTTGGTATTGATAAGATTGACGCCATATGGGCAGCTTCAGCGATTGCCAGAACCTCCGCCTGAAAGACACTACTGTAATCAGGTAGTCTGATTAACTGGTGTATATTTAACTCTTCAGAGAAGATTCCAGCACCCGTTCCACGGTCCATCTTAGAGCCATCTGTGTAGATGGATATCGATTTTCCTTTTGTGGGTTCATCTGTGTTCCATTCCTCCCTGCTGGGGAAACAGCAGGAGAATGGTATGTCGAAGTCAAGATGGGTGTGTCCCGTTATGTAGGGTTTCCAGCTTTTTATTTGGCTGATCCTGAGGGCACTTTTGGCTGCAGATTCTTGCATGTATAGATCTAGAGGTAACAAGTTGAGGATAGCCTCCATTCCAGCAGTAGGTGTTGTCCTTATTGCGCCGGTTGTACCTATACATGCTAGTCTTAGGCCAACTGCTGTCTATGACAAGCTTTGGATACAAATACTGACTGAATAGCTCACCCATTTTACTTAGAATTTCAACCAGTTTTATGAAGCAAAACAACCGCAGGTACGGATTGAGGTCAAGTGTCGCCCTGGGCCCTGCATGAACGTCTTGCAGTTGCAAACCTCTTATAGACAGTGTACTTCTGTGGGCTGCCTATCGTCCATTATCAATTATCGCTTTGTTATGGAGAGTGTTGTGTTACCGAACGCGTAGTTTTTTCTCTCTCAAATGTCATAAACAACCCTTCCTTATTATTTGACACGATCAATTTCTGGACCTCCCACTTTATTAATTATTTAATTTTAATTGGCAGCAATGTGCACACTTCAAAATTTTTAATGGAAAACTTATACACGTTACTTCACAGTCAGCCCGAACGTTAGTTCTGGCAAGAGATAACGTATGTATTTGCACACTGTTAGCGCGATTACCTCATCAACTAATCGTAAAACAAACATCTCTGGTGTAACTGCTGGTGTTTGGTTGTCGGCAGCAAGGGTTGAAACGGGCGGCAAAATTACGCAATGACGATATTCACGTTGTCGAGATTTGATTCAAACAAGACTCTCAATAAAATAGACTGCCTGTGGTTAGGTTGGCAGCGGGACAGAGTGTAGACACGTGTAATTTTGGCGTTTTAAATGACGAAGGAGGGATATAACGGTTTTCATTGGGTTCGCCATCGCACAATATGAGGTCAAGTCCAGCATATCTCTCCAATGGAGGGTCTACTGAAGTATGATACACCTCTGCGCTTCTAATAGTAGATAGACGGTGGCATGGATGGTGGATAAGTCATTTGCGGAAGTGCGGATCTGGTAGCTGTTTATGGTGTCTCAAATGTCAGCTCGCGCCAATTCAACAGCAAAATCAAGGTTGTATGAATAATGCTCAAGTGGAAAAAGAGCAAGAGTGGAGAGTAAATATTTGTCAAACAAATCATTGTTAAAAAATCGGATCTACATAAATAGGGGTTGTTCGACAGTTTTTTTTTTTTTTTTTATGAAAACAGTCCTAACCTATTTTCTAAAAAGGTCCGAAAATGAAGAAAAGTTGGCGCCGGTGAACCTGAGATGAAGACTTCTAGTACCTCCCATTGGTAAACGCTTGGCTCTATGTGTATGCGTGCATCCAATCATATCAAACGAAAGCCCGGGGAAAAAATTCCTCTGACATGTCCTTGGCCTAGTTAAAATGACCAGAACGCAAAAAAAAATTATCTTAACAACAACAAGTCTGCAAAAATATTTACGTCTATTTGTTGTTCGTTTTAATTACTTCGCAGCGGCAATCTTCTGTTTTCTCATAATTTCAAAACTGATTGACGTTCCTTCGCGAGATACTCTCTGAGCACCAAGTATGGATTACAAAATCGTACAAAAAACCGCAACATGTAGCACAGGCTGTATGATTTCTATGATTTAAATGATTTCTATGATTTCGCCTATCCCCACCCAAACGTATGAGCGGCCGTCAAGGTTGACCATAAGAAAGCGACAAAAAAACAACTGGATCCTAGGCATCCCCGAAAGGACATAAATAAATAAATAAATATTTGATGCAATAGGGGTGGGCCTAGCTTCTCACAACCATTCGTTTTGTGGAACGAACGGGAGGGATCTACAATTTTATGCCGATTTAGAAGCTCTTTCAAGACAGTTATACTATCGGATGTTTGTCAGACGTTCGCGGAAGGTGGCGCAGTGAAAAAACCCTCAGTTGCAATTTGGGTTTTTGCGGGATTCGAACCTGGGACCCCCGCTTAGTAGTCCAACACACTAACCATTAAGCCACTGCGCCCCGAAAGGACATAGACTTCTTAAAAATGCCGCCACCCAAAAGGGCATTGATTAATTAAAGCTTCCTGTAGACCTGTAAGGGAGGAGACAGAAAAAAGTGTATGCGACGTGGCTTCTAAACATCTGGCCAACGTTATCTTTTTATTGGTGGATGAGACGAGCAGACGGGTTGGGGATCGGAGATCGGAGACTAGTTGACATGTTGTGTTGGTATTTCCGTTTTCGATCAGCTAGCGAAGATTGCGATTTTTTTAAACTCGGAGCCATGAGCTTCTCGGGGTGGTACAGCTTACGCCGTATGACGTCGGTGTGGGGGGTTTTCATACAGCACTTGGCAGGCAGCAGCAAAGTTGTGAATTTAACTAGCAGCAAGAATCAGAATCTGAACTGATGCAAATAAAGTAGGAAAAGGTGATAATGATTCGACCCTTAGTTGCTCTCCAGAGGTAGATCTACCTACCAGAAAGACGAAAAAGACAAAAAAAAAAACATGTTGGCCTCTGTTTCGATTGTCAAGGTGCACATTATTTATCGACCCTAATATATGGGATCGGTCAACTGAAAGTTTTTACGAGGCTGGACTGTAATATTTCCCTTCCCACTTTCCCATAGCAGTGGCTCACTTGTCAGTTGTCACTTATCACAGGAAACGCTTCGAATCAAACCCCGTAAATGTGTACATGCATTTAGGTATGACTTAGCTAGCGGCGTTCAGGTTCAGTGTATCGAGGCAACAACTCAACGCTCTACAACAAATATTCATCTCCCTGTAACCTACTCTAGTACTTTTCTCTCATTCAATAGATTTGCAGGAATGTTTTGCTGCTGCTGTTCTGACTTCTGATTCTGACTGACTCCTGACTGAGTGCGGTCTGCTGCGGTGTGAATGTGATTTCTGATTCATACGCAACCAACTGTATCTGTATGGCAACTGCCGCCTCTCCGTCTCCACTCTACCGCAACCGATCCAACATCGGAATCGGCCGGCACGGCACCGGTGCTCTGTCTCTCTGTGCAACACAATTTCTCCATTACATTTTGGATTTTGCTGTGTGATAATCGCTTTTCGTTTCGTTCTCGTCTCGTATTCGTTTCCAACGTCGTTCGCCGCCGCCGCTCTGCTCTGTGTCTGCCTCTGCGGCTCTGCTGCTGCTGGCTGACTATGCCGTTGTTGCTCTTGCTCGCGCTACGCCAGCCAAACGCTAGCCTTTCTTAGTGGTGGTGTTTGGTATTGATGTGGTTGCCTTTGCACTTTAGACTTGAAGAATTTTTTTTGGCTTTTTCAGTTGAAAAGTTGTAGCTACGAGACGTGGACGTATGGGCGCGTGATGATTTTTTCTGAACAACAAATTGCGAACTAATTTTCTTCTGTGAAAAGTAAACAAGAATTTTTACTCCTGAAAAACGGTTCAACAATACGGTGTGTGCAAGTGTAACAATATTTGTTGTTTCGGCAGTTGCATATAGACTGTGTGCTGACGGTTAACAGTCGAAAACGCTAAGTACACGCCTAGAAGTCGCAATTGTCTGTGTCAGTGCTTTTTAATTGCAGTTAAATAAAAATTTGTAATCACCACTTGGATTAAGAATAAATAAAGGGAAAACAACGCCTGTGTTCGTGTATAAAACAATATTGTAAACAAGGCGCACGGAGAACAACAACCAGCGACATTTTTAAACATTGATTCATATTCGGAATTCGGAGTTGTCAACACACAAAAGCCGGCAAAATTGGAAATTTTAAATTTGGTAAGTGTGTTTGTTGTCTGGTTGTCTTTTGTCTGTTGAGGTCGGGGTGTGTGTTTCTTGCAGGGTTTGTTGGTTGTTTCGACGGGTTGAACCTTCAACAACTGAAAAAAAGAGTTCAAAAAGGCTCTGGCTCTGTCCTCTGTGCGTTGTTTTGCGAAATGAGACGATTATTTCATCATTCAACAAAGCATGGCCGAAAGCACGTTGCGCCCGTCAATTTGTGCGCCATTTATTCGCCATTGTGTTGTGAGTGGTGGAGATGAGTCAATATATTTTCCAAGGAAAATAACAAGAGTCATCTTCGTCAGCCTCCCCCCCTCCCCCCCCCCCACCCTCCCCTCACACGCAATGTAATGTCATCGTTTTAGAATGCTGTCCAATGCAAGTGACAGTTTTTTCTGCCCCCAAAATGTTGCCGAAATTTGTGCGGCAGCTGGTGTGGGGGTGGCTGTTCGTTCCTACATTGGCATGAGTATGAGTATCACAAATGTTGGGCCGCCAACAAAAAGAGGCAAAGTATAACTTGCTCAAAACCGTATGGGTTGGTGGTGATTATATCAATGTGCGAGCTCGGTGTGGATTGGAGTGGATTTGTGCATGTGTTTGTTTGTACCTCGCTGTGCGCTCTTTCGTCGAAGTTAATGCACTCTAGCAGAAGTTCAAGGCTGCACACCACAAATCCCCACAGCCACAGCAGTATCGAGCTTCACACACATCTACATACTGCAATAACAAAGCGAGCAACTATTCCGCAGACATTTTATTAAAGCGACAAAGAGCAAAGCAACAAAAATCAGATTCAGAACAGCCAGCCAGCGAGATGGAAAAGAATATTGTTGGGTTGGGGTTCGTTGACTAGACGGGATAGGGTCGGGCGGGCCAGTAGGTTGTTTCTTGTGTAGCTGGTAAATTCCTTTCTTTTACACAATCGTTGAATGCGATGTGAATCGGCGTGTCCTAGAGAATGAGTAAATAGACCTTATATACAGACAGTTGGGTTGAGTGTGGTTTTCAGATGGAGGAGAGTATCGAACTGTGTCCCGCTGCTACAAGCCCGCATCCATTCATTACGAGTGTGTGAGTGTGCAAAAATAAAGGAAAGGGCGAACTTAGGAAACTTCACCATTCATTCATGTCGCATGGTGTCCCCTGTTGGTAAGTGGTAAATGGGGGTAGACGCCCCGCACCACCAGGAGGGAAGTATTTTTCGACAGGTAGCTGGTTTCAGGGTCGGGGTCAGCTATGAAGGCAGTAGCTTTGCTAATTGCGTCGTGTGGCGTCTGCATTTCATTGATTGCTTGTGGATCAGGTTGAATAATAGTTGTCTATGCATGACGTAATTGTTGAATTTGAGTAAAAAATGTTGCCGCCTGTAACATTTAAATCGGCGATGTATGATGGGAATCCAATGCCAGGCGTCAGGTTCAAAGCGGTCCCGATGGTTGAAATATATACGATTCCAACGGTAGTAGGTATTTGTTGCCAAGTTACTATTGTTCACAGACAGTGTGTCAAATGACTTCTACTGACGGTTTTCCGCGAATCATAGGCTGCTGATGTAACTCGGATGTTATTTGCGACATTTTATAGCGTTAATCAAATGTTTGTTCTCCTACGACCTCTTCCTCCTACTTTTGTGCGACTATGACGTTTCAGATGGAAGAGAAATTGATCGAAGTGGCAGCATTTAGTCATGCCTAAAAATATGAGCGTAGACTTGCGGAACGGAAACTTCCGCATGTTCTTTTCTTTTGACAGAAGAAGCGAGTGGACGTTGATCTATTGACTTCTTTATATAGAAACTGACCTGCAGGACTTATTCACTCGGTACTCAGTTGACATACCTACCACCATTATTATTCTTGCGTTTCAATTTCGTTATGTTAATTTAGACAACTCAAAGTGAACACATGGGAAATTGAGTTAAGAACAAGGAAAAACGGAGTAGACGGAATATTCCTACTATACCTAGGTACCTACCTATAAGAAGTGCGTCTTAGGTTTAATGTTCAATTTTGTAACAGATGAGAACACAGTGATTTAATCGCATCATTTCACAGTTAACATTCTACTAAAAACAAGACAGGCAAATGTTGGTTAAATTCATGATTTTATTGCAAGTAAGGCTCTCCTTGTTATTGTCGGTAATACAGGGGCTTCGCTTTTTTTTTCGTAAACCCATCGAAGAAATTTTTTTAATTACGTATACCTAGTGTTTCTCCTAATCGTAATCCACTTATCTGTAGCAGGATAGCAAAAACCTTGTGAAAATTGTCCTAAAGCTGGTCGCCTCCATAGCAGAAGTTTTCCGCTTAAATGGCCAGCAAAGTTTATGTCAAAATGACAGATTGAATTCCATATTTGTCATAGTCGCAGTCGGTCATCAGTTACCAGTTGTTACCCTAGTACTATTTTTGCAGCGCTGATTAGAAACGCGTGTCAACTCGTAATGCAAACTGTTTGTTGTGTGTATTTCTGTCGCCACGGCACGCTTTTCGCAGCCAAATGTGTAAGGCGTGTGCAGCATGATGGGGGAGTGCTCACTTAATTGTAGGCGACACTAGTTTGTTTTAAGACTTATATTTCTTATGCTTTTAGACTAACTGGTCAGACATCATATCCACTTTGTGGCAATCTTAATCCGTTTAATTTCTGTCTTAAAGTTTGTTTCCATTATATGGTAGATAATAGCGAATTTAAATCTGGCACTAGCAACAAAAGCTGCCCTAGATGTCGAAGAGAAACTAGATAAACCAACATCTACCACAAACGCTGGTGTGATGTCAAATGCAATTTTTTTCAGCAATCAAACAAGTTTCTTGAAAGTACCTATTTGACAGCCAACAAACAATTTTGGACAGCAACATTTCAAACAAACATAAGTTCTAAATTCTGGTCAAACATTTGACAGTAGTGAAGCGATTTCTTTTTTCACCTTCAGGTCACAATAAATCTTAAATAATTTTCTTGTTTTGAGTAACGTGTTCGCCTATTTAAAATCAGTCAAACTTGAGATGTCAAACTTCGTATAACGAAAAAGACAAAATTGAATCTTGTTATTGAAGATGGGGTAACTCCACAAAGTGTTTCGCCGTCTTGACAGATGATGGCCGCGTTCCACTGCCCGCTAGTCTTCTAGCACAGCGGCAGCGGCAAAGTGACTTTTCTTCATAAATAATTTCGTGTCGCATAATTATTTCCAAACTACATTTAAAAAGGAATGGTACATGTTATAGAAACCATAATAATATCGAAGTAGCAACTTTACTTATTTTTGTTTTTATTTTGTAGACGTTTGAACGATTTCCTTTGACAGCTGTTTTTTTTTTGTTTTTTTCTCTCAAAGCAGCGGGTAGTTTTGCGCTAGATTGAGAAATTTCCCTGAAAGGGATATTTCACAAAAAGTGCTAGACGACTAGCGCAAATGGTAAAATGTCAATTTTTTTTATATGGAGTTTGACATGCCGCTGCTGATCTAGCGGGCAGTGGAACGCGGCCAATGCAACAGAATGGGGTCGTTCAAGTATTTAGCTTAGTAAATCTGACAGCTGGCTGACTGGATGTGTGTCAGTTTTGATTGGCTCAGAGCGGTCATATGAACAGCTTTTATGGGGGGTAGAAATTCTTGACGAACAATCCAGACCCATTAATGTAGTCGACAGGTTTTTAAATGTGCCCAACGAAAGTACCTAACTTATTTTACAAGAAACAGATTTGCAATCATCAAAATGTGACGTGGCATTTCGAACACATGAAAGAATCTGACCTCATATATCATTATACATACTTACTGTCTTCATTTTTAATATATTGGCTGAAATTGAAGCTCGTTGCCTTCTCCGGTTATGTCAGTTCTGTAAAGTTTTGGTTGACTGTCGTAATTTGTGCAAGGAAAGATGACGCTACGTATTATTTTGTGTTCTCGTGCTGGAATTTTTTTGGTATGCAACCAACTTGCTCGTGTCAATATATTTTTCTTCCATGGCCTACCTTAATTGCATCGACCCAACCTACACACATGGTAGCGAAAACTGCAAGCTGAGCCTCCCCTGTGGTTGTCAACATTGCCATCGCCATCGCCGTCACCTACGTTGTTGAAAATACAACAACTCGTTCTATTGAATCATGCTCTTGGCATGACAGTGGCACTAGTGGCACTCTTTAACCTTGCAACTTGCATTTCGCTGCCGTAAAACACGCTGCAACAGCACAGCAGCTGCACACGCCATAACCATAACGTATCGTGAGCGTGACACAGTGTGTTCGTTTATGTGCGCTTTTTTGCCGTTTCCTCGCTGCTTACTTGGAAGTGGACACAGACCCACTAAACTTAAACCGCAGTCCCCTCATAATATCGGTGGTGTGGTGGATGGTGGCACTGTGGCAGTGGCAGTGGCAGCATTAGAATGCAGCCAAGTGTGCATACGCTTGCAAGTGTGTATTGAGCTGCACCACACAGCAATATTGGTTGGTGCATGGTTGGCTGGGCTGCCTCTTTAACCGTACACCGATGACGACGACACGGCGCTGATGATGATGATGATGGGGCTGCAATGGAACTGCGTTGCCTTGACTTTGTTTGTAACGGCGCGCTCGGCGGTGTGGTCAGTTCAAGTGCACGCCGGCACCTCCGATGGGGAGGAGATGGTTAAGTTGATGGTTATGTGCCAAGAGCCCGCCGAACGGTTTGAATATAAAAAATTCTGTAGCTTAATTCGGTCATAACACTTTCTCTTCGTGCAAGTTGCTCGCACACACTCTCACCCGCTCACACTCGCTCAAACATGCGATCTGTGTAAAACTTTGGTTCGGTTGGATTTGGTTTTGGATTTACTCTACGGTCGTGCGTTGCTCTTCCGCACTCTCTTTTGACCCACTATCGCACGGCGGGGTCTTGTTGTTGGATGTACGCTGTGTTCGGTTGTCAGTTGTTGGCTTCTTTTGTGACTTTTCGCCATGGGTTCGTGGTGGGTTGGTTCTTTATTTTTTCGTTTGTTTGTTATACTATACCGTTACATGACCCAATTCTATATTTACTTTGAGCCTCCAAACAGCGCTTATATTTTGTGGGCGGTTTTTGTTTTTTGTTTCATTGTTTCTGTTTTGTTTGTTTGATTTGACAGAAATAAGGTGGGAGGCTTAAGAACGAAGTTATTCCCATACATCGAGGGAGATAGAGAGAGAGAGAGAGAGAGACACACACGTAAGAACTAAGAACACGCCGAAGAACTGTGTGATGTAATATTGACCCAAATGCCTTGGCATGGCAGCCCGTTTGAGAGGGGCTTTATGAGAAAGTTTACAGTTTTATGATGCCACACTGGGGCCCTGATGATTTCACAATTATGCAATGTGGTTAGTTATTGTTTTTGGTATGCGTATGGTATATGCCTATACCTGCAAATAGAACGATGACGTTTGAGAAAGTTACAATTCAGGGAACAGTAGGTGCTTAGATAATCTTGTATCGGGTCAGCTTGCAATTGACTTGAATAAATAAATTGCAAAAGGTACATAATACCTATTGTATTATTTTTACAAAGAAGAAACTACAAAATGGCGGTCCATCTGTCAGACTAAATGTCATCTATACTAGTATTGATAGGAAGTCTTTCGATCTATACTTGTGACAGGGGTATGCATGTATTGCTGGGATGTTTTCAAACGCACTCGAATTTTTTGTACTTTTTTCTTTTCTTTTCCGATTTGACAGCTGAAATCTGACAGCTGACAGCTCATTTGTTCTGTTTTTGTTGCCATCGAAAAAGGAAAACAAGCGCTTTGGTTGGGATCCTAGCCTTTTCAAACAACATTTTTACCCTTTTCGTTTTTTTTGTTATTGATGTTTAAATATCAAAGCATGTCGGCTCAAAGCTATACAAAACTGTTTCATATCTTCGCAAAGATAAAAGTGTCCCGCTCTCAACTGACTTCATATTTTCACACTTCAATTCAAATGCTCGTACGCTGTACAAATATGAACCAAACGGTCGGTGAGAAAAACCAACTGTAACAAGAACAACTGGTTATCTCGTTAGAATTACAAACCCACTTGCTCGACTCCACTGAGAGATGATTATAAGTTTGGTCGGTTGCATTGCGTGTACCGTACAAAGTCGTGGCATTGTTCGCTGTTTTTACCATACCGTTTGCTGCCTTCCTCTTCTCTCGTTTTCTTGTGGATATATAGGTACCTACGTGTTTTTTTTTTGACATTCTCTTACATCAGGTGAAATTGGGTCATTCGGGAAAAGTGGGTTACTAACAGAGCAACTTTATAGTTATTTTTCTTGCCTTTTCTTTCACTGAGTAAAGTGAGTGTGTGTGTGCTTAACTTGGAGTTGCTGTCGAAGTAATCGTGAGGAAGAATACATTTTAGCTGCCAGGAAGTTAAGCAAAACAAAAAACCATAAAGGTGAGTTAAGGTTAGTGGGTACGATGCTTGTGCAAAGATTTGACCTTGTTATAGGTAGGTAAGTTGTGCGGAAATGAAAAGCCCTCGTTGGAAGCGTTCGGAAATGTTTTATATTCTTTCCGCATGAATATAGTTATTACAAATACTGCAGTTGGTGAGGCTTGAAGGGGTTTCATTTGTGAGTAAGAAAATGGTGCTTTTTTTTTGGAGGTATAGAACTTTAAGTTGACAACACTATTTTGACTGGCGGCCATTTTGTCAGCTGTCAAGTGATTACTTTTTTTATTTGGTTTTGCATTTCAACATGAATACCTAGACTGACGCCTGCACAACGCTTCCAAATTTTGCAAATTTATTTTGAAAATCATGTTTCTGTTCGAAATACGTACCGCGTCAATTTTCATTCTCACTTTTGGTTGAATGGATACGTCAATAAACAAAACTACCGTATTTGGAGTGATGATAATCCTCAAGTGTATGTTGTGACACCGTTACATCAAAAAAAAAAACTGACTGTTTGGTATGCTTTATTGGTTGGTGGAATTATTTGGTCCGTACTTCTTTAAAAACGATCCTGGCCAGAACGTTACAGTCAATGGTGACCGCTGTAGAGCCATGATTACTGACTTTTTCGTTCATCAATAGCACAACCATGATGTGCAGGAGCTGTGGTTTCCACAAGACGGCGCAACATGTCACACAGCTCGTGCCACAATTGATTTTTTGAAAGAAACGTTTGGTAACTGCATAGTTTCACGTTGCGGACCTGTGAATTGGCCTCCAAGATCATGTGATTTAACGCCGATTGACTATTTTCTGGGGGATAAGTGAAGTCGCTAGTCTACGCCGATAAGCCCGAAACGATTGACAACTTGGAGGACAACATTTGTCGCGTCATTGCCGATATACGGCCTAAAATGTTGGGAAAAGTCATCGAAAATTTGTCCTCCAGACTACGTCCGAGCCAGCCGTGGCGGTCATATGCAAGAAATCGTATTTAAATTATAATGCCAGAAGAATATCTTTCGAATAAAGTAAATTTCATATCAATTTCAAAAATCGTCTTTATTTTATTCCATTGTTATGTTCTATACCTCTTGCTGTAGTTTTGATGCAAGACCTACTCCGAAGGTGATATGTTCTGGGTTACATATACACATCTCGGAAATTCACGATAAAAATGGCGATCTGTCTGTTTGAGTTTTTTTAGCAAATTGACAAATTATTAAAAGAAGTCCATGTAGTGGCTGCCTTGCTCGTGGGCGAACCCAGTTCCTAAAAATCCTCGTAGGAACGTAAGTCGCATGGCTTTGGCCTTAAGCATGATGCGTAAACAGAAGGGAGCCCACTCCAACCCATCATGGTGCACAACAGCAATTTAATTCTGGCTCTGGGCCACCGGTTTAACCATTTTTCGCCGATCCATTAGGGATCTGAAAATGGGACATAATGGAGACTGCGCCTACACGGTTGGTGTCTTATTTGTATCATTTCCAGAGGCACTTGCCACTCACCTCCAGTTGTGACCGGAGGTTATGATCAGACTTAACACAAGACTGAGTAGTTTGATCTATTTCCAGTTCAAGAACATAATAAACGTAGAACAGTTTACTTACAAACTAACGTTATTTAAAATATAATACGTCATGATGTGGCTGATTAACAACATATAATAATAGGGAAGCGAACAGGTTGTTCGGTAAATTAAATATTATTATCTATCAATATTCCAAGCACCTCCAAAGGGCAAATATTTTCTTCATTTCTCCAGTTAAAATACGTCACTAACTTCTTTTTAGATAAATTTCTTTCATCGGCTTGTTCGTCGCTTTGTTCCTCTTTTACAGCAAATTCTACTCGGGCATAGTCGTGCACGTTACGAAACTCAGTCAGTTGGTCAAATAACGTCACTTTATGAGAAGCGCCTGCATCTAAGCACGGTAAAGCCGGTGCGGCAATGTTGGCCTTATCGAATAGTTGCTTGTGGTGCTGCCTGTTGCGGTAGCAGATACGATTAGGTTCTAAGAAAAATTGCATAATACATAGATTGCCATGCTTATTTTGTTGCCTCTTTTCCTCGTTCTCTTTTGTCTGTGTTGTTCTTTACACTTTCTTTTCTATTTACTTCGTATCTATGAATGTTCTAACTTGTAGAACTCTGTGAATGAGTGTGTTCATGTATTGACTTGGAGGCTGTTATTAAATGCGGTTGTACGGGTTTTGCTTTACATCATCGGATAATGTGTCACACATACCCGCTCGTTAGATAGTATGTTTTGCATTGTTGCGGTTGTAATATGTGTTGTTGTTGTCACTTGTTAATGATTTGGAATAGTTGTGATCTTACAACTGTCATGCATTTTTCCAACGAATTTCTGTCAAATTGTTAGGAAGGCCGCCGCTAAAAGAGTGCTAGATGTTGAAATACAGAAAGTAAACAAACTTATTAAATGAAACAAACGGGATGAGTGGGGCATCAGTAATTTATTCCAAGAAATGCAATTTCAGCTCAATCCTAAGCTAACAATGGCCAATAGTTGATCATGATCTTTTACATTTTTTGTCGGTGCCCACTTTTATCGAATATTTTCTATTACAAATCTTCTCCGCTCTTGATACAGGCTGTAATGGTATGCTTCTCGAGGAAAACAAAATTTGAGAACATTTTAAACCAGTGCCAATTGTTGGCAAGCTTTTTTTAGCACTTATTCTATTTTTGCTTCCTATTTCCATGATTTGCGTGATCTAATCGTGGCCCAAGTATTTAAGATCACAAAAAGTGACGCCATTTATATTGGCAAGAGAATAAATCTTTTCTTCACTACCTACAACTGTGACTCTAGCTGAGCGAAGGTGCATTCAACAGAGAGTCAATCGCATCGGCAGTTGGGACAGAAGTCCACACAGAAACAGAGCAAAAGAATTGTTCTTATACTGGAATTTTGCAAATTATGGATTTAAAAAAATTTAATTTGGAAAAAAGAAAAATTGCAAAAAAAAATTTTAATTGAAAAAATAGATAAATATTGAAAAGCTAAATAAATTAAAAAAATTGATTTGACAATTAAAAATAAGAAAACTTAAAATAAAGAAAATATATAGTGGGCCTTACTAATAATCATTTTTAATCTCCACACTAAATATTTTCTAGGTCACAATATGCAATTTTGTATGGAAAATTTCGCTATTGTGAGTTCGAAAAAATTAGCTTGGACACTAAAATTGTTTATTAGTACCGCGGAGTATGTATATTGAAAGCAAAACAAAAACTTAGTAAATTAAAAAAAAACAATATTGAAAAGAGTAAAATGAAAGAAAAAAATTAAAAATTCCGAATTTGAATAAAAAAAAAGTACATAGATTTTAAAAAAATTAAAATAGTTAATAAAATTAATTAAAAAAAACATAAAAAATAGGTAAAAAGCGTGCGCTAGGCCTAACTAGTCAAACACTAGTCAAAAATCATGCATACCTATAACATATTTAACATTTTCAAGCGATTCTTTAGTAATTTTTTATGCTCACTCGCTTATGACAACGGTGGCTTATTTGAATGCGCTATCACAGTCTCACCATCCATTTAAATTTCCATTGCAAAAATCTGTCCGCTCATAGATAAAGAAGAGCTTCATCGCCTATATATGCGCTTGCACGTTCAAAGTCAAACTTATTTCCGACATAATGCGTTACCCAACGACTGCATCTCAGTCGAACGTTTCGTAATACCAAATACACATCAGTGTACAGTCAGCACTCTCAATCGAGCAACAATCTCTGTTTGGATGATGTGCCGAGTGTCGACACATAAAAATCACAAATTTACATATAGAACTGCTTAATATTCGTATTGTCATTCGTCCCTACCTGCCAGAGCAACACAGACCGACGCGACAAACAATCTTGAGAAATCACTTACAGCAGCACCACTTGCGTATGCATAATTAATACATATCACAATTTTGCATATACAACTGGGAATAGTACGAGAATTCGTCGTATTGTGTGTGACTGTTGAAGGGAACCTCTTTATCTCGTCAAAGATTGTGTGGAAGTACCTACTCATTCACAGGGAGAAATACTACGTGATGGATCGATGCAGCTTAATAATAAATAAAAATGCAACACCGGTCGATGTCCGTCGATGCTGTAAATGCATTTAGACAGTATAACCGATGGGAGAAAAATATTTGCCAATAGTATGAGCGTACGAGCTTGCGTGACCTTGCTACATGCCAACGAATGCGAAATGCGAAATACGCGGAGAGAACGCGGTGGAAAGTCTTTATAAATGCACTTCCTTATTATTCTGGTTTTATGGTTGAATATTTTAATTGTATGCACCTACTCCCCCCGTCGCGTCGCGTCGTCGGGTAATCATCTTTGTACGCGAGAGCTTGTTGCTGTGTGCAAAATTTGTCTCAGTAAATAGAACTCGGTACTTTCGTGGACTATTTGAGACCTCTCCGATGAATTTGTTCACAAAGTTGGTACAGGAATTTGTTAACAATTAAATGGAGCTCTAATTAAAACAAGAAATAAAGAAATAGTGGACCTAGGCCTAGCCTCTCACCACCGCACCGTTCATTTTTCATGCTTCTATTTTAGACTTTTGTCAAGGTATTGTAAATAAAAATAGTTTTTATTGTATCATACATGCTTACACAGCAAGATTTCACTTATAAGTCTGTGAAAGATAAACAGTTTTAATTTAATATCCATAAATGATTGGAAAGTTAAGTTAGACTGCTTTTATATAATAGAATTAAACTCTGCGTCACTTATAGCACTGAGCACTGATTTCAGGGAGCCTTATGTAACATTATACAAAGGCGACTTGAAATAACTCGGGTATAACACTGACATCAGTCAATGAAGCTAAATATCTGGGACTAAACATAGACAGCAAACTCGTCTGGAAGGAACACACAGAAAAGATAACCAGGAAAGCAAAGCTGGCAAATCCTGGGGCTGTAGCCCGACCATCCTCAGATGGATGTATATTGCTATTGTGAGACCAATTATCATGGAACGATTGCATGGGCAAAAAGAACCAGTCTATCCACCACAAGGAAGACACTCAATAAAGTGCAAAGACTGGCATGCCTATGTATTACAGGGGTCATGGGAACTTGCCCGACCGCAGCTATGAAAGTGCTATTGGAACTAACTCCGTTGCACCTTATGGTTGAGGAATGTGCAAGTAAAACGATCCTAAGAATGGCCAAGGATGGAATAGGAAGGGGAAAGTGCATCACACTGAGACAGTTTGACGTACTACGCAAAAAACATCCATTATTGCCCTTTCCTAGAGACGACATCATCTAAAGATTTGATTTCCAAAAGAACTTTGTTAGTAAGCTCAGCCGTAAGAAGAACTGAAGCAATGAATCCACAATCCACAGACTGAACCAAATATTCTGAACCAATGGGCGAAGGTACAAGCATCTTCTAGGCTGAAATCTATGCCATAGACAATTGTGTCCAAATTAACCGCAACAGAAGGCCTTTTTTATTATGCCCGCATGATCTATAGAGATGATTGATTTCCACGGTTTACAACAATAATACGTGATCCAACTGTTGTTGTAAACCATGGAAATCAATGATCTAAATAGATCATGTGGGCATAATACAAAAGGCCTAGAAACAAAGTCAACTGAGATATATAATTCCTGCATCATAAAATCCAAACTTCTATGGGAGCGCCTACAAAAACTTTATGAGCTTGGTAGGAACCATCCACCTGCTTGGTGCCTGGCCACGTATGAAGAAAGGGGAATGAAATGGCCGACTCCCTAGTAAGAAAAGGGGACATCAGAAACTTTCATAGGTCCTGAACCATTCCGCGAAGTAGGGGATCACACCCTCAAAGAAGAGTTTAGGAAACTAGAGAAAGAAAACAGGGCAAAAACAGGCAAGCCAAGAAACTTCTGGGACAATACAACCGAAAAATAATTGGAAGCTTGTATCAGCATGAGCAAAAATAGCTCCGTATCCTAACGGGGCACTCTAGACTCAAGGAACACCTTAGGAAGCTGGGTATATCTGAATAAGGTCTCTGCAGATTCTGCCATGAGTCCAGCGAAGTCCCAGAACACTTGCTGGGATCATGTGGGACACTGACACACAAAAGACTGAAATACTTGGCAAGTACCAACTATCTGATGAGGAAACTCTCTCACTAGGGCCAGCTCTCATCGTTAGATTCTTAAAGGAAACTGGACTTGAGAGAGTGCTATAGGACGGATTTCTTCCGCCAAAGAGAAAGAAGAGTACAAGAACCTCTAAAATGATTCCGAAAGGAATTATACTATTGCGGCGGAAACTTTTTTGAGGGAATAGACCTTTCTGAGGCGTAAGCAGGGGGGTATAATAGACCCAAAAGCTTGCAGTACAATAACCCCTTTCACATAATAATAATAATAATAATAGCACTGAGCTTCGGGTTAAACAGGGTTTTGTATCTTAATACAAAACCTTCCTTCCATTGTATTTTTGGAAAAAAATTGTGTCTGTGTGGTGGGAGTTTGTGGCGGAGTATCCAGGCTAACTGTAACACTTAAGGATAGGTGATCCGAGAGTATTTTACCTCCTCGATGCAAAAATTTGTTACACGCTCAAGGCACTTCCCCTTCGCAAAACAATAGTCAATGGTCGAGCATGCAGCATCTTTAATTATGTCAAGTGGCCTCTTGAGTCACTTTTTTAACTTCCGTTTATTACTGTTAACCCAGACAGATTCGCACATTTCAATAATTCTTCTGCTATTACTGTCAATTTGGTTATTTTCTGTGCATCTGACATCATTTATTTATTTTGGTAAAAGCTCCTGTTCCACTTCTATAACCTGCGTATTTCCTACTCTTCCATTGAAGTCTCCAATTGGCATTATGTTTTCTTGTCCAGACACTAGTAAGTATGTAGTTATAAAAAATTTCAAAATCGTCCCCTCATCTGTTGCAATTGATGTAAAGTTTTTCTGACTTCGACTTCTACTAAAATTGTCTTCTAAAAGCTAGTGGAACAACAACTAAAGAGTTATATAGAAGAAAATATAGAAGTATGGTCGATAATCTGATTTTTAATTCCGTAGAAGCATCCTCCGCCAACTCTGCCCCGGGTTGATGTTCGTGTATAGCTGGAATCCACTTTATATGCAAGTCGTTGTACCTTTTTAAGCTAAGCAATGGGGTTTTTTTTTTTTTTTTTTAGTCCACCATACTAAAGAAGCGTATGTTGTGAAGGGCCTGATCCATTGGGCTATCTTTGATGAGATTCCCCAATGTTTTGCCATACATGCGACGGCATGCCCATACAGCGTTTGTTGCTTTTCTTACTTTGTTATTTATGTGGGAGATCCAATTAAGTGTTTTGTCTAGGATTACTCCCAGATACTTAGGTTAGATTAGGTAAGCGGTGTTTTTTTTGCATTATATTCGATTTCACCCAGAAGCCGTATAGGCCCATTGTGATTGCCCTTATATAGTACATGGTAGGACATGCAACTAACAAAAACATTCAGATCTGTTGATGAATCTTCTTAGATCTGATAGAGGTATCGTTGGTAGATCTTTCCAAGCCTTCGAAGAGTATGAGTAGCGGCGTTCTTGGAGGGCTGGGCAGGAGATGTTCCTCAGATTCTATTTCCTCTTCGCCTCTGCAGCTTCTGCAGATTCCGCCATTGCAGTCATGTTCTTTCCAACAGAGTTTTTAACTTCCTCCTGCCGATTTAATTTTGGTCTGTCAAGTAGCGAGCTGTGTGATCTTCCATGAAAGTTGGGCCCTCCAAACTCCGTGGCCCTGTCGCTTCTGAGGAGACGGAATTCACTTGCGTGAATTCCACCTAGAGTAGCCAAATCATTTTGTTGTCCATCCTCGTTTGGTTTTTTTCGCGTTAGTAAGTTCAGCTGCATTCTAGAATGCATTGAGAGTGACTTGATGAGTATCGCCATACCTAGAAGGCTTTCTCCTCAAATCACCCCCCACGACCCCCAGATACTTAACTTCGTTGGAATACTCAATGATTGTATCAATAATTGGGACTACTAAGCGAGGGGTTCAGGTTCGAATCCCGCAAAAACCCAATTTCCAACTCAGGGTTTTTTCACTGCGCCACCTCTCGCGAACGTCTGACAAACATCCGAGAGTATAACTGTCATGAAAGAGCTTCTCAATTAGCCGTTTGGAATCGGCAAAAAATTGTAGATCCCTTCCATTCGTTCCAAAAATGAAAACTCACACAAAACGAATGGTTGCGAGAAGCTAGGCCTAGGGTCCCTACGGACCTGTTGCGCCAAAAATTATTATTATTATTATTATTTGTATCAATAATTGAAATTTTACATAAATTTATCTTTCTTCTAAAGGGAACTATGACATCCTTACTGGGGTTTATCGATAGACCTGCTTTGGTACACCAGTCTAGGACAGTTGGTACACAGTTGGATCTCACCGATCAAATAAACTGAAAATAAAACATTCGACAATTTTTTTTGTCAATAAATTTACTATCAGATTGACGAAATATTAAAAAGTTTAACGATAAAAATTGTTTCTTGTGTGTTTCAAGGTAATTTGTTAAATTCATCAAAATGTTGTTAATTTTCCAAAAAAAGATTCTGCCGATTCAACCATTTGCTGTTTTGTCAAATCAACAATTACCTGTTGCGTTTACAAATAAATTTATAAATAATTGGTTTGACCAACATTGTTAATAATACTTGTCAATTCAGTTATTGTTTTTTTTTTTTTGTAAAAATCGTTGATTGTACAGATATAATTCTTCAGTACTGCCATTGTGTTAAAGATTAGGTATTAAATATGGGAGCGGGTCGAAATTCTGCTTTCAAAATTCTGCTTTGCAAAATTCTGCTTTTTAACACAAAAATTCTGCTTCTCAAAATTCTGACTTTTTTCTGTTCTGTCTAACAAAATTCTGCTTTTCAAAATTCTGCTTTTTAAAATTCTGACAGGCAATATCTTAAACAAATAAATTCTGCTAATTCTGTTTTTTTTCCAATTTACGAATTTAAAGAAAACAAATATTTTTCAACGATTACTAGAACGAATAAAATCTAGAATGGTTAAAATCTCGAAAATTTTTATCTAGTTTGAGTGCTGAAATTCGAATTTTGGGCCCAACAATCTGAAAATTCAACAAAAAATATAAGTAAAAAACCTCGCACCCACCCCGTAATCCAACAGTAAATCCAAGCAGGGGGTTGCAGGGGAGCAGCATGCCCCCCATACACATTTCATAATTTGCGCAAATTACCATTGTCTCAAAAATTATTTTTTTATTTTCAGAATTTTGTAAAGCAGAATTTTGTAAAGCAGAATTTCGTAAAGCAGAGTTTTGTAAAGCAGAATTTTGAAAAGCTGAATTTTGAAAGCAGAATTTTGTAAAACAGAATTTTGAAAGCAGAATTTTGAAAAAAGAATTTTGACTTCGGCAGAATTTCGACCCCAACCCATTAAATATTTATACGCAAAACAAATAAGTTTACTAATTGGATTTATAAAAAAAAAAAATTGTTATACAAATTATTTTTTTTTTCCTGTACCCTTACCAATATTCCTTCCACCTCGTCTTATGTCCTTCCAATAATAAAAAAGGCATTCTGGGAATCACTCTCACTGAAAAAAATGCGTCTGTTGTAATAACATACGAGGATATAAAAAAGGGTTTGGTCAATTAATCAGTTCACAATTTTTAGCTAGGTATATACCTTCCTATATATTATCGCATTAACTTCTTTCACCTATCTTTTAAATAATTCCAAATGTAGCTTTCTTTTGTTGAAGCAAGGTTTAGTTCAGTAACTCCTTATCCATTTATTTAGTCTTAAATGTTTTTTGTTCAATTTTTTCGCATTTATGCTTGTGCGCACTAATAAACTATTTACTTACTACAAAATACAAAAGACGCCATCAATAGCATCGCATTCAATTCTACAAAATTTATGTCAAATCTACAAACATATTTTTCACTTCATCAAAGTCTTTGTAATATTTATAATCTGTATTTTGTTTGGCTAACAAACATTTTGCATAAGTGATTTTTGGTTCTGTTTTTATAGATATAACAAAAACTTTGTGCGATTTCCTAAACTGAAAATATAGTGTTTTGTTAATCTTAAAGCAGTTCTGTAGTAAATATTTTATCCGTTTAACATCGTTCAAATTGATTGCATTTACCAAAAAGGTGCTGTAATATTTTCTCAAGTGCGCATAGCTCCATGCAAAACAAAGTTCACTATCACGATTATCATTATTATCATATTGCACTTGAAACTTCCAATTAAATGTTGCACCGCTCCCCCAAGCCCCAATGCATGTACATTGTACTTTATACATATTCTCGTATGCTCCGGCTCAGCGGATGGAACGCACTGTTGCAACTTGCATACATGTGTCGTTTTGTTCTTTTTGTCAGAAAGTTACAATTCCCTCCGTCAATAAAATAAGTGAACACATTTCTGTTCTGAAGGACTTCATTCACCCAGAGAACATTGACCAATTACGCACGGCCACACCACCGCCAAACGCCGTACGAGTACGACATACGACGAGTTTTCCCACAAAGAGCGTTCACAACAAATACAATTATAAAGACGAGTGAATGAATACGTTGCCGGCTGCGTGCATCGTGCATGCCGGCCAAACAACACCACCATCATAATTGTTCGTGTGTATAAAAAAAAAACGAATAAGAAATATTTAAAAAATACATGCACATGACACTTATGTATACAAATTCAACGCTCATCATCTTGACCTCGGTAACACATCATTGCGATCAGAGACCCCAACAAGATGCGGCAAGATCGATTACTGCATTGCGAGTAGTGGAGAGATAGGGACGTATACCCATACAGGGTTTATTAGCGCAAATAAATCTACAGATAAGAATATGAAAACTTTGATTAGGAATTTTTGAAGTTTGGAAGCTTTTGTGCGCACTGGATTTCATCATCGGAAATAATACGAATAAAGTCATTAGCTCTCATTATGGAGAGCGAGAGCGCGTCGCGTCATCGATTGTGTCCATATATAGGTGCTAATCGTGTTTGATTATTCTGTTTTGTTGATGGGCTTTTGTTCTCGACAGAATTTTAGTCTTTTATGTAGGTTAGCAGTTAATTGTGCGTTAATTGATTGCTTTGCGTCAGCGTTTAGCTTGAGAGCTCGTTTGTGTACAAACTGTGTCCCCACAGCTTCTCTGTTTCGAACTATAGTAGTTGTTTGTAGATTGGTATGGGAATAATGCCAAAACTGTCACGAGAATGCGCCGTCCGCATTTCGTTGCTGATGGCATATTTTTCTTCGATTTCCGTATCCTTATTGTCGAAGTGTCGAAGAATACGCCTGGATTTACTTAAAGTTTCAGGCCGAGGACGGTAGTCTTGTTTTGTATTATAGTTGCGCAAAGTCCGCGTAATTTGCAAAGAGTGTATTTTTACCTCTTATTTAGCTGAGCTGTTTGAGGTCACTTGATGGAGAGAGCACGACAATTTCTTCTGATGGAAGAAGTCACAGACATAAGTCCGGATTGATGGGTACCATCCGCAAGATTTCCCGTGATAGCAAGTAGCCCCAAAGAGAGATCTTGGTGGCCAAGCCAAAACGGGAGTTTAAGATTGCGCAACCAGGTAACGCTTCCTTCACAATATCCAGTGTGGCTCGTGCTGTGTGTTCGGTTGCACCGTCTTATAGAAACCACATGTTCACCAAGCCGCGCTCATCCAATTCCGGCAGTAGGAAGTTTATCACGGCCCTGTAGCGTTCGCCAGTATCACTGACCGTATTGTGGACGGCGTCTGCAAAACAATCCGGCCCAATCACTCCTCCCGCGTGAACGCCGCTCCACACAATGGCTTTGAGTCGATGTTATAGCACAGATTTTAGGTGCCCCCAGAAACGAAGATTTTGCTTATTGAGCCGCTTCCACCACCTGGTATTTATTTCTTTATTTTCGCTTCTTCAAGCGAAGCCCCACACACAATTCGATATCGAAATTCGGTTTTCAATGTCATCTCGCACCTAAGCAGCCCTTAATTTTTATTCCCAAGAAAATCGAAAATCGAAAATCACTAATCCATCTGCTGATATCGACGTGATTATGGTAGCGTTTCACACTACCTCTGCTGCCAAAAAATAATTGCGACAGCCTTCTTGTATGTACAAGAATTTCGTTCCCGAGCCCAGTTTCCTATACCTAATTCGACATCGAAAAACCATTGAAAATGATCGCCTGACCAGAACGACTTTTCATTTAAAGTGGCGCGCTGTCATAATGGCCGACATTTACCGCGTACACGGAATTTCACCTCCAAAAACAAAACGGCACAACGACCCCCAACAATTGAGGTTCATTGTCGACCAAGTTCAACAACGGCGCGCCCGCAGTTGCAACAGTTCAGCGGCGACACCCGCTGTTCATAGTACTTTCGACCAATCAAATTCGAAATAAGTTACAAATCTCCCGCTCTTCACCAAAACTTTGTTTCTATTCCCACAAAACGGGGGAAAAAATAAAAATAAACAGAGAAAAACAAGACGCAAAACATCGAACAAAATAAAATAAATTTGTTCAAAACACATTCGGGAGTACAAAGTACTCTACAAGGTGAAAGTAGGTGCATTGGCATTATTATTAAATTTTGCACACTCACAGATTCGGATACATACAAATTTGTTGCTTCGTTCCATCGTTAGCTTTAGAAATTCGTTCTACAAAATTTTTGCGCAAACAAAGTAAAAACCGCGGTAATAGATGTAGGAATCGATTCGCGGTTTGTTGTTGGTGCAGCTTTTATTTTTAATTGTGCAAAAATGAACTGGTCATCATGTCATTCTGGGAAATTACGACTGATCGTGATTGTACAATGGCAAATAATAAAAAAATGTGTCGTCTTGACAAAAATAAAAACGAAAGTGAAAGAATTTTCCTGATCCCAGTGGTTACATCACATCCCGCTGTTGCTGCACATTTCTATATGGCAACAATGTTGCAAAGCTCGCAAAATGATGCAACGAACCAATGTGTTCGGTGTTCTGCCAATTTTTCGGGGCTGTCTGTTGATTTTCCTTATAAAACTTGAGATTGGGAGACTGAGTTTGAATGCGCAATTGCATTAAATTACGCCTTGTTGTGAAATTTTTTAACATTTCTTGTTGTTTTGTAATATTTACGTATGATAATTTTTTATTGTTTCCTTTTCCTTTTTGTTTTGCTTTGTTGTTGTTCCCGTTTTAATTATTGTTTTTGTTTTATTATTTTTCTTTTAGGTGAGTTGGACAGACGCGAAAGGATGTTAGGAATTGAATTATATTGGGTGAGAGATTATATTTTAAGGTTTCTTTACGAGGGTAATGACATTTTGTGATACACACTAATGGGGAACTTTTGAATTGGTTTCCCTTCAAAACATAGCCACAAAATGTTTTCTTAAGCTTAAGTATACTGAAATTATTTTCCTTTCATATCTATCAGCGCATGCATTGGTTGGGACAGTTATTTAGTCTTTGGTGTGTTGGACTACTGAGCGAGCGGTCCTGACGAGTACAACACAAATGAATCCGCGAATATAATAGTCCTTCCCAACCGGCCATTCGGACTCGATATAAAAGTAAAGTTCACAAGATTGTATAAAGCTAGGACCCTCCCGGACCTGATGCTGCAGTTTCGATAAAGCTCCCGGGTCACAAGTAAATTTGTTTAGCAACAATAATTGCGACAAAGTTCCCATTATTCGCTGAAATGGAATCTTTCAAGGACAAATGATTCGACTGTATATAAGAAAAAATCGAGCTGTCGTGGGACGGCCGAAAGAAGCGAATCATTGGACGTAAAGTATTGGCCCGTGTTACATGGCGGCCTATTTAAAATTCATTTTAATTTTTCATAGTGCCAGTTAGTTTAGATTACTCTCTCTGTTCCTCTTTCACTCTCTACACACATATATTTAAGAATTTTTCGACTTTTCTTTTTTCCTAAGCCATCCCTGAATCAAGACGAACAACACAAAACAAAAATCATCCAAATCGGTGGAGCCGTTCTAGAGTTTTCATCTTCCAAGTGCGCCATGGAGGGGGAAGTTAACGCTACGGTGACGATTTTTTTCGGTTTACTCCCCATCTTTTTGAATAATTTATATGCGTGACCCACCGACCGTCCGTAAAAAAGCTATATTCGCTTCAAAAAGTTTATCAAATACTGAGGAGAGTGCGCTACCGTCACCGTAGACATCCAGACCAGCGTTGTGCTGAAGTACCTACCTTCCCACTTGGGTAATTTGGCTCAAGTGTGTTAGCTTTAGCGCAATGTTCCGATCCAAAGAGAAATGACTCATATTTGTCTCAAAACTTTCTTAAAAAAAAAAATGTTTAAAAATATAAAAAAAATCGTAATCAGGAAATGAGAATTTACTCGAATGAACACCTTCCCAAAAACAATACCTACCCGGTTGAAAGATTCACCAAGTGAACGCAACCAGAAATTTACCTATTTTTTTTAAGAAATTACATAAAGCGCCCTCCTTTTCATTTAACTTATCTGGTTCAAAGTTGTGTGGAATGGCTCAGAAAAAGGCTCATCTCCAAATTACGCTCGGAACAACGCTGATCCAGACAAAGACTAAAGCTAAGATTAGACTGTATGCCAATTATGCATATGAAAGGCAAATGACCAGATTAGCTGTCAAATGAACAAAATGCCACTATTATCAGAACTGTATATTAGACTATATGACCAAAACTGCCAATATGGTCATATTTGACTTGATGGTCATTTAAGGCATTTGTTATTTCTTACCCAATGTTGTAGAAGGGTAATGCTGTAAAGAAAAACAAAGCAAAAAAGTTGAAGTTGGAAATTTACAAGACCACTAATGAAACATAAACAAATTACAAAGAAAAGACAATCAAATAATTTACGCAAATGATAGATTCAAAAATCCACAAAAAAAGAGAAAGAAAATGAAAACGAATCCCAATACTACGAACTCATCAAACAACGATGACAACAACATAATTCGAAATTTAAATAAAGTGCATATGGGCATATAGTTCTTAATGCTGGCAAGGGCGGATCCGAGCGAGCCCGTGCCCCTGTGCCCCCCCCCCCCCAGAGCACTGCATTATTACTGCTTGCTCATTCCAAATCAAAACTGGCGAAGTGTGCCTATGTGCGAAAATAAAAATCACTTTTCCATGGAAATCAAGACGAAAAATTACCCAAATCTATGTCTGCATATTCTACCTAGAAACACATGTGAAACTTTGGGCGCAAGCGTGAAATTTCTAGCTAAAACGCAAAGTCATATAGGCCACACCAACGCAATCAGAACTTAATTTGAATCTAGTTTTCTGAGGTAAATTTAAAAACACCAGAATGTTGTAGAACACGTTGTAGTCTTACGGTAGATGAACACTCGATGAGTTGAACGAATAAATAAATTCAAATGAAATTAACAGTCGCAAATGAAAAGAAAAAAATAAATTTAAAATTTTCACGTGATATAATACATTTCAGGGCTTTCATCGCGTAATTTTTGAAACGATAGTCGTCGAAACGATTGAACACGATTGAACGTTTTTAGTTTGCTTCATATAACATCATCGTCGGGTCGTTCAATAGAATCGTTCATCGTTTTAATTTTAACCAGTCTGAAAATAACTGCAAACAAACTCTGACAGCTGAAAAATCAAAAAATGTATTGAAATTGTTTTTTTGTTCTTGAATTTGTTTGTTTTTATGGATTGACATTGATTTGGGCATTTAATGCAGAAATGGATAGGTAGCTAGTAATGAATAAGGAATCTATTAGTATAAAGATTCAAGTGAAGTGTTAAATAATAGATATGTATATATATATATTATATAGATATGTATTTATTCAAATAATTAAAACGCCAATAAATAAATTTCTGGCATTTTTTGTTGCATTTCGAGTTGCAAGAAAAAAAAACCTTAATGAAACTCAACCAGATTCTTTTTCAACTCGAATTATCGACTCGCTACCAAAGAGAACATGAGTGCGTTTCTTCCTTTAAATATGTTTTTATACTTCTCCCCGACCTAATTTAAACTGAACAAATGGACCAAAAACGATAAAACGATGGCAAAATAGCTATCGTTCAATCGAATCGTTTCGACGAGGGTATTTGACGTTTGAGTTACTAATGTGAAGCAACAAAAAACGATGATCGTCCAATCGTTTCGACGATTATCGTTTCTTGGTTGTTACACGATGTAGTAGTATCGTCGAGACGATGTCGTTCGATCGTTTTGTGCTTACGCGATTAGAGCCCTGATTAGAACCTATTGCGTGACTTTTTTAATCGTACAATTTTTGTGTTTCCGCTGTTGTAATAATAATAATAATAATTTTTGGCGCAACAGGTCCGTAGGGACCCTAGGCCTAGCTTCTCAC
Organism: Cheilosia vernalis; assembly: GCA_949126925.1. Lineage (NCBI taxonomy): Eukaryota > Metazoa > Arthropoda > Insecta > Diptera > Syrphidae > Cheilosia > Cheilosia vernalis. The sequence continues at coordinate 16,183,874 of OX421363.1, forward strand.
AACCATTCGTTTTGTGTGAGATTTCATTTTTGGAACGAATGGAAGGGATCTACAATTTTATGCCGATTCCAAACGGCTAATTGAGAAGCTCTTTCAAGACAGTTATACTCTCGGATGTTTGTCAGACGTTCGCGAGAGGTGGCGCAGTGAAAAAACCTTGAGTTGGAATTTGGGTTTTTGCGGGATTCGAACCTGAACCCCTCGCTTAGTAGTCCAACACACTAACCACTAAGCCACTGCGCCGCTGTTGTAGCTGCAACGAATAGGAAAGCTGCAAAAGTTACTATCTCATAACTTAACTGATTATAATATAGATGAAGTTTTGCAAAGCGCTGGAGTATATAAAGAGGATCTACCTTGTATTTTAGCTTTGAAGGGAGAGTTACAAATTTGGCAACAGATGAAAGAAAATATTCCTAAGTCACCAGCAGAAGCTTATAAAAAAGCAACGACTCTGCCAAACATAAGAACCCTTTGTCTTTGAACTGCCGAAAGATCTTTCTCCACCTTACGCCGGCTTAAGACATACCTTCGCAGCAATATGAGAGAAGTTCGCCTGAATGGACTAGCCTTAAGATGAACCCTGACGAAGTACTGGATATCTTCAGCAGAAAACATAAAAAAAAACTGTCATTATTAACCATATAATTTATTACTATTAAACCTTTATAAAAAGTATTTGTTATTCTTTGTTATTTTTGTATGCCATTGATAAAGAATGAATCCCAAAGACAAATTCAAATGCAATACTATGGGTTACACCCTTCACCTATCTGGCCTTTATGCCCCTCCCAGAAATAAATCCTGGATCCGCCCTTGAATGCTGGCATTCGTGCTTATTGCCCGATTACACTATTTTATCTATAAAAATCATCCTGGTCATATGTCAGTAGAGAATTTGAGATATGCACTATCAGAAATTGGCATTTTATGACCAATTGGCATACAGTCTAATCTTACCTTAAGTCAAATAAGAGATTTGGCCGCAACAGAGTCAAAGGAAACAACAGAACCCTCTATATGAAGGAATTATAATGCAAGGGGTGCCGTATCTCCAGATCATTTAAGTCCCAATTGTCAGATAATCAATCAGCCTAGAGCCTAGACTTTCCTAAAAACAAGCAACAAATGCTTATAGTTTGATCCGTAGAGAGAACTTGATTAGGTATATAAGATTTTATGTGTCCAGCTTTCTCGACGATTACTTCTAGGAGAATACTCCTTCGACAATGTCCGTGAACGCTGTATGTTGAGCTCGATATTTTTTTGAACACATATCTCAGCAAATAGAAGCAAATTAGACAAATACACAAAAGAAATACGGTTCCAGCTACACCGCATCGATTTTTTTTGGCTATATGCAGGCTTCATTGAAATTATGGATGTTTTCAAAAGAATTTATTGCACGCTGAATGGTTATGTTCTAGAATCTAGATGAGTAATTCTGACAGCTGGCTGACTTGATGTGTCTCAGTTTTTCTTGGACTAGATCAGTCACAGGAACAGGAACAGCTTTTTCAGTTGACATTTATAGAGGGGTAGCCAACGAATTTAGTCAAAAAATGGATGACAGTTCGCATATTTGGTTGGACATAAAAAAAACTGACTTTAAAGACCAATCTAGTTTTTGCGTTCAGGTTAAATCTAGTCCAGACCATTCTAGTCGACTTAGTTTGAAATCTAGAATTGAATTGAATTTTGTCCAATGGTTGACGACTCGCGCGACTATGCCAACTGCCAACTGACAAATGGTCATCCAATTCGATATGGCGGCCAAACATTAGAAGAGACATGTTAGAACTCGTTTTAATATCGATGGGAGATTTCTAATAAATACTAGTAAATGTGTCATTAATCGGGAATTTTGGAAGAAAACATTTTTACCAATACTGTTATACCTGGAATTGTTCGTAAAGTCAAACGCATGTCATTGCAATTAACACTTGTTCTTGGGCAAGAATACCCACAGAGACATTTATCCCAATCTGGCATTAGATCAATCTGTCAATATCTACGCACAAACTAAAAATACATTTCAAAACTCATAATAATAACTAAATTTCCGACGCAGTAAATATTTGTTTTGTTAACTCTAGTACATTACGTCCGTGGTATTGGTGTTATCTATGATTCCATTTATACTATACACCGTGCCGCCACCACCATCAACAGCCAAAAACACAAATAATATGCTTACCATTTTTTTTTTGTTGACAATAGTAAATATAATAATAAAAAAAAAGAACAAAAAAAAACTACGCATACATAGAATTATGTCAGCAATTTTGACGCGTTGCCGCGAAATTAGGTCACTTAGATTAGGCAATATCAAAAATAACCCACTTTAGTGTTATTCATTCGACACTTTTACGCGGAGGTGTAGGGTGAAAGAAAGAACACGCCGTGTCGTGGGTTGTTGTGTTTGCCCAGCCACTGGCATTTCTTTTCAACACAATTTCTATGTGCGTGTATGTGTTGTTAATAGTTTTAATTTTGTTTGCTATTTTATTTACGCTCTTCTTCCGAGTGCGTTTGATTCCGTTCATTCTACTGCGATCTTATCTTACAAATGAATACACGTGTAAGCTGTTGGGGATAAGTCTCACAAGTCACAACATAGTGTAGGTTCTACGTAGGTTCAATGGCGGGACTAGTTTTGTTGTTCGTTCGGACATCTACCGTACAGAGACGCAAGAAAACTCCGAGAAAACTTTCACTTGAGATACTCATTTTTTTCTGTTGTTTTTTTTTTATATGGAGAAATCTCTTTTTATAACTGAGATTAGAGTGGTGGGAGGGGAGCTGCTAGGGGAGGGAATGTAGGACAAAATGATATGACAACTACTGGAAGGTGAAAAGTTATCGAAAAGAATTTGTTGCTAGAGAAGTTTCGAGAAACCATAGACAAATAAAATTTGTTAACTTTCCTCTGGCAGTTGTGTGACTATTTTTTCTTTGATGGATGTTCTCTGGCGGTATAGCTTTGCCGATGGCGATAATTATGCAATTCGGAGGAAAAGTGAAAATTCTACATAATACGTAGTTGGTTGGTATATTTGATAATGTATTATTCGCAAATATTATTCAAGATTGTGAGAGAGTTTTGGCAGCACTTCTCTTTTACACACTCTCAGTGGTGACTTGAGTTGTTTTGTAATTGTCGATGCTTGCTCATTTGTCATTTATGTATGTCGTTAATGGTATGTTTTGCTTGTTTCTAGGGAAACGTCAGTCACTGTCAGTTAGGGTCAGTGACCAGTTTGTTCGAACACACGGGAAGGTTCTGTCATTTCCCGCCGCGCCGTACGAGAAATATCCGAGTTTTAGTGTATTGCGAAAGTTTCTCAGTTCATCCGTTCGCAGTCGGGGTATTTCAGTCGTGCTAAAAATAGAACTCACAAATTTTAATGAGATCCTAGGTTCAAATGTTATAATGTAATATAGTAGTATAAAAATTTGAGCTAATTAACTGGAGTGTTTTTTATAACATTTTTTTAACATTTAAACGAAATTTGGCAGCAAATGCCTTCAGCGAGACAGAGCCAGCCGGTTGGATGTTTTGTCTTTTTCAAGTCGAAAAGTCAACGAATGTTGAAAACTTTTTTTTTTTTTTAAATTGAAGTGAGGATGTCACGTAATGTACTCAGGATTCAATCGTATTCATCGAGTAACGACTCAAGATAACAATGCAAATGGTATCTCCAGACATTCGAAAATCTCCATAGCACATCCCGTGACTTTCGCCATACATATAATACAAACCGATGTGCACTGAATCGAATTGGTATTCGGCATACTGATCGGTTGAATGTCATTAAAAAGTGATCGCCAACAACGAAGATGAGTGCGATCGATCAATGGGATGCAAGTTTTTTTTTTTATTTATTATTCAATTATTTCAACAGTTGAATATGGTTAAAGACGAACTTCAGTGATACTGCAAGGTAGTGAGCTCCACTGCTCCACTTTGAACTGTGCCATAGCGAACTTTACAGGAAGAAAGCGGCCCCCGAAATCACGTGTCACACATGTCCGCTTCTGACCAATGCGAATAGCTTTGACGTCTCTTAATTACATTATTTCGCTTGTGGCATCCAACCAAACCTTAAAAAAAAAAAACACAAACATCAGCATCATAGTCCACTCTAGTTTTTTGTTTGTCTTTCAATTTGTTAAGCTTGGGCCAGTGGGCTAGCATGACGACGAAGCGACGACTACGGCAACAGAATGACAGATATACATGATAGACAAGTTCATTGACACTCAAACTACCAGAGCAGCGAAAAGTGTGTCAGAGAATAGTTGGTGAATAACATAGAGCAAGCAGTGCTTTTGGCAATCGGTATCGGAGTACAAACTTTGTTTTTATTTTCTTTACTGTTTGTTGTATGAGTGCGTGTTTCGCTCGCGCTACTCTTTCTTATGTCGGTGTAGATGGGATACTATTTTTTTTCTGTTTGTCTTTTTCGCTAAGTTGTACTATTTTTGGGTTCATTCATCTTTGCGCGTTGTACGATGAGGCGACACACTTAAAATACAAACACAAACAGCTAACGAAATCAATAAAACAGTACAGTTTAGTTTGGCATACAAGCGCAGGGCTTTTTTCGTTTTGTTAATTCTTCTGACACTTGTTAAGAATGGCGCGAACGTTTCGACGAATAATTGTTCACCTCGACTTTGACATTGGCAGTATGTTGCTGGAGCAAATGCACTGGTCTATTAAGTCTGACAGCTGAGTTAGGCCCATTTTATTCACTCGAAGTTGAACACAACCTGCCGATTTTTATATGGAAAACTTCCCAAGTTGTGTTCAACTTCGAGTGAATAAAATGGGCCTAAATGTCTCTCAGTTTTGATTTACTTGGATCGGTCACACGAACAGCTTGACGCTTATGAATGGTTAGTCGTCGACGGAGTATAAGTACTAAGATGACAGTTGGCTTTACCTTAGGTTTTGTGGTCCGAATCAATCTAGTCGACTTAATATGAATAGATTTATGAACGTTTTAAATGGAGTCAGAAAAATGTACTCGTAGTCCAATTTGTATGAAGAGTTATTCAACATCTTGCTGGCCCCATGGCATATATGTAAGTAGTTTCTGACAAATAGTTATAACAACACTTTCACCCCAAAGCGCTTAATACAAGATCCACTTCTTGGCAGTTCGTTGCAATTTAATACTGTTATGCGCACACGGGGTGGACTCTCGGTTCGATTTAACAAAAAGGACCCCTTCAGTGTTGTACGCCGCATCCAATCACCTGAATTGAGATGCTTTCCCAAACCAGACAGATGTTTGTGAGACATTTTCAAGAGGTAACTACCATGAGGACTGAGTTTAGTGTCAGCAAAGCTGTCAACTATCAAGTCTCAACTTTGGTCAACGAATGCATTAGAGATCATTGTGTTCATCAAGAACGCGCATAGTGCTCGAACTGGTGTTGGTCTCTGCAACGAGTTGGCTAACTTGCCGGCCCCAAGCTGCTGTCACTTTTGAGGTGTGACTTATAGCTGTCCACTGCAGACATATTTGGCCAAACTCTAGCAGTGGCAACATATTTTTTGTCACTTATTCTTCCTCCTCGGTCCACGGTGAACTTGGGCCTCAACTATAGTAATTCCCGTCCGTAAATGACTGCCTCCGATTGCGAACTCAAAGTCCCCTTGTTTCGTTTCATTCGTAAATACGTAACATTTCAATTTTCAATTAACATTTTTCATTTTTTTCTCTATTAGAACTTGCACTTGCAATTTACCCCTTGAATTTCATCGCGACAAAGTACTCGTATATCTATTGTGTAATTGGCTGCATCTAGAACCAATTTCACGCAACCGTTTCGCTCATTACGTTTCGTTAAGCATCCGGTAAAAAATGTTATACCTTTCACTACTAGCGTACATTGCAGCATTAGTCGGTCACTGAAAATCAATCTCCATTTATTGTACGTCACCCTGGCACCGCAACACTGCCGCCTATAATTTTCTCTCCAGTTTTTCTTAATGGAAACACTTTTTTCAGTTGCAAATGCAGCTTACTCCTATATACTACGGAAGCTGTAGCTGTTGTACAGTGCACAGTACTGCTCATATGGAAGCGGGAAGTGTGTCGCGCACAAAATTTCACTGACATCAATTCAAGGCTAACGATTTTGTGAAAATTTTACCCAAGTACGAGTCGGACTTGTATGTAAACAGCAAGGAGAACCGATAGAGAGAGTGTGTATATACGAGCACTTTCACAGGGCTGGCCAATTTTCCATTTTCCACCATTTGAACAGCAGTAGGTACACGCAGAAATTTTAACCTTAACCAAGTGGAATTTTTGTTCGATTAAAAAAAATGGGTTAAAATTCACTAAGTCTCTGTAGAAAATAAACGAGTATTTGTTGTTGAAAACTAACGAGTTAAAAAGGTTATAGGGTACTGTTAAAAATAACACACTGAATCAGTTGGTATCAACCATGTTACTCTGTTGTTATTAGTTAGTTTGTTATTTACGACCGAGAAAATTTGGAGAGGAAATTGATAAATCGGTTTTTTTTTTAACCGAGTTTCGTTAAACAAGTTGACTCGGTTATTTTTAATCCACTAAGGCCCATTTTATTCACTCGAAGTTGAACACAACTCGAGGAGTTTTCCATAAAAAAAGTAACAGTATTACTTGGTTGTTTTTAACCGAAAGTTGATTGATTTTAAATAAGTGAATTTTCTGCGTGTAGACATTTTTTCATTGCACATTCAACTATAAGGGCATGGACACATCTAGAAAAAAAAAAGTACCAACGCGGTGGGGGTGCTGACTGGCGGTTGCCACTATTTGCTGTTCGTGCAATTTGAATCGTAAAACGGAATTTTTTTTTTTACTTGAAACTGGATAGGTAACACGCTTGAACAACTGTAGCCAACACGTGAAGAGTGATAATATTCAATGGGAACATACGGCTCGTAAACGTGATGATGATGCATTCACTGCATGACTGCGAGTTCGAGTAATAGTGCTCTGTATATGGGAGCTGTTTTTGTTGCTTGTTTGTTTCGACTAGTTTATATTTGCATTTGCGATTCTACTGCGGGGAAATTCCGTATTATTAGCGCAAGGTTATCTAATTATCACACATACATAAAGAAAACGTATACATCTTATCTTTCGTGACAATTTCATGGCAATTTCATGGATAGGTCTCCCGATAATAATTGAACGGTTATTTGCATTTGCATTTCCAGTGAATGCACGTTAAAATGCGTAAAGATCAAGATCAGAAGTATCGCCCTGCCTCGCACGGTTTATTTATAAATGAATTTCAATTGAGTCGCTTTGTTCGGATTTTAAATTGTCGTCCTTAGTTGACATCATCATTATGCATATCTATTCGAGGGCTTTGCCTGAGAGGAGACTGTGTCACCGGTGGTATTGTGAAATGGGGAAACAACGCAAATGGCTATATTAATGCAGTTGTTGCAGGGTGTCCTCTTGGGTGTGACAGAATGTCTATGTCTAGGTTTCCTCAAACGGTGCAAGAAATATTTTACCCCTTCTGATCTGGCTGCCATATACAAGGCGTTCATTCGCCCCAAACTTGAGTATAACTCTCATATCTGGTCTGGTGCACCAAAAACCTCATTGCACCTACTGGATAGGATACAGAATCGTGCTTTAAAACTTATTGGATACACAAATATAGCGAATTCTATAAATTCGCTCGAACATCGCAGAAATGTAACATGTCTCTCATTGTTTTATCGCTATTTCTATAAACAGTGCTCAAGCGAAATCGCCAGCTGCATTCCACCCCTTCAACAATTCAACCGCAATACTCGCCAAGCCAGGAATGCCCATCAGTTTACCCTCCAGCCTACTTTCGGTCGTACTATGAAATATAGAGATTCTTTCATAAGCCGTACAACACGAATGTGGAATGCCTTGCCCAGCTCGGTCTTTCCCCCTCAGTGCAATTTGCAGACATTTAAAACCAATGTGCATCGGAATCTCCTATCTTCTCTATCCCAACTTCCTTAACGCCCGCGCTGTGTACTTCAAACTACACCATAAGAGTAGTCATAACCTCTTTAATTATAAAAAAAAAAAAAATATTTCAAACGCATTGAGTCCATGCGGCCATAGCGAACAAACCTCATCCACTCAGTCTAATGTTCGGTTCGGCTCGATCGCAACTTTTTTCAGTGACTATGACAGTGGCGTAGGTTCACAGAAAACATAAGTCCAAGTGTCAAACCGTGTTACTTTGTAGTCAGTTTCACCATTGACGCACAATTGAGGCTGTTTCACCCTTGACGCACAACACAGAATGTCAGTGACTTGCGCTTACTATTCTGCATAGAATCTTCAAATGTGTATTATCCTCCCCCTCCATTTGTCACATTTTCTGTTTCAGCAATGCAACCTGTATGCATTGTTTTCCACCCCAACACATGCGTGGCTTTATGTAACTATTTAAGACGTCACGTTTCTACCACACAAAAACAACAAGATAGAAAAAGAGAAATTTTACCCTCTTCAATCAACCTCCCCCAATGGAATGCCTCGCCCCACCTGAAGTGACAGATTTGTCTTCTTGTCTAAAAGTTCACCGTTCCGAAACCCAGAATAAGGTTACAAATTTATAAATATATACATCTACTTCATTGGGTTGAATTAACTTTTCAAAATGGCAACATTTTGTTGAGCCAATTTCTTGGCGCACTCTTTCACAAGTTGTCCTATCTGATTACGACTTCCCCATTGGCTCTGTGGATGGTGAACTCACGTGTCTTCACGCAAACGTGATTATTTTGATCGAGCTTTATTCCATGCATCTGTTGTTGGACTCCCTGCTGCCCCAAAATTGTCACAGAAACAGAGTGTTAACTTATGGGAACGCAAGTCACTGCATTTGCTTTAATTTCGATGAGAATCACATGTGTTGCAGAAATATTTACTATTAAATACGAAAGAAAGGCTCTTTCCAAATAAAAAGTGTTCACTTCTTTGCTTGGTGTCTATGCATCACGTATGTTGCATTTATTAATGAGTTCGGATTAAATGGTTTAAAAGGGATTTGCCTGCTTTGAAGCAACCAGTTGCCTGCCGCAACATTTGATGGTGCATTCCTTTATAACCAAACAAAGGGGTTCTTGCATTAAAGAGAAACATTTCCTGGAAAATCCTCCTACATTACCCAACTGCAAGACTATGAGTTCTCTGTTGATTTCATTTTATAAACTTCACCCTATCCATAATGGGGAGGAATTCTTTCTGATTTCCAGGAATCCTTTAGAATGTCAGTCAGACTGCAACTGGCATTTTCTCTTACGCATAGAAATGCTTTTACGAGGAAATGCTTTAAATGATTTTCCAATGAAATAGGATTTCTTATGTAAAACATTAAGAGGCTGAAACTGATTGCATTAAAAAAAAAAAAAAAACAGAACACAAAGAACACCAATCACTGAGCGCAATTCAATAAGCATACATATCAAAAGCGAAGAGGCACAATCGTGGTAACATCTATGGACATAGGAAGATCCTGGAACTCGCCAAAAACGAGATTAGGGAGCTGAACATGCCTATGGATGGGATGACAAGGGTGCGTATTATAGAAAGCAATAACAAAACTCGTATTGAAGACGGATTACTTCCAGAAAAAAGGAGTGGTGAAATAATGATTTTCACAGATAGATCCATGATGGATGGCGATGCGGGTGTTGGTATCTTATCAGAAGAGCTGGAAATAGCCCGTCACGTTAGCCTCGGGAAACACACTTCTGGTATACCAGGCTGAGATGATTGCATTGCTGCATGCGTTGGACTACTTGCTTGAGAATCAGGTGGAGGGAAGAAACATCCTTATAGCACTGGACAATCAGGCGGTGATCAGACGCATGAAACAAGCAAACATTATAGAACATCGTTGGCACTGGAATGTGTACTTAAGCTCAATAAGTGTTTATCTAAAAATGAAGTAACACTGACTTGGGTACGAGGACAAATAGGGATCGAAGGCAACAAAAAGGCAAAACAGGGGTCAACTGTAAAGAACCGATCGCTTCAATTGGCAGAGGAATGGTTGAACAGCTGATTCACAAAAGAATCGTGGCAGAACATCTGAGCAGGTGGTCAACTGTGGAAAAATGTAGACCGGCTAAAATGGCAATTAAGTGGCCGACCTGTTCCACTCAAATAAAGGTTCTAAGCATGGGTCGAGGAATATTGAAATGGGTGGTGGCTTTGTCTACAGGACATGGAAATTTCGGGTATCACTTAAGGAAGATGCGGGCCTTAGAGAGGATGATACTTGCAAACTACGCCTGGCAGAAGAATGAAGATCTTGGGACATCATTGGGTGGAGATTCAGTCGATGAAACAGATTTCACATAATCAGAGGCTAGCGTTAACACTAGGAATCGAACCCAGGGAAGAACTCTGGAGAAATCCAGAGAGTCTATCTGGGTAAGATATATAGTGGTAGAGAGACGAAAAGAGACCCGTCGATAGTGGTCTGATTCGAATATCTCTCAAAGAGGGATCGTGCAGAGTAACGAGTATAATCTGTCAAATAAAAGCAGTTAAGTTACGAGTTATTACTTCAGTGTTGGATAAACTGTCAGAAGTGCTGAAATCTATAGCTTTACGAATCAAAATAGTAGATTTGTTAAATCATTTAGAAAGTCCTTTGATTTTTTTTCAAAGTGGCCTTAATGTAACACATTTGACGGCTTGCCCTTGCACTGTCCATCCATCCATATAGTTAAATTTCATTCATAAAATACCGCCAACAATGAGGCACAATTCCTTGCAGAATGTGCACATTCCACTGCCGTGCCACCTTGCTGCAACGAGCATTCCAATCAGCATTTTTCCATTGACAGCGATTGTAATTGCAAGCGACCGAGCCGATTCACGTTTTCTGGGTTGGTGTGGTGGTGGAGCCTTCCTATAGATATACCCTTGCTGCATCAGCATTTCGCCGTCGCAGTCGTCGTCGCCAGTCAGCAATACATCTTATTGACAGCAAACCAACCCCTGCAACAGGCCCCCTTGCATGATAATTATTATTCTAATGCTAATGACACAGCACGGCCGGTGTCGTAACCAACGACTAGATAGATAGACGGATAGCTCGACGTTAGACGCGCGGCACTGCAATGTGACATAAAGTAGTTTTTGCTTTTGTTTTTTTTTTTATATTTTTACGCTGTCTTCTAGCAAGCAATCGTAATTGACGTAATCGTTTGGACATGCGATAATAATTATTATGGTTATACACAGCCATGTGCCGCGTGCACCCGACAAGAGCCCTTGTATCTAGGGGTGTCTCTATTTGTTGTGGTTTCGATAGGTTTGAAGTGCGAGAATGAAATGTCCGATGACCCTACTTGATGCAGAAAGTAGCGCTTTGCTTTTACAAATACATTGACAGTGAGATGTCATTGCAAAACTTCCGTTGTATAATGTATTTGCGTCAATAGAACGTAGTCACGTGTCCAGTTCAAATTGGACTGCGTAATTTGACCAAGCATCTAGATCTAGACACAAATGAACTCGGTGTGTGCTGCCAAAGTGGTTCGATTTCAACTGTTGCGCAATTGATAGGTGACTGCACCGATACAAACATAACCCGTTTGACCATGTGAGTTTTGTGTGCTGCCAAAGTTGTTCGATTTGTTTATTCAACATTGCGACGAATTATGAAGTATAAACCTGTCCTCGATGTGAGTGAGGATCGGATGACGTGCCCGTCGGAGATTTTATTAAACTATTCATTAATTGTTGCACTTTTCGAAACTCCCTACCATTGAGTGAATGAACTTGAAAAGTTTCCGCATTCATGAATGAAACTAAGCTTGCAATATTCTTGACTGATGTGTAGCTCATCTGCAACCGTATTCCTGGAGTTGCCTGGACCAATTCAATTTTACCCTCACTCGGCTTATCAGCCTGAAATGATTTGAAACGGGGCTACAAGCTTCAGCTAAACAAAATGGGCACATTCCCAAACCTAGTTAAGTCGACTAGATAGGTTCTTGGACTAGATGTTTACCCGGAAAGCAAAAAACTTGTTTTAGTCGGTAACGTCACTTCTCCTCCGTCAGCCACATATGCGAACTGTCAACTTAGTACTCAGGCAGGAATTTCTTGACTAGATGTGTGGGATACTCCTCCATAAACGTCAACTGGAAAAGCTGTTCATGTGATCGATCTGATCCAATCAAAATTGATACACATGCAGTAAGACAGCTGTCAGGCTTACTAAACTAGATACCTGAACGCACCCATTTAAAAGTTCAACTCGCCATAGCGACACAGGTTTGTAAGGTAAATTTAACTCCCCCTACATTCTGAGTCTGACAAACAAACCACATCCAAAGAGCGCAGCTAACCCAAGAGCTTTCAAAAGAACAGAATGATCCATCGCAGTCAGCTAACGATCTGTCGATCTGTGCGTATCTACATACCTTTCGAACTTTGCCCGCTTAAGCTCTGCATTGACAATTACCTACAGCTGTACGCCAATCTGTGGTTTCCGCCTCTGAATTAGCCGTCCTCATTCATTCTCCGAGAAGAATAGTCACCTACCGCGTTGTTATATTTCTGGCGCTCATCACTATCGCTAGAAACAAAAACGAAATCCATATCTCGGAGACTAGTGTTTGTGTGTATTTTTGTTTGTCCTAACAAGATGATATAATTGCCGCTCACGTGGCTCACGTGTTCACCCATAGTCTGTCGTCAGTCAACAAACTATGCAACCGCCGATAGTAGCGTATAACAAAATCGCCACCATAGAAATTAAAAAAATCTAATCTACATACGTAGTGGAAATATCAAAATCGCATAATTTAGCACCCCCGCCCTCCCTGGGCACACCACAACCGCCATTAGAATCTTAAGTGTTAGAAACAATCTTGTCCCGTATTTTAATTAACTCGAAACCGCTTTGTTGTCGGAGTATTGCGGCTACTGGCAAGAGTCACGTTGCTGCACCACATGCATGCCAGCGACAACGACAAACGACGACCTAGTGCGATTCGCCAGCGCTAGCGCTAACTACTACTAAACTGATTACTTAACCAGTGCAAACAGTAAGCAAGCAGTCTATGCCGTGGTGTGTTCTTTGATTTCTGATGGCTGGATCCCCATCCAACATCCAAGTGAACATCCACCACGACTGGGTTGGATCATGCGGCTGCGACTCAACCTCAACTAACAGCAGCACACAAACTGAGACGAGCACGAGACTGAGCTGAGGCCCTTGCTTCTTTTTCTGGCAAACGGCGAGCTTTCTTTTCTCATTTGCTCTCTAATTTCGTTTTCACCATCGCATCCACCCGCTGTTTGCCAAAAACAGAACAGCACATACAGGCAGAAGCAGCAGCCCCTTACACTACACCCATAAATCGAATGCAACATGTTCGGCTCGAACCATTCGCACACAGTCGCTGCTCTGGCGAAAAAAAAAACAGCTATCTATGGCCGGCGGATACGATACGAATTCGAATCCACAAGACAAAAGGCGCACCAAGTGAAAGCTCTCCATTTCAATTCAATTCTGACCGTCAACGGTAACAGTTGGGTTTTCTCTGCCTTCTAGACTCCGTGAATCTGGAACGTCGTCGCTTTGTCGTCGCGTTATCGTGCGATATAACTTTATTTCTTTTCTTGTATTTATAAATAAATAAAAAAAAAATACAGCGTTTCTGTATCTAGAGCAGAATTAACAAAGAAAAGAAAAATTTAAGTGACAACAGTTCTGGATATAATAAATCTCGAATGCAAATGGGATTATAGTGAGCAAACGGAAAAGGAAATGCGCGGCCATTGTCCATTGGGAAAAGTCGGTTAGTTTTTGAACTAAATTCTTTGAATACCGGTTTGTGAAGAATTGCACTTCTTCACAGCTATAGCCACACAGAATGATGATGATGACGGTGTAAAGTGAAAACAGTTTGAAAGTGAATTTTTCCTCTCTGTGTGCGTAGAAAGAAAGAACTTTTTTGTTTCGCTTTTTGTTTTGAAAGTTTAAACTAATTAATGAATCATGTCAGTGGTGTACACAATTGAGGGTGATCAACTCATGATGCCCAGAATTAATCTATTCAAAGGAGGACCATCTAAGAATCTGCTCATATTAAAGGATAACGAAGCTGCTATCAGCAAAAGTAGGTGATCAAATTGTAACTATTTTTCTTTTTTTTTCGAGCTATGTTTTTATTGGAATATGTCGGTATTTTTCAAAATTGTGTTTGTGGACAGTTTTATAAGGGCTATTTACTGGAGTTGGATTTGTAATTTATGAATGGTTACCTTCATATGGATTTTGAGCAGCCGACTTTGTACTCGTAGGCGACAAATGTGGGTCGCAGTTGGTAACCACTTTTAGGATTCTTGTCATCCTGATAAAATAAAAATCCTGCTTTTGCAGAGTTTGATATTTTGACAGCAATATACGCTTAACTTTAAATCGCCGCCTACATATTTGGCCGAACATTTGTAATAATGCCTTGACACAAAGCGGCGAAATTATGTCTAGGCGAGTACTTTTTCCCTTAGATGTTTTGAACATTATTCCAAGATGATGTCGTGTTTTGTTCCAGGATATGGATGAATACTGTTAACTTTGCCAATACATAATACATTTTTAAAATGTCCCTTTTAATATATATTCAAAACTGAGCACGGAAATTGAGACATAGTCTTCGCCACAATTATTTGAAGATTATAACGAAAAATCTAGTCCACAAAACAAAGTTGAGAGTTGTAATTGACCAATATTGTACGCAATCCTTGTGTCTTCACATTCAAATATTTTTTTGGCAAAGTACAAATAAGAACAAACAATTATTGTTATTATTTTCTTTATCTTGTTTTCTTTTGTAAATTTTTGTACTTGATTTTTGAGAAATTTGTTGTAGTTATTAATCTTTAGCCAGTAAAGAACCGAAATATACTGTTGAGTGTCGCAGACCAACAGAATTTTTTTACAGCCGGCGAAATCAAACTCTGGATATTTTCATTTTTGCGCCTAGAAATAGACTCTCTTTAACAGTTTTGCGCCTCCGAATAGACAGACTTTTGTCACGAATCAGAAAGAGTGCGTACGAATTATCGCTGCGTCAGCATTGCTCTGCTCTGCTAATTTTCTTACATTTATACGGCCGTTGAAAGAAAAGTTCACAGAATCTAGTACTTTATTTCCTCTTTAACAATACAACGCAAAATAATAAATAAAACGTCAAAAAGTCATAGCCTTTAAGATAATTCATTATTTAGCGTGCAGAGCAGTCGAACTTAAGTAGAAATTAAAATTTACAACTTTATGCTGTTACTATTTATGATGTAAGTTCGACATTTCTATTGGCGCTCGTAGCTCCCTGTGCTGGTTAATAAAATGCCGAATTGACTAACTGGCTTACGCCTTTTCTCGGTTGAGGTTTGCTGTAGTACAAGACTTCAGTTGATGAAGCGCCGCAAATATATCTATATAATGAGTGTGGCTCCGACACCGGTAATTATCGCTTATGAATACACGGAGGGCTATAGAAAAGTAGATTCATAAACAGCATCTACAATTATTGCAAATGATGGTTCGATATCACTTGGTAGTATTTATCCCAATCATGGGCTGCGCCGGTGCCCAGTGTTTTGTGACGTTTATCATAACCTTATTTTACCTTCTTCAAACATGTGTCAGTACAGAGCAATATTCGATTCATAAGACTGACGAAAATATATAGTTTATGCCACAGAAGGTGTTAGTTTCCTCGTCAGTCTTTGTGGAGTTGTTGTTATAGTCTTAGGTTCACACCAAACCGCAAGAAATACACCAAAGGTTTCAGTTCATACGACTTTAACGCAAATGCCTGCAGACATCTAGGCTACAAGAGATTTAGCTTTCAACAGTAGAACTTGAGTTAAGACGGCCAGAAAATGGGCAAATCGAAATGTAAACCGCAGTTGACGTTTCTACGTAATACAAATTCCGACTTTCACTTTATCCTATATAATATTCATATTTATTAAAGACTTTGATGGATATAGAAGCTTCTATATTTTCACAAAAATTGTACTAAACTCTGAGTATAGCATTTGCTGTTACACATATTTGAGAAACTTAAAAAAATGTAAAAACTAATTTCGTTTCACATTAATTTCGTTTACAGATGCATTAACACAACGAATGATGGTGGCAGAATTCGTCGCCCGACAACATTCGACCGGTTCCCCTGTCAACGGTGAGACGCCGAATCAAAATCACACATCTTCAAATATGCCAGATACCCTAGGTGCAACAAACCAAATAACCATGAACTCAAGTAATTATCGTCTGCCGCCCTCATCGCCGGCTCTATCATTAAACGGAAGCAATTCAAACGGACCCAGTGGTGAGTTTTATATTGGAAAAACCGAATGCAGAGAATTGAATGTTTTTTATTTATTTTTTTTTTTGTGTTTAGGTCATAATAATATGATGATGCAAGAACCGCTTAGTCCACAATCGGTGGACATGGATGGCAACTACTCTTCCTCGGCATATGAGCTTGGTTTGAAACGCAAGGAGCTCTTCACTCAGCGGAAGCAACGTGAATTTATTCCAGACAACAAAAAAGACGACAGCTATTGGGATCGACGAAGACGCAACAACGAAGCGGCCAAGCGTTCCCGTGAGAAGCGTCGTTACAACGACATGGTGTTAGAGCAGCGCGTCGTCGAACTGACCAAGGAGAATCATGTACTAAAGGCACAACTCGATGCAATAAAAGAGAAGTTCAATATAACCGGTGAGAATCTGGTGAGTGTTGATCAGATTATGGCCACATTGCCCACCAGCGAACAGGTATTAAGTATTACAAAGCGTGCTAAACTCTCAACAACGATACCGCCAACAATCATATATCCGCCGCATTCTCCGAGTCCAGTGCAAACATCTGTGATACATCAGACAATGAATTGTATGGACACAATATCGCCTGAATCACCGTCCTTGCATCACCATTACCAGCAGCAGAAGGCACCGTCGGCTAATGGCTTCGGAGGCCAGTCATCTACATCACAGCAACATCAACAATCGGCTAATGGCGGAACACCATCATCAGCGATTGTAAATGGAAAGCTGGCTGGTGCTGTCCAAATGCATCATTCGAACGGAATCCATCAGCAGCAGCAGCAGTCGCAACAGCACCAGCAACAGCAGCAGCACCATCATCTCTACCATCGTTCCTGCCAGTCAACATCGCCACACAATAATTCACATCATGTCCATCATTCGTTGCCGCATGCTGCCCAGCAGCAACAACAGCTGTCAGCACCACATCACCAGCAGCAGCATCATCATGGTGACAGTTCCTTAGCATCCCCTGTTTCATCGACATCTCCGTCGGGCAGTGAACACGATGAGCACAAGTATCGTGGATACAGTAATAAAAATAGTGATAACGATAGTAATACCCAGCACCATCCAGCGATGTATCACCATTCCGGTGGCAGTATGCACCATCAGATGCATCCAAGCCATCACAATCCTCACCTGCATCACCAGTTGCCACCGCATCACCATCTCTCGCACCAGCATCATCCAGCGTTGCAGATAAATGGTACCTCGTCATCTGTTCCAGCCTCGTCCAACAGTCATCCTGTGCTGAATGCCCTTAACCGCAGTGGAGTTCCGATCGATGACTTGGACAAAATCCGCAGCGTGGTTGCAGTTATTGCAAACGGCGTTGGTGAGACAGCAAACTCTGCATCGTCTGTATCCACGCCACACAGAGATCTGTCGCCAACTGTTGGGCTCCAGAATCAGCATCACTCGCAGCATCTGAGTCAACATATACAGCACCAGCAGCAGCAGCAGCAGCACCACCACCACCATCATCAGCAATCATCACCTACTCAGAACAACCTCAGTGTACCTACAACGCAGTACACAACCTCCCATCTGTCCTTCACTACGTCACCAACGTCAGCAGCTGCAGCTGCCGCTGTTGCAGCCGTCATTGGCAGCGCCACCAGTGGAGTTGGCGCACCACAGGCCAGAAATGATAGTAATACGGCCGCCACTATTGCACTAGCAACGAATATTTGCTACAACGCTGCTGCAGCCGTAGCTCTCAACACAAAGGAAGCTGGCGGTGGTTCTAAAGTTTCTGCGGATCCGTACAATGAGTTGAATGGCAACGTGCTAAATCTGTCGCGACGAGCATCATCTCCCTACGAGCTGTCTTCTAGTTTGTCTGGCTCAGGAGCCGCTTCTGGCGACGACGAGCAAGGCGACAACCAGCATCCGGCCGATCTAAACAACAGCCTCCCATTGAAGCTACGTCACAAGTCACATCTTGGCGATAAGGATGCCGCAACAGCCCTTCTAGCGCTACAGCATATCAAGCAGGAGCCAAGCAGCCGGGCGTCGCCGCCTTGGGACGGCGAGGGCTCCAGCGATGAACGTGATTCGGGCATCTCGATCGGTGGCACAGAATGGACGGCCCAACTGCAGCGCAATATAATCGTTCCGATCGCTGGCGCCGCCGATCAGGAGGGAAACATTCTAAAATCTCAAATCGCCCGACTGGAATCCGAAGTGGCCAACATCAAGAACATGATGATCTTAAGTACGGCTGGGCCGTGCGCCACTGCCACTGCGCAATAAGCCAACAAGCAATTTTTATATATATTTATATTACTCTTTTTTTTTGGATCTCATTCGGGATATAGATCAATGGATGTACGTTATAGGCAAGAGTTTAAGATTTTGAAGAGTGTCTGCGATGGAAAAAATTTTGGAGAACTTTCCGAACAGAAACCGAACGCATTCCATATTTTTTTGCAAAATTGCACTAGAATAAAGGATAGTTTGCAGTTGTAAAATGAACTGATAGAATGTATGACAATTAAGAAAGAGTGTAAGAAGAGAGCTTATCTCGAAGAGACAGCAGCGGAAAACTAATATAAAGCAATTAAGAAAAAGAGGTACATCTTATATCGTAAATATCGTAATCGTAAATATACAACATACATATTATTATCCCCTTCTACTATATGTAATGTGTTTTGCCAAGGCCTTTTGTTGTTTTCTACTCTGTCCTTCTAGTCATCATAGTAGAACATCCTACAACCGCGCTTTAAACAGCTCCTTTCACTACTTTCGACATAGTTTAAAAAAACAAAAAATCAATATGAATTAAGTACCTGCAGAGAGAAACTCTATACCGGACCATAAAAACAAACAAACTAAAAATGCAATCAAATTCCTTACATACCAGAGTTTTCTATACAAACAATAATACTAATCATTTTGCAGAAGAAACTCGCTGTTCATTTAAAAAAGCGAACAAATAGGTACTTCGTATATAGAAAGAAACAAAAACCTGTTGACACAACAAATAAACAAACAAATCTGTGCTTGTTTTTAGGGTACCTTACTTTAAAATGTTGAAGAAGAACAAACTATAAACTGTTGTGAAATAAACTATGCAATTATTGAATATACACATTTTTATGTATTTTATTTTTTTTTATTATTAATAAGTGTAAACGTACATAAACACTTTATTGTATGTTTTAGCTTTGTTGTCCTTGTACATATACATTATAAACAAATATCAAACTATTTTTTTATCGTAAATTAATTTATTCTTAATGCTTTTTCTAAATATACATATATACAAAAATCGAAAATATATATAAATGTCTATCAATATATTTGTTTTTCCTTTTTTTTTTTTTTCTTAGTTAAGTACGGTATACAATTTTCTTTTTAAGCCATCTGTATTGAGAAACTTTTGAAAAGTGAACCCATACACAGATCTATACATATTATATTCGAGGGTATAACTTAATCTTAAAAATAAAATAAAAATAAAAAAAATATATATGCAAAGAAAAGTATTAGTTTTTGTTTATTTTAAGATATCTACATATATTTTTTCCAAGAAAAGTAAAAAAACCAAACAAGTAAAAAACTTTGAATAAAATGAAATGAAATTCGTCCAACGTGAAAGTAAATGATTTCTTGGAAAGCAATAGAATATTTTTTTATGTAGTACACTTACAAGAAGTGACTTTTTGAGAAAAAATTATGATTATGGCAATAAAGTAAAAAATGTATGGCGAAATCAAACTATCACAAAATGAATGTCTCTTCTGTTACTATAATTCTTTTGGAAATTCAATAAACGTTTGTTTTTTTTTAGGTATCTGAACGTTTGGTAAAAATTGTCATTTCTTTTTATCCGTTGAAGACTATATGGACTAAATATAAAAATGATATGTGTTTGAATGTAGATCGGTTGTTTTCTTTCTTCTGGTGGTTTTGTACGCAAACGTTGATGAAAGCAAGAAGCGGAGCAGCAGGGCCACTGCAAAGATATATTATCCGCTAATATGGAAATGAGTAAGGCGTAAGGCCCATTTTATTCACTCGAAGTTGAACACAACTTGGGGATTTTGAAGCGAATATAGCTTTTTTACGGACGGTCGGTGGGTCACGCATATAAATTATTCAAAAAGATGGGGAGTAAACCGTGGCGCACTTGGAAGATGAAAACTCTAGAACGGCTCCACCGATTTGGATGATTTTTGTTTTGTGTTGTTGTGTCTTGATTCAGGGATGGTTTAGGAAAAAAGAAAAGTCGAAAAATTCTTAAATATATGTGTGTAGAGAGCGAAAGAGGAACTGGCACTATGAAAAATTAAAATGAATTTTAAATAGGCCGCCACGTAACACGGGCGGGCCAATACTTTACGTCCGATGATTCGCTTCTTTCGGCCGTCCCACGACAGCTCGATTTTTTTATATGGGAAACTTCCCAAGTTGTGTTCAACTTCGAGTGAATAAAATGGACCTAAATGTGCTTACTGATGGGAGGTATTCATCCAGATCTAAGGTCCTTAACATGCACATAGCACACACTCAGAGGGGCAGACACTACCGACCAGAATTTTGTTGCCGGTAGATGCGAAGCTCGTTTGTGTAACGAAACAAAATTGTGCAGATAATGAAGAATGAATGCAGCCCTACACTTGGGGCAGGCACCAGACACCCTGGAAAGCAAATGACTGAGAACTTCAATGCAATGTGCATGCACCCGTTGATTAATATATGGGGTTCTTGCACATTTACCTAACCACTAGTCTCGCTAAATTGTCATTTCGCAAAGATGACAGAGCATTTTTTCCTCACAAACAACCCTCTGCCATTTAATGGAACAACCCTCTGCCTTCACATGGAAGTGATAAATAAGTGACACTAATTTTGTGCTAACCTGAAGGATCAAAAGAAAACCTATTATAAAATAAAAACCAAAATGGATTTATTACGACTGTTCCGCAACCATAAACCATTCGGCATTCGCCATTCACCAGTAGTGTTCCCAGACTGTGAAGACTGTTTTCCCCCTTTTTTTATCAGCAAAGGCAATATTTTTCTCCTAAATTCGGAAAAGTTCCCCTTTTTTCCCCTTAAGTGAAATTTGGCTTCATTTTTATATGAACAAAAAAAAAAATATGTCGTTTTATAACAGTCTTTATTCACAAGCTATAACATAAAAATACACATACCTATTATGCAAGGATCAGTTAGCTAGTTCTATAAAAACCTAAAATAAAATAAAAACTTCAGAAGAAAAAAAAAATTTATTCATAAATTATATCACAATAATCCAGACATAACTAAATTAACAGTGTTTAAAAATAAGTGTATTTTTTCGAATCAACACTTGTGGATTGTCAATAATAATGCTAAATTGAGCCTCTTTTAAAATTGAAAACAATTTACGGAAACCAAACTTTCCAATTATAATTTTTACAATAGCTGTTCCCGAAGTGCTATAGATAAAGTTATGTTCTTTGAATATATTATTTAAAAGCCCAGCAAGATGCTCAACAGCAAATGCACAAAGTATTATTTCGGCGTCTTGCATTTTTTTCGCTTGATTTTGTTATGAAAGAGGACATTTTTCACTGCTTACTCGTTACTAGATTTGCGTTGCCAATATGTTTCTGTGTCCGGGCACGTTTTCCCCTTTTCCATTAAAAAAGCGCCGAAATTGGCGCTTTTCCCCTCAATCTGGGAACACTGTATCACTACAACGGTATTTGCTGCCTCACTTACCTAACAAATTGGCAAAAAACATTTTTTCGAGTGTTCATATCACAATCACTTCACACCACAAGCTTGTTGAATAGAAAATTCTGTATACAATACGGCTTCAGATGACCAGGAAATCATAAAAAGCGGCAGAGCTACGAATACGAACGCATTCTTTCAGAAGTCCATTGACGACGGCGAAAAAAGCTCTCAACCCAATGCCACGTTGCAGTGTTTGCCAGTGCTGCCACTAAAAATAAGTGAATCCGCTCAAATCTGACCGAATGACCGATTTCTATTTTTCCCCAATCCTGTCATAAGTTAAAATAGGAATTTTTGACCAGAAGTTCGGTCAAAAATAGGATATAGTAATATTTTTACAAAAAATAGAAAACAAAAATAACTAATAATACGTAGCTAGTAAGTAGTAAGGTAGTAAACTAATCTGAAATATTTAAAAAAAAAAAAAAAAAAACGATCAGTTCATTGAAATGTTTTGCATCGCAACAGAAAAATTAACTTCAATCTAATAAAGTCTTTCAAAATATTGCTAAAATGAGTACGAGAGAAACTGGTGGCCAGTTTCCATTAATAGAGAAATCTTTGCAGGAAAAATCTCAACGGAAAAAAGTTAAATCTTTGACAGACAGAGCTGTGAAAGCTCCTTCCAAGCTTTTGCGGAGAGTGTGTCAACCAGAGATGAATGAATAAAAGAGATGGTTATCTTTCGTACGTCTATCCCCCCCCAAACCCATTTGTTTACGTTGTTGTTTTTGTAATCCATGTGCCAAATCAAATCACACAAATTTTTCATTTTAAAACGATCATGTTTTTGATATCAAAAAGTTGCACCCCATACTGCATCGACACGGTGTCATCGCAATTCGCAACTCATACCCCGCACCTAGCGACATCTACATCCCAACTTTACAACTGGACACTTACCTTCTTACTACTCAGCCTTATCTTTCGAGTTGTAGTTTGTGGCATGTGTCAAAAATAAGTGTTACCATATCACAAATCAGTTTGTGTTCGAAGTTTGGTGGTGGCTTGTGAACCATTTTTGTGAAATAGAGTAGGCAGGTTATATTCACTTATGAATACGGACACACTTGTATGGATGAATATTTTTGCGAATATTTGTCGTTTATTTTCTCCCATTTTCTACAGTTAAAATAATAAGTTTTTGAGAAAAGAAATTGACTTTTAGCTTCAGAGAATTTGAGAAAATAAAAGCTAAAAGCCAATTTCTTTTCTCAAAAAATTTTTTTTTTTAGGTTTAGGTAGGTTTTTTTTTAGGTTACCGTCTTGGAATCGTATAACTCCATTCCAGGTACAGCAGACATAAAATATTTTCCACCCTTTTACCTTCTACTTAGCATAACATATACTTTTTACCTACCTTCTTCCTCCATATTATATCTTTCCAAATTCCTCAAACATAATTATTAAAAAACTTTAACCAAGCACTCAACATAAATCTCGATTGATATGGTAACACCATATTCTAAAGGTGAGTGATGAGATTTTTGGTTGTTAGTTGTAAAGTTGCGATGTAGATGGCACTGGGTGGCAAATTTGGCAGGGGATGAATCGTCTGGGTATGAGTTGCACCCGACCTTATCGACACACGTTACCCCTTCGAGAGTAGGTGTGGAAAATTGTATTCCTCATGGTCATGGGGGCTGCGAGCTGTGACACATCTTTCTGAGCGCCTGGTATAAGCCCGAATTTGGCTCTTTAATAAAGTGCAACATGGCCTCGGTCTGCCTGTGTGGGTGTGTCCTAGCTAGAAATCTATGAATAAAATGCAACTGCATTCAGCGGAATGCATTTCGATGGTCTTGTACAGAGCTTTCAGCGTGTTACAGTTGCTAAGAGCTTTCCAGCACAGCAGCTGACCTACATTTGGTCATGGTCGCCTGGTATTATGCTGACTCGACGAAGTGAAAATAGAGCTGTTAAAACATCGTCGTTTGTGTGGATACCTTCTGGTGTGGATGGGCGTGGTGGTTCGAATATGGAATATTGGAATTTCTATGTAGCGAACTTTGTTGTGCTTACACATTGAAAGCCGCAACATTCCAGAGGAACTTTCAAATGTTAGCGATTTAGTTTCGCAAATGCCAATGCAATTGGCTTGGAAAACTGAAGGTTTAGAATGGGATTTGACGAACTTTCGTCAACACTAAGGTCCATTTTATTCACTCGAAGTTGAACACAACTTGGGGATTTTTATATGGAAAACTGCCGAGTTGAACACAACTTGGGGATTTTTATATAGGAAACTTCCCAAGTTGTGTTCAACTTCGAGTGAATAAAATGGGCCTAAGTGGACTACGTCTGTTTGGTCAGAGGAAAATGATTTACCGAATATTGCAGCGTCCTTGTAAATACAAAGCGAGTTGTGAGGTGGGCGATGTTGTATTGTATTGTAAGAAATGGCCCTGTACACTGCGACCAGAAGAGATCTATTGTGTTGGCATTTATTATTTAACCCAGGGAGGTGTTGAGCTGTTGCATGTGGAACATTCTGCTCTTTGCCACAGCGGGGCATTCGCAGAGTATGTGTTCCGTTGTCTCCTCCTCTTCTCCGCAGAGTCGACAGGAGTCATCGTCGGATAGTCCAATTTTACTGAGATGGTGTCTTAGTGGCCATTGACCAGTAAGATAACCCGTTAGGATCCTTAGATCTTCTTTGCTTAGCTCAAGTAACTTTTTTGTTTTACTACGAGCTGGGCTTATGAATCTTTTTGCCTACCTCTGTCCTTTGGATTTTGTCCAGTGTTCGGCAAGGTGATCATCTTCCCATTTCCTGAATTTTGAGTGCACATAACTCAAAGGTAACCCGAAATAGGGCTCAGGACAAGTGAGCAGGCGTGATGCGCCTCTTCTCGCTAGACAGTCCGCTCGTTCGTTTCCTTTGAATCCCTCATGGCCTGGTATCCACGCAACAGTGACTGTATTGTCCTTGGCCAGATCCTCGAGGAGGTTGAAACATTCCCAAACTAGCTTATATCTCATCGAGTACGATCTCAGGGCTTTAAGAGCTGCCTGGCTGTCTGAGAGGATGAAGATGCGGGCACCTTTAGTGCGCCTTCGTAAGCATTCTCGGAAACATATCTCTATGTCTGGTGATTTTCACAGTATTTTTTCCAACCAGTCACTCGTTGCTTGGTCCTTGCACGTAGAAGCAAGCCAACCGGGTTTGAATGTGCAACCACGGAACTGGGGCTTGGTAGCATTATCCTGTTGTTTTACTATACTATCCAGGACACTATTTTGCACCAATTTTAGTTGGTCTGTAGACCATATGTTAGTAGGGTAGTCTATTGGTATTACCCCTATCTTATTACATCCAACTACGTCCCGGAAGGTGGGTGCCTGCTGAGGTGATGAAATTGCAGCCTCAGTAGCCTTCCGTTTTGAAGTGTTGCACGTTGGAGTTGAGCTGTCGGCTCTTCGTCTTTTGAGACGAATGTCCTTGCACTGCGCAGGTTCCAAGGCCAATGAACGTGCCTCCTCAATCTCATAACCTGCGTCCAACAGTTTTTTCAGGCGTTTACGTCCAGCTCCTTATAGCTTGACTTTGCCAGCATGGTTTGGCTTGACTGACCCAGATGGCTTGTCGAAAGCTGTTGATAATTTCGGGGATGCGAGTAGAGCAGCTTCCTCTTCCGCCGATATAACATCCATGGGAGTGGTGATGACCGAGTCCTCTCCAATCAGAGGTGTAATAATGTGCAGATTCTGCAGCAGGACCAAGCGCCCTAGCTGTAGAGACTCGGATGTAGAGGATGACCTCTGGGCTCTGGTTGCAGTTTGAAAGGTGTGCATTCCTTGTTGTTTCTATGTTGTTATTTGTTGTTTCCATTTGTTTTTAGAAATTGCGAGAAAGTGAATCGCTCGGCAGAGCTCCATACCTCGGGAGGGCTAATTTAAACCGGAGGTCGCCTGTTATCCGGAGGAGGCGATGTTACCCTAATTCGCTTTACAAATAAAAAATTCTAGTCTGAATTTTAGAGTGCAAATTAATTCAAAACGGAAAATGGTCAATGTAATGCCCATAGCGCGGTATCTTCTTTGTCTCGCTAAAGTCCGGATTAAGGCAACTTTGCCTATTGTACACAGAATACTCAAAACGGATTCCTCACGTATTGCTCGTTCAAGGGCGAGACATTTCGGAAAGATTGAAAGGACCAATTTCGCTTAGTTCCTTAAGTTTAATGTCTAAATTTATTGAGATCGCGTCGTTGACACAGAAAGCATCATGTTGAACGCCAGGAACCTCCAGCCCTTTATGACACTTACCTTTTGATTGCGCATCGTATACCCAACAAGGTCTCACTCTGGTTCGCCCTTGGACACACAAATTCATTAAGGCAATAAAACACTCGAACACACAGTTTTTTATTTAAAATTTTATTAAATGAGCTATCCAATTTATAGCTTTACAAAACCTAAATACATAAAAATGGATAGATGCCGTTTATTATTTCAAATTGTATATAAAAAAAATATATGTATATATATAGGTAAACAAAATGTTTTACAAAAGAAAGTAAACTTGTGGAATGTGCACAATGAGAACTATAGTTACATTGAACATGAACAACTGTACATTACATTACATTATTAACTATGTTACATATATATTCATCGTTTTATGCTTTTTTTTTGCTTCACTTTAAAATCATTTCTTACTCGATGTATGCCTTATTTAAAATGTTAAACAAAAAACATAAAAGATTTGGATTTTAACTAGATACACATAGATCTTAGTATGAACGTTCATTGAGTGAGATACATCTTAACAGTCTTTGAATAGTTTTACACTTAACATCTAGTTTTATACATTATACAAATATTTACAAGTAATTTTTATGTGAATACGGCAAGATATATTACATTGGAAATCAAATTTAAATCTTTTGCGGGGTGTTAAGAATTTATATGCACAATCCCCAAATTGAAGACAAGTTTGTTAAAGAATGTCAAAAAAAAAAAATATACCTTACTCTGTAATGGTGTCTAGTTTTGTATCGAACTGCATGACTATTGCATCTCAGTACCGGAAGATCCCATTTAATGACAACCCCAATTTTTAATTTATGAACTTTTTTCGTGGTCTTATCTAATTTTTCTTATTTTTGCTAAAATATGAAATATAGTCCAAGAACTCCATTAACAGTTAATTTTCTTATCTGCAGGTGCTCTTAGACCAAAAGTAAAGTTTTAAAATTAGTTCAGTGGTAGGTTGAGGAAGTTGATCAGTTATAATAGTTATTTACATTGTGCGAAGTAGACGTAAAAGCGAAAATTTAAATTATGGAGTGCGAAAAAATTCTTGGATTACGCTGAACTGGAAATTTGCTTTACGTTAAAGAACAGAAAATGTTATACAAAATAATTATAATGCAGGAACAAAACCTGTCAGGATAAACCTATTGCAAAATGAAACCTACGAACCTGCAAAAAAAAAATATTTTAAACAATCACTGAAACGAGGAAAAGTCTTATTTAGAAATAATTGCCCTCAATGATATGAAAAAGAAATGTTCTACTGTTGGAGGCGTTATGGGAGGAGAAAGCAACGCGATAATAATGAATAAATATTTTAAATTCCATTATTTGAAATTGAATAAATCAAACTATTTCAAAGACGCAACACTACATCCAATGACTCCTTATAAAATTGAAGCTTCTAACGTGAAATTAGGATTTGCTTGATATACAATTTATTTATTATATGATTTATTCGCATGGAAAGTGGAATTCATGAAAAGCACTATATTTCGAACAGTCAATACATTTTTGATGCTCATAGAAATTATTGATGTGGTTCTATAAGGAGTTTTAAGTACTGTTAGTATTATGCGAATACTGACATGATTCTGGGTCATCGCCACCCCATAAGCGCAACCGCTGATATGGGACACGGCAACCAACTCATCGTTTGGATTAAGTCGTCGTCCACTGGTACTGGACTTTGACACCCGACACCTGGCGCCGAATCTAATGGACCATCACCATGGCAATAAATACCGCAGCGACGATGGCAATGGGCATAGAGCGCATACATAATAGCTCCAGAGATAAGAAATAGATCGTCGCAAGATATTGTTTGTTCTGACGAACTTCCCAAAAAAAAGTATATAGAACGATCACGGAAACGAGGAAAAGTCTTATTAAGAAATAATTGCCCTAAATGATATGAAACAGAAATGTTCTAGTGTTGGAGGCGTAATAATGAATAAATATTTTAAATTCCATTATTTGAAATTGAATAAATCAAACTATTTCAAAGACGCAACACTACATCCAATGACTCCTTATAAAATTGAAGCTTCTAACGTGAAATTAGGATTTGCTTGATATACAATTTATTTATTATATGATTTATTCGTATGGAAAGTGGAATTCATGAAAAGCACTATATTTCGAGCAGTCAATACATTTTTGATGCTCATAGAAATTATTGATGTGGTTCTATAAGCTATCATAGGAGTTTTAAGTACTGTTAGTATTATGCGAATACTGACATGATTCTGGGTCATCGCCACCCCATAAGCGCAACCGCTGATATGGGACACGGCAACCAACTCATCGTTTGGATTAAGTCGTCGTTCACTGGTACTGGACTTTGACACCCGACACCTGGCGCCGAATCTAATGGACCATCACCATGGCAATAAATACCGCAGCGACGATGGCAATGGGCATAGAGCGCATACATAATAGCTCCAGAGATAAGAAATAGATCGTCGCAAGATATTGTTTGTTCTGACGAACTTGCCAAAAAAAAAAGTATATAGAACGATCACGGAAACGAGGAAAAGTCTTATTTAGAAATAATTGCCCTAAATGATATGAAACAGAAATGTTCTAGTGTTGGAGGCGTAATAATGAATAAATATTTTAAATTCCATTATTTGAAATTGAATAAATCAAACTATTTCAAAGACGCAACACTACATCCAATGACTCCTTATAAAATTGAAGCTTCTAACGTGAAATTAGGATTTGCTTGATATACAATTTATTTATTATATGATTTATTCGCATGGAAAGTGGAATTCATGAAAAGCACTATATTTCGAACAGTCAATACATTTTTGATGCTCATAGAAATTATTGATGTGGTTCTATAAGGAGTTTTAAGTACTGTTAGTATTATGCGAATACTGACATGATTCTGGGTCATCGCCACCCCATAAGCGCAACCGCTGATATGGGACACGGCAACCAACTCATCGTTTGGATTAAGTCGTCGTCCACTGGTACTGGACTTTGACACCCGACACCTGGCGCCGAATCTAATGGACCATCACCATGGCAATAAATACGGCAGCGACGATGGCAATGGGCATAGAGCGCATACATAATAGCTCCAGAGATAAGAAATAGATCGTCGCAAGATATTGTTTGTTCTGACGAACTTGCCAAAAAAAAAGTATATAGAACGATCACGGAAACGAGGAAAAGTCTTATTTAGAAATAATTGCCCTAAATGATATGAAACAGAAATGTTCTAGTGTTGGAGGCGTAATAATGAATAAATATTTTAAATTCCATTATTTGAAATTGAATAAATCAAACTATTTCAAAGACGCAACACTACATCCAATGACTCCTTATAAAATTGAAGCTTCTAACGTGAAATTAGGATTTGCTTGATATACAATTTATTTATTATATGATTTATTCGCATGGAAAGTGGAATTCATGAAAAGCACTATATTTCGAACAGTCAATACATTTTTGATGCTCATAGAAATTATTGATGTGGTTCTATAAGCTATCATAGGAGTTTTAAGTACTGTTAGTATTATGCGAATACTGACATGATTCTGGGTCATCGCCACCCCATAAGCGCAACCGCTGATATGGGACACGGCAACCAACTCATCGTTTGGATTAAGTCGTCGTCCACTGGTACTGGACTTTGACACCCGACACCTGGCGCCGAATCTAATGGACCATCACCATGGCAATAAATACCGCAGCGACGATGGCAATGGGCATAGAGCGCATACATAGTAGCTCCAGAGATAAGAAATGGATCGTCGCAAGATATTGTTTGTTCTGACTGGCGTGGGAATGATCAGGGTAAACCTATTGCAAAAAAAGTATATAGAACAATCACTGAAACGAGGAAAAGTCTTATTTAGAAATAATTGCTCTAAATGATATGAAACAGAAATGTTCTAGTGTTGGAGGCGTAATAACGAATAAATATTTTAAATTCCATTATTTGAAATTGAATAAATCAAACTATTTCAAAGACGCAACACTACATCCAATGACTCCTTATAAAATTGAAGCTTCTAACGTGAAATTAGGATTTGCTTGATATACAATTTATTTATTATATGATTTATTCGTATGGAAAGTGGAATTCATGAAAAGCACTATATTTCGAGCAGTCAATACATTTTTGATGCTCATAGAAATTATTGATGTGGTTCTATAACCTATCATAGGAGTTTTAAGTACTGTTAGTATTATGCGAATACTGACATGATTCTGGGTCATCGCCACCCCATAAGCGCAACCGCTGATATGGGACACGGCAACCAACTCATCGTTTGGATTAAGTCGTCGTTCACTGGTACTGGACTTTGACACCCGACACCTGGCGCCGAATCTAATGGACCATCACCATGGCAATAAATACCGCAGCGACGATGGCAATGGGCATAGAGCGCATACATAATAGCTCCAGAGATAAGAAATAGATCGTCGCAAGATATTGTTTGTTCTGACGAACTTGCCAAAAAAAAAAGTATATAGAACGATCACGGAAACGAGGAAAAGTCTTATTTAGAAATAATTGCCCTAAATGATATGAAACAGAAATGTTCTAGTGTTGGAGGCGTAATAATGAATAAATATTTTAAATTCCATTATTTGAAATTGAATAAATCAAACTATTTCAAAGACGCAACACTACATCCAATGACTCCTTATAAAATTGAAGCTTCTAACGTGAAATTAGGATTTGCTTGATATACAATTTATTTATTATATGATTTATTCGCATGGAAAGTGGAATTCATGAAAAGCACTATATTTCGAACAGTCAATACATTTTTGATGCTCATAGAAATTATTGATGTGGTTCTATAAGGAGTTTTAAGTACTGTTAGTATTATGCGAATACTGACATGATTCTGGGTCATCGCCACCCCATAAGCGCAACCGCTGATATGGGACACGGCAACCAACTCATCGTTTGGATTAAGTCGTCGTCCACTGGTACTGGACTTTGACACCCGACACCTGGCGCCGAATCTAATGGACCATCACCATGGCAATAATTACCGCAGCGACGATGGCAATGGGCATAGAGCGCATACATAATAGCTCCAGAGATAAGAAATAGATCGTCGCAAGATATTGTTTGTTCTGACGAACTTCCCAAAAAAAAGTATATAGAACGATCACGGAAACGAGGAAAAGTCTTATTAAGAAATAATTGCCCTAAATGATATGAAACAGAAATGTTCTAGTGTTGGAGGCGTAATAATGAATAAATATTTTAAATTCCATTATTTGAAATTGAATAAATCAAACTATTTCAAAGACGCAACACTACATCCAATGACTCCTTATAAAATTGAAGCTTCTAACGTGAAATTAGGATTTGCTTGATATACAATTTATTTATTATATGATTTATTCGCATGGAAAGTGGAATTCATGAAAAGCACTATATTTCGAACAGTCAATACATTTTTGATGCTCATAGAAATTATTGATGTGGTTCTATAAGGAGTTTTAAGTACTGTTAGTATTATGCGAATACTGACATGATTCTGGGTCATCGCCACCCCATAAGCGCAACCGCTGATATGGGACACGGCAACCAACTCATCGTTTGGATTAAGTCGTTGTCCACTGGCACTGGACTTTGACACCCGACACCTGGCGCCGAATCTAATGGACCATCACCATGGCAATAAATACCGCAGCGACGATGGCAATGGGCATAGAGCGCATACATAATAGCTCCAGAGATAAGAAATAGATCGTCGCAAGATATTGTTTGTTCTGACGAACTTCCCAAAAAAAAGTATATAGAACGATCACGGAAACGAGGAAAAGTCTTATTAAGAAATAATTGCCCTAAATGATATGAAACAGAAATGTTCTAGTGTTGGAGGCGTAATAATGAATAAATATTTTAAATTCCATTATTTGAAATTGAATAAATCAAACTATTTCAAAGACGCAACACTACATCCAATGACTCCTTATAAAATTGAAGCTTCTAACGTGAAATTAGGATTTGCTTGATATACAATTTATTTATTATATGATTTATTCGCATGGAAAGTGGAATTCATGAAAAGCACTATATTTCGAGCAGTCAATACATTTTTGATGCTCATAGAAATTATTGATGTGGTTCTATAAGCTATCATAGGAGTTTTAAGTACTGTTAGTATTATGCGAATACTGACATGATTCTGGGTCATCGCCACCCCATAAGCGCAACCGCTGATATGGGACACGGCAACCAACTCATCGTTTGGATTAAGTCGTCGTCCACTGGTACTGGACTTTGACACCCGACACCTGGCGCCGAATCTAATGGACCATCACCATGGCAATAAATACCGCAGCGACGATGGCAATGGGCATAGAGCGCATACATAGTAGCTCCAGAGATAAGAAATGGATCGTCGCAAGATATTGTTTGTTCTGACTGGCGTGGGAATGATCAGGGTAAACCTATTGCAAAAAAAGTATATAGAACAATCACTGAAACGAGGAAAAGTCTTATTTAGAAATAATTGCTCTAAATGATATGAAACAGAAATGTTCTAGTGTTGGAGGCGTAATAACGAATAAATATTTTAAATTCCATTATTTGAAATTGAATAAATCAAACTATTTCAAAGACGCAACACTACATCCAATGACTCCTTATAAAATTGAAGCTTCTAACGTGAAATTAGGATTTGCTTGATATACAATTTATTTATTATATGATTTATTCGCATGGAAAGTGGAATTCATGAAAAGCACTATATTTCGAACAGTCAATACATTTTTGATGCTCATAGAAATTATTGATGTGGTTCTATAAGGAGTTTTAAGTACTGTTAGTATTATGCGAATACTGACATGATTCTGGGTCATCGCCACCCCATAAGCGCAACCGCTGATATGGGACACGGCAACCAACTCATCGTTTGGATTAAGTCGTCGTCCACTGGTACTGGACTTTGACACCCGACACCTGGCGCCGAATCTAATGGACCATCACCATGGCAATAAATACCGCAGCGACGATGGCAATGGGCATAGAGCGCATACATAATAGCTCCAGAGATAAGAAATAGATCGTCGCAAGATATTGTTTGTTCTGACGATATTGTTTGTTCTGACGAACTTCCCAAAAAAAAGTATATAGAACGATCACGGAAACGAGGAAAAGTCTTATTAAGAAATAATTGCCCTAAATGATATGAAACAGAAATGTTCTAGTGTTGGAGGCGTAATAATGAATAAATATTTTAAATTCCATTATTTGAAATTGAATAAATCAAACTATTTCAAAGACGCAACACTACATCCAATGACTCCTTATAAAATTGAAGCTTCTAACGTGAAATTAGGATTTGCTTGATATACAATTTATTTATTATATGATTTATTCGCATGGAAAGTGGAATTCATGAAAAGCACTATATTTCGAACAGTCAATACATTTTTGATGCTCATAGAAATTATTGATGTGGTTCTATAAGGAGTTTTAAGTACTGTTAGTATTATGCGAATACTGACATGATTCTGGGTCATCGCCACCCCATAAGCGCAACCGCTGATATGGGACACGGCAACCAACTCATCGTTTGGATTAAGTCGTCGTCCACTGGTACTGGACTTTGACACCCGACACCTGGCGCCTAATCTAATGGACCATCACCATGGCAATAAATACCGCAGCGACGATGGCAATGGGCATAGAGCGCATACATAATAGCTCCAGAGATAAGAAATAGATCGTCGCAAGATATTGTTTGTTCTGACGATATTGTTTGTTCTGACGAACTTCCCAAAAAAAAGTATATAGAACGATCACGGAAACGAGGAAAAGTCTTATTAAGAAATAATTGCCCTAAATGATATGAAACAGAAATGTTCTAGTGTTGGAGGCGTAATAATGAATAAATATTTTAAATTCCATTATTTGAAATTGAATAAATCAAACTATTTCAAAGACGCAACACTACATCCAATGACTCCTTATAAAATTGAAGCTTCTAACGTGAAATTAGGATTTGCTTGATATACAATTTATTTATTATATGATTTTTTCGCCTGGAAAGTGGAATTTATGAAAAGCACTATATTTCGAGCAGTCAATACATTTTTGATGCTCATAGAAATTATTGATTAAGTTCTATAAGTTTTCAGAGGAGTCTTAAGTACTGTTAGTATTATAGGAATACTGACATGTTATTGTTTAAGTATGCCTTTCCTTGTAATGAATTATAAAAGAGGCACAACAATAAATGACTTTCATTGATCCACCAACAAAGCAAAGCAAATGACTCCTTATAAAATTGGAGCTTCTATCGTGAAATGAGGAAATCTATTATATGTTTAATTAGCCAGGAAAGTGCAATTCATGAGATGAGATGGCATCAGTGCAAAGTAATAGACAGTAATAGAGGTCAGAATCACGTGGTTTAACGTAGAGACGGTAAGCGCAGGCAGCAGCAATTTGTAAGGATAACATTAAGAATCAATAAAGTTTGTCTTGCAGTTAGATTAGTTCTGTTACAGAACTTCTGTAGTGTAGTAGAATTCTGAAAGTGATTAATATACCATGCGATTGTAAGAACATGTTCTAACAATATACAAAAATGAAATCAAGAAAAATAAAGGCCATCTTTAATTTATTAAAAAAAGAAAAGTAGTTTAATTGGTACACCGAATGAAAAAACCTTAGTTGAATCAATCACGTTTCATTGCTGATTGAATATTTACTGAAAATATTCAAACTGAATACGAAGGTGGTTAATTCAAGTAACGCTGCGTTCTTGAATCAACTAAGGCGGTGTTGTTGATAAATTTGTTTTTAAAGATTGTTCGGTACTATACCGAATGTTGCGTCACGAGAGTACCACCCCCGCTGGTACGGCGCCCCGACGAGACCAACCAGAGCACACACTCAGATCATGACATTGTCGTCATAAGATCTGCTGACACTGCGATTCGACTGCTGCCAGGCCACGATCATTGGCCCACACGACAATGTGTTAATCACCGCATTCCAACGACTCATATCGCCGCCAACAATAACAAATCGAATGGCAATGCACTGGGCATATGAGTATCGTTGATATGGGACACGACGAACGATTCATCGCTGGGTTCGAATCATCGTCTATCCATCCACTTGCCATGGTGCTCGGACACCCGATACCTCGCGCCGAAAGTAATGACCCAATTCCTATGGGGAATAAATACGGCATCGGCGATGGTAGTGGACAGACTCGAATCATCAAAGACGACAAGAGATATGGACGTCCGAAAAATACTGCTGCTGGTTGGGGGTGTCGGCGCGATCATATTTGCCATCCGATGGATATCCAAGGCATGGGCCTGGTATCAAGTACTGACGGCACTGCACATTTGGGATTTCTGATGACGAGGCAGGTTGGCTGGTCGTCTGGGTTTGGCTTCCTATGGGGACGTGAACCACTACTCGAGTTAGTCTATTTTAAACTCTCACCAGTGGCGGTACTTCTTCCTGATAATAAATAAGTTCAAATCAAAGTTTGTGTTTGTCATTTTTCCCCTTTTCTCACAGATAGTATCGGAAGTATAATTTCCCCGAACAAAGATCATGAAAATAGTTGATTTGAGCATGTTCCTGATTATTTCAAAAATTAAATTATGTTTGATGAACAACTTCGTGTTTGATTTAATGGTTAAGCAACAATAAACGTGATAACATGATAAAACAGCCTTTCATCGATCATAAAAATAGTCAACCATACACAGCAGTTGTTAAGGTATCACGATTGTGTTCGAATAAATTAGTATTGACAATTTATAACTTCAGCGAAACATGAATATTATTAAAGGATTACAAATATTGTACGGGCATGACGCATTAAATTAATTAACAACTCCCGTAGTTGATCAACCAACAATACTTAATGCTAAACATGATTGTAAAGGTTTGAAAATCAATTGCTGGAACACAATTTCCTCTCATTACGGTTCCTCAAACTTTGTGTTCAAGACATCACGTTCAAAAACATTAACGTGTTTAATTAACAATGAAATGAATTGTGTAATATTGACTTGGGTATTCAGAGTTGCATTGCAAAAGGTTCGATTAAAAGATAGGATAGGATATGTTATATAAGAATAGAGATTTTTATGAATACCTTTTAGCCCCTAGCTTTTTAATGCAACTATGCAAGCAAAGCCTAGTATGAGTAACCCATATCAAAGTAATGTAAACAAATAATGGGTGAAGTGCCGACGGTCATCCACCCGCGGAAATGATGAGAAAGCAATATGCAATCAATGCGTTTTGGGGTTCAAGGTACGAAGTGAATAATTTTGTTTAGGCAGCATTTGTAAAACTAGTATATAAACCCAATTGATGTAAAATAAAGTTCGCACTCTTTTGTTGGACGTCAGCCTAACTATATTGGTTTTATTTAGCAACTCGCTGGAATCAAATAGCAAGATCTGACGCTACAAACACTGACGCCTATAAGGAGCAGTTAGCTGCTCCAAGGTATTCGTTGATAAGGCAACTCGCCGGAGAGAGCAAGTCATTACAGGTACAGGTTGGCCCCCCATAGGTGTAAACATTGCATGGCGATCCTGCCAGAAGCAGTAGCAGTGCCAGAACCATATATTGACCCACAAACATCAAGGCTAACCATCGATGTCCCAGGAACAAACCAACCTGGCACTAGCCTCCTACTACATAAAGAAGGCCAACTCACTGTTACGGTCAACCTATCCGACCGCACCTATTCCCCTCTCGGTTGCGTAAAGCGATCCTACTTGTGGGCCACGACCCATCTCACTGGCCGAGTGAACAATAAACTCTCAGTGAAATAAACTAAATCGTGAAATCAAACACCATCAAATTAATCGAGTGCAAACCATACTCACAGTGAAAAAAGAGAGAGTCATCCAAACTATAAAAAAAAATATACAAGACTACCAGTGCAAATTCAAGTGAAAACAACGCGCCCGTCAGTCGTCATCAGAAACAGAACCAAAGACCGTTCTGCAACTTTAATCTGCAACTTCAATCCTCATCTTTAATCTGCATCCCAAGCATCGTCTTCAAAATCGTCGGACAACATCATCAGTAACTATTATTTAATTATTATATATATTGTTATAATCTTTTTTGTACTAAGAAAAATCTTTGTTTGTGTTGCGAAAAACTATTAAATTAGATATTTAGTTATAGATCTTATTTTTTTTTTATATATATATCACATGTTCTTAGGCTAGTCCCCATCCTTCCTATATGTCCTCTGACGATAGTTTAGTGTCCATACCTGATTCTGAAGATTCTAGCACAGTGCATAATTCTTCTTCTTCCGAACCCAATAGTAACGAACAAGAATCTCTTCTCGAAATGGCCCCAAAACTAGACCGATCTTTCGCTTTCAAGCTCATCCCTGAGTTTGATGGCAACCGTGCTAATCTACATAAATTCCTAAATGCCTGCGATCTACTAGCCCTAGAAACCTCCACTGCCGAGTTGCCCCTTTTGATGACCATTATAAAAACCAAACTAAGTGGCCCAGCATATAATCTCGTAAAGTATACCGAGTTCGAGAATTGGACAGATTTAAAAAATAAACTGTTACAACAATTCCTCGAAACAAAATCGTTGTCTCAGCTCCAATTAGAATTAACACAAATCAAAGAAAAAACCAACGAGACTGTCCGCAACTATGCCAATCGCCTAGAGCAAGTTCTAGCAAATTTAAATGACGCTTGTATAGCAAGCGAAGGCAACAATAATGCCGAAGTGATTCCAAGTCTCAACCGTAAGACCGCCCTTAAGTCGTTCGAAAGAGGTCTATCCCCCAAATTTAATCTAATCATAAAAGCCTCCAGATTCGATTCCCTCACAGATGCCATAGAGGCTGCTGTCCAAGAGGAGAAAAGCTCCTCCTGCTATTATATGCATAACCAAAGTTCCTCTAATTCGTCTTCTACAAAATGAAGACCATTTGTAATTATTGCTCTAAACCTGGTCGTACTATTGAACAGTGTTACACCAGGCAGAACAAGGAAAAACTCCCCACTATAAAAAGTGAAGTGAGGACTGTCTCCATAACTTGTAGTTACTGCAAAAACCCTGGACATCATATCCAAGAGTGTAGGAAAAGAGAATACAATAATAGACGTCGAGAAAATCCACAATCTCAAACTGTTCGGTACCGAGATGAATTGCCAACACTCCAGGTCGCCCGCCACAGACAGCTGCGCCACCCCAAGGTTGGTAACCCCTAGCCACCATCGCCACTGCTGATAAGGCACATTCCTTGCCTTCAGTCACCAGCCAACGAATAACAAATGTCTCAGATAGAGATATGAGACATTGTGTTGATTGACTCGTCGTGTTTGGGTTACGGAAACCTGACACCTCGCGCCGTTGTCGATGGCCGTATACATTCGTGGATAAATACGGCATCGACGACACACAGCGAGCACTCATAATGGACATCCGACGTCTCCTTATCGTTATTGCTGGTGCTGGCACATTCTTCGTGCTCGTTCGCTGGGTAGCCAAGGCGTGGACTTGGTACCAGCTACTGGACTCCCTCCACTTGTGGGATTTTTGCTGACGTGGCGTGGCGGGTGTCATCTGCTGGAGGTGACGAGCTGCTTCGAGTGGCGAAGCAATTTAATGTCTGTAAAACCATCGAACTATATGGGTGCATTGGGCCCCATCCTCAATAAAGAAAAGAAACAGTAACTTGGTTGTTTTTTAATTCTGAACTCTAGACCCGCGATCGGAAGTTTTAAATCCCCGACACAAACTCAAATACCTAATCCCCCTCAAACTCATAACCAACATTCGGAAAACCGTACGGAGGCCGGAACCAGTGGCAGGGTCCGGACCAGCAACTAAAACCATCTCGCCACATCTTCCACATCAATCTCAATACCAAAGTCTGTCGAGTAGACTCTATTGAGATTTCTTCTTAGACTCTACTAAATTCTCGTTCTTCTAAATTCCTCATTGAAGTGAAATTTCCTTAATAAAAATCGATAAACTACAGCCAGATATAACGATCGACTCCACAATAGTCCACTCATTATCCGGTATTACGGAATCCGTGATAATAACTAAGGGAGTCGTCTACTCAAACATAAATCTACCCTCAAACGTCACTATTTCTTATGTAGTGTGTTTATTTGCCTACATGGACATTCCGGGTGTCGTGTCGGGTGACGAGTACGGCTCGTTACCTGATGCGATACTTGGAGTGTGGAATGTGCATTTCAGCATACTACGCTTCCCACGTTTGTGCTGACTCTACACTGTATGTACACTCTAGACGGCGGTCGCAAAAACGCAACGATTAATTCGAGCATTCAATAAAGATACTCCAACCAATGAGCACGACTTTTTATTCTCCGCGGTTTAAACTACACTTAACCTTTCCATGTAGTTGACAAGAACTTCCCCATTATTACTGATGGAATAATCGGTAATAACATTTTAGATGATCATTTAGCCCAAATCAACTATGGGACTAAAATTCGAACTCTTTTCTCAAAAAATTATATCATCGAATACGATCTAATTCCAACTCATTTAGCTACAATTCCTGCTAGAACTGAAATCTTACTCCCCAATCACAAGGAAACAGAAGTTGATAGCATATGTTTAGCTCAACAATTCCCCAATGGTATTTATATTGGCAACAGTATTACCCCTGCCAATAGTTCTATTTCTTACATCTCTGTCATTAACTCCTCCGAATCCGATATCGAGTTTAATACAGAAAACGTACTTTTTGATGAAGTCTCGAATTACAATGTCTTCCAAATTCAACAGCATCCTACTTCTTACGATAGAATTCAAACTATCAAAGGGTTAGTCGTGATCGTGACTGATCACATCGTCGTTCCAAACACCAAGTGGCGTATCTGCAAAAATTGCCATTTTGAGATATTTGGCGTATATGATCTACCGACCGTTATTTATCATCACACGAAGTGGCGTATCTGTATCTCAAACCGTTTTAATTTTATTAATACTTTCAGTTCTGACGTAACTGATTTTATACGTTTTACGCAAAATACGAACAGACGTATCTATACATGCGCCAGTTCGTGTTTGAATTTTTTTTACTCCAGTCATTTTAATACATCTGTGATTATAATCACGAAGTGGCGTAACTGAATGTAAAGTACCTATGTCATGCATGCTTACCTATTAACTTTTATTAATTAATTATTTATTATTTATTTTATTTTATTAGTCAATTAATTGCACGTCTTTTACTCTTTTTAAATGTTTCAGATTGGAATTTTCAAGGGATTAATAATTAATATAGAAATACAATTTTTTAAAGACATTTTTTTAAAAGATAATTTTTGAGACCATGTCTCGTAAAGGACGATTATTGTCAACTCAAGAGATAGAAAGAACAATTATGGATGAAAGTGATGGAAGTGATTTTAGCTACGACAGTGATGAAGACCCTGAATTCAAAGGGATTTGTGAAAAAAACAAATGTAAAAGCAAAGGCGAAACAACTTGTGCTATTTGTGGATTATTGCTATGTACAAAACATATCAAGAATTGTAAGCACGAGGAAGTCAGATTTGAAAGTGATTCTGAAGAAAAAATGACCAATAAAAAAAAAAAAAAAGGAATAATACACGTCAGGAGAACGTTGAAGGAGATGAGCAGATCATTAATGAAGCCATGCAAGAAGAAGCCAGCCGTCCCGAGAACGTTGAAGGGGATGAACAGCAGGTATTGTATGAAGGAATGCAAGAAGTCCGTCCAGAAAGCTTTACAATGGAAGGATCAATGAGAGAAGCGTCAATTTCATCTAAAAAAAAAAAGGAAAATCAACAAAAGGCACGGAAAAGATTGAGAAATACGGGATTACCCTACACCCAAGAAAAATCGATGAACATAGTTGCTCCCCGAACAATGAAACAGCGATGCAAAGGAGATACTTGTGAAAAGCTAGGAAAATCATGCAAAAATATATCAGAAGAAAAGAGAAAATAAGTTTTCACAGCGTACTGGGAACTTGGTGATCTAAAAATGCAGCGTGAATTCATTGCTAGACATTTGAAAAAAGACGATAAAAAAAGACAAACTACTGCTGAGACTAATTCTCGCAGACAAAAAACATATTCATATAGTTTAACTGTTGGTGGGAAAACTGAGCTGGTGTGTAAACAATTGTTCCTTAACACGCTTGGAATCAGTGAGAGGACCACTAGAACAGCTTTAGAAAAGTTTCAAACAACTGGAGTTCTTGAACCAGAGAGGAGAGGTGGCAGACAAGTATCAGTTGCTGCACGCGATTCTTTAATGAACGAGTTGATGAAGTCTCATATTTCTCGATTTCCACGTATAGAATCTCATTATTGTCGGTCGACAACAACTAGAGAATATTTACATCCAGATTTAAATATTAAAAAAATGTTTCAGATGTACAAGGAAGAAAATCCGAACAACTTTGGAAGCATCGAAAGCTATAGAAAAATATTTGACAACCTAAATTTAAGCTTCCATAGTCCTAAAAAGGACCAATGTACATTGTGCATGAACTTTAAAACAGGGGATGAAAGCACAAAAGAAAGATTGCTAGAAAAATATAAAAAACATGTTGCCGAGAAACAAAAAGTTCGAGAGATAAAAGAAAATTTAAAACAAGAAGCGAAAATTGACAAAACCAAAGCCTGTTTAGTTTTCGATCTGCAGCAAGTAATTTACCTGCCAAAGACAAATGAAAGTGCAGTTTTTTATAAAAGACGGTTGTCAGTGTTTAACTACACTGTATACGACTTGGCAACTGGAGAGTGCTATTGTTTTACGTGGAACGAAACTATAAGTAAACGGGGCGCCAGTGAAATAGCGTCATGCTTATACATGGTAATGAAAAATTATGATGGTCAAGGCTTCAAGCAGGTAAACCTATTTTGCGATGGATGCCCAGGGCAAAATAAAAACACCATTGTTGCCTCTATGTTCATGTTCGTGGTGAATAACACAACAAATATTGAAGGGGTAACTCTGCATTTTTTTGAGCCCAATCATGGACAAAGCGAGGGGGATTCGGCTCACAGCGCAATCGGGCAAGCCATCTCCCAAGCTGGAGATTTGTTTGTGCCCTCGCAGCTAAACCCAATTATAGCATTAGCAAGAAGGAAGAAACCATACAAAGTTCACCAGATGGAAATAGACGACTTTTTTGATTTCAAGGACCTTTCTAAAGAACTCCGGATCCTGACAATAAGGAAGGACAACGAAACTGAGGAATCAATTTCGTGGCCAGGAATGGTCCAATGGGAATTCAATAAGAACAATCCTGAGGTTATGTTTTTTAAAACAAGTCATTTTGCCTCCAATTTTAGATCTCTATCGTTAAAGAGGAATAGGAGAAGTAGTCACCAGGTTCTAAGAAATCCTTTAAAAGTGTTAAACTGTCAACAACAAAAGATTTCTACGGATAAATATAAAGATCTGTTGTCACTCTGTGAAGGATCGCTTCCAGTAATCCGCACGGCAGAATTTGTGAATTATTACAAATCCCTTCCGCACTGAATTAAATTTTCGTTATTAACCATACCTGTTTTTTTAAGAGAATTTATTTATTTATTTTTTTTTATTAAATTTGAATTGAATTTGTTTCGTAAAAATATTTTTTTTTGTTAAGAGGAAGTTTCAGCATTAAATGTGTTATATAAAAATTAAAAAAAAAGTGTTTATCTTTCTTACAAAGGAAATAATTATCTTACACGAAGAGGCGTATCTGCACTTTTAACGTGATATTTCAAAAACACGAGGTGACGTATCTACATATTTTTCTCTTTTAATAGAATTTACTCAAAAATGGTAAATGTTTATGAAGGAACAATTTGAACCCATTGAAATAAACACTTCCTGGAAATAATGGTTAGCTTTGTTAAAGGATTTCAGTTAAAGGAAGAAAAAAAAAATAAGAAAAAAAATTTCGGTCATTTTTGTTTTGGCTCTCCTGTAAAGTTAAGATTTTTA
This sequence comes from Cheilosia vernalis, assembly GCA_949126925.1. Classification (NCBI taxonomy): domain Eukaryota; kingdom Metazoa; phylum Arthropoda; class Insecta; order Diptera; family Syrphidae; genus Cheilosia; species Cheilosia vernalis. The sequence goes on from OX421363.1 coordinate 16,227,225, forward strand.
ACATACGCCACTTCGTGTTGGGAACGATGACATGACTAACGACGAAAAAGACTCTATCTTAAATCTGTGTATGTTGTATGGCGATTTATTCTACCTAAATGGAGATAAATTGACTCATACTTCATCCGTCCAGCATTCTATCCTCACCTCTGATTCCACCCCAACTTATATCAAATCCTACAGGTTACCTGAAGCTCAGCGCCAAGAGGTAAATAAACAAATTCATGAGATGATGGACGATAATATTATCGAACCATCGAATAGTCCATGGAATTTTCCTCTTATCGTTGTCCATTAGAAACCTGATAGGAACGGTAATAAGAAATGGAGAATCGTTTTCGATTTCCGTAAGCTCAACGACAAAACTGTCGGCGACGCTTACCCTCTTCCCAATATAACTGATATCCTAGGGAGTTCTAAATTCTTTTCCACCTTAGATCTCGCTGGTGGATTCCACCAAATCGAGGTTAAACCTGAAGATAGAGAGAAGACAGCCTTCTCCTCGCCGTTTGGTCATTACGAATTCATTAGAATGCCTTATGGATTAAAAGGTGCCCCCGCTACCTTCCAAAGGTTAATGAATAATGTTTTGACTGGTCTTCAAGGTATCAAAACCTTCGTGTACATGGATGACATCGTGGTCTATTGTAGTGTAACCGCACACCACACAAAACTAATAACCTAATGGATATTAAATTTGTCTTTTCTGGCGCCTTTATTCACCCACACTTTTTGCATTTTTTCATCCCTCGGAAAAGCTTGCTGCTCACCCATAGCGCCGCTGTTAGCAACATTGTCCACATCCTCGTCGTCTGGTGATATACCTAATAGCTGCATCTCTGGTTCGTCCGCTTCCTGTTCCGGCTGCCATTCGTCCTCGAATCCAACGAGTGATGGCAATTCGTCCAGTGATTCCAATCGGGAAGCTTCAACGGTGGAATTTCTTCTTCTTCTTCCATCTCGTTGTTCTCATTAAAATAGCACACATTTTGAGGATTTAAAATGCCCTCGGGAATGTTTTGCACATTTTTGCTTCCCAGGTGCATGTCGGAGTAATTTTTATTTTATTTTTTCTAGTTTTTTAGTAGTTTTATTTGTCACAAGAAAAAAATGTTGTTGAGAATTGTGGGTGTAACTGCTGTATTTGCACGTTTGTCTGGTGCTGTTCGTTGCTTTGTCTGCATCGTCACGAAGTAGACTGATCACACGAAAAATAAACACTTACGCTACAACTTACAAGTTACAGAATAGCAAAGTGGAAATTTTGCCAAGTATTATATATAAGAAACTCAATTTAAAGAGGAAAATAGCAGCCCAGCCAAGGTATATAGAATACAATTTCAGCTGTAACTGCAATTTCTCCAGTTGTGCAAAAGGTCTGAATTAAATTCGAATCCGTATGGGCTTTTTCATTCGGATTTGGAAGGCTTTTTCTGGAACAATCAAAGTTCGTAATCTATCTAATATAAAACATTTCTTTAGCTATATCTTACAAAATTTGCCGCACGACCTGTTTTGCTTCCCTCTTATTGCTTCTATCCTGGCGGTTATTTCGGGAGTCCTTTGAAGGAAATGGCAAATTTTCGGTGGGAATTGCATCTAGTTCTAGTTTTTTACTATTTTTTGGTGAATACTTCAGTAATTCATGCATTAAACTACGATTGTATTGATGGGATGTGAAATGCTTGGAGCAAAGGAATGCATTTTTTGCATTAAATATGTCATTTCTGGCTCCTTTATTCACCCACACTTTTTGCATTTTTTTCATCCCTCGGAAACCGAAAGAATTTAACTATTTCACACCCGTCTGTAATTTGATTACGTTTAAGCCTTTTGTCATTACTGCTATTGCAGCCATACATAGCACAAATCACCATTTTAAAATTTGTTTAGTATATATTTTTCACGAAATTAACCGGACAACAAAAATATTCGCACCTATTAGTACCAAAGTGTCAAACGCAAAACGCGCAAAACGATACAGATGACGTCACAATGAGAGAAGGAGAAAGAAAAATAATATGCGCAATAGTCCTTGGAATTTTCCTCTTATCGTTGTCCCTTAGAAACCTGATAGGAACGGTAATAAGAAATAAAGAATCGTTGTCGATTTATGGAAAAACCTTAGAAGAACACAATTCCAAATTAGTTGAAATCTTTGATCGTTTGAGAATACACAATCTGAAACTGCAACCCGAGAAATGTCAGTTCCTGAGATCAGAATTTACTTACTTGAGACATATAATAAACGAAACCGGTATCAAACCAGATCCTCAGAAAATCCAGTGTGTTAAAGATTTCGCTCAACACAAAAACGCTAAGGACATAAAAAGTTTTCTGGGTCTTGCCGGATACTATCGCCGTTTCATCAAAGAATTCGCCAAAATTTCTAAACCTCTTACCAATCTTCTTCGCAAGGACGTCTAAAATGACTCTTCGATCATCTACTAATACGTCTACTACATCGTCTTCAAATTCGTCTCCTATATCGTCTACTAAATCATTTACTAAATCTTCTACCATTTCGTTGCATAACGTAACTACCCCTTTTCAAGATCCGTGTACTTCTTCGCAACTCATTAACTCGTTAATTAATTCTTCTCCTACTCGTGAACCTACTCGTGAAGAAATACAAGTTATACTAAAGGAATTCCACTTGAATCCTATTGGAGGACATTGTGGACTAAACCGAACTTTCAAGCGCATAAAATTATATCGTAAATGGAAAAATAAGTTCCACGATATAAAAGCATACATCAAAAAATTCGAACTTTGTAAAAAAAAAAAATTACCCAATAATACCATGGAACCTATGGTAATAACTTCTACCGCAAAATATCCTTTTGAAAAGATATCGATTGACATTGTTGGCCCATATCCTACCACTTCTAACCAAAACAAATACCTTCTTACTTTCATCGATGATTTAACTAAATACACCGATGCTATTCCATTACCAAATCAGGAAGCCAATACTATCTCTGAAGCATTCGTCTAAGAAATAATCTTTCGATTCGGTACCCCTAAATATGTTTTATCCGACCAAGGTCAAAACTTCCTTCGTGACATGTTTAAAAACGTTTGCAAACTTTTAAAGATCACTAAACACCAAACACAGCTCTCGGAGTAGAAGGAAGCACCTTGGCAGGTACTTCTTTAATCACTTAGAGGAGGTTGGTTCCTCAAGCAATATTGGGACCATTATTAAATTCTGCAGGGAAATTAATTGTTTGGGCGATTTGGTTTAGGTCTTTAACCGTAACGGTTCCCTGGGGATGGCGATGGGCCCACTATGGTGCCTGGTCTTTTTGTGATGAACTCACAACCCCACTCAACCTAACCTAACCTAACCTAAACACCAAACAACAGCTTACCGACATCAATCAAATGGGTCCTGTGAACGAAGTCACCGAAACTTCGTGGAGTATCTCCGTTGTTTCATAAACAAGTCTCAAGATGATTGGGACTCTTGGATTAAATACGCCGTTTTTGTACATAATACTACCCCTAACACTTCTACTGCTTCTTTTACACCCTTTGAGTTTGTTTTTGGAAGACAAGTCGAACTTCCTACTAGCTTAACTAAAAATCCTGAAATATGTTATGTAGCAGCCATCCTAACTCAATATATATATATATGTTTGAAATAATTATTTTGTAAAAAATTAATTGAAATACTTTAAAAAGCACATTTTTTGCCTTAAGCACATTTAATTTTCAACAAAGCACATTTCTGATAAATTTAAAAAGTGCTATGCACACACGCAGCTGTAAGCCTTTGCATACTCAGAATTAAATAAAGAAAATAATTTTACCGTACGAATCTGAGTATAAAAGGGCAGCGTGAAATAAATTCAGTGACAGTCGTTCTTTGGTCAGCAGACGGATTGAACAATCTCTTTTGGTCATCTGGCTCTGGCTCTTGAATAATTTTGTATATCAAGAAATTCATCTTGTAAAAATTTTGTATTCCAACAACAATTTTCTACTACTTTAAATAAACATAAAAAATATCTCGTTACAATATTTTTTTCCTTGTTACAGTTATAACTATGACTTGTACGCGAACGAACTAAAATCTCGATTGCAACATGCTCACCATATTGCCAGAGAACACCTATGTAGTATCCATACCAGATTCCACACAAAACATTCCATAGTAACACACCAGCTCATAGTAAACAAATTCATTCATAATTCATTCACAAACCAAACTACAATTTGCACATAAGATACACACCACACAGCAGAATGCATTTAATACCCCATTCGATACCCAACTCACAATAAAGCCAATAGCTGCTATAAAGTCAAGGCCAACTAACTTTTGCTTGAGTAATGGTAGCACAGCATTATGTCAGCACATTGTATTAAATGGTCAAATGACGAAAATTGTTAACTGAATGTATGTGTAAGTTCGATTGTAAGTAGCATGTAAGATTTTGTATAAATAGGCTAAGCATTTGGAAATAAAGACAGAGTAATGATACGATTTTGAAACTGGGCTCCCAGCCAGGCTGCACTTGAGGCGGCCTGCCACTCTAACCTAACCTAACCTAATGATACGATGATCGATGACTTGGCTTCTTAGCCTTTTATTAATTAGTTTTACAGTTCGGCTTCTTAGCCATCATTTGCATTGGCTTAAGATAGCCGTTAAAACTAATCCCCATAGCTTGTTTAGAGAGGTACGTATTTTCAATCTGTTACATTACATGGCGATCCTGCCACTTGCCTAGAGTCTTATAATGACAAATAATTATAACAAAGAGGAACTAGACGAGCTCTTCGAGCAGTTGGACAACTCTTATTATCCGACAGGCAGTAACGCAGAAGTCCCAGCCTACGTGCCGACACCCAACACAACAGGCCCAAGGCCTTTAACCATCGAAAACTACACAAGACGTCAAGGAGGAAAACAAACAGTAGCCGGGGAACCACCCAAGAACATAAAAAAACCAAGAAGAGGACGAAAGGTGCGCCATAGACAAGAAATCGGAAACCTCCACAGATTGGCAAATTTAGCCACAACTCAGGCAGAACAATTTTTTTTTCTTAACAAAATAAAAGTATTGAATCACCGAGGAAATTTAAGAAAATCATGTAAAGAACAAAATGAATAAATAAAAATAATAAATAAAATACAAACAAAAAAAAACAATGGGTGGACAGAATTCGAAAGAAAACATTGTTTTTAACTCAGGTAGCAATAATAATGACAAGGTGATAGACCTAATAATAGTAATAATCAGAGTTATAATAAGTAAAATAACAAGAAATATATGCAAAAAAAAAAATTAAATAAAGTCGTAGTTAAGGAAGTAAATAAGGAAATAGCACGAATTAATGTTTAAGCTATATATAAGGTATAATTGATGTTAAACATAAGAATTATCATTTAAGTAAAATATAAGATTATGTTAAACATATTAAGATCCATGAATGACATCATTGATAATTTCAAGAAAACGCCAAGAAGGGTGTACACTAGGAAATATTTAAATGATAAGGAACTAGAATTAGAAAAATTGATTGTAAATTTTAGTAAAAGTTGGGCTTCAGACCAACGCGAAGAATATGTTCAAATCAAAGCAATAGTAGAGAATAAAATAACAGAGTTAAGAGATATTTTAAAATACAAAAATTGTCTATTAGAAAGCATAACCGAGGAGCCAAATTCGAGTAATAAAAACCATATACAATTAGATACAATGGCGACATTTGACATCGTAACAAGATTAAAAGTCATTCCCGAATTTAACGGTGAATTTGAAAAGTTAAACAATTTTGTGAATATAGCAAACTTTATAGCGGGAACACTTAATAACGATACAGAAAAGGACAAACTATTTAAATTCATATTAGAAACTAGGTTAACAGATAAAGTAAGAAATAAACAAAGCACAGTTACACGACCAACAAACTTAGAAGAACTGATAAACACTTTTAAAAATATATTTAGAAGCAATAAAAATGCACTTCAATTACAGTCCGAGTTAGGGAAAATTGTTCAAGGACCTAGAAATATTAACAGCTACACAACGAAAATTGAAGGATTAGTAGCGGAAATTAACTAATTACAAATAGGCAAACAAGGAGAAAACAGTAGAGAAATTTTAACTAAGCTCAATGATCAACTTGGTTTAAATGCCTTTAAGACCGGTTTGAACAGCCAAATAAAAACAACAATTTTTGCGGCAAGACCAGGAACATTGTCTGAAGCAGTACAGCTCGCTTCTGAAATAGAATCAACATACGACACGGCACATATAAGCCACTTTATCCATCCTAACAATAGAAATTCTAATTACAAAGATAGAAATGTGAGGTACAATAGCAGCAATCCAAATAGGAACTATAGTAATAATAATAATAACTTCAGAAACAATAACAATAACTTTAGAAACAACAGTAATAATAGAAACTTTAGAAACAACAGAAATAATAGGAACTTTAGGAACAACAGAGGTAATAATAACGCCAGAAACAAGGACAGAAATATTAATCATGTAGGTATTTCGGAAAACGGGCAGCAAGTCTCCGAAGTCCTGAGAGACTCAGAATACCAAATGGAAAACATCCAGTAAGGTCAATATTTCATCTAAATCAACATTTAACAAATACCGAAGTGACATAGCCCCAAGGTTGCCTACCCCCGGCAGCGGCGTCGCCCGTGGGTTGGAAATCCCTGCGATTGAACACTATGGCTCTGAGGCCATCATAACATGGTAACATAGTGGCCACCATCCCCAACAGCCAATGGACTGCTGTTGTTGTTGTTCTTGAACTCCGAGTTGAAGTCATTATCACCTCAACCGCGGGCGAGGCGCATTCCAATCGCAACAAGATATCACAATGTATTCCCATGGAATACCTCGTTCTATACCCCCACGACTCTGTGTCATCGTCATCCACTTAAAGGGCAATAAACATATCATTTCACTGACATGGGACACGGCGACCAGCTCATCGTTTGGATTAAGTCGTCGTCCACTTGTCGCGGTCATGTTTCATGATATTGAAACATGCTTTAATACCCACAAGAATATCTCAGTGATTATTTTCTATGAGTTTTCTTTTTAAATCCATTAACATTTCAGCGAGAACCTTTGTGAACAAACAAACCCAATCTTATTTAAACATCTTAGTAATGCTTGTGAACTCAGTTTGCTTTCGACATTCCAATAATTCCGTTCCGTTCCGTTCATCATGCAAAGTTTTTGGAACACAAGCATCTTCATGAGTTCAATAACTTTTTCATATTTAGGATTTTCCGTTCATCAAACTTTATATTAGTCCCCTCTAAAATACACAGTTCCGTCTGGTGAAAATTTTGTACAGGTATCTGCTAGTTTGTCAAAAAAAAAAATAAATGGAACTATTAAGATCTAAGAACAACAATAATGCTAGTGGCAATGAATTTATTCCCAAAAATTCTGGGAGTATTCCCTGTTCGATTCTTGTCTCAATACCTTTGTTAAGTATAGTTGCCTTTTCTTTGTTATCTTTTTTAATCACATACAAACTGTATTACTTTGTTAAGTATAGTTGCTTTTTTTTGTTATCTTTTTTAATTTTTTTTAATCACATACAAACTGTATTTTCACTCTATCATATATCACGTAGTCAGCAGCATTCCTCACCCAACGCGATAGCGTCATATTCGCTGCAACCTAATTTTGCTCGTCTTTATTTTGCATTTAAAAGGCTTCTCCTTTGAAAATGCAAGCTACAAATTCTTAGAATGCCACCCATTAAAGCCGCACTCATAGTAGTAGGAGCGTTCGGTGCTCTCTACACCATCAATTTTGTTTACAAAGCTATAACTTTGTACAACGTAGTCAGCAATGTCTGGGAATTCTTCACATGAACTATCGCGAGGAGGAATGCTGTTGGCTGCTTGAAGTCAGTCTATCTTCGTTCTTCAAGACAGTCGGTCAACCATCAGAAATTGTAAAGTTATGTTAAAAATAAATTTTTGTTTATAAATAATTCTTTATTGTTTTTATTTACAATTGATTCTTGAATTAAACTACAATTCGAGACAACCTTATAAAAGGATTTCCCGACCCTTTATCAGAGTATTTAGCCATCATGAAGATTAAATTCAATTGAGAATTGTTTTTGTTAGCAATATATTAAGTGTTAACATTAATCGAATTCCTAACATGGAATACTTGTTTGTCAATCCAACCAGTTTAAACAACTCCAGGGGACATTGTAAAATCCACTGTTACCAGATTTATAAAACAAGTTGATATACAAGAATATGTATGGGCAAGAATTCCTCTCTTTCCCGGACACCAGACAAGAAGATTTAGTTGAGGCTTATCTAACATGAATCCTTTAAATCCTTTTGTTGCAAACGCTATCTTAGATTCCACTTTGATAGGTAGGGCAAAGCAAGTTATGGATCAGTTGAATGAAACAGGTACATTCTTCAATGGATAGAGTGAAAAAATTAGAAAAAAAACTATCTCTCAAGTTGTATCCATGGATTGATGAAGAAGGGCAATATGAATATACAAATTAATAACTGCAGCAGAATCTCAAAGATTGGGAGAGATTTTTTTGAAAGAGTTCTATATTGACAGGAGTCACAGTTCCATACCCTTTAGAATTTTTGAAATTAGAAATAGGGTAGCGGCCACTTAATTAATTGCCGCAATTAAGAATATCGAAATCTACTTCGATACTTGATACCCAGAACTCTTCACATTCATTTGCAATTGCTTCATACATCAGAGTGATATGAACGACATACAGACTCTCATGGAGTGAACTCTGATGGCACACTCGGTGCATGAAGGCAAACGAATATACAAACGTATGTATATGCAATGCTGGAACGAGGGTACGATCATCAGGCTTCATTTGCGAACACTAAATATTTCAACTAAGCATTGGACGCAAGTGAACCCGAAACACTTGAAGTGTTTGGTCGTGTAGTAACTACACTACATATACCCTACCCTACCATACATAATGACCAGCCAATAGCCCACCGAATTACGCTCTCAGCATTACGATCAGTTCCATATCATTATGTTCCCACAATCCCAGCCAATATGATTTACGTACGATCCGCTTGCATTCGTTTGGTCCCACCCATAAAATACCAAAGTGATGACCTCATAAATGTCTCTTTTTCGGTATGCATCTAAGAGTTCGACGCTCATTGCATAGCAGTGACACACTCGTATGCGCTTAAGGGAAACCAAACGTAAACACAAGCGGCGAACCAAAACATAAACAACACTGAGTCAATTGTATGGGAACTATGCTGATGATGCATTTTGATGAATTGACCAACACACTGGGTTCAGTGCATGGAAATTGGTACTATGCTGATAACGCACTTATGCCTATATCCATATGATTGCCCAATATGTTGGACTCAATTAACAAAGTAGCTGATAAATGATAATGCATTTGGGACTATAGGAATTGCGCAAGGCATATGTATGGTGGAAAGGGGATTTTCTTCTTTAAAAATTACATATAAATAGGGAAGGATTGGTAGGAAGAGTCAGAATTGTTTAACACTCGAAAGGTCGCAGCCACGCATAAGACAGCGGGCCCTAGAGTAAATAAATATCAAACTAAAAACTGAAGATACTTTTTTATTAAACGGTTCTCCCGATTCTACTCTTCTCCCTGCTTGAAAGGGAAAGCACGGTAAATTTCGGTTATTACACCCTGTTCGATTCTTGTCTCAATATCTTATAAAAGGATTTCCCGACCCTTTATCAGAGTATTTAGCCCTCATGAAGATTAAATTCAATTGAGAATTGTTTTTGTTAGCAATATATTAAGTGTTAACATTAATCGAATTCCTAACATGGAATACTTGTTTGTCAATCCAATATCGGTCCCTTTCTCTCTCATACTGTTGACCCTTCCCTTATTGAAAATAAGTTACAATTGCTTAATGACGAATTCTTACCCGGCCCAGACGGTCTTCCAGCCATATTCCTTAAGAAGTGTTCTTCCAATCTCTCGCTCCCACTTTCTGCTCTCTTTCATCTTTCTCTCTCAAATGGAGAATTTCCCCAGATTTGGAAAACCTCGTTCATTACACCGATACACAAAAAAGGCTCAAAAAGTGAAATTACTAATTACCGCCCAATAGCTAAACTCTCGCATATACCTAAACTTTTTGAAAGTATTGTATATGAAGTCTTAAGCTTTCGGACCAAGTCCCTTATTTCACCCTACCAACACGGTTTCCTGAAAGGTAGATCGACTACTACAAATCTCGTCGAATTAGTTTCCTTTGCCCTCTCATCCCTAGAAAATGGCAATGAAGTCGACGTCATCGCAACTGACTTCAGCAAGGCGTTTGATAAGATATCACATCAATTAATCCTCTTCAAATTGTCTGCCCTTGGCTTTGAACCTATATTGATAAAATGGATATCTTCCTACCTTGAAAACCGGTATTACAGCATTCGCTTTAGGTCCGTACTGTCGTCCTCCTTTTTAGCAACATCTGGAGTCCCACAAGGCAGCCATTTAGGTCCCCTTCTCTTCATCCTAACAGTAAATGATCTTGAGAAGGTCATCAAACACTCATCTCTCTCTCTTTACGCAGATGATGCTAAAATCTTCAAAACCATCTCTTCACCTCAAGACTCCTGCCTCCTTCAAGAAGACCTTGACAGTTTTTCGACCTGGTGTCTCAAAAACTGCTTAGAACTCAACATCAACAAATGCCAATCCATTACCCTATCACGCAAGCGCAACAAGTCCCCTCCCCGACGTTACCTTCTCCATGGTCAACCAATTTCTCTCGTTCATTCTCTTCGCGACCTTGGCATATTGTATGACAGGGAGCTAAACTTTCATTCGCATATTGACGAAATAATTTGTAAGGCTAACTCATCACTCGGCTTTGTTAAACGTTGGTCTAAAGAATTCTCCGACCCTTACGTGACTAGATCTCTCTACATCTCTTTAGTTCGCCCCCTCCTTGAATACGCTAGTCAAGTGTGGTCTCCTTTTCATAGAGTTCATGTAGACAGAATTGAGAACGTCCAACGTCGCTTTCTTCGATTCGCCCTTCGAGGTCTGCCTTGGGACGATCCTTTTATCTTGCCACCCTATATTGACCGGCTCAATCTCATTAACCTGAATACCCTAGAGGAACGCAGAGACGCTGCAGACATTCTTTTCATTTTTCGTCTTCTCTCCGGCTCCGTCGACTGCGCCTCTCTTTACAACTCTATATTCTTCAACACTAACCCCCGTAATTTACGTTGCCCTCGGCTCTTTTACCCACCACACCATCGTACCTCATATGGCTCCAATGAACCGATATCCCGTATGCTGCGAAAGGTTGATTCCAACCTTTCAGTTTTCGATTTCAACCGCAGCGCTGCCCACCTGAAACTCGATCTCCTTCACCACTCTCCTTATCTTTAAGTCTTTTCATGTCTTGTTTTTTAGTGTCTTAGTTTTAAGCTGTTACTTTAAGCCTAAATGTTAATTTTAGCTTGTATTAAGCCAAATATATGGGGGTATTGCCCCCACTAAAATTAAAATTAAAATTCTTTTAATGCATTTGCCTCGCCGCTAAGCGATAGCAAATGCAAATGCAATATATTATGAAGGGGTCGAATTGCACTGTGAATTCCGCCCCAATATGCCAAGTGCATAAACATTTTAAATAACCAGCAATAGTGCTGATATGGTGATATGCGCCAGCAAGGTGTGAGGGCTCAATTATCGAAGGTCAGAAATTCGAGTGGATGCAAAATTGCAACAAATTAAAAGAAATATTTTTGTATAAATAGGCAAGAAATTTTTATAATAAACGTTCTTCTCCTGGAACCTTCAAACGAATCAGACTGTTTCATTTTTAAGAGCAACTCGCTCGGAATAAACAATCGGAGAATTCACCCGCTCTATTAACATAGCGTTCGTCGCTAATAGAGGTAAACGACAGCGTAATAGCTAACGTTTTGGGTCGAAGATAGGTAGACTTTACAAGTGTTTGGACTTCACTAAAAGAAGCAGATAAGGAACATGGATCGTCGGATGGGAATTATCATTATGGCTGGCGTGGGAATGCTGTTTATCGTCGGGCGATGGATCTCGCATGCTTGGGCCTGGTACGGGGTACTTGACACCCTTGGCCTGTGGGCGTTCGGCTGATGCAGCGTTTTGGACTATGACAACGAGGTGCTGGTCGACGACTGGCGAAAGCGATCAGCACTCGAAGCAGTCAACTTTTACCTCTCGCGGACCCAACACGGTACACGCCGTACCATATCTCTCTGTTAATAATAATAAAATAATTTGTAAGCCAAACAGTCGTCTTTTATTCAGCCCATATCGTTTGGGAAGAGTCGTTAGATCGGAAGTAACATACCCGACAGTATGTATATGCAATGCTGGAACGAGGGTACGATCATCAGGCTTCATTTGCGAACACTAAATATTTCAACTAAGCATTGGACGCAAGTGAACCCGAAACACTTGAAGTGTTTGGTCGTTTACACTCGTCACGCACATTGTGCTGATAAGGCAAAATATCGGGGTATCGATATCAAAGTACCCAGGAGCAGGCGTATCTGGCCAGAGCTGCCGAACTAATCCAAGAAGCCGACAGCCTCCTGCGTAGGAGACCCTACTGCCCTAAGAGTAGGACCCCAGCCCCTCTCCATTGAAGAGTACCGGCGACGCCAGAACCGGCAGGCTACCGCTGCTAATCGCACCACTGTCTCGACGCCTAAACCCCCAACAAGAGGAGGGAAGCTGGTCCGACAAAGGCAAGAATTGGCCAACCTATGCCGCCTGGCCTACATACCAAACCAGACCGCCAACACAAAAAAATTCCTGGCCAAAATCAAGGAGCTCAAATACGAGATCCGAGCCGACCAGAAGAAGAAACAACGGCAACGTAAAACTGAGGAGACCGAGTTCCATAGGCTATATGATGCCACTGCTGCTACCGCTTTAAGGAACTGTATTCAGACCGGAGCAGACTAGTATTTCTCTACCGTCTAATACCTTACGGCTATACCAGATGGGTAAAACACAGTCTAAACAAAATGAGGTGATCATCAACAACAACGGCCCTCAACAAAACCACATGCAGGAAGCAACCCACTTCGGAATCGACTTCACTTTAATTATAATAATTGTAATTATTCCAGTAATCTTAAGATATGTTAATAAAGCCACAAAATCCCAATTTAACAAGGCTATCCGACAACAGATTATTAAAAATAATGTAAGACAACGCAGAATGTCAGTTTAAAATTGTTCTTACCAAAATATACATACATATATAAATATATATGTAGGTCGAATAAGATAAGATAAGTTAAGTTATTCATCGTTTTATTTCTTTTATTAATCATTTGCATTTCCAGACCGCCGACGCATCGCATTCCGAGATAGTATATCAGCACAGCATAACCCAACGTAAAGACACCGTCACCGAGTCCCATATTCAAATATTGAATATCAATTGAATGCACTGGCACCTAGTAGCGATAACGCGATGACACACGGATCAGGTTGCGTTCGCCAAGGGGGATGACCTGATTTGTGTGTGTTTAAATACCCGACAGAGATATGGTATTCGTAGAATAGCCACACGATGCCGAAGCGAGTACTGGTCTGTGTTTTCGTAGCTGGAATGTTGGGGATCGGATGGCTGGTGAGCTGGGCAACAAAGGCGTGGGGGTGGTACAGACTGCTGAGTCGGATGTACATATGGGAACTGCTGTGACTGGTGTCGGTGTCTGGGGCAAGCTGTTTTTACGAGGAGTTCTCTTTTAACCACGAGCGACGGCGGTCAGGAATAGTTGCGCGGAACATAATCCATAATTTTGTATTAACGTAAATTTGCAAAGACTTTATATTTTATATTTCATATCTTGTATTAATAAATCGAAACTTCCCACATATATACCCTACAGTTGCGTATCACTTGTAGTATCCATACCGGGTTCCACACAAAACATTCCATAGTAACACACCAGCTCAAAGTAAACAAATCCGATTCCATAATTCATTCACAAATCAAAATACGATTGTAAGTAGCGTGTAAGGTTTTCTATAAATAGGCTAAGCATTTGGAAATAAAATCAGAGTGATAATACGAAGATTGATGGCTTGGCTTCTTAGCCTTTTAATTCATTTTCAGTTTGGCTCTTCAGCCGCTTTTTTGGCCATCAGCAGTAGCGGCTTGGGAAAGTCGTTTTAACTAATCCCCCTAGCTTTCTTAGCGAGGTAGGAAAGTAAATACATAAATATCAATAGGACCATTACACTAGTTCTCTAAGTATATGTATATTTTAAATTAATCACCCTTTTACAATCATTCTTCCTTTCTTTATTTAAACAAAAATAAATGTGTTCTATCTAGAAAAACAAGCCAAATCGAACAGCCCCAAATGTGTGGGACTATCAAATGTAATCAGGACAGTTCAGTTGCGAATACACGCTTCTGTGACACAAAAGCTGGGTGATTAGAGACTAGTTTCCATAATATATATTTTAAATTAATCCATTTACAACCATTCTTGTTTTCTTTATTAAAATGAAAAGAAATGTGTTATATCTATAAAAACGAGCAAAAGCGAACAGCCCCAAATGTGTGTGACTGTCAAATGTCATCAAGACAGTTCAGTTGCGAATACACGATTCTGTGACACAAAAGCTGGGTGATTAGAGACTAGTGCTTAGAATATATCTCCCATTTACAATTGTTCTTGTTGTCTTTATTAAAACTAAAAGAAATGTTTCCAAAAGTGAATAGCCAATAAATGGCATACGTCACGCGTTTCTATTAAATGGTAAAGTGTGAACAGACAGACTTATTTCATATACGTCGTCAGTTTTAAATTGTTCGGGCATGACCCGAATACGAGGTAGCTGCCCCCGCCCGCTCCGCCTCGACGACCAGTCATGCTCAACATGACTGACGACAGGCACATTCCATAGGTGCCATCGCCATCAGCCAGCAACCAGATCCCACAATGTATCCTAATGGCATACCTAGCACACTGGAATATTGCCAACCATAACGAACATTATTGTCTCGCTGGGATCGAGTCGTCGTCCACTTGTCAGGGACTTGGACACCTGACATGACGCCTCGCTGGCAGTGGGACACTATCGACGCAGCAGATAAGGAAATGGATCGTCGTTCGTTGGTGTTTATACTGGCTGCCGTGGGACTCATCATGCTGCTGATAAAATAGATATTGTGAAGGGATCACATCAGCGATCATTCACTCCCATTCATAAATCTCCTCATTCTGAGTTTCGATAATTGAGATCCACCGAACATGCATCAAGTGCCGTATGTGTATACAAAAAAAAAAGAAACCCAAGAAGTTTCCTCGTTACTTATGACACTACCCAGTGACATAGGAATAATCATAACGATACACATCCATATCGCATATATACATATGTTATATCAGAGCACACTTGTGCACCCTCACTAGATTTCAAATTCAATTAACAACAATGACTCAAGTAAACAAAACCATCTAAATTCAGTTGACATACATATCAACGATGACAAAACCCCAAAATCAAAACACACTCGTTGCCTTCTGCAACATTGTATAAAACCATAAAACTAAAGCACCCCTTTGGCCATCAGCACACAATGCATAGAATCATCCGCAGACAAAGTAAGACTTGTTGCGTTAGCATTTACTATCAGTGAAACCAAAAGTATTTCACAACAAAACAAAATCAATAAATCCGCAGACAAAGTAAGATTTGTTGCGATAGAAATTAGTATATAAAGGGATCACTAGAGATCATCATCAGTCAGTCTTAAGAATAGTGTCAAACTTACAGCCTAAGATTTCCCCCGACCCACGGTAAGGGATCTGAAGCTTTCTTATAATTACTTTCTTATAAAGTGTTTAAATAAATGAATCAAAAAAAGTGGTTGTATATTTTTTTTGTATTCGTTTTGAAAATTAAATAAAACTCATATATATGTATCTCATAAATAATTTTGGCTCGCCACAATGCCCAGTGATACACACTCATACTGAATATATGGCAGCATGTGTCTTTTAATGCATTTGCCTCGCCGCTAAGCAATAGCGAGTTACAAATGCATTATATTATGAAGTGGTCGGATTTCACTGTGAATTCCGCCCCAATATGCCAAGTGCATAAACATTTTAAATAACCAGCAATAGTGCTGATATGGTTATATGCGCCAGCAAGGTGTGAGGGCTCAATTATCGAAGGTCAGAAATTCGAGTGGATGCAAAATTGCAACAAATTAAAAAAGAAATATTTTTGTATGCTTGAAAACAAATATTGTGTATAAATAGGCAAGTAATTTTTATAATAAACGTTCTTCTCCTGGAACCTTCAAACGAATCAGACTGTTTCAACTCGCTCGGAGTAAACAATCAGAGAATTCGCCCGCTGGGAACGGAAAACAATGAAGCAATACTCAAAAATGAATAGATACGCACATGTGGGAACTAGAATATTGTATAAAAGGGCATGGTTTTGGAAGGAAAAGACAGAGTAAGAATTAATGTGAATACCAAAGAGGTCGCAGCCCAGCCTATAGACAGCGGACCAAATTGTAAACTACAAATTATTAATAAATTAATTTAATAAAACAGAGTCGCAGCCGCGCAATCAGACAGCGGGCTCTGCATTTTATAAAGAAAATAAGTCTTTAATTTTTCTTTCATTACTCTCCGTTGGGTGCTCTTCTCCTACGGGAAAGCACGGCACCGCAAACGTAACATTGGTCGCTAATAGAGAGTTTGTAATAAATTGCTAAAATTAATAAAGTTACATCATAAATTTCTACATTAAATCGTCTCTTTTTTTCATTTACAAATTGTGCGTAAATCCTCGGGTTAACTCACCCCAACATTTGGTTGTCCCACATGTGTGGGACTGTAAAATGCCATCAAGACAGTTCAGTTGCGAATACACGATTCTGCGACACAAAAGCTGGGTGATTAGAGACTAGTCCCCTGAGTACATATTTTAAATTAATCTCCCATTTACAATCATTCTTCTTTTCTTTATTAAAATGAAAATAAATGTGTTCTATATCTAGAAAACCGAGCCAAATCGAACAGCCCCAAATGTGTGGGACTGTCAAATCTCATCAAAACAGTTCAGTTGCGAATACACGATTCTGTGACACAAAAGCTGGGTGATAAAAGAAATGTTTCCAAAAGTGAATAGCCAATAAATGGCATACGTCACGCGCTTTCATTAAATGGTAAAGTGTGAACAGACAGACTTATTTCATATATGTCGTCAGTTTTAAATTAAATATTATATGAGGGCGCCGGCTTTCCCATTTAGCCTTTCATAAATCCGATTCAATGGCGGTGCAACACACCTCTTGGGCTAGAATATCGAAAAGATCCAAATAAGGGGTTGGGTTCTTAGCTTCTGGTAATAAATAAAAACGTAATTTTCACAGTCGGTAGGGTTCCGAAAAGATCCATATGGTTTAAATAGTCAGAATAAAAAGAAACAATTTCGTCTCAACAGCATAGTCCGGCGGTAAACGTCAAAGAAATTGATAAAGCCACTTAACCGGCGATGGTGAACTTCGTCCACTGCATCAAGGTCTGTGAAATACGAGGACGGATCACAGCCAAAAGAGAATGCAGAGGAGGATGTAAAGTTCCCGAAACTATGAAACACGATGGCCAACATTGTTGCCGCTCACACAGCAGCCGGAATAATGTGCACAATGCGGTCGTGATATTTATCAAACGGACAGCAACCAATCAATAAAATCACAAATTGCTTTACTCACAAATGAATGTTATTTTTAACTGAGATACTTTGAAGCTTAACAGATCCGCAAAGTACCCGACAAATAAAAAAAGGAAGAGATGCCCAAAAAACAGAAAGGAAAACAAAAAGAGTTAAATGGTAAAGTTATATATCCTGTTCCCGTTCAAGGAAACTTTAACGAGATTATGCAATATAAAATCAATCATTAATAAGTAAAAAGACTTCGGTTTCAAATGCCATTGAATTGACAAAGGAACACAAAATCAGTTTTGCATGATTCTCGTAGTGAAACAAAAATGTATTTCGTATTAAGTGGATTAAAGTAATTGTTTAGTTTTGTATGAGATGAGATCAGAGGCAACAATCAAAGGTTGCCCCTCTACACACATCAATGCTGGTAACTACAATAACTAATTCTTGAGTCAATAGAACCAATAAGTCGGTATACGGTACAACAGACATTGGTCAGACATTGTCTGGGGGCTAGATATGTTCGTGCTGCTGCATTCACAACATTAATACTCCCGCTGCATTTTATATTCGACTGCTTATGTAGTCTCTAATTAAGTAGAGATGAAACTAAATCACCTAGTTTGCTTCGTCGGCTCCCTTACAATCGCCTGTTCAATGCTCCATAATAGGACACATCCTCTGAAAGTAAGGAGCAAACAAGTCGTTCTTGCAAAATTGTTGAAATGTGACATCTTTGGTGATACATTAATTTGTAGTGGTAAAGTATAAACGGTCGTTCGCTATAACGAATTTGCCGTTAGATCAAATGAAAGATAGATAAATATCATGTCCTGGGAAGTATGAAAAAGAATACATGAACAACTATGGTATACAATCGAACCAGTTAGGCCTCAGTACCTGTATCGTATGCGATGCCTACGAGTATATCGTATGCGGTGCTTGGAGATGTTTTACACACATGCATTATAAAACAGTTAGGTTTTCGTACTACTGCGCGTACGATATTTTTAGTTTAGTCTTTTACCAACCAGCTAGCAAGCCAGACGTACAGCGGAGAGAAGAAATAAATTGGGTATTTTATGAGAAGTGCTCTTTCTCCCAAACAAAATACAATGGTTTTTTATTTCGATCGGAAATTTGTAGTGGTAAAGTATAAACGGTCGTTCGCTATAACGAATTTGCCGTTAGATCAAATGAAAGATAGATAAATATCATGTCCTGGGAAGTATGAAAAAGAATACATGAACAACTATGGTATACAATCGAACCAGTTAGGCCTCAGTACCTGTATCGTATGCGATGCCTACGAGTATATCGTATGCGGTGCTTGGAGATGTTTTACACACATGTATTATAAAACAGTTAGGTTTTCGTACTACTGCGCGTACGATATTTTTAGTTTAGTCTTTTACCAACCAGCTAGCAAGCCAGACGTACAGCGGAGAGAAGAAATAAATTGGGTATTTTATGAGAAGTGCTCTTTCTCCCAAACAAAATACAATGGTTTTTTATTTCGATCGGAAATTTGTAGTGGTAAAGTATAAACGGTCGTTCGCTATAACGAATTTGCCGTTAGATCAAATGAAAGATAGATAAATATCATGTCCTGGGAAGTATGAAAAAGAATACATGAACAACTATGGTATACAATCGAACCAGTTAGGCCTCAGTACCTGTATCGTATGCGATGCCTACGAGTATATCGTATGCGGTGCTTGGAGATGTTTTACACACATGTATTATAAAACAGTTAGGTTTTCGTACTACTGCGCGTACGATATTTTTAGTTTAGTCTTTTACCAACCAGCTAGCAAGCCAGACGTACAGCGGAGAGAAGAAATAAATTGGGTATTTTATGAGAAGTGCTCTTTTTCCCAAACAAAATACAATGGTTTTTTATTTCGATCGGAAATTTGTAGTGGTAAAGTATAAACGGTCGTTCGCTATAACGAATTTGCCGTTAGATCAAATGAAAGATAGATAAATATCATGTCCTGGGAAGTATGAAAAAGAATACATGAACAACTATGGTATACAATCGAACCAGTTAGGCCTCAGTACCTGTATCGTATGCGATGCCTACGAGTATATCGTATGCGGTGCTTGGAGATGTTTTACACACATGTATTATAAAACAGTTAGGTTTTCGTACTACTGCGCGTACGATATTTTTAGTTTAGTCTTTTACCAACCAGCTAGCAAGCCAGACGTACAGCGGAGAGAAGAAATAAATTGGGTATTTTATGAGAAGTGCTCTTTCTCCCAAACAAAATACAATGGTTTTTTATTTCGATCGGAAATTTGTAGTGGTAAAGTATAAACGGTCGTTCGCTATAACGAATTTGCCGTTAGATCAAATGAAAGATAGATAAATATCATGTCCTGGGAAGTATGAAAAAGAATACATGAACAACTATGGTATACAATCGAACCAGTTAGGCCTCAGTACCTGTATCGTATGCGATGCCTACGAGTATATCGTATGCGGTGCTTGGAGATGTTTTACACACATGTATTATAAAACAGTTAGGTTTTCGTACTACTGCGCGTACGATATTTTTAGTTTAGTCTTTTACCAACCAGCTAGCAAGCCAGACGTACAGCGGAGAGAAGAAATAAATTGGGTATTTTATGAGAAGTGCTCTTTTTCCCAAACAAAATACAATGGTTTTTTATTTCGATCGGAAATTTGTAGTGGTAAAGTATAAACGGTCGTTCGCTATAACGAATTTGCCGTTAGATCAAATGAAAGATAGATAAATATCATGTCCTGGGAAGTATGAAAAAGAATACATGAACAACTATGGTATACAATCGAACCAGTTAGGCCTCAGTACCTGTATCGTATGCGATGCCTACGAGTATATCGTATGCGGTGCTTGGAGATGTTTTACACACATGTATTATAAAACAGTTAGGTTTTCGTACTACTGCGCGTACGATATTTTTAGTTTAGTCTTTTACCAACCAGCTAGCAAGCCAGACGTACAGCGGAGAGAAGAAATAAATTGGGTATTTTATGAGAAGTGCTCTTTCTCCCAAACAAAATACAATGGTTTTTTATTTCGATCGGAAATTTGTAGTGGTAAAGTATAAACGGTCGTTCGCTATAACGAATTTGCCGTTAGATCAAATGAAAGATAGATAAATATCATGTCCTGGGAAGTATGAAAAAGAATACATGAACAACTATGGTATACAATCGAACCAGTTAGGCCTCAGTACCTGTATCGTATGCGATGCCTACGAGTATATCGTATGCGGTGCTTGGAGATGTTTTACACACATGTATTATAAAACAGTTAGGTTTTCGTACTACTGCGCGTACGATATTTTTAGTTTAGTCTTTTACCAACCAGCTAGCAAGCCAGACGTACAGCGGAGAGAAGAAATAAATTGGGTATTTTATGAGAAGTGCTCTTTCTCCCAAACAAAATACAATGGTTTTTTATTTCGATCGGAAATTTGTAGTGGTAAAGTATAAACGGTCGTTCGCTATAACGAATTTGCCGTTAGATCAAATGAAAGATAGATAAATATCATGTCCTGGGAAGTATGAAAAAGAATACATGAACAACTATGGTATACAATCGAACCAGTTAGGCCTCAGTACCTGTATCGTATGCGATGCCTACGAGTATATCGTATGCGGTGCTTGGAGATGTTTTACACACATGCATTATAAAACAGTTAGGTTTTCGTACTACTGCGCGTACGATATTTTTAGTTTAGTCTTTTACCAACCAGCTAGCAAGCCAGACGTACAGCGGAGAGAAGAAATAAATTGGGTTTTTTATGAGAAGTGCTCTTTTTCCCAAACAAAATACAATGGTTTATTTCGATTGGAAAGTTTTGAGTTCGTTTCTTTTTCCTTCTATACAGTACCCTAGAAACTTTTTACAATTTCGTCTTTCATACCCTAAAGAAACCCGAATAAATATACGTAGAGATTTCGATGGAGAGAGAGGAATAGCTCTAGGCTGAACCATGAGAAGATAAATCCGGAAAACTGAAGGCGAAAGAAAGGAAGATCCCTACGGTCTGCTACCGAAAATAGAGTCCCAAAATGCCATTCCGATGTACAACATTCTCTGCCTATGGGACCAATAGCAAAAGAAACTTTTGCGAGGACTGCGAACGCCCGTGACGATAAGACGTCCGAAGCCTTTAGGACTGATTAGGTGTCAGATGGGCCTCGCCCATGAGCAATGGGATTGACTGTGACCTTTCCTAAACAGCCAATAAAATGCACCAGGATTGGTACTTGTACCGGTCCGATAATTAGTGTAATTCTCGGAAAAAGGGTAAAATTGTGCGCGAGCAATAAAATCTGTTCGTGGTGTAATCTAGAATATCCTTTTGAAAGGATATAAGAGCGCGGGTGCCATAAAGTTTCAACTTGTGCAATTGGTGAAGCAATAAAATAGCAGACAAGGGTACATAAAGTACCGAGGCCAGTTTATTGCCTTCAAGATAAAGTGCTGTGGAGATTTTGACCCTCGCGTAATTTCCTTCCGTGCGTTGTGTTGTTTATGACGTTAATCGGGAGCATGGATTATCAAGAAGATATGATCGGATTATCCGGCTCTGACTCGGAAGAAGATGTCAAGTCGAAAAATGCTGAGACAAGTGCGAAAAGGCGTTTTAGGAAAAGTAGCTCTGAGGATGAGTATGAAGACAGTACTCCCGGTCAGAGAAAGCAGAAGCAGAAGCAAAAGATAAAAGAAGGGAAAGAAGAGAAGAGGAGAGCTATGATGAAGAAGAAAAAGAAGGACGAAACAACAGAAGAGGTAGAGAAGACTGAAGTGCCATCAGAATAAGTTAAAGCTAAGAAAACCAAAAAAGGAGCTGAAACGGAAGTAGTAACTGATCAGGAAGCTGATACGCCGGTTACAAAGAGTCGCTAACACTGGTGCCGTTCGATTCGATTCCATTCCCAACCTTACCCAAGCCCGTGGAAACATGGTCAGTAGTTGTGAGAGGGAAGAAAAACGAGTTTTCTAAGATTTTAGAGAAGCAGAAAGTTGATAAAGTAGGACCAACACTAGGAGTACGTGTTCACTCTATGAATCACCTACCGGTTGGGGGCATGGTGATCAGGGTCCCATCGGTAAAGGAGAGGGATGAGCTCGTCAAAGAGAAGTGCTTCGCCGGAAGTAGGTTTGACTGTAGAGCCCAAATGTAGCTTAGGTTCGATAGTAGTTATTCAAAGACTGCTTAGGAGTATTAAGGTTGAGGAATTCATGACATCTCTACACGAGAAGAATTTGCACTTCCTGTCTAAAAAGGAGTTTGATGGTGAAGTGAAGATAGTCAGCAAATTATGGAACGGGGACGCAGAAAGTGGCTTTGTCAATGTTGTGCTGGAGGGAAGTCGGCGAGTGACAAAATTCCTTCTCGAAAGGACGCGTTTCTATGCGCAGCGCTATTCATTCGCTGTACGTGAGTACATGCCAGTAATCAACTGCTTTAGGTGCCTTAGCATGCCTTGTAGACGCTGTGGACAGGAGGGGCACTTTGCGCACAAATGCGTAAATGCCATTCAATGTAGGGATTGTGTCTCTAAGGGTCACGTAGCTGACCACTTAATGTTGACTGAAAGCTGTCCCATTTTCCGTGCGGCAGTGGCTCGTGCGAACTCCCGACATTAATGATGGCTGCACGCCTTATTCAAATTAATGCGCAGGGTTCATATGCCGGTATGTGTGACTTGGGGCACAGACTCCTGGATTCCCAGTGCAGTTTTGCACTGGTTCAAGAGCCATACACCTCAAAGGGTATAGTTAGGGGCCTACCAGGTGGCATGAAATCATTCACTGACACAAGTGGCAACGCTTCTGTCATCGTGAGTGATGTGAATGTTGATTGCTGCGTTGTTAAATTATTTCTCGCATAATTTATGTTTGAAAAGAAAACGACACTTTTTTTTTGCTGGTTGAAAAGTCCGAATTAGGGGTATGTGTTCACGTCAAAGGCGCTTTTGGTGGGCTGTTTTTGTGCAGCATCTACTTTAAGTTTTGCGAGGACATAGAACCATACCTTGTCTATCTGGATAGATTGCTCATGCTGATTGGCGATGGGGCTGCGATTCTTGGCATTGACGCCAATGCTATCTCGCCTGTCTGGTTTAGTAAAATGCGAGGATGTACATCCGAGCATCGAAAACTTGTCAATGAGGCGGCGCTTAGAAGTTTCACCTTTCACTGGGATGTCGGGGCTGACTTTGCTGCTAGTGACCACAATCCTATACGGATTGAGCTTACCCGCGGCGGGATTAGTGACGATGATAGTGAGGGCGTTTCTGAAAGACGCTGGCGTATGAAAAATGTCGATTGGGCATTGTATCAGGCGCAAATCAGTGATAGGTTTTCATCGGTGCCGCTTGATGCCTTTGAGGCTCAGCACTGACCGAAAGGTGGCACTTCTTAACGAGTGGACATGGAGCGTAAACGTAAACGACCAACTCTTTGACAGACACCGAAAGGTGAATCGAAAGGGAGTGAAGGTGGACACCCATTCTAACTCAGAAAAGAAGACAGGTACGTAGGATTCGAAAAGCCCTTCAGAGAAGAAGGCGTTCCTCTACGGAAGACTTGTCGGAACTCAGCACTGCCTATAGGCAGGGCATAGCTAAGTACAAAAAAATGATTTTGAGTACCAAAGAGCAGGAGTGGAGATCTTTCGCCGAAAGGCATAGGCATGACCCATGGGGTCGACTCTTCCGAGTCTGTAGGGGGAAGAGTGCATCCACTGATGTGAGTGGCATTAGAGAGGGTGACATTGTTCACACCACATGGGGAAGCTGCGTTGGAGCGCTTATGAGGTCGTTTTTCCCAAGAGCTGAGCGTCAAACTGCCCGTCGGCTGGCGGGCTGATTGATGCTCCTAGGTTAGAAGCAGCAGAGGTTGGATATGCAGTAGGACGACTTAGGTCTAGGAAGTCTCCGGGTTTTGATGGGTTGACGAGAGAAATGGTGAGAGCCATTTGGGTCGCGGCCCCTCAGTACTTGATGGCTCTCTTTTCCGCATGCGTGCGAGAGGGATATTTTCCCCTGGAATGGAAGAGTGCGAGGGTATTTGTACTTCTGAAGTCTGCGAATAAAATCAGGTCTATGGCTGGCTCTTACCGCGGCATCAGCCTTCTTCCGGTACTTGCAAAAGTGCTGGAAAGGGTTATGGTGGAAAGACTGATGGAGTGCTTGCCTGAACCACTTTGTCCGAACCAGTTTGGCTTTACGCCTGGCCGCAGTATTGAGGATGCCTGGATGCATGTCAAGGGATGTGTCAGTCGGTCTGATTCCAAATATGTCTTGGGCATTTTTGTGGGCTTCAAGGGCGCATTTGACAACCTCAGTTGGGATAGAGTAATAGGGCGATTAGGTGATATTGGTTGTCGTGACATAGAACTCTGGAAAAGCTACTTTTCCGATAGGAAGGCTAGAGTCATTGGAGCCAATGACTGCGTTAGCATAGAAGTTGAGAGAGGTTGCCCACAGGGGTCCGTAGCGAGTCCATTCATTTGGAACCTCATGATGGATCCCCTACTGCGACGCCTCACTCAACAGTATGAGTGTAGTACTTTTGCAGATGATCTTCTCATTCTGGTTCAGGGTCATTCAAGAAATGACTTGGAGCAAAAGGGTGGGAGAGCTATGGCATTGGTTTATGAATGGGGTACTGAAGTAGGCGTTGGCGTGTCAGCGGACAAGACGGTGTTGATGATGCTCAAGGGCAAACTATCATCCACCCGACATCCGACTGTCAGAGCTGGCGGATTTAGCCTAATGTACAAGACGGAAGTCAAGTACTTGGGCATAACAATTGGCGAGAGATTGAACTTCTTGCCTCATCTTAAAAAGGTGAGGGAAAAACTCATGTCTCTTGCCCCTATGACAGCCAGAGTGCTTAGAAGTGAGTGGGGTCTCACGAGAAGGGCGGTGCGCACCATATACGGCGGACTTTTCGTTGCTTGTGCAGCATTTGGCGCGACGATTTGGGGTGACACAGTCAGGACTGTGGCAGGTAGAGTGATCTTGATTTCCTCGCTAAACGTGTGTTGTACTGTCGCCACTGATGCCTTGCAGGTGTTGTTGGGTGTTCCCCCTCTGGATCTTGAGGTAATCCGTAAAGGCATTGCCTACATGATCAGGAGGGGTCTTCCCCTTTCAGCAGCTGACTGAGTTACAGGTGACGACGTAACGGATTTGAATGTTCCTGAATGGAAGAGTTTATTGTTGAACTATGTTCTATCTGAGTTGCAGAGAAGATGGAACGCCAGTGTGACGGGAAGGGTAACTTTTGAGTTTCTTCCAGACGTCACATTGGCTGTAGGTAGAGCAGAACAGGGCTTTTCGCTGTGCACGGGCTATCTTTTGACTCGTCATGGTTCACTCAATGCATTTTTGCATAAGAGGCAATTGGCCAGCTCTGAAGTGTGTTCATGTGGCGAGCCCTGTGAAGATTGGAAGCACGTTTTGTGTGATTGTCCGCTTTATGCTGATATCAGGGATCTACCTGCTATGGGCGTTGAGACGGGGGGTGGCACACGAGATTTCAACAGGGTATTGTCTTCTAGAGACAGTAGTGAGATTTTAGGTAGGTTTGCTGACGAAGTCTTCAGAAGACGAAGACTGGTGCAGAACATAGGTGATGATTAGGTAAATTTAGTAGTTTGTTGTTTCAGTTGTTGTGTTTTAGGTTGGAAGC
Source organism: Cheilosia vernalis (assembly GCA_949126925.1). Taxonomy (NCBI): domain Eukaryota; kingdom Metazoa; phylum Arthropoda; class Insecta; order Diptera; family Syrphidae; genus Cheilosia; species Cheilosia vernalis. The sequence continues at coordinate 16,253,675 of OX421363.1, forward strand.
ATTGTTGGATGAGGTTGCCAGGCGTCGGGCTATAAGGAGTCCATCTGGAAGTGGCCTTTACGGTTGCCAAGGTCCACCGGAAGCTATATTCTGGTACCACGGGAGACAGGAGCCCCTGTGTCAAGTTGGGAAGGCCCACCGTGTTATTAAGCCGTCAAGGCAGGTGAACACGTTAAGCCCACCATTTCATTTTCTGTCCCTACCCAATACGATACACGCGTAATCCACGCCGACATACGGCAAAACTGCAATTGTTGCATACCGGAGGAATACTACGTTGTGCTATCAGGGAAATAATAATTATTTATAATGGATGTGGAGGAGCAAGAAATTGAACAGGTAATGACAAATAATAGTATAAAAAGCGAGGTTTGTGAGCAGGAAAATCAGAGCTAGAGTTAGAGGGAAGTAACTAAGTAAACAGATAGCAGCCAAAAACTAGACAGCGGATCTTCTTAGACTTTTTTTTAATACGAATAATAATCATACTTATATTATCAATAAAGAACTCAGAATTGCAGCCGAGCATCAGACAGCGGGATCTGCAGTAAACTCAGTAAAAAAACATTTTATTTTAACTCTCCGTTTGATACTCTTCTCCTACGGGAAAGCACGGTATCCGAACGTAATAGACACAACCAGCTTACCGGTCAACTAGATGAATCAGCGACATAGAAGTTCATATTATAAAGCTATTTTTAAGATTGAGAAACAATAAAGAACTACATTTTTTATCGAGTCACGGCAGAGAAGTGTAGTTTAAACACAACCGGATCTCTCTATTAAAATAACTTATATAACGAATAAAATTATCTAAAAAAAATTACACTTAAGTGTACTATAAGATGTTGGTTCAATATTCTGCTGGTATAGGGTTTATCTTCTCAAAGCATCGCGCAGGACGAGTCAGTGTTTCACGATGGGGCGCTTACTTCACTTGTACATAGAGCATATAGTCTTCGCAGTGTTTACTAAAATCATCGACACACTAGATGTATGATTATAATATAAATTACCTTGAGGATTGTGCATATAAATCAATAACTTGATCTCTAGAGCGTAAAATTTCAACAAATCTACTTACAAATTCACCCGATGAACGTGTACAACTCGTTTCATTAACATAATGGCAACTGAAATGATTTAAGATTCAGCAATGCGAAACTACGTTTGTTGTCTTGTTTCAGATTTAAGAGTCTTGTAGCGGCCCCTTTCCTGGTTGTTTTCTGGCGGCTCACACTCGAATGATGCCATCGACAGCGTATTCTCGTTAAGTACTGAGCTCATCTGTAGGAACATAATAACTTTGGGAAGTTTCTCGAATGGACAGGTGACTTTTTTCCACGTATTGAATTCCATAACTTGCTTCGCTAGCTGCCAGAATTTTTCGAAGTTTATATGTCCATTTGGTAGTCTGGAAAAAAAGAAATAAAAAAAAAAGAGAAACAATTTTGAAAATGTTCGTTTAAAACGTACACGTATCAGTCAGTACGGTCAGTCAGCTAGAGTTGCACGCTCTAAAATATGTATCAAAACAAATATATTGAGTACTCACCTATTCGAACATCCCTCGTTCAAGAAGTATAAATCCTTAACCAATAAACTAAAAAATGGAATGATGATACGTTCACGTTCGTTTGTTGCTCCTTCAGAGCGCCACATAGCTGCTTTCAGGGTCGACCTGTAGCTGTTGAAGTTGCTCGTTGGATCCATTTGGTGTTCGAGCACGGAAAATTTCGCCAACTGCACCTTGGACCACTGCATAGACAAAGCAATAAGCCCTCATGAGTACAACAATTTAGATGGGCAATAACCACTCATCACTTACCGTCTTTTTAAGCCTTGATATTGGTGAGAGATTCAGACCAGCAATGATCGCCATCAGACTGTTGAAGTTTCCAATGTTGAAGCACTCGCGTGCCGTTTCTATCCAAAACTCAATTACCCGGACACGTTGCTTCTTCTTGGGATACTGCAAAGTGAAAAAAAGAACACAAAAAAATTAACAAAAATCCCATCACATCGGTAAGTTGACGAACGAACCTTGACAATTTCCGTTGCAGTGAAGTAGCTCAGCCTGTTGAACCACTTCACGTAAGACTCCAAGTTTCTCGTCTTCTTCATGTCGCTAAACGATTCCAAATGATTCTCTTTGGCGAACGCCTGCACAAACTCCTCGGGACCGATGTGCGACAACCGCTCTAGTTCGATGTGTGTCAGTTGATGTGCCAACAGAGCGGCATTGGGACACAAATCGCAAATGCCACTTATTTCGGCTCCATTATTAGCGCCACCAGAGCTTGTACAGCTCCCGATGTTTATGCCACCGCCGCTACCACCTGGACCAAGAGCATTTACTGAATTCGATGAACTATCACTTTGCTGATGACTATTCTGATGTGAATGAAGATGAATCGATTGATGATGATGTTGTCCAGGCGCAGTGGTATACGATGACGATAATGACCTATTAGGCATTCCAACCATTCCCACAGCAACTGACGATTCCACAGCAGGCGCAGCATCTTCTCGCTCATTCGATGATGTCGAACCAGCAGCATTCAAATTCGTATGGCATTCAGGCGACGCGTCCGATGAAAACATCTTAAAATGCGTGGCCAAGTCTTCCGTTGTAGTACACGAGTCGTTGTTCTCCTGGGCGGCAAGTGTTTGCAAAAACTCCTCGTATTTCTCCAATACCGTCAGTCGTTGCACTAAACTTTGCAAAATATTCGAAACTGTCCTTCCCAAACTGTTATCGATGTAGACGCACTTTCTGGCCAATACCCGAACGTGTTGCATCAAACGTTCGTCACGAAAATCATAGGGGAACGTATCAATCCATTCGGCCAAAAGCCGTATGCAATTTTGAGCGGATTTTATAGCTTTTTGGCGACTCTGTTCGTCGGCAAATTGCGGTGGGTACATCTGCTGTGATCTGCCGATATAACTGATGTTTGCTGCTTGTGCAGAACTGTCGTCAACAACGTCATGTGATGGTGCAACCGTGTGATGTTGTAACTGCTGTTGGCTTTCCCAGATTTCAGATATTCTAGACAGCAGCTCATGCGGCCTTATAAACAGGCGAGCACTCAACAGAAATGAGAATATAAACGATCGATCTGGATAGTATTGACTCGATGGCACCATGTGCGCTATGAGAGAGTCTAATAGTCCAGAAATGAGATTGCCATCGCGAAACACTAAACCATTTTCGACAGACGTTATTGAGATTGCGGAAGTCGTCGTGACTGACGATGGAACAGCGGCCGCAACATCAGAGGCATTTATATTGCCAGCCGATGCATGTTGCAATGATGATGATGATTGGTGTGCTGATGATGATGAGGGATTAGCTGCTGATATACAACTACTGAATGACATGGATGTTTTTTTACCCAAATTGGGACTTTTTACATTTTTGTTATTGGATGACTTAGAAATTTGTGACGGTTCCTGCAAGAAGGGAATAAAACAACTATTAGGAAGGCTGAAGCGAATCTGAGGCAATTGAAAAGGTTGAAAGGTCAGCTACACAAGTGACCTTAAACGATATCGTTCTAGGAGGGGTAGTTTCGAGGTCGATAAGGAGGTCATTAGAAATCACAAAATAACTGAGCGCCATCGACCCGGTTAAACACATGCGCAGATTTATCGGGGAAAAGAGATCTAAACTTCAGAATATCATAATGATCTTACTGACCAGAGAGTCATGTTCGTTAAAGATCATTCCGCCAGCCATATAGCCAAACTATTGCGCAGCAAAAGGTATTGTCAAACGTGGAAGAGAAGTTCTGTCCGACAAGTGTTACACAAACGCAACAACACTGTAACTGGGACTACCGTAGTAGGGTAGGACTGGATCAAGGTTGATGTAAATCATAATTAAACAAACTAAATAACATAAAACCCTTACCCGATTCTGTATATCTGCATAGTTACGCTCCTTTGTTATATCAAATTTAACTTCGTCTGAACTTATGAAATTATAACACGACGATGTTGAGTGCGAGTGCACTGTGTTACTTGTGGTCGACTGTTGCAGTGGGGTTTGTGCCGTCTGTTGTGATGTACTGTTAAATACTGCATCGTGCCCAGGATCACAGTTCAAAGCGCTGGCTTTCTTTCCAGTTACAAGTGACTTGGCGATGGTTTTCGCGTTCTTTCTGGAAATATCGTCCGCACAATTATCATTGGAAGTGGCATTTCTAATCGGCGGGAATCTATTTGCAAATGCCGATGATGGCGTCAGTTGCGGATTCAACACATACAATTCACCATATTCATCGTGTTCATCATTTTCGTCGTCATCATCATCGTATTGTAGCAAACGTTCATTGGCCTTATTGTTGTAGTAATAATCCGGAGTACCGGCACTATCTACCCTCAGCATTTGATCGGCTAGTGTGAATGTCAAACCTCTAATTGGGGCCGTGCTATTCATTGGGCTACAACTTGGAATGACTTCATCTGCAGTGCCCTGCAAGGTCGCAGTATACGCAATTTTCTCCGAGTCAGGTTTCGCAATGACCGGCTGCCAAATTTCTTTCTTCGAACTATTGTAGACATGGTCTTCTTTTGTCTCACTGGTATGACCATCAAGTATTTGACCACCCCGTGTCACAGACACCTCTTGAGTGGTCACCATCGACGATTTAACCGATAGAGATGTCTCCAGTTGAACTGGTTGCCTCAATATTCCAGCTTGATAGAGCAATTGATTTAATAACTCCATAGACGGAACCTGTCCTGTAAGGAGTGCACTTTTTATTGCGTCACCATCGTGGCCCGCTAAGGTGACTGGAAAGCCATTGATAAGAAGCACTTCTTCTTGTCGAACTGAGGAGGTCTTCTCACAGTCGACTATTTGGACACTTTTGCCAAAAATCGAATGGACTGTCTTCAGGATATCATCGTCCATTGTGTATGTGTTTTTCTTAACTTAGTTGACGTTGTACGCTCGCACTACAAACAGTCCGAGCTGAACATTGGTTCAAGCCAAACTGACAGCGTTCTTTCTATTTCATTGTGTCAGAGACAATTTTGTTCATCAGATTTCTGCGCTACACCATCGAACTGAGAATGGTTCACCTTTCCCTCGCTGCTATTAAACGAATGAAATAAACAAGACAAAAATAAAAAGAAAAACAAAATGAAAATGAAATAATATACAAAAAGAAAGAGATATTGTGAAAGGACAAAGGATGAACAGAAACTGGGGTTGTTAAGTTTAAGCGAAACTATGTGTACATTTGACACATTCGAAAATAGTTGTTAAATTGCAGCTGAAATCAGTAATGCCATAATCGAGCAATGTGGTTAAAGAAGAGGGATACAGAAGCCTCACTAAAATACTAAACCAAAAAAAGGTGCAGTGGTATTCTTATGAGAATAAGCAGCCCAGGCCTTTGAAGGTTGTACTGAAAAGACTGCATTATTCATGCTCACCGGAAAGCATAAAAAAAGAGCTAAAAGACCGAGGCTTTAAAATATGCTTAAATTTAGAAGCAAAGTACCACTACCAATGTTTACACTCAGTTTTGAGCATGAAGATAAGAAAAAAGTATATGAAATTAAAAATATACTTGGGATGCAAGTTGAGATTCATACCCTACGTAAATCGAAACAAGTACCCCAATGCAAAAATTGTCAAAGATATGGGCACACACATAGATACTGCAGCTCAAATCCAAGATGTGTGAAATGTGCAGGAAGTCACCACACCAAGGAATGTAGGAAGAAAGAAAATGAACACCCTAAATGTGTAAACTGCAATGAAAACCATCCTGCTAGCTACAGAGGTTGTTTAGTTGCAAAGGAAATCCAACTTGCAAGAGACAAAAAGCAAAAGAAGCAAACAAAAAGCTCAAATAAGGAAGACCAAAAAGTCAAAAAGGACTTGCAAAAGAGCCCACAGAAAGAAAAGCCTAAAGACGAAAAGATAATCAAAAAGGTCCCAAAACAAAATACAGCGGGTCCAAAAATGACATATGCTGAGACAGCATCAATAAATAATCAAACAGATAAAACGATAAAACGAAAAGTAGAGCCAAACACTGGAATGGAAAACCTCATGAAACAAATCCTAAACAGGATTGGTTCCATGGAAAAATCGAATAAAACGATATTAGATAGAATATCGTTGTTAGAGAGACAGAACAGCAACAAAAAAGCTGTGCCAAAAAGACAAACATGATGGATAGAATAAAAATTCTTGAATGGAATGCTAATGGTATCGAGAGTCGCAAGGACGAGATGAAAGTGGCTCTTGACATACACCAGATAGATATATGTCTCATTTCAGAGACACACTTGAAATTGATAACTAATTTTAAACTGCAAGGATATGAATTATATCACTCCCCACATCCTCATAACTGTGCAAAAGGTGGGGCTGCAGTGTTAATTAAGTATACAATAAAACACCATATAGAAGCAAAATTCCAATCATGTGCCATCCAAGGAATTTCCATAAGTGTAGAAACGAGTAATGGGCAAATATCTGTTGCAGCAGTATACTGCTCTCCTAGCTATAGGCTAAAGAAAAATGATTTTAAAAGTCTTTTCCGCATATTTCACAATCGATTAATCGCGGGAGGGGATTTTAATGCCAAGAATAAATATTGGGGATCTAGGTTAACAAACACTAGAGGCAGAGAATTATATGAAACTGTTAAAGAAGTCGGCGGCAAATATCACTCAACGGGGAAACCTACCTACTGGCCTACAGATAGGAATAAAACCCCAGATCTTGTAGACTTCTTTATATCCAAAAATATATCCTCAAATAAAATAAATATAGAAGAAGGCCCTGATCTTCAATCAGATCATTCCTCAATACTTCTTACACTTGGCGATAGAATAATAATAAAAGAACATAGCCCTAAACTAGTTAATAGACTGACTGATTGGAACCACTTCAGGCAGAAGTTGGAAGAATGTATTTAATTATCATCAGCTATTCAAACAGAAGATCAACTAGAAGAAACAGTGCAAATATTTACACTGGATATAAAAAAAGCTGCATGGGCTGCAACTCCCCAAAGAACAAACAAGATTAAACAAAACTCTTATCCTCGTGAAATATGTGAAATTATTACAGAAAAGAGGAAGGCTAGAAAACGCTGGCAACAGACAAGGGCGCCAAGCGACAAAACCACACTGAACAACTTAAATAATAAGCTCAGAAGATCTATAAGAGAATTTAATAACAAGTCTTTAAAAACGTATCTTACGAGTCTTACAAATGATGCTAGTACCGACTACTCGCTCTGGAAGGCAGCAAAGAAAATGAACAGGCCAATAGCTCACATTCCGCCAGTAAAAACCAGAGAAGGTAACTGGGCAAAAAGCAGTCAAGAAAAAGCAAATACTTTTGCAGAGTACCTTGAGAACGTCTTCAAACCTTATGAAGATAAAGATTATCAAAGAAACGAAGAAACGTGCGAAGAAGACCTATTCGGCCGGTAACAGCTAAAGAACTTGCCAAAGAAATCAAAGAAGGCATAAACATAAAAAAAGCCCCAGGGTTCGATTTAATCACAGGGGAAATTTTAAAACAATTTCCTCGAAAAGGTTTAAAAAAACTAGCGCAGATTATAAATGCTGCATTTAAATTAAGATATGTGCCAAGCATGTGGAAGGTCGCGGAGGTAATAATGATACCAAAACCAGGTAAACCACCTAGCGAAGTAGCCTCATATCGCCCAATATCGATACTACCAATGTTGTCCAAGCTATTCGAAAAAATGCTGGCAAAACGTCTGCAAAAAATTATTGATTAAAAATCGCTACTTCCAAATCATCAATTTGGGTTTAGAAACAAGCACTCTACAATTGATCAGGTGCATAGAATCACAGATAAAATCGAAAAAGCATTTGAAGAGAAAAATGTGTGCTCTACAGTATTTCTTGATATAGCACAAGCTTTCGATAAAGTCTGGCACAAAGGACTGATACACAAATTACAAAAGCAACTGCCGAAGCAGTATTCGACTATTCTGGTCTTATAATTATATCAGATCGATTCTTCAGAATTAAGCAAGATACAGAGTGCTCAACATTAAGCGTGCTAGGTCCAGTTTTATACATACTCTTCACTAGCGATTTGCCTGAAAGTGAAGGAAACCACCATAGCTACTTTTGCAGATGACACAGCCGTCCTTGCTGTGGGAGCAACTGTCGAAATAGCAACAAAAAAGCTTCAGACGGCAATAAACAATATTTCAGAATGGACTAAGAAATGGCAGATTAGATTAAATGACCTTAAGTCAGTCCATATTAATTTTACGTATAAAAACGTACCACACATTCCAGTCTACATTAACAACAATGTAGTAGAATTTTCTAATACAGCTAAATATCTAGGCATGACTCTAGACCAGGAGTTCCCTAACTGTGCGTCGCGACTCCCTGGGGCGTCGCGGCGCTATCCTAATGGCGTCGCAAGATGGTACGCACAGGTCGACATTTCTATCACTTTATTTTTATTTTTTCACAGCTGTCAGAACAAAAGTTAAGTCCACTAGATTGGTCTGCACAAGACGAAACCTGAATGCAAAAACTAACTAGGTTGGTCGGGAACGTCACTTTTTGGCGTGGGACCTAAGTGGGGGCGAATGTGTTCCGCACTTTTGGTGCCCAAGGGCGTCGGAAAAAAATTACAACCTGCAAAGGGAGTCGCGGTATAAAAAAGTTTGGGAACCCCTGCTCTAGACGCTAAACTGCGTTGGAAAGCGCACGTTAAGAAAAAAAAAAGATTGAAATATTGGGAGATACTCCTCATCCCTGTCCAACTACAATAAGTTATTGCTATACAAGCAAGTTCTAAAACCAGTATGGACCTACGGGCTCCAATTGTGGGCGTGTAGTACATGCCAAACAAACTTACAAAAAATTCAGGTTTTCCAAAATAAATCAGGGCCGGCATTCTGTAAGGTGAAAACGTTTAAACGTTTTCGTGCACACGAACAGTTTGCTTCATGTAACATCAAAAACGAAAGAAATTCTCGTGGGCGCGAAAAAAAACGAACGAACACATTTTCTTTGACGTTTTCGCTTTTCTTGCTTCATGTAACCTTAAAAACGAACAGATTTTATCGTCTCCACGAAAGAAAACAAACGACAGCTATTTTGTTGACGTTTATCATTTTCCTATTTATTCTCTTTTGAGTTTGGTGATTTTAACTTTTAAGATTGTGCTGAATATTTTACTAGAAATGCTATATTTTTTGTTAACCAGCGAAAGCGACGAAAGTGAAATGGAAAATGAACATGTAAACTAAGAAAAAAATAGAAAAAATCTGCGGGATTGTTCGAATCCTCTCACATTACCTGACAAAAGGTTGGTTTATTTAAATTTGGTTCTTAGTTAGAAACTTATTTTTTTCTTTTAGTTTTGTTCAACGTTTTAGGTTAAACATAGCTGCCTTTCATTTGCATACAGGTACACGAAATACATACGTGCCTCCTATTTCAAAGCTTTCCTCAACGTCAAAACAACTTAACGAAAATAAAGCTACATACTGAGACTGCCAAACTATAATTTTGTTGTCACACAGTTTCTCAAACCTATACGAATGTGAACAATAAAACGTTAGGAGTTACATGAAGCAGATTTTCGCTTTCGCGTGATTTATTTCGTTTTTTGAAACGCGAAAGTGATTTTCGTTTCGTTATTTACAGAATCCCATCCCAGGAGACTGAGACGGATTAAACCTCTTGATCTGTAAGATTTAGCTAGGGCTAAGAAATTAGGTATTAATTTCAAACAAAACAAGTTTAAAAATCCGACAAACGGCGGATTTATCTCTTTAAATTCATTAAACTATTCAAAATATAATTTGCTGATTAGTCGTACGACTAGGTGCAATATTTTTTCGGGATGGCTTATGCCAGTCCCCCGGGATTTTTTTTTAGATGAGTTAAAGTCCATCACTATTGCAGAAGCATCCCTCGCGTATAGCTCTGCAATGTCTTTCGATGATTTTTTACTTCCAGCGAATTCCCAACACAAAAAAAAAAAAGTAATCGAGCAATTGAATGCAGCAAACTGAATGCGTTGTGCAGTGGTTAACTGATCCATGTTGTAAGCTGTGGTGCCACATGACAGGCAGGTGAAGTTATCACCCTGAAAATCTCTCTCTAGTCGAGCAATGTATGCCATTTACTTAAGAACAGATCCCTCCATGACAATTCCCCTCACAAAACTGCACAATATCACAATAGCCGTGTTTTATTATCAGCGTGATCTGATCCGAATCAGATCACGAAAATAAAACAATACGGATCATAGACGAGTTGTGGCAACAGTTGCTTTCAAAAGACGACCATGCTACCAGCCATATTGCAAACATTCTGTACAACGACATTTCAGTTGCTTGTCGGGGGTGTTGCCATATCAGTCAAATTAATCATTTTTAATTTTCGAAGGTGAGAGTTTTTTAAGAACTTATTTAAAGTGTTTACAATCAGTTCGAAATATAATGAAAACCGCAGTTCACACATCTGGTCCGCTTAGATTGGAATAATTCTTAGACAAAGCATTATTCTTTTCATAATAATACCATAATTCTCTCTCTGCACACACACAAAATACGTTTGATTGTTAAAATAAAATCGGAACTTCACGTAAATTAAAAGCTGTATGTCCAAAAAACTCGGCGAAAACAGTTGCAGTTATAAAATAGTTAAAATTTATGCAGCCTGCTAGTTTACATTTTTCATTAGATATTCAGAGATTTTCTTGACATTTGTACCTGATTTGTACTTTATGTAAAAACAAAAACAGCTATCACCTTTCTGCCGGAAAACTTGTGAAACAATTATTATTTACGAACTGCGACAGCGACACATTTCATAAACATTTTTTGTTAAACATTTACTTAAAAAATTATGGAATATTTCGCTGGGCTTGTCATACCTTTACAGAATTAAAAAGCAAAATCTCCAAGGGCGCGAAATTTATTGGATGTAAAAAAATGCTTATTGATTTTTTGTGCTATGAAGAGTATTGAATTTTTTAGTCTGGCAACGTGACTGTGTGGCTATCTTTTACAGGCACACCAACATTCAAGAAAGAAACAAACAGCGCTGCGAGCAATAGTAGAAATAATTTTCAGATCATGGTTCATGATCTCGATGAGAAGCAGGATCATATGCTGTTGTTGTAAGTGCATGTAAATCGATGATCTATATAGATCATGGCTGATAATAAAACACGGCTAATACTCGTCTATTTTGATAGGGAACTAACACGCTTTGGAGAAATACTGCAGAATTATAATTCCGACCAAAAATTATATCCTCGTTCAGCGAATTTGGTAACCCTATGCCAAACAGTTTGAATCCAAATTTTTGCTTATTTCACAGTTCAACGATTATTACTGTTGGCCAAACCAACATAAAAAAAAAAACTCTAAATGGTAAAATTTGCATAATGAAAATTAGTTACAATTTCTATTTTCGTATCAAAGCAACTTAAATCGCAACAAAGAGCATACATTATGTAGATAAAACAAAAAAAAAACACCAAATAAGTCAACGCATAAATCACTCGACTCAGTAAATTAATCATTTGACGCGTCCGCCACTTGGTGACCCCATTAATATGGTCCTATACTTCTTCCAATTTAGATTTTCGTGCGTGTACTGCCGCGCTTGTATTCACGGTCGGCCGATTGTAGACTTAATTTAAATCGAAAAGTAAAAGGAACGCAAACTACTTGTGGCAAAAAGTAAAATCAAGACTGCTGCCGTTTTCGTTTTGTCGGCGAATGGGAATTGAATTGATGACTACACCAATAAATGCACATGGGTAAATGATTTTACTGTCAGCAACAGTTTTCGAGCATTTCGGACGAGGCAGCATACGTTGTAGGCTTTAGCCATCGATATATATATAAGAAGCAAGTGCTGCAACGGAACTCTATGTAATGCTCAGCATGCATACTTGAAAGGTAAATCGGTAGAAACGGCTCTACACGAGGTAATAGGCAAAATAGAAGGCAGCCTTCACCAGAAAGAATTTGCATTAGCTGCCTTTTTGGACATTGAGGGTGCCTTTAATAACGTCAGGAAAGATGCAATCAAAAGTGCCTTGGAAAAGACAAATGTTGAGCAACGCATCACCAACTGGCTATGCGAAATGCTCTCGACGAGAAATATCAATTCCACTCTCGGAAACAGTTCGATAAGAAAATCTGTTACCAGAGGCACCCCACAAGGAGGGGTTATCTCTCCCCTCCTTTGGGTGCTGGTCATGGATGACATACTTAAAGAATTAAACAATGCAGGTTTCAAAGTCATCGCATATGCTGATGACGTAGTTATCATTGTTCAAGGAAAATTCCTGAACACGATGAGTGAACTTATGGAAACAGCCCTCAATAGGCTTAGACTATGGGCCGAAGGGTGTGGACTACGAGTCAACAGGGAGAAAACCGAACTCGTACTATTTAGTACAAAATACAAGATACCACCCTTCAACCTGCCCAGACTTGATGGAGTGGAGCTTTCTCTCTCGGAGAGCGCAAAATATCTTGGCACGGTATTAGACAGGAAACTAAATTGGAAACTTAACGTACAGGAAAGAGTCCGCAAGGCTTATAATGCTCTCTTCATATGCAGGAGAACAGCAGGAAAGAAATGGGGCATGAAGCCGTCAATCTTATATTGGCTATACAAAATGGTAGTAAAACCCATAATTACATATATGGGGCTCTTGTCTGGTGGAAAGCCACAAACAAGAAGTATGTACGGGATATGTTGACCAGGGTACAAAGAACAGCCTGCATTGCCGTTACGGGTGCCTTACGTACCACACCAACGGCTGCACTGGAGGCGTTTATGAATCTTTTGCCACTGGACTTACAAATAAAATCAATTGCAGGAAATAGTGCGCTACGGCTCACTAATATTGGGCTCTTTAAGAACAGTAGGATAGGACATAGCAGTATTTTGAAGGAATCATTCTCCGAAATACCGGAAAAGGCGGATGAAGTTCTTGGTACACTAGATTTTGACACACCGTATGATGTGTTGTACCCTGACCGAGAGGATTGGTATAGGAACTTGGTGTCGAGGGTAAATGAGACCTCGATATATACTGACGGCTCCAAAACCAGTGAGGGCACAGGGTCTGGTGTATTCTCCAATGGACTGGACTTACATCTGGCCCTGAGACTTCCGGACACATGCAGTGTGTTCCAGGCGGAGATTCTGGCAGTACTTAAAGCTGCGGAGGTACTTGAGATGAGATCGATATCCAATAAGAATATCGCCATTTGATAGTCAGGCTGCGCTTAAAGCGCTAGTCACATACCACTAATTCTGAACTAGTAAGGAATTGCCGCACAATGCTCAAGACATTATGTTCGCAGAATCGTGTCAGATTATGTTGGGTACCTGGACATTGTAATATTGAAGGTAATGAAAGGGCCGACGCTCTGACCAAGGAAGGAGCCGCAAGATGGTCACAGCTAGATGGACACAGGGTCTCAAAGGCACTGTGGTCCACTTTAAACCGGAAAAAGTCTGAAGAATTAATCAACTTCAGTAGAACAAAGCAAAGATTAACGGTAGGAATACTCTCTGGACACTGCCTTCTAAGGAAGCATGCCATCAGACTAGGGCTAACTAATTCGGACACGTGCAGGTATTGTGAGGACCTACAAGTCACGGAAGACATCTACCACATATGTGAGTGTCAAGCAATCGTTTGGAGTAGAAGGAAGCACCTTGGCAGGTACTTCTTTAATCACTTAGAGGAGGTTGGTTCCTCAAACAATATTGGGACCATTATTAAATTCTGCAGGGAAATTGATTGTTTGGGCGATTTGGTTTAGGTTTTTAACAGTAACGGTTCCCTGGGGATGGCGATGGGCCCACTATGGTGCCTGGTCTTTTTGTGATGAACTCACAACTCACAACCTAACCTAACCATTGACATGGCATAAGATGTTCACCAGTTTCGCACCCCCGAATCAATGTCTAACGGCTCTTTTGTATGGGACAGGGGTAGAAATAAACCCCACAAAACCAAAAAGTAAACGAAAAAATATCCTGTGTAAGTAGTGAGCGCCCAACAAAGTTCTTGACTATTTGATTCTCAGAGCCGTACAATAATAAATTTAAGTAATGGACGCTGTGTGTCGAAGTCAGAACAACAACCCTCCTATCTCCGCTGCATATTTGTTGCATTCTAACGCGTGCACAGGAAAAAGTATGAGCCTTGTAGATACATGCGAAAATATATCCTGCGAAACTTGCAGTATAGCACGGAAAAAGAGAACGTTCCAGATCGATGCAGGAGATCCTTATACATTAATATGAGTAAAAGGGCAGAAACGTAAGATGTCGCTTGCCACGGCTAAACTTAAAAATATAATGTGAAACACAACAATTGTTCAATTAGCTTTAATTATGCTAAATAAAACATTTAACTAACTAACTAACCATTGGCGATGCAAACAACAACAGAAATTGTATTGAATTTTTAAGTGGCGGATTTCTGCCAAATAAATTAATAAAAAAAAAAAAAAAAAAAGAATATGACAAGACTTCCCACGTCTGATTCACACAACCCTGCACCACCCACCCACAGCCCACACCCAGTAGTAATTTCATATTTGTTTCATTCTACCAGGTACTCGGGGACAACTACATACACATTCTCCGGAAGCTGCTGAGTTTTGGTGGGCTGCTGCGATGGGATGATAGGTATCCAGTATACTGAACTGCACTCAAAACTAATGATTTAAATGTGCAAATTAGTTACGGGAGGAAGAACCAGAGTATATCCATTTATGAGTAGAGACACTCTCTCGGTTAATTTGAAGTGCAAGATTGCATAGTTTAAAAACTTCAAATAAAATAATGGGAAAGCATTATTTTAAATGTTTGGCATGTGGGCGAGAGGAGAAAGAAAATGTTGGAGTTATATATTTCAAAATACTGGATAATAGTGAGAGGTAAGCAATATAAGTTGCTAGATTGACTAACTGGGAAACATTCTTCTCAGAAATAGCCAAGAGTGACCAAAAACTTAAATCACAAAAAATAGAGACGGTAGGTGAAATCGATGCAACAACAGAAATGTTAAACACAGTTCTACTCAAAGCATATGATAAAGCCTATCCTTTACGGACAATAAAGAACAGGAAGTCTCCACCATGGTAGACAAAGGATCTCCTTGAAATCAGAGCGCTCTTCAACTTGGCAAAGGCCACGAACTCCCAAACAGACTGGGATAGATACAAGCTCGGCCAACGGACATTCAAGAAGGCTATTATTAGTGCTAAACGCACAACCTGGCGCACGTTCTGTAGTGATATCGAAAGCACCACAGAATCGGCTAGACTTCGGAAAATCTTGTGCAAAGAACCCTCAGTTCCCGGATATCTTAAAGACACTAATGGCACTTGGACACAATCCTGTGAGGAGACTCTCAGTTTACTACTGCAGACTCATTTTCCGGGATGTACAAAGAATCAGACTAATCAGTCTAGGTTTAGTACCACAGTAGCGACAATTCCGGTAGAACTTGTAACCGAAGATAAATTAAACTGGGCAATTGATACATTCTGCTGGTTGAAGGGTTGTGATGCGTTTTATGAGAACACAAACGTTCTCACATAGCCTCTCACAATCAACTCCTACTCTCACCTCCACGTGGGTGACTGGTGGGTGCCTAGTACCTCGGCTGGAGATTGGGTATCCAACCCCTTTGGAAGGTCGTTGGTGGCAGCAGACGAGAGAGGGGGGAGGAGTGTCCTCTCACTAAGGCACTCCCTCTGATCCCAGATGGCAGCGGAGGAATTCCCTTGATGGAATCAACGGTGGCGTCTACAGTTCCAGTCAGGTTGAACTATTTAGTGTCTTCCCTATATGAGCTGCTCCGACATATTCGGATCCCAGGTCTATAGGGATCTCCAATACTGAGCCAGGGTGTTGGAAAGGAGTTGGTGGCGGATGAGCCCTTCATGGGCCAACGGCAGCGCTCAGATCCCGAAGTGGGTTACTGGTGCCGGTAACTCGGCCCCTCGTCCAAGGGGTATAAAATGGAACTGGCCCTCCAGGTTGGGGGTTGTGCGTCGGGGTAACTTCTCTACCACGGAAAAAATAACTAGTTCAGAGACAACTACAAGCTTCGGAAAAGGACGGATCTACTGTTGACAACCCCGCGAAACGAAATAAGGACAACGATATTCGGATCTGTATAAAGCAGACATAACCGCCATCCAGGAAGTGCGATGGGATGGGCCGGGCAAAAGAAAGATGAAAAACTGTGACATCTATTACGGTGCTTGCTATACGGAGCAGAAGCAGCGCTTATTTGGATGTGGATTTGTCATACGCGGCAGACTTAGGCAAGAAGTCTTGAGCTTTCGGCATGTGAGTGAACGTCTTATGACCATCCGCATCAAGGCAAAATTCGCCAACATAAGCCTAATATGCGTTCATGCCCCCACAGAGGAAAAGGACGACGCTACCAAAGATAGTTTCTACGAGCTCCTCGACCAGACATACGAGCAATGTCCTAAATATGACGTTAAAATCGTGTTGGGCGATTTTAACGCCAAAGTAGGAAAGGAGGACATCTATGGTAGGACAGTAGGTAAACGCAGCCTACACTACACCACGTCTGGTAACGGACTGAGGCTGATTGACTTTGCTGCGGGGCGAAACGTCACTATACCAAGCACACGGTTTCCTCATCTCAATATTCATAAAGGGACATGGCGGTCTCCGGATCAACAAACCGTCAACCAAATTGATCACATTGCGATCGACGCAAGGCACGCCTCCAGTGTTGCGGATGTCCGAACCTTCCGAGCGGCCAACATTGACTCGGACCACTACCTTGTTGTAGCCAAGGTACGAATGCGGATATCCAACACGCCTCAACAACGAAATACTGTGAGAAAGTACAATGTCGAAAAGCTGCAATCGCGTATCCCGATGTCTCACGACAAGTCCTCCCGCAACAACAGCTAGCGCAGAAGACCAGTGGCAGCACTGCCAGAAAGCCATCACGACCGCCACCACGAAACCCCTGGTTTGACGAACAATGTCGACTAGCAAACGCACCAAAACAAAAGGCATATAAAGCGGCGCTGCAAAGGAGGACTAGAGCTGCTCGCGAGCTCTACGAGCAAAAGAGACGGGAAGAACATCGGCTTCTCAGGAAGAAAAATAAAGAGCATGAGATCGAAGAAATTGAGAGATGCTACTCCAGGAATAATGTATGTAAGTTTTACCAACAGGTAAAGAGAACATGCCAGAGCAACAAATCCCGTACAGAAACCTGTAGAGATAACGAAGGAAACCTCGTAGTAGAATCACAGTCGGTGCTGAGAATATGGAAAAACTACTTCTGCAGACTGTATAACGGCGACGAAGACCAAAATCCCGCTGTCAGGCAGAACGAACCATTCAACTTAGACGATGATAGCCAAAACTACCGTCCACCTGATCAAAATGGAGTGAAGATAGCAATATCCAAGCTTAAAACCAACAAGGCTGCTGGGACTGACGGTCTACCCGCCGAGCTTTAAGCAGCTGGAGATGACTTGGTGGAGAGCATACGATCTTTAAAAATTCTGTACAATTACTTGCATATGCGGACGATATTGACATAATTGGACGAACACAGCGAGCTGTCACTGGCGCGTTTGCAAGTATAGACACAGAAGCGGCTAAAATGGGCTTAGCTGTCAACAAGAAGGGACACCCAACATCGACGAATCGGGCAAAACGTCACAATAGATAGCTATAACTTTGAGGTAGTAAGGGACTTTGTCTACCTTGGCTCTGCTATAACATCTGAAAATTACATCTCACCAGAAATCAAACGGAGAATAACTCTTGCCAACCGCTGTTTCTTTGGGCTAAGAAGGCAACTGTGTAGTAAGGCCCTCTCCCGAAAGACTAAGGAGACTCTGTATAAGACCCTCATCATCCCAGTCCTGCTGTACGGATCTGAAGCATGGACTATTTCCAAAGCGGATGAAGATATCCTTGGTCGATTCGAGAGAAAAATTCTTCGTAAGATATTCGGTCCCGTCTGCGTTGACGGGTTTTGGAGGAGACGATGCAACGACGAAATATACGAGCTGTACAGCGACATGGCTAGGACATGTAGAGCGAATGGACATCAACGCTCCGGCCCGCAGAGTTTTCGATTGCAACCCAGAGTAACAAGTGGAAAACGACCTCAACCAACTTGGAGTGCGCAACTGGAGGCAGTTGGCTAACGACCGGGCCAGCTGGAGAGGCTTGTTGGTTGAGGCCCTGGTTCACCCCGAACTGTAGCGCCACCTAAGTAAGTAATTGATACATTCTCTCCGTTCAAATCCCCTGGATGCGACGGTATTTTTCCAATCATGCTCCAGAAAGCTAAGACCATAGGTGACACAGAACTTAGAGTAACTGCTGCAAGAGGCACTCCGCAGGGAGGGGTCATCTCCCCTCTACTCTGGGTACTTGTCATTAATCAGATACTAATCAGATTTAAGAATATGGGGGTCACGGTAACTGCATACGCAGATGATGTAGTTTTGCTTGCAAAAGGCAAATTTTTACAAACCATAAGTGACCTCCTAGGGAATTCACTAAGAACTCTTAGTACGTGGACAAAGCAATGCGGCCTTGGCGTCAACCCCCAAAAAACCGAGCTTATCCTTTTTACAAACAAAACAATAATACCACAATTCCAGCCACCAACTCTTGAGGGAATACCTCTAAAGGTGACGGATAGGGCGAAATACCTGGGTATGATCCTCGATAGGAAACTTAATTGGAAGCCGAATGTCAATGAAAGAGTGAAGAAAGCAGCTAACGCTTTCTACGCATGTAACCGCATCTTTGGCAGGAGGTGGGGACCAAACCCCAAAATAATCCTGCGGATGTACACGGCAATCGTGCTGCCAATACTCACATATGGCAGCGTAGTCTGGTGGCCAGCCGCGGGCAAGGCGACCAATCTCAAGGCAATGACAAAGATACAAAGACTAGCATGTATAGGAACAACCAGCGCAATAAGAACTACACCCACATCAGGTTTGGAGGCAATTCTCAATCTAACTCCTCTGGACCTATACATGGAAGAATCTGCTACCAAAAGTGCCTTGAGGATTAGTCAAACTAATACATGGAAATCATACAATTTTGGGCACGCACAAATCCTAGAGAAAAACGTTGGGAATGATGTCACTTCCGACTACATGTTTCCCCATCTGAACTTTGATAGACCATTCACCTACTCCTTTCCGAGCAGAGATGAATGGAGAACAGATGAACCCACAAAGCGGAAATCGGTATCCATCTATACAGATGGATCAAAGATGGACTGTGGAACCGGTGCCGGTATATTCTGTGAGGAATTGAACATAAACTGCTAAATCAGGCTTCCTGATAGCAGTAGTGTCTTCCAAGCAGAGATTCTGGCAATCGCGGAAGCGGCCCGAATGGTGTCATTGTTGGCAATACCACGTAAAGATATTATCATTTTCATTGATAGCCAGGCGGCTAAAAAGCATTTTCTGCTATAGAAATTAAATCGAAGCTAGTTCACCGCTGTCGCGAAGAGCTCAAGGTTCTTTGTTCGCAGCACTCCACGAATCTCTGCTGGGTCCCTGGACACAGTGACAAAGCCGGCAATGAGATAGCTGATGAACTGGCGAGAAAGGGGTCCGCAATGGATAATGATAGAGCACTACAGTCGATCAAGCCTCCACTATGTAATTTCAGAGAACGAGTGGAGAACAAGATTCGTATGAAAACCAATAACAGGTGGAAAGCACTAACTACCTGTGAAGTATCTCGGAAGCTATGGCCAGCATATGACAAAGGCCGAACATTCAAACTTATACAGTTTGACAGGCCATCGCTGTCTAAGCTGGTAGGGGCTCTAACGGGTCATAACTTCTTAAGAAATCACTTGATGAAACTAAATCTCAAGGATGACGATATATGTAGAGGTTGCGGAGACGAAGAGGTCCATGAGGACACACCTCACTTCCTCTGTCACTGCCCGAGCCTCTGTCACTTGAGGAACAGAACACTTGGAAGCTTCTACTTCCATGACTTACGAGAACTTTCTGATGTTACACTTTCTGATCTTTACAGGTTTTTGAGGCCATCAGGATGGCTGGACGGCATCGGGTAAATACAAGAAGGATGACACAAGCTGACCATCAACAACACCGACGGTTAACCCCCAAAAAAGGGTATCACAATGGGTCCACAAGGACCTAAGTGTGGTATAGTAGGATCTACCCTGCTCTACCCACCCACATACCTAACCTAACCTAAGCAATATAAGTTATAGATCGGGCAAGAACGAATATAAATTTGTGTTGTATTTATTAATTTTTTTTTAGAAAAGCGAAGTGGTTGAACTGCATTAACAAACAACACTTAATACATGAAAAAGTGTCGAGGGATTCTTGGATCTGCGAAAGACATGTATGCCAAGTCAACGATGCGCTTAAAACGGTAACGTTTCCTCCCTTTTTACAGATTTTAAAGAATTATGAAGATGCGAAGTTGACACGGCCTAATCAAGAATTTTTAGACTCGTTAGAGAATCTTGAACAAAAATTTATTTCTTGTTTTCCAAATATGTACCTAGATATTACCTAAATAATTTTGAGGGGAATGTTTTTAACTTTTTGAGAAATGAATTTCAAAAACCAAAATAAGGAATTTCTTATCAAATTTTACGTCCGAGTACGGGTTTACTTTATTCTAAAACAGTTCAATAAAAATAACAAAAAATGTACCAACAAACAAAAATATTTAAGTGTAGCACACAACATGTGAATATATATTAGATATAAAATGTTCAATAAGAAATATTACAAATCGATTTTGCTTTTTTTTTGCGTCACACCCTGTACCACATTTTGAAATAATTCAACTACTCTTCCATCCCTCTTTTACTAGAGCACTTTTAGTGCCGTCTATTTCCCGTGCATATGTAGGTACTGCAAATTGTAAACTGATAAGAAACACGTGGAGAGTGTCCCTACTCATTAATGGATATACTCTGGGAAGAACAAACAAATTGCAAGCCGCCAACTTCTAAGCACATGAAGGTTTTTTTTTTAATAGAAAACCGAACCTTACGGCTCTGAATGGTCAGTCATAATTCTCCAATTGGAAGTCATGCGTCGACGTCGAGATCGAGACAACACCCTGTCTAAATTTGCATATTTGTTGCATCCTACCAGGTACATAGAAAACAAACATGAATTCAAAACGTATGTTCGCGATAAAAGTAGTCCTAGTTACATGCAAGATGTATCCTACGAAACTTACACAAAAGTATAGCATAGAATACAGAAAGTTCCACTTAAAAAAATAAGAAAACGACTAAAAACAACGTAATAGGTACTAACCCTTTGAAAAACGCCGTTGCGGCTAGCATCAGTAGATTAAAACATAGATTGTCTCCTCTCCCGCGACGGAAATGCATATTTAAATTCCTCAGCCGGAAATTTTCTACGCTGTAATTTGTCACTAATGGAGAATAAGCTACCGCAACCAGCTGTGGACGTCGGAGCACCCAAGAAATATGTACCTACTAAGTAATTTGTTGAACTTATTGTTTGTTTAATTCACTGCCACGAACACATACACTAGAATTTAAATTGTGTTGAGTTGGATTTTTTCACTTTTTTTTACGGCAAGATCGCTTTTCATTGCAAGAAATTAAAAAAAAATCAAATTGTACTAGGGATGCAAGAAACAAGAACATGTCTCTTGAACAGTTAGGTAGACATTGACAAAGAGGATTTATATCTAGAGCCAACTGAGAGCAGAAACGGTACATTTGCCTACAGCTACAAGCTGTTGTTTGTTTGGCTGCTGTCCTGCATAGGAATTTCTAAGTATTAGTGCCTGTACAAATCAAAGGAGCGCCATTGCTGCCGCACGCATACTTAGGAAATCCTATGTAGGGACTTTATGTCATTCGGGCGGCCATTATTATGGTGTGGGTGTGATATAAATCCTCTTTGGACATTGATTTGTCCAGGGTCGCTGCTGTGGAGGAAGCTTGCAACGGCGCATGATAAATAAGTACTATGTATAAAGTATAACTGACCGTGTTGTTGTAATTCCTAGTTCCTTTCGACATAGAACAAAATACCCATCCCCAATTTATTTATCATATTTGAGAAAAATAAAAACGTATATATAGAATTGCATAGTGCATTGTAAATTAAAACATATCCACATTTTTTGTCTTACTCACCGATGATTATTGACATTTTTCTTTGCTGCGTTGCACTTTTGAAGCACTATGTACACTTGTCCATATTGAGAGACGAAAAACACGTTTAAAGTTTGTTATTTAGGCATATATTAGAAAAAACACAATATACCGAATGGAAGACTTTAATTTAAGTATATTTTTTTAGTATTATGTTTAAATAATATGTATTTTAAATTTTCATTTAACTTTTTGGATGTGTACAGAAAAGCTTCCGACGGAGTAGACTTTGGTTTTCAATATGCCAATATTGCAAAAAAAAACTCCATCCAATTCCAATTTGGAGAGAACAGAATCTCCAAACTGGAATTCTATGCTTTAGTAATAGCACTGCCAGGCAATAATAATTGGTTGGAAATTGGAAACTCTGGATTGAGTTCCAACTTTCTTCTAGGTTTATTGGCAAAGATAAAATTTATAAAAAGTTCCTTTTTCCACATCCCAACAACAAACATTTTCCAAATCCTTTTTTCATATATACAGAATAAATATAATTATATGAATATGAATATGTCGTTTTAAATTTTGCAAAAAATACATTTTTTTTTTATAGGATTGCTTTTCATGTTCGATTTACAAGAAAAATCAATGTTTTTATTGATCTCAGATCACTTTGGAGAAATCTGTTTAAGTCGATTGAGAGTCCGATTTTTTTTTAGATTAGCCTTTATATTATATAGCAGCGTCAGAATTTTTCTTTCATCGCCCCTTTCTTAGGGACTTTTTAAAAATAAATTGAAAGAGATCTTCAAAGTAGATACAAAAATGAGTTGATATAATTTATAAACAAAATTCAATTAACTTTTATACATTTATAAATAAAAATCAAAGCTAAAAGGTTTTCATTTGAAAACGAATTGCATCTAAAGTACTGTCTAGCTTACCCACAGAACAAATTTATGCTGCATTTACACGGTCACACAAAATTAAAGGGATGCTAAATACTAAATAGCCGTGTGACCGAAAGGGACAGCATTACCTAACACGCACAAAAACGTGACACGTATTTAGGTCGGCCATCTTGTTTGCGTTATAGGAATTATAGGAAAGCTCTGCATGTTGATATTTCTATAGCGATGACTAAAGAAATTCCTCATTCCTATAAAACAACCCAAGTAACAATTTTAATTTATTTAATATGGCTTCCGGAAATGATGAACGGACAATTATTTATTTTTTTCGTGTAACTGATCGATGAATTGTTGGTTTATTTTACTGAAACTAATAACCAATCTCATTTCACATGTTCCAAATCACAAATATTAATGTTTTCAAGCAATTGCAGAAATGTTGGTGAGCGGAACCTGTGTCTGTTTCCGTTTTACGTATCTCTAATTATGGGTAGAGCATCCATGACACCGTAGGCGTCTGATTTGTGATCTCATTCTTACGCCTTTTATAGTATTGACTAAAGCCTAGTATGCTGTTCCAGGAAAGCTAAAATTAAGCGCCTCTCCAATGTTTCTCTCCACCACTTCGCTTAATGCTCGCTTAATTTTGACAGTGTAAGTTCCGTCAACTTTCTATAGAAATTTCTACTTTTTAAAAGAAATTATATTAATAACAACGAATTTCTTTGTGTTGAACTAACCATTCTCCATTGGTACTGTTTCGTTTGAAAATTTATTGCGAATGCCGATATTTTCTCTGAACTGTCAAAATTTCGCTGTGAAAAAATGTATTTTGCATTTAATTTGCTTGCTTAAATTCTGTAGAGAGTTTTCGTACAGCGGCTCAGATATTTAGCTTGAACTGCGTACTGCTTGGCTTAACTGCTTTGCTTAATTTTATCTTTGGAGATTTTTTTGTATGGGGGCTTAATTTAAGCGCGAGCAGCATACTAGGCTTGAGGATAAACGGATCTCTCTTTTCGGTTTTGTTGCAAAATTGCGCGTGCGTGGTGGTGTAAATGCGGTTAAAGACATCTAATTCTTTTTCTTTTTTTATATATATATATATTTTTTTTTTTTCATTATTCTTGGATTAACAAACTTTGTATTTACTTAATCTACCATAACAACATTAAATACAAGAATAGATAGTGACATTAGTATTTGTATAGTAACAAATAAATAGTGATAATGTCACTTCATAAAAAATAGCTTGGAAGTGTGAGGTGAACTGTTCAATTAATATTAAAAGAAAAACATTTTAATGAATTTATGTAGATTGGCCGCGTTCCACTGCCCGCTAGATGAGCAGCGGCATGTCAAACTCTATATAAAAAAAATTGACATTTTACCATTTGCGCTAGTCGTCTAGCACTTTTTGTGAAATATCCCTTTCAGGGAAATTTTTCAATCTAGCGCAAAACTACCCGCTGCTTTGAGAGACAAAAAAAAAACAAAAAAACAGCTGTCAAACGAAATCGTTCAAACGTCTACAAAATAAAAACAAAAATACGAAGCCGAGCTGCAATTGTGATAAAATTGGTGATAAGAGGTAAGTAAAATAGCAATTCCGATATTATTATGGTTTCTATAACATGTAACGTTTCGTTTTAAATGTAGTTTGGAAATAATTTTGCTACACGAAATTTTTTATGAAGGAAAGTCATATGTGTTTGATGCCAACGAAGATGCCGCTGCCGCTGTCGCTGCCGCTGCGCGAGCGTTCCTTCATATGGGATATTTTGTGCTAGAAGACTAGCGGGCAGTGGAACGTGGCCATTTTTACAGAAAATTGACAATAAAAAGAAAGAAAACGTACATAAAACAGCAATAGAACAATGTAATGTACATGTTTAGGCAACATAGGGCAGCAAAATTTTAATTTCCTTGTGATCAAAATCAAGAAGCCATACTTTAACGCATTTTAGAAATAGGGACAATGATAGAATAGAATTATAGAAGGAGCTATACGATTTACCCCACATACTTTTCTTATAGCACATTTTTGTAAAACAATCAATGGTTCGATCTTCGTTTGGTAAGCCCCACCCCAGCAACTTATTCCGTACCTATTGTAGTTTTGATTGAAATATTCCATAATATACTGTTTTCAAAAATTTTTTTGTCACAGAATTGTCTAAGGCGATAAAAGCTTCGTACTGAAGATCGTAAATATTGTTTCAGGATCGAAATATGTTTAGACCAACTCATATTTTGCTCAAAAGTGATGCCTAAATATTTAAACTGATTTATTGTTTCAATTTTAAAACATCGTGTGTTACAAGATGCCTGCTCAAACAACATTGTCCTTGTGGCTTCTTCAGTACAGACACAATCTGACGCATTTGACCATTCGCAATTGTTTGCATGTTTTGGCTTTATTTTTAAAAGAAACGTTGTGAGAGAGTGATCCATTTACGCAGTCTATAGGTTTGTTTGACGTGGCTAGCACTAGTGCCCACTAGCGCGCACTGAGAATTGTCAGCTGATTTTCCCGCCTGCCCAAAAACCCTGCACAACCCTGAAAATTCGGCTATCATATCGAACGCAAAATATGCTGCCCTGAAGTCTGTCAGTTTTTGAAATTGAAAAATACTTATTTTGTATTTAAGTCTGTCAAGGGTAAGTCTGTCAAGGGTAACAAGCCCATTTGGTTTAATGACAGAATCATAAACTTAAATAATAGGAAAAATAAGGCCTATAAACGTCTTCGTAATAGAAATAATGATCCGGAACTTCTAAAAGTTTATCGGACGCTTCAAAAAGAATTCGATGTTTTAAATAAGTTTCTTTATAGACAGTATATTCTTTCCGTTGAGTCTAATTTGAAAGGCAATAGTAAACGCTTTTGGAGCTTTATTAATAGCAAAAAACAATCTAATGGTATTCCCAAATGTATGCGTCTTAATAATGTAACCTCATCTGATCTGTCAACCATTTGTAACATGTTCGCTAACCACTTTCAATCGGTTTATTCTTCTGGTACTACCACACCAAGAGTCTTATTTAACAACTCAATGTCCTGTGATGTCGTAAATATAAACTACTTTGAGTTTTCAATCGCTGAAGTTCAAATAGCTCTTTCTTATATGATATTACCAACTATCGTCCAATCTGTAAAATTTCTTCTATCCCTAAGTTGTTTGAAAAACTAGTGTGTGACAAACTTACACCTCTCTTAAAAAGATTTATCTCTCCGTCTCAGCATGGATTCGTTACAGGCAGATCCACTACTACGAATCTCTCCATTTTTTGTAATACTGCCTTGAATTACCTTGAGAATGGCTTACAATGTGATGTAATTTATACAGACTTTGCTAAGGCATTTGATCGCGTTAACCATAGAACATTAATTTCTAAACTTACTACCTTAGGATTTCACTCCAATATCCTTAAGTGGATTCATTCCTACTTAACCGATCGTATCCAATATGTTCGCTTAAACGGAATGCTCTCGTCACCAATTTATGTTACCTCTGGAGTACCTCAAGGTAGTCATCTGGGCCCCCTACTCTTCCTTTTGTTTA
Organism: Cheilosia vernalis; assembly: GCA_949126925.1. Lineage (NCBI taxonomy): Eukaryota > Metazoa > Arthropoda > Insecta > Diptera > Syrphidae > Cheilosia > Cheilosia vernalis. The sequence goes on from OX421363.1 coordinate 16,280,368, forward strand.
TTAATGACATTCCTGACTTGTTTTTGAATTCCCAGTGTCTTATGTTTGCCGACGATTTGAAGATCTTCCGACAAATAAGTTCAGTTCAAGACTGTATTCTTCTACAAGATGACCTCAATCGTCTTTCCATTTGGTGTAATGACAATGACCTTCATCTCAATGTCTCTAAATGTCAAAGCCTTTCTTTTTATCGTCACCTCTCTCCAATTCCCTTTACGTACACAATCGACAATACCCCTTTGTCCTTTATCTGCTCCAAAAAAGATCTTGGAGTTATTTTTGACATAAAACTTAGCTTTTGCAAACACATTGAGTTTTTGGTTGCCAAAGGTAATCAGATGCTTGGTTTTTTATTGCGGAATTCGAAAGACTTTCAAGATCCTCATACTCTTAAATGTCTATTTTTTGCATTTGTCAGATCACATCTTGAATACTGCAGTATAGTATGGAATCCATTTTACGAAGTACATTCTTTTAGAATTGAGAAGATCCAAAGGCGTTTTACTAGAGTAGCTGTTCGTAGACTGCGATGGAATATTGAAATGCCATCTTACGAGACGAGGTGCAAGTTATTTGGTATCTTACCTCTTTTCAGACGGAGGCAATATTTTTCCGTTATGTTCATTCGCGATTTGATAGATGGTCATATCGATTGCCCTTTTCTTTTATCATTAGTTGGGTTTTATGCTCCTGTGAGAGTTCTTAGGAATCGCTTTTTATTTCATATACCCTATCATAGGGTTAACTATGGTTACAATGAACCAATCTCTAGATGCCTTAGGGAATCTAATAAATATTGTGATGTTATTGATTTTAATATAAGTAGAGAATCATTTAGGAATAAACTAATCCTGTTGTTAGGCTTTGGTGGTCATTAAGTATAATTTTTTGTATTAAGTATATAATCTGGCGAGAACAGCGGATGTTCTTATTTGATTGAAATAAAAAATAAAAATAAAATAAAATAATAGTATTAAAACATTAGAAATATCCGTCCCGATTGATTTCTAAATATTTATACATAAATTATTCACACAAATAGATTCACCCGATGCAATGCCTTTCTTTGTTGGAGAAAAAAATTCACTAAAAATGCAAACAAACTCTATCAGTTGTCAAACTTAAACGCACTTGTATTGGTAAATCTGAAAAAATATCTGGATTCGCAAAAGTGCTCTGAAATCTGAAAAAACTAGCTTTTTCCTGTACCAAACGAACATAAAAATTGCTCTGAGAGCAAAAAAAAAGTGCTCTGAGTGCGCCCAATCGAATACCACATAAAACTAAAATGTGTAACAATCAGGGAGATTGTTCTAAAATTCTGAAAAGTAGCAAACAAAGAGCGGTGGAAGAAAAAAGTGTCATTTCTAAAGTTTCTCTGCGATTTAAAAATTTTCGCAAAATATTTAACAATTGTTTGGTCTCCTAACACTATAATCGTGTTCTGATAGACTGCAGCGTTATATTTTATTGAAAATCATTTGGAAATCACAGCGTTTCTAAAAATTGCAAAGTGCCTTTTCAAACTAAAAAAATGTGTTAAAGTAGCAACAAATTGTATCAGGGTCCTCGAAAAAGTTCCAAATTATTGCACAACGGTTAAGTTGGTCACAGTGCGCGGCTCACTCACACATTCAAATCTGATTCGGATCGTTCCCTATCGACATCGCCGCACAAAATCAAGGCACAGATTTCATTTTCGCTTTAGCAGCAAAAATCTGAAATCTCAGATCAAAATCTGGAAAGGCAAATCGAAAAAGACATTAGATATGTTATTTTGTACTTGATTTGTGGCCAAAATTAGATTGAACGATGACAGCACACGGCGAATATTGTATACTCGTACAGAGCGAACGCGGAGCTGTCATCATTGTTCACGTCACTTACATTTAATTAAATAACAACATTTTGCCTAAAATAAAGGGACAAGTTTCCTATGTGGTATTCGATTGGGTGCCTTCCATACGCTCTTTTCATCAGCTTTTCATCATCTTTTCATGTTCCTTTAGTACGAAAAAAACAATCTTTTTCAGATTTAAGAGCACTTTTGCGGATCTGGATATTTTCTCAGATTTGCTTCACATTTACCAATACAAATACGTTTGAGTTTGACAAGTGGTGGAGTTTGTTTATGACTTCGTTCATTTTTTGTCTACAGCAAAGAAAGGCATTGCATTGGGTGAATCTGTTTTTGTAAATTATTTATGTACCTATAATTATTTATAACTCAATCGGGGCTAACATTTTGAATGTTTTAATAAAAAATCTAGCCAGTGAATGGAAATTGCGTAGAAAAGTGTCGAAGACTACAAAATACACATATTCGAATCGCACGAATATAAACACAAAAGAGAGCAAGTGGCGTTTTTATGTTCAATTAGGTACCTACACGAAATCTGAAATCTGAGAGCGAATCTGAAGAAGCTCAATCGAATACCACATAATAGATGTTACACGAAAGAAAACTGTTAATTAAAACATACACACTGATAGTAAAGTATGTAATAATGTTTTCATTGAGACTTCATAGATTAATATTTGGTTTAACATAAATTAAGCAATATCAACTTATATTTTTTCTAATTAAATTTACAAGAAAATCAAATTATAAACTTCGCAGTTACATAAAAAAAACATGTTTGCTCAATCGAAACATGACAGATACAAAGTCACACTGATAGTCATTCGGATGCTATTTGACATATTCATGCCTATATCTCTGCAGCTTTTTGAAAACGAAGAGGAGAGAAATATACTAGCAAAACTGAGTGCGACTGACATTGAAGAGATGACGGCGACGCCAACGATGAAGTTTTTGCATGCTGGTTGATTGATTGATATAAGTCAATAAGTATTTTTGATGAACGCCTTACTGGCAGTGCTGTTTTACTAGACATTTTCCCTTCGCAATTCGTTCATAAATCAACGCGATTCGCAGACGATACGATTTTGGAATGCAGAGATGCCACTTTTATTTAAAATATGCGTCTCATCTACTTCACATAACTAAAAACGCCGTGTCAGGAAAACGAAATGTTTGCAATTCTCCAAACCTTGAATTCAAGCAAAATCGATTTTGTAGACTTTATCGGGAGACTTTACTTTACTACGTTGTTAGAAAAAAACATATACAACATCAAGCTGAAAGCATTTTTCAAGTGAAACATATATGTGATGCCGTTTCCGAGTCCATCTAATTGCCACTAGCAATTAACTATTGGCCAAAATATAGCTGTGGGAAATTGAAAATTTGAGAAGGAAAATTGGGCAAATCGATAAAGAAACTTGTTTAAAATGTATATGTTGCATGTGGTACCTAATCTGCACAACAAAGTGACTCGATTGGAGTTGCCGGGGGAGTTTTCCTTAAATAAACGGGGACATTTCTCCCCAATTTGACCTACCTTCACTAAGGCCGTGTGTCAATTGCGCTAAATAATTATCCTCGGATAATATTCTGGCACTATCGTGGTGGAAAACGAATTCTTCAGCTGTCAAAAATTTATCCTGCTCCGGGAGCAGGATAATAATTTATCTTCATAGGATAAATTTTTTACGTGCGAGTTTTTTTATTTCAAATGGCAGCAAATCGACGAAAAAAAAAATAATAACAAACCGTACTACCTACAACATGTATCTAAATAATGAAGGAAAACAAATAAAGTTTTTAATATAATTTGCTTAATTTATAGGGACGCATGATGACAAAAAAAAAGTGATTCGGTTACGTAGTTTGAAATTATACCGATTGAATATAAAATTACACTTCTCTTGTTCTTCTTCTGCGTGGGGGCAAGTAATCATGGCTTATATAAGGCTTTGTTACTGCAGCAATATCATTGACATCAAGGGGAATTAATACATCGAATTTATGATCCATGTTATCAGGTGTTGTTATTGAATTAGTTGTATGTGTCTGTTCTTTGTGTTGTGCTTCGTATTGTGTTGTGCTATCGTCAAAAGTTTTCTGAGAAATCTCAAAAATTTAGCCCAATCGACACAGCCAAATTTCACAAAAGCTAAATTTTTATTCAACACACACAGAAATGTCAAAAAATTATCTGAGGATAATTATTTAGCGCAATTGACACACGGCCTAAGCATCCATTCGGTTGGATAGGAAAATATTAAGCTCAATCAACAGTTTCCCCTTTGCAGACGATGAATGAAAATAGACCAGAAGGAAGCGATGGTTAAGGATAAGGGATTCTGCTCTCTGGTATTACTAAGAAAATTAAGAGGTGATTCGTATGCTCCCTCGAGTTTTTTTTTTTTAACGCAATTGTTTCTGTACCTATCTAAAATGGAACAGTAGATGCATTGCAAATATGCATGTAAATACATACGCACAGCTATACTTGGTCTTTGCTTAGGGTCTTCGATGAAATGAAAAAGCACTAATTTTGATTAACTACTACTTTTGATATAAAAAGTATGTACATGTATTTTGTCCTTCTTTAACTGAAACGCATTTAAACCCCATTTACACCATCACGCACGCGCATTTTTGCAACAAAACTGAAAAGAGAGATCCGTTTATCCGCAGTCAATGCTATTGAAGGCGTAAGAATGAGATCACAAATCAGACGCCTAGTGTCAAGAATGTTCTACCCATAATTATAGATACGTAAAACGGAAATAGACACAGGTTCCGCTCACCAACATTTCTGCAATTTCTTAAAAAAATATCTCTATCTCTGATTTGAAACACGTGAAATGGAGTGGTAATTAGTTTCAGTAAATTAAAACAATAGTTGATCAATCAGTTTCGCTAAAAAAATAAATAATTCTCCGTTCATCATTTCCGGAAGCCATATTGTTTTATCGGAACGCGGAATTTCTTTAACCATCGCTATAAAAACATCAACATGCGGAGCTTTCCTATAATTCCTATCACGTAAACAAGATGGCCGACCTAAATACGTGTCATGTTTGTCTGCGTGTTAGGTGATGCTGTCGCTGTCAGTCACGCTGCTACTTAGGATTTAGCGTCCCTTTGATTTTCCGTGATATAGGAATGGGTGACGGTGTAAATGCAGCATTATATCGGTGAAACCAATGATATATAATGTATAATGGAATACGAGATATATAACTTTCCAGTGGAAGGGGGCTGCCTACAAGCTGTTTCCCAGAAAAATTCATGAAGTCACACCTTGTCACCAGCTTGTTTCTATTATAGTATATGTGAGTTCATGAATTGGACTTTAATGCAAGAATTCGGTATTCTCTAATGTGTATTTCACTATCTTTTCAGTTTAATCAACACCTCCACAAAAACTAAACAAATTCAAAACGTAACACAAAACAATTAAACACCGCGATGCTCATAAAAGTAAGATGATTCGCAGTCGGCCATTAGCAACATGCTTTTTTTTTGGTCACACGTATTCACAGACGGGGGTTGAAATTACCAAAAACAACAATGTAAACAAATGGCTTTTGGGGGGATAGACGTACGAAAGATAACCATTTCTTTTATTCATTCATCTCTGCCAATGATAGGAAAATTCTAATGAAAGTCGTACCTACTGAAATAAATTTTCAATAAAACGGACCTTATGACTGACATCTATATTAAAAATCGGCTGGCGTTTCCCAATGTCAAACAAAAGAAACTATTCAACCGAAATCTCGACACGGATGTTATAAAATTTACAAAAAAAAATTTTTCATATTAATTTGTGTTTTTTCCTACTGAAAACCAAATGTTAAACATTCAAACATTTACGTAGCTGTGAATTCGTGAAATTTCTTTAATCAGTGGATCAGCGAAAAAATTTAATCTGCCAATATGTGAAATAAAAAGGTAAAAAATTGAATTAAACAAATTCACATTCTTTTCCCTTGTCTTCGAAAAACAAGCAATCATGGTCGGTTAACACTATCGCTAGCTAGCGCTTAGAAAATTCTTGAATACACTCACAGTCGAATGGAAAATTAGCCGCTCCCATAAATCGATGTTAATGGCTCTTAAAGAAGGCAAGTGCTATTTGTGTTCGCGGACGATATTTTTAATATTTAAATAGATTTCAATATTGAAAAGACATCAATAAAGAATTTTTTTGTTGTGTAATATTTCAGTTTGTGACAAGAGTACATCAACTGCCTCCAAGCTGCATCAATTAAAGGAGGATTTGCCGAAAATTGTGAACGTTTCACCACCTCCAATTGTCAATATCCAGGACATTGACGACATAGGTTAGTGTTATAAACATAGAAAAGACAAAGACAACAAAATTCATTTGTTTATACGTAATGTGAGAAAGAAGTGTTTTTATTTTTTGTGTATAATTTGTTTGTTTATTTTTATTTATTTTTTTATTACTTTAAGACGATGGTGACATCGACCTGGACGACGAGGATTAACTAGACTTTATCATTTAAGTTTTTGTTTTCATTTTAACATCCGTATTTCCTACCGCCGCCGTCACCCATCATGCCTACGGAATTTTCAATTGATACCATCAACGACTACTTCACCAAACTGAATCCCATCGCAACAAAGATTTCTCTAGACATTGATGACACAAAATCTGCCTACGAACACATCTGGGCAAAACTGAATCCCAACGAGCACAATGAAATTATCAACGAGACCCTCATGAAGCCGGAAATTTCACTGAGGTATTTTGATAATTTCTCCATCACGACATCAGCATCTTCGCTATCGTTTTCATCGATTGGCACACCGACTCAAGGTGAGCAGGAGACAAACAACAAAAAGCCTTCACGACAGCCGGTTCATCATCACCATCATTTAGCTACGCGGCGTTTCTACGACTATGATGGACGAAATCTCTCCACTTATGCCGAACAAAAGATCGGTCTTAAGGTAATTCATGACGAAATCTTGGGCACATTCCGTGACGGTCATTCCATGCCATTCAGCTATAAGACTAAATCGCAGATCAATTTAAGACTGTTTCAGGACGAGGAGAACAACCGACGTTCGCAGACTAAGCCACCGGCACGCAACAAAGAGAGTTTTCTCAAACCCGTCAAAACAAAGGAAGCCAAGACAGCTGCCGGCAACGAGAGTCTGCAAATTTCCGCAGAGGCACACAAGAAGCTGCAAATCGAATTGGCTACAAATCTTTCCAACCGCAACAAGGCCGAGATCGCAGCCATCAACCCAACCGATAGCGTGCAGGATCTGAAATCATTCGATAAGATTGACACTAAGTATTCACGCTTCTACGACGAATCGCAGGCCCCTTCAGATGCGCCAGTGGGCCATCAAACACCCAATCACAAAGAGTTGAGTCTGCTCAAGTTGATCTCAAAGAATGGCAAGTCAGCAGCAGCAAAGTTTCACCACTCCAAGTACGGTTACGAAGGTGATGCTGCCGACGACGAGGACGAGTACGAACGAGTCAACTTGATGATGAACTGTTGCAACCAGTCGGCGGGGGGAATGACAACATCATCATCTTCCGCACCGTCCGAGGACGACGAGAAGACGCTGTGTGAAGATTTGAAGTTATTACTCGACAACGACGGTCTGCGAAAAGGATTTGATTTTTTAAATAACTGGTAAGGCTGGGTGGTGAACGTGAACAATTTCGACAGCTCGAGGTGGGGAGTGGATTGCTCATAAATGTTTTCTTTTTTTCGTGGGAGAGATAAAAGCTACTGATACTGAATCGTTTGTAATTTTGTAATCTCGGGCACCTCGGCTGTCAGATCAAAATTTTCTTGTGTGAGCTTAAGTAAGCGACCACCGCAGTTAACATGAATTTTTCTAGATTTTATTTTTGTACCCAGTAAATTATTTATTTAAGTTTATTTTACATGCATAAACACGTATTTTTAAGAAAACTAATAATCACCATGTAACATGAGCGCTTTTGTCATATTTGTCATACCGAATCGAACCTAATCGTTGCCTATAACACAAGGCTCGCAGCTACCTACATTCTTTGAGAATTTATTTAAAATTGCTTCAATGGAGAGCGAAATGTGTTCACAGTTTCTCGCTTCGTTGCCTGACGAGTATTCATTCATTATGCGTTATTGGGTAACAATCTGACAAAACTGTTGTTTGGATTCTCCGTAATACAAACTAGTTTGTTTAAAACCTTGTAGAAAATCGTTAGACAGAAAGCTATGGCGGCCAAAATTACCCACAGGCATTGCAATTCGTGGGATTTACGCCCCATTCTCCCACTACACTCACTAACTGTGTGAATTGCTCCGCCTTTGAGCTAATGTAAACAGTTTCTAAAAATACAGTTTCCTGACAAGGTTATGAAATATACACCCCTATCGGGAATAATATTTCCCGGGGAATGTTCCCTTGTCAGCAATCTAATTTACATTGCTAACAAGGGAACATTCCCTGGGAAATATTATTCCCGATAGGGGTGATAATAAGAGAGGTTTTCTATGCCTGAACTGTTGTGCAAAATGTATCGGCAAAGCCGATTTCACGACTATAGTTTGTAGGATCTGTTCTCAAATGAATTAAATTGGCGGAGGTCGCAATTCCCAATTCAAACCATTTGGCGAGGTTGCCCCGCCGTTAGTCTCTTACTTGGTTGGCGCTACACAAATCATGTTGCGTGGATCTCGGCTTATTTGGCTCATGGAAAGAACTTCTTTTTCTTTCCTTTGCCTAGATCCAAGGAACGTCAATTTCATTGCGCGACAAGTATACTGTTGACAGGTGAGTGCAACATAATTCCACCCTGATTATCGTAATTATCTACGATCGACTATATTTCACTTAAAATACTTTAAGTAAAACAGTCTGCAAACCAAAAGACAGTAATTTATCCCACGAAAGGGTTTGCAGCAAAACTGATCTAATGGCATACGTTGTAGGTCGCCAACTCATTCGATAGAAGTCATAAAACAATACCTATACCACATAGGATTTGTAACAGCCACAAACAAAAGCAATCATAGCAGCTCACTATACCTATCATACTTTTTATAAAATCAGACTAAGTAATAGAAATACGAACCATTACAATATTATCATAACCATAATAAATTACTAACATTATCCATGTCTATATTATACCCATAAAGCTTAATAAAACGATGAATGCATTCGAGCCATACATTTAGAAAAAATCCCACGGTGGATATCTGGAACAAAACCGATGAGCGGATTAATGAGATAAATAGCTGTATAAGATGTCGGATGCATTCCATCTCAAACCAAAAATAAACTACATATACATAGATGTGTCTAATAAAATATGCATTATAATGCATTTGTGTGAAATAAATAAGAAACTGTAAAACATATTGGAAGCGTTTTTCATTTACAACTGTCAAATGGATAGATTAAAATCGATATTATGCTGCAAACAGAAGGGAAAATTTCTCATTCAGCTATATTTAGAATGCAGGCGAAGGCAAGGATTATATTATGAAGGGCGGAAAATATTCGTGATAGCCATGGAAATGTCTTCGTTTAAGTTTAGTGAAAAAAAAACTCAAAATCAGTAAATCTCCCAGAAACATGAAAGAGGTGCTCAATTGGGCAGCGATGGACCGATAGGCAAAGTTGGTTGAACTAATTGCCCACGCTTACATTTACAATAATACTAATGAGGTAATCCAGTGGCGTTGAATCGCGTCGTCCGTGAACGAGTATTGCGTGACCGAATCTGCTTTTGTTTCACATGTGAATTTATACGCTAGTTTTATATATTAAATAGGCGATGCCAAATAGCTTAGCACCACTTTCACTGCCTTATACACAACATGTTCGTCAATGCAATGCAGTGTGTAATTATTTTTCCCATTGGCGGTTCGACTCCAGGCTCCTTTCAAGGACTTGCAAGACAAAATTAGAAACTTACCATTTTGAATTATTTTTTTTTTAATTTCATTGATAGTACATTTAATAGCATCCACTTCAACAAGATCATCAAGTTTCTCAACTCCACAGCCTGGTTTTGAGCTTCTGAAACATCCTTCTCGCCCCTCAATTTCAGGTTCCGTTAGTTGTGGTATCAAAACTATTTCAGCGGTACTAATAATCATTTTTAGTATCCAAGCTAAATTTTTCGAGCTCACAATGGCGAAATTTTCCATACAAAATTGCATATTGTGACCTAGAAAATATTTAGTGTGAAGGTTAAAAATAGGTCTGTTCCCCTACAATAATGCATTCGAATACATTAGTCAAACTTCGTTCACTTCTAACCAACTTTTGCGTAAGGGAACGAAGTTTGACTGATGTATTCGAATGCGTTATCGTATAAGGGAACAGACCTAATGATTATTAGTAAGGCCCTTTGTGTTTTTCCCTCACGGGAATATAGCCACTTAAACCAACCAGCCAACCAACACTAAATAGCTAACAAATAGCAGTAGCAAGAAAGTTGGTATTCGTTTGGCCAGACAACTTTTTATGCTCTAGATCACTTTTTATGTTCGATTGGATGAAAAACATTTCATTTCTATTTCTTTTTTCTTTCCTTTGAAGAGTTTATCGAGATTTACAGTTCGAGTTTGACAGGTAGCTGAGTTTAACTACATTTTCGCGAAGTTCATCAATTTTGTTTACATTGGTGATATTGCAAGTATCCCTAAAGACCGATCGAATGTAGGCAAATGTAAAACAATAGTGTTGGTTAAAAGTATACAGACAACATGAAAAATATGTGCTTTTGAAAAAAGTAAGTAGTATGTAACGTCGAAAGGAGGGGGGAACCCGAAGCATGGGATGACTATAAGGCGAAAAAGAAAGAGCTTAATGTCACTCTGCGACGACGTAAAAGGGAATCTTGGAGGGACTTTTGCTCGAGTATGAGGAGTATATCTGAAGTCAGTAGACTACAAAAGATTGTCTCGAGAGATCCAGTTTCCAAGATCGGACTCATTCGTAATAGAGCGGGGGAGATGGTGGAAACACTGAACCAAATGAGGTCCTAATGGAGGTACACTTTCCAGGAAGCTATAAGTCAGATCAGCCCTGGGCTCCAAGGAAACAAGGAGCGAACAGGATGGATAGGATGGAAGCAGAACGGATCGTAACACCAGAGGCGGTCAAGTGTGCAATAGCAACATTTGCACCCTTCAAAACCGCGGGGCCGGATGGTATATTTCCAGGCCTAATGCAATGGGGAGTAGACGTAATTGCACCAAGGCTCAGGAATATATACGTTGCATGCCTAGCAATAGGCTACATCCCGATTGCATGGAGGGAGACAAATGTGGTCTTTCTTCCAAAACCGGGGAAAAAGGATTACACCGAGGCAAAGTCCTTCAGACCAGTTAGCCTAACATCCTTTCTGTTAAAAACAATGGAAAGGGTGGTGGTGGACTACATGGAGAGTACTGCGCTTAAGATGTATCCTTTAAACAGTAGGCAGCATGCTTATAGGGCAGGCATGTCTACAGAAACAGCGCTACATCAAGTAGTACGCGTTGCGGAAGAAGAGCTAAATACCGGGGGCTTTGCGATGACCACCATAATGGACATTGAAGGTGCCTTCGATAAGATATGCTTTGAAAGTCCGAAACAAGCCTTGGAAAAACGTAGGGTTCACCAACTGGTGGTAAGATGGATGGACAATATGTTGACTACAAGGGCGATAAATATTCAGACGGGAACCTCAAAACTTAGAGGAAGGGTTAGCTAGCAGGGGCTGCCCACAGGGAGGTTCTCTCTCCTACACTGTGGAATATCACTGTGGGCTCTCTTCTCTTCTTGAGGCGACTGGCACTCACACAGTGGAATATGCCGACGACATAGCAATAATGGCCAGAGGCAAATTCATAGACGTCACCGCAGATATCATGAGGAATGCGCTCAGAGTGGTTGAGCGGTGGTGTCTGGAAGAAGGGCTCTCCATTAATGCGGGAAAAACAGATCTAGTCTTCACTAAGAAGAGGAAAAATCTTGAATTTCGGCCCTTAACGCTCTTCGGATCGGATCTAACAACGACCGCAAAGGTCAAGTATCTGGGAGTCTATCTAGATACTAAACTTTCGTGGAACTACCATGTTGAGGAGAAGGTCAAGAAGGCAAAAAGGGTATTACATCAGTGCAAGTGTGTATGTGGACAGAGGTGGGGACTCTCGCCTAGGTCAGCATACTGGATGTATACGATGATAACTATAGACCCATTATCACCTATGCCTCGGTTGTATGGTGGGCGAAAGCTTCCCAGAAAACAGTGAGGAAGCACCTGGATAGGGTCCAACGCTTAGCTTATATAGGAGTTACAGGTGCAATACGGACAACACCAACATGCGCAATGGAAGTGATCCTGGGGATCTTACCGTTGGACTTATTTATTAAGAAAACAGCGGCACTAACGGCACTTCGTTTGCATCGAAATGCGAAATGGCACATAATCGTGGTACCATCTATGGACATAGGAAGATCCTGGAACTTGTCAAAAACGAGATTAGGGAACTGAACATCAGGCCTATGGATGGGATTACAAGGGTGCGTGTTATGGAAAGGAATCACAAAACTCGTATTAAGAACGGATTACTTCCAGCAAAAAGGAGTGGTGAAATAGTGATTTTCACAGATGGATCCATGATGGATGGCGGAGCGGGTGCCGGTATCTATTCAGAAGAGCTGAAACTAGACCGTCACGTTAGCCTCGGGAAACACACTTCTGTATACCAGGCTGAGATGATTGCATTGCTGCATGCGTTGGAATACTTGCTTGAGGGTCAGGGTGAGGGAAGAAATATCCTTATAGCACTGGACAATCAGGCGGTGATCAGATGCATGGAACAAGCAAACATTACAACATCTTTGGCACTGGAGTGTGTACTCAAGCTCAATAAGTGTTCATCTAAAAATGAAGTAACACTGACTTGGGTACGAGGACACATAGGGATCGAAGGCAACGAAAAGGCGGACTCGCTTGCAAAACAGGGGTCAGCTGAAAAGTTGCTGGGACCAGAACCATTCTCTTCAATTGGCAGAGGAATGGTTGAACAGCTGATTCACAAAAGGATCGTGGCAGAACATCTGAGTAGGTGGCCAACTGTGGAACAAATTTAGACAGGCTAAAATGGCAATTAAGTGGCCGACCTGCTCCACTCAAATAAAGGTTCTAAGCATGGGTCGAGGAATATTGAAATGGGTGGTGGCTTTGTCTACAGGACATGGAAATTTCGGGTATCACTTAAGGAAGATGCGGGCCTTAGAGAGGATGATACTTGCAAACTATGCCTGGAGGAATCCGAGACAGCGTCACATATACTGTGTCAATGTCCGGCATTGGCTGGCAGAAGAATGAAGATATTGGGGCGTCACTGGGTGGAGACCCAGTCGATGAAACAGATCTCACATAAACAGATGCTAGCGTTAACACTAGGAATCGAACCCAGGGAAGAACTCTGGAGAAATCCAGAGAGTCTATCTGGCTAAGATTTATAGTGGCAGAGAGACGAAAAGAGACCCGTCAATGGTGGTCTGATTCGAACATCTCTCAAATATATATATATATATATATATATATATATATAACGTCGAAAGGTATTTAGAGATGAAAATTACTGCTTAATGACTGACGTTTCTGTCTGACTTATGATTCAAACACAAGTACCTGTTATTGAGCATTCGTTTTCTTTACTCAGCTGCGACAGTTGCTGAATAAAACGGCCCTAGTATCAATCCAAGAATCAATCGACAGGGGTCTAAAAATTACTTCAAAACTTTCCAACTACTTACATACCACTTCATCATTTGCCATTCCTATTCATCGGAAAACCACCGTCGTACTTGCCTTCAGTCGATGTTCAGCATTCTTCACTAAAAAAAAAAAAAAACAGTCCCCCTGTTTGGCGCATACGACCCAGTTGGGACGCATTTTATTGAATTTTATGTTATAAAGCAACTTGCATTACTCTTCATATATACTTTCTATATTGTCTTTATTTTCATATTTCATTTTCAATGCATACTTATTTATGGTTTTAAGTTTATAAGCGACGTTCCATGGATACGCCAAACAACACAACACCTTTGCGTGCATACTTAAAACCAAAAAAAAAAAAACTCCTCTCCACGGATTGGAATTATGCACCTCAAAGGTCATTATTTGTCCCTATCCATAAAACAGTCGATTTAGGTTTCCTTTTTAGCCAAATATTTGATAGTTCGATTACAAAACTTAATTCATATTAAACTTGTTTCTATTTTCCTTTTTGTGTTGTTGATAATATTTACCATATAGAAAAAAAAAACAAAACAAAATATAAATTAGACAATGTATCACTTGAATAAATAAATTAATTAAAATCGAGCAAAACAAAAAAAAAAAAAAAAAAACAGAACGAATAATTTACGAAGCTTAAAAAAAAAATCATTCGTTGCGTTATATTGAAAATTGTTTTTACTAGTATAATAGTATGGTATAGTATTAAATATATAGTACACGTAAAAAAACATATTTCTTATCACAATGTTACACTATTTTTTTGTTTATTTATTTTTTTTTTTTTTTTTTTTATATTAACTTTTGTTATTTTCCATAATCAGCTTTGAATACTTTACTTAGATTAAACATCTTCAATTGATTTCTTATTTCATAAACATACTATATTATAGCGGATGTAGGATGAATGGTTTATAGCAATAATTGAATGGGGGGTTACATATAGTTGTGTATTTTGTTTTACAATTCCAATCGATAAAAAATTACATTCTAACTATAAAATAAACATGAAAAATATTTGCATAATGTTTGTTTTCCAATTTGCTTCACATAATTTTTGGTATCACATTTAAAAAAAATCATTTTTTATTAATCGAATTTGTTTTTTTTTTTTTTTTTGGAATGGGTACTCGCCTGATCACCTAAATGAAGTTCATTGAATACCCCCAGAAGTTTTATACTTAAAAATAAGAATTAAATAAAAAAAGGATGTATATATAGGTATAAATACGAATTCGACATAAATTATACATTACAAAATTAGATTTTCGTTTGTTCTAAGTAAAAGTTTAAAAATAGCTAAAAACTAAGTTCATTTGTAGAAAAAAAAAAAATCAATGAGTATAGGTTTGTGGGGTTTACTTTTCAATTTTAATATATAATATTTACAAATAACCATGACGCACGTTAAAACTAATACAAGAAATTATTAACGAAATACAACACTCAAGGTCATACATTTCCTCCAATAATAACAACAACTGTAAAGCAAATAACAGTGAAGAGAGAGCTTGTAGCTGTGGGTACAGTTTAATGGGCATATTTCTTATCAATACAAACGTTTGGTTATTTTTGTTAAATTTTCAGATTTTGTCCTTCAAAAGCCCTCTGTGCGCGTCTGAAAAATTTGTCACTAGACTTTTAAATTCAAGCCGTTATAAACATCGCTATTATGTGTGTAACGCGGGATCAATCGGAGAAAACGTGAATCTAAAAAAAAGGTTAAAATATATACACAAAAATGTCAATTGTAGCAACCCGTTATAGTTAAAATACACGCATCAAACTGCAGTCTGTCTTAGTTCAAAGCAAAAACTGGAACTTTCTTCGGATTGATTGTTTTGCGAACAAAGGCTGCGGTCTGCAGCAATAAAGAGAGCAACCCTTACACGACCAGTGAGGCAATTTCATTTTATTTATTCTAAGAGCATGCATTCGTATCATGACAAATTCCTACAGCCTTTAATTTCGAACTAAATTCGGACTTTTCCTCTACATGAACACTTGTTTTTAATTCGCCGTCAGTTTCTGGTTGTAAATAATTAGGTTCGTTCGGGTACTTTTTTTGCAAATGTAAAATTATTTAAAATTTGCTAAGAAACTAATGAGAAAATTGCAAAAACTGAGAGAATTTTCTACTCGCCGAAATTAGTCTGTTCCTTTACTTTTGTAGTAAAAATGGAAAAGACAATCAAATTAGTTACATCATCTAAGTAGCGATAAAAGTGATCTGAAATTAATCGAACTTCTTCTTGATGAATCCGAGTATTTGGAAGAAACTGATTCAACTACAAACGTTCGAGAAGAGGAAAAAGCGACAATGCATTAAGAATTAAATGGTGGAAGAATTTCGTTGCCACATACGAAAAGAATCTTGAGGAGAACATTCAATTTTATTTTTCCTACTGTTGATACCATTTTAATACGCAAAAAATCAAAAGAAATGCACGCATTTTTGCCAAATAGGGCAATAAAATTCAAAACAGCTTTTCCAATTCTTACACCAAGAAATTTTATGAGTAAAAATTCGTAAGATTCTCAGTGCATAGGTAATATCTTGCTCTTTCCGGTCTATTTTACGAATGTTTGAGTTAAGGAACAGTATTGGGGAAAACAATGAAATCTGTCAAAACAAGTGACAGCTCAACAAGCAAAACTCTATTTACACTAGTCGGCATAAGTATTTTGACGAAACCATTTTCTGGCTATTGGATGAAGCTTAGCTTAGTATCGTTAAATAACGGGGCGAAAATGATGCGCAAAAGAAAGAATATATTTTTAGCTCTATGCATGCCAAATTTTGTACCGTTTACCTTTACCATTTTCTTTCTATAATAATAATAATTTTTGGCGCAACAGGCCCGTAGGGACCCTAGGCCTAGCTTCTCGCAACCATTCGTTTTGTGTGAGTTTTCATTTTTGGAACGAATGGAAGGGATCTACAATTTTATGCCGATTCCAAACGGCTAATTGAGAAGCTCTTTCATGACAGTTATACTCTCGGATGTTTGTCAGACGTTCGCGAGAGGTGGCGCAGTGAAAAAAACCCACAGTTGGAAATTGGGTTTTTGCGGGATTCGAACCTGAACCCCTCGCTTAGTAGTCCAACACACTAACCACTAAGCCACTGCGCCTACAATCCATTTTCTTTCTGCTGATAAGAATTCATGGAGACATCAAATTTTTGCGCGGCATAAGTATTTTGACGGAACCTTTGAGTAAATATTTTTGCACTTTTGAGCACGTTAAAGCCAAACAACTTTTGTATTTAACTTTAATTGATCATAAACGCTAATAAAAAAATACATATTGATTAAAAGGTGTTAAAAACCATAGGTAAAAAGGCAGAGTTGAGTTTCGTTACCAAATCTTCGATGGTAGCAAAGTTTAACGCTGGAACGGCAGTAAAAGACATTGCAAAAGAGTTTAATGTGTCGCGTCAAACTGTGCACTATCAAATTAATAAGTTTAAAAAACATTACGACATAAGTAACTTAACGAGATTAGGAGCTAAGCGCAAAACAACGCCCGTTCAAGACCGAGTCCTTCTACAGGAATTTAAGAAAAACATTTTTCTGAAGCCTCAATCTGCTGCAGATCAATGGAATTTGACGGCCAAGAACCCAATCAGTGAGCGCACTGTCCGACGACGTTTGAAGAAAGGAGATTTTAAGACAATTAATGCTAAGAAGTGCCATATATATCGAAGGCAAACAAGTTTAAAAGACTGGACTTCGCAAAGGAACATCTGCACAAGCCGAAGGAGTTTTGGAGAAGCGTTTTATGGACAGATGAAAGATCCTTTGAGTATAACACTTCAAAAAACAACTCTTTTGTAAGATTGCCAAAGGTAATTGGGCAAAGTACGACCCGTTTGTCAAAAAGTGAGCCATGGCGGAGGCTCTGTCATGTTCTGGGGATGTGTGGCGTATAATGGACTGGTTGACTTGGTTCCTATCACCGGCTCGATGAACCAAAATCAATATTTAATGATCCCAAATGATAAACGCCTTTACTTCTGGAGAAAGGCTTATTGGGGAATGATTTATCCTGCAACAGGATAACGCCCCGTGCCACAAAGCGCGAAAGATTTCTACATTTTTGAAAGATGTTGGGGTTAACACTTTGGACTGGCCACCTCAAAGTCCGGCTTTAAATATTATAGAAAACGTCTGGTCTCTTTTTCGTTAAATAAAACAAGGGAGGAGACAATTTCTGAGATCACTTCTCTTTGGGAAGAGATATCTCCAGAGATTCTCTAAAATTTAGTGGATTCGGTACCAAGGAGCCTTCAAAAAGTTATTGAAGCCAAAGGAGGATATACATTTTACTAACTTAGTCTGCATTTCTTTACTTTTGTTAAGTTTAAACAATGTTTTCCTAGTTTTACATTCTTGTCAAAATACTTACGCCAACACATGAAATTACAAATTAATTTATATCTTTTTACGTTTCTATGAAAAAATCTTGGTTTTTTTATTTTTAAGTTTCAATTAGTTATATATAAAAAGGAAAAAATTAGGAGGAATTCTTTACAAAGCCGTTCAAAAGTTAAACGTAAAAATTCACTATTTTGATTTTGTCAAAATACTTATGCCGACTAGTGTATTTTCGTCTGCAACTATGTCGGAGGAAGAAGTTCTAATTGAATGGTCTCCTAGAACATATCAGCGCATTCAAACTGTTAAGTTTAATAGGTTTTTAGCTTATGAAAAATTAAATTCTTACTTATTTTGTAGATGCTGCATTAAAAGAGAACCTTGTAAAATGCCAAAATAAAATTTCTCAAACATTTTGTAATGTCGTTTTCCATTGGTTTCACTCGGGGATCCACTCATTCTGTAGTCCAGTGGAACAAGAGAACTGATTCTGATTGAAACCACAAGAGTATTGGCGAAATACCAAAAATAGCCTCGGCAGCTGTCAGCTGACTTGTATAAAATACACAAACTGCACTTGTTGAGTGCTTCTTGAGTGAATTCTGACTGCAAATCGAGAAACCACATTCTCTCCCCAGAAACACCAGAAGAGTATTTTTTTGTGAAAATTCCGGACTCTTCTTTTTGCCCAATGGAAAACGACATATGTTTCAGGTTGTAAGTAAAGTCGCGACAGGAAGGTTCCAATTTGCATGAACATTTGACATAGTATTTTTTTTTAGTTTTATTAGAGCAGTAAGCGATACATAACGATGTTCTACGAAGTTCAAGTGAATTGAAGGAATTTCGAATACTCGTATCACCGATTAGTTTAATCGCACGATTTTAAACAATGGTTTTAAGCGCAACAGATCAGATATGGAAGTTGTACTCAGTTTTTGACCTTATATACTGTAGCCAGATCAGAAGGGGTGAAATATTACTTGCAACCGTTTGAGGGAGCCCAGACACTTAGCAGCGTTTTTACCGACTTCGTGTATATGGTCGTAATGGCTCTAAATTCAGGTTCCGCTTCAGCATTAATTCACACAAAATGAATGGTTGCGAGAAGCTAGTTGTATCTGCTTTTATTTTTATTACCTGAACGTTGGGCCGAAGAGCAGCGACGTTTGTATTGGAATGAGTATGAAAAGCCGAGGGTGCTGTCATCAGCGACGCAGTAGACAGCATGTCAATTAATAAAACAAGAAAGAGATTCGGAAACAAAACAGATTCCTGCATTTATGTGGTGAGTTTCAGACTTGAAACCATAAAAAACAACTTGAATTGAACCAGAAAGGTAGTCTCTAAACCGTTGAAGAAGAGACGTATAGATCCCATAAGTATGCATATTCGACAAAAGAGCATAATGTCAAAGTCTGTCATTTGCCCTTGAAATAGCCCTTGTTTCGCCAGAGAGATGGAGTTCAACCTCTCGGTGAGATAAGCCATCAAATCAGCAGTGGATCTATTGCAACGGCAACCATACTACCAGTCATTAATAGCTTCCGATTTAGCAGCCTTTCCATGGCCTTAGAAACGAAATGGATGTAAGTGCTATTGCCATTATAGATATAATAGGCCTTTTTTATTATACAGACATGAGCTATATAGATCATTGATTTCCATGGTTTACAAAGACAGTTGGATCACGTATTATTGGGGTAAACAGTGAAAATGTATAAAGATCATATTGGCGTAATAAAACAGGCCTAATAAAATTGATTTGCGACCAGTTCGTCTATTCGCAATCAGCTCTCATATGGAGAGTTTTTACGTTAATATAAATCAAACTAATGTCGTTTTCCATTGGGACCACCACAAATCTTTTTCAGATCTCAGATTTTACGCGGCTCATGAAACTTGCAACGAAATTTATCTGCTTTGGTAAATGTACTAGTGCGTTACTTGACATCAATATCAGCTGTTCAAATTGCATTCGTTTTTGGAAAAATCACAAATGGATATCGACTTCGAGTTCGAATTGCGCACGAATTCAAATTTCAACGGACCTGATATCAGGACTGATTGGGCTTACGAGTAGTATTTGACGTGAACCTAGATGCGCTCAGGGGTACACTTCGATTAAGCACTGAGATTGAGCCCGCTAAGCACTGAAACTGAGCCCGCAGTGTAACTGAAAACCTGAGTTCGAGGTGAGCACTGGACTGTTCTTAAGGCTAAATTCTCGTTTGGCTGCGATGGCGAATGCGAATGAGACTAAGTTTTTTTAATTGAATAAACAAAGTTAATTGCAAACTTCTGCACTAACTAGTAATAGGAACTGAAATAAACAAACCGTGACTTTGGACAAACTATCAAAAGGTTATCTAAATGTGTATTTTTTGACATTAGTTGAACCTATCACCAATCATCTGGCCGTCATTGAAGAGCACACTTTCTTGAGCCCGAATGCAAAAAATCATCCGTCTATGCAGTTTAATGATATGTTCTACTTACTGCTCTGAATTCCTATGCTTTGAACTAAGACAACCCGTATTACAGAGAACACGTCGCTAACGATACGATATTAACTACTCGTAAATAATTTATATAAAACAGAAAATCAACTTTATAAAGAGGAAAGAAAAACAAAAGAGTAAATGTGTGTCAAGTGTGATCATGGATCTATCTAAATTTTGTCTTAGTAAATTAAAAAAAAAGTAAACAAATTATATATTTAGTTTTATGTAGCTTCTTTCAGTTTCGGTATGAGTAAAATGTGAATATACCGTTATATATTGCACATTTGTCTTTTTTTTGTATTTCTTTGTTGTATTTTTAAAATGTTTCCTTATATTCAGGACAACAATCAGAGTGTACTTTTTCGGCATTGAGTAAACAAAGAATCTTTTAATTCAACAAACATGGCAATTACTACGTAAAGTAGGTCTTGATTATACATGACAATAATTAGAAGCTTTAGTCCTTGTTTAGAAAATGAAACAAAAAATAAACTCAAATGTAAATTTTTCAAACCGTTTGTCAAACCTTTTTTGACACTATTTTCGAATAGTCTTTTCGATAGTAATAGCTTTATAAGAAATAAGTAAGATACACTAGAGTTGTTTAGCCATTGTCGCGAGTAATTCTAGTCACCGCGCCCAACTTGACGTATGACTTTGGAAAATATAGTGTAAAGGACTATTCACATGAGAGCGAGCGAACGAACGAAACCACTTTTGATGCATTTATGAACAGAAAATTGTACATTTTACTATTCCAAGAGGAGGATAGTTAATTATCCCATCAAAATGTATTAAGAAAACATGTTAATAAACAGTTAAAATAACGAAATTTCGAATTGCAAACTTTTTGCCGCGAACGAATACACCCTTGGCGCGAATTGTCAAAGTTTATTCACAATCCACATCATTCAATTCGCGTTCCACAAACTAACGAATAAAGCATTCGTTCGAACTTAACCTCAAACTCAAAATGTTATAGAGACAAATAACGGCGACTGCATTGGATTCGCGGATTTCTGCGACCAAAAATAAATGTATCATGTGAATGGACTGTCAAAACTTGCGAATATTCGTTCGTTCGTAGGTAGTAGGTCGCTCTCATGTGAATGATCCTTAAGTGGTTACATTTTATGTTCCGGTTCATTCCAGATCTTTTTTCCTTGCCCAGTAGAAAACGGCATAAGAAATGACATTAAGTAGTTTCGCGTTCGTTTATCACTAGCCTATTGGAACAACTTTTAACATACGAAGCTCGTTTTGTGTGACAGAGCAGATTCGTTTCATGTGGCCTGCTCTAGTGCCCACTGAGAAGGGTCCGTGAATTTCATGGCTGGCTAAATTTAGTTTCATGTCGAATAGAAGTGCACACAAGTGCACATAAAACGAACGTTGTATTTCTTTGGGTTTAAACTGACAGCGCCCCGCCGCACGACACATAAAAATTTATGCTTCCCCCACTCCTTCAAATATCGATTTCACAAAACCATGGGTTTGTTTGTCTGTTGGAGTTTTCAATAGCAGACTACACTACACCGTGGTCAGGGTATGAAAAACTGGGTTACATTAGAAATACTCAAAACTTGTCAAATTAAAGCAGTCTGAGGGCATTTACCTCTTTTTCAAAAAAGTTAGGGATGGATCGATGACAAATATAGTCAAGAGCTTCCCGCCTGAGTACTGCGCTGAGATTTCTCTGCGGAACATGATCGCACAAATTTCTGTAGGCAATGTCCAGAAGTGATCTACAGAAGATGATCTTCATCACTTTTAGTTGTGGAGTGAATTAAAAAAGCACCTAGAATAACTGTATCAATTGAACGTCGAATCACTAGAAAATAGTCAAACAAAATAGATGACATTAAATAATTCTTACCTTAGGGGTTCTCTTTTGTTTCTTACCTGCTTCCCACTGATTTTAAGTACCTTGTTATTAGAGCTAAGGATGTTGTGGGGGAAGTGTTTCATTGCAGTGTTTAACATCACATTTCAAGCTCAATGGCGCAACAACAATTCATTAATGAAATAAATTATTGTTGGGGGGGATGACAAATGTATGTATGTGTGGGACTGTGAAAGCTTGACGCAATCAATTGAGGAAAGTTACGCGATTCAATGAACTGCGAAAAAGAGATTAAAACGAACAAAGACACTCGAGGAGCAAGGACAGATCGCGTATTGTGAACATTCGATCTCTGCACGATCTAAGTAACTTGAAACTCAGAGGAATAAAATGCCTACAACGGACGGACATGTCCTTTCACTATGTGTTTCAATCTCTGTTACGAATCTAAAATAGAATTTACAAAATACAGGCTAAGAGATATATGAAAATAAGTTAAATGCTTAGCAATGCTGACGGATTTTTACAGACTTATATAACAAAAAAACAAAAAAAAAATTAACTACTGCCTCTTACCACGTCTTATTATTGACACCGATGGTGCAGACGATGACGATGACGAAGATGATGATGACGACGATGAGGACGAAGAACTCGGAGATGATGAATTCATCTTACCTAAGCCATGTAGATTGCCATTGCTGCCGTTGCCACCATTTGATGATGGTGATGACGAGGCTGATGACGAGTTCGAAGAGCCGCTGCTTGATGTTATAGTTAAACTGCGGCTTCTTGCCGAATCCAAGAGCTCTGCCACAACCTCACTGCTCAAGTTGATCGTTTTTGTCACTGCGTTGCCACCAACTGCTTGCTGTTGCTGTCCACTTCCCATGATTAGCGATCGTTTGTGCAGCTTAATTCGATCACTGGCGTTGTTATTCAGCATATTGTTGTTATTGTTATTGGTGCTGATCACACCAACGCCACCAACAGTTGACTTGTAATAGAGGTTCGCCGATGTCGAGTTGTTCGCTCCGGTACGGACAATTCCACTGCCAGGGCCGCCGCCACTGTTATTGCCAACAACGTTGACGGGTGGTGCTATGACTGTTGTTGCAGTTATAGTCACCCCTCCCGCTGTACTGCCAATGGCAATCTGACGACATTTGGGAGCTGTAGCACTATTCAGCGAATTCAAAGCTACTATTCGTCGTGGTTGTGGCTTAGTAAATTGACTAATTACGGGTGAATTTGTATTTATAGCTCTTATTGTCGCTGCCCGACTAGGAATGTTGTTCGTCTTGAAGTTATTATTGTTAGCAGCATTGTTATTGTTATTGTTGTTACCCATTTCGAACTTGTGTGCCAGTGACGCAAGTGATGTACTTATGATTGACATATCACCATTCTCCGTAGCTATGCTGTGACGATTCAGTGGGTTAGCTGATAAGCGACTACTAGATAAAATGCGACTGGCTAGGCTGCCATTGAACGACGGAATCGAATTATTCGTCTTCCTTGGATAAAGAACGTCCTTGCGGAACAATGTTACATCATTTTGTGTTCTCACCATGCCATAGCCATTCATTGCAACCGGTTTTGGAACAGTTGAATGGAAGCTACGAGCTACTGCCAAACCCATACCGAGACCAAGTCCGGGAGAAGAGATAGGTGAGTGCATGACATCATCGTTCTCTTTTTCAGGTTCGAGCTTTTCGGTTTTGTCCGATTTCTCGCGTCCCTGGGAGTCATCATCTAGATCTTCAAGCTCGAACGACAATGCCTTGGTGTACTTGCCTGCGGAGTCAAAAAGCGTCACCTCACCCTTTATGATTGTAGTCACCTCGGGATCCTGTTTGGGTGGGGTTTCCTTGGGTGGTGTATCCTTAGCTAATGCATTATCTTTGGCTGGCATGTCGTTTTTCGGCACTTCGATTGGCAATTGTATCGGTGCTGCTTCCATTGGCATCTCCTGAATAGGAATTTCGGCTGACATCAAGTCTTCAGGTGAAATAACTGCAGCAAGACTGTCCAAAACTCGCAGATCGCAGCTATTCGACCCACTCAGCATTTCGATATCACTCAAACTGATGCTTACGTTGTCGTCATTTAGCAACGTTCGTGGATACTGCACAGCGAATACATCCTGCGGCTGTATGCCATTGGATCCAGCTGTCTGGAACAGATCAAAAAGTCCAGCTGTTGAGTTATCGTTGCTATTGTTGGTGATCTCGTAGATGATTTGCTGATGATGCTGATTCAGGCCCGAAGTGTCAATCAAGCCGTTGTTGTTATTACCTCCGGGCAGCACGATGACATTCTGTTGCGAATACTGGTCATCACCAAGCGCTGGCAAATTGTATATCTGATATCCGTTTCCTAGGACATCGTCCAAGTTGTGAGGAGCACCGCCCTGCTGTTGCTGGTGCTGGTAGATAATCTGTTGGAATTGTGCAGCATCCAAGTTGGAAAAGTCTTGCAAGCCACTCATGTCCACTTGTGATGTTGATGCCATGACGTTCGAACCACCAATATCACCGGCTGGCTGACAGTCGATGAGGGGCAAATCATTGCCGAAAATTCCTCCGGTCAGCATGGACATACTTTGGTTGTTCTCAACATTTCCGGTGGCCGCACCCAACAACGAACTGATGTCACCTAGCATGGAACTGGCTTGTAGATTCTCCAGCGACTGTTGTGCTGACGGTGGAACTTGCAGAGTTGGTATAATCTGCGAAGATGACGATGACGACGACGATGAACTCGATGTAGAGGAGGACGACGACGATGAGGACGACGATGATGTCGACTCGGTGACTGCGTTTCGCAACTGCGAATGAGGGGGCAGTTGCTGTTGCATCACCATCTGCTGTTGTTGCATATTCTGACAAACACTGTCCACTGCTAGGGTTGCAGTCAAACTACTCAAGTCATCGTCTATGCGCTGTTTCTTTGACGATGGCTGTCCACTGTTGCTGTTCGATCCGAGGGTGCTGTCATCGAAGTTAATATCTGCATCGGGTGTGTTAAGAATCTCATTCAGAAATTTCGTGTCATTCAAGAAGTCCAGCTGTGTGTTTTGATCAAAATAGCCATCCACTAGCGTGAGAATGGAGTTCGCGTCGACAGAGCTAGACGAGTTGGATTGTTGCTGGTAGGCAGCGCTAGGATCGAATTGCATCGATGAAGCTGACTGTTGCTGCTGGTATGACTGCGAATTCATTTCCATTAAATTTTGCTGTGATAAATGCAATATGTGTTGTTGTTGTTGTTGCTGCTGCTGTTGTTGTTGTTGTTGTTGTTGTTGTTGTTGTTGTTGCTGCTGTTGTTGCTGTTGTTGGTGTTGTTGTTGCTGCTGCTGCTGTTGGTTACTTAAACCGGTCATCAGCAAGGACGATGACGCATTGGAATCCATAATACCAGAAATCTGGTGCTGTGTCTGCTGGTGTTGTTGCAAATGTTGTTGTTGTTGTTGTTGTTGTTGCTGCTGATGCTGCTGTTGTTGTTGTTGATGATGCTGCTGTTGCTGGTGCTGTTGTTGATGCTGCTGTTGTTGTTGATGATGTTGCTGCTGCTGTGGCGGTGGTTGTTGCTGTTGTTGTTGTTGTTGATGGTGCGGCTGCTGTTGTTGATGGTGTGGTTGCTGTTGAAGGTGCGGCTGCTGTTGTTGATGATGCGACTGCTGTTGTTGATGATGCGGCTGTTGTTGCTGCTGCTGATGATGATGATGAAGCTGTTGCTGTGGCTGCGCACCCAAGTGGATTAGACTTATATTCGGCAATATATTTGCAGCAATATTGCTAACAGAATTAGACGTAACTGGGGAAATCACCATGCCGCTATTATTACCCATAATACATGTTGCAGACGATGTACCCATTGCATCAGATAGATTTGAGTCTGATGCAAGCAAGGAAAATGTTGATTGCAAGAGATTCGGCTCGATATGAGACCCTGTCGCATTGCCATATCCCATCTGTTGCGGTTGATTGTTGTTCCCGCGTCGATCCAATTCGATGCTGGAAGCCGAATTTGATGACTCGAACTCTGGTATTACCTACAAGTGAAAGACATAAACGTAAGTAAGAACCATCTATATAACTTGTAAAATGGAATATGTACCCATAATCTTAATTTGTGAGGTTATACTTATCATAACTTATTTTCAATACACTCATGCTGGTTGTTGTGATACCTATAGAACAACTGATACGTGTTTCAGGCTCGTGTCTCATGTACTTGTTCATATTGAAAATGTATGTCAATTGTTCGAAAGGACTGTAGTACACAACATTTTTCGTTCCGTTCATAACTAATAGTTAAGTATGACTTATTATTGGCTATGTATCTAACTTTGCCTGGTCTGCACGGAGGAAGATCATGTGTGCTTTCGTGTTATAGGACCGTACTAGCTGTTTGATTTATGTGTCTTCTTTCGGGGGCACGAACTTTACAAAAAGGTCTCAGTACGTAAGAGACTGTGTCATAAAATTAGATGGAGTTTAATCGTTTTTTTATTTTTGTTTTGCTGCGTATGGATAGAAATAAAAGGGAATGCTTCTTGATGCCTACTAACCTAACCTAGCACGCGCAGTCAATCTCATAGTTATACGTAAAATGAAATCCAGTTCGGATAGTATACAATATAGCAAATACATGTGTATCGTTGGGTTTTGTTTTATAAATATTTACATACTATACGTTAATGGAAAATTTATTTTATTGATTGATGTTGTGCACACCACACCCACCCGATTGATATCAAAACGACGGACATGTTTTGACGCCTCTCTGTTGTTCTGGTGATCTGTGTAGATTTTTTCAAATGGTTTCGTGCGACCTTGTACCTGTCGACGCATTGACATTGTATGCATTTTACAGGACATAATTGATCTCTTGCAGGGCTGCATTATTTGTCCATTAGCAACACCGCAATGTTTTGTTGAATCATATTGACGTTGACGCGACGCCGGCGATGACGACGGCGATACAGATGATGTTCGAGATATAATAATGCTTTTTATCTCGAGCGCACGATGTTGCGGCTGAATTGGATGATCTTTTTTCATTTGAGTGGTGGTGTATAGTTTGTTCTGGTTATTGTTGTTCTGGTTAATCTGATTGTGGTTGTTGGTGGTGATGGTATTATACTTTACATCCGTACTGATTATCTCCTTCTGTATGTAATATAATATTTATATAAGAAGTGGAAAAGTGTTGCTTTTTTTTTGTTAACACGAATTTATTGATACAACAATTACGCTTTCTATAGTTACGATGATACTCTACAAACTATATGCTAAACAGTAACAGATAATCGAATAGTAGATAAGTTACAAGCGGCGTCGTCAGATGTGCTGTGCTCCTTCACTGAAGAGCTGACCTATAGACTTACCTTACGCTAGACAGGCGCAGCCACTTATTATGCTAATAAATCGGTTAGTTTATATCACTTCTGCACATTGAATTTATTGTTACACAACTATTATTTCTAACCAAACACAATGGAACTACTTTGGAGAAAATTCTTTGTACTGACCTTTTGGTTGGTGGTGGTTTTGTAGCCGCATCCAGAGGCGCTCATCGAGTGTGTCCCCTTACCGCCAGCGATTCCGTTAGTTGGATTTTTCATACCACTGGTAGATACCAAGTGTGTGGGAGTTCCGACTGCAGTGCCCATTATTGGGTTGGAAAATGTCACGGGCGATGATACAATCGTTGGCGATGGCGATGGTGCCACTACAACCGTTGTGGACAACAAACTCATGGAGGTAGACGAGTGAGATGATCCTGAAGCCGACGACGAGCAAGATGATGAGGATGAGGATGAAGATGACGACGACGACGATGATGAAGACGACGACGACGACGAAGAGGACGACGATGAAGATGAGGACGACATCAGAGAGGCCAGTGTGACTGGAGTTGCACAGTGGCTGGGTGTTGGTGTGGCCGTGGGTGAAGTTTGAACCGCTGTTGTTGCCATATCCACGATAATAGTCGCGTTCGAGCTGCCAGACGGACTTAACGTAATTGACGACGCGGCCGAGGGCGAAGCCGATAAGGAACACACTGACAATGGCGATGGAAATGACGAAGAAATCATCGAACAGGAACTTGAACCTTGACTGTTGATTAAAGTTGGACTATTGTTGTTGGAATTAGTAGATATGGTTATCCCGCTTGGTACTAGTGGTGCAACTGCGACGGGGGCGGCGGTTGTAACTACTGCGTGTGCGGACGCCGGCGAAGGTGGTATCGCTGATGATACTGAGGCCTTTCTTTTGATACTTTTCCCATTTTTTGACCGCGACCGTCCCACTCCTCGACCTTTTGGCTTTGATGTTGGTCCTGCTGCTGCTGCAGAATTGCGTGTGGTGTTCACTGTTGTTGCAGATGCGGCGACAGCGGGCGATGGTGCGGCTGCCGGCGATCGGGAGGCTGCACGTGACCGAGACGATGCTGCGGCGGGTGATTTTGACGATGCGGGTGATCGATTTGACGCGGACGCAGGCGATCGAGTGGATGCTGAGGCGGCTGGTGAACGACTGGATGATTGCGTTGCTCCCGCTGAAGCATGAGCCGCTCGCTCCTGCGATACTGATGCAATCCCAGCCGATGACGATTTGGATATGCCCGCACCAATTCCAGCAAACACATCACGTTCAGACACTGTGTGCTGCAACGATGAAGAACTGGTTGAAGCTACTGCTACTGTGGCACCACGCAAACTGGAACGATGCTGAGCACGCATGTGTCGCTCCAAGCCAGGCGCTTTAAGTATAGCATTGCAGATATTACATATCGACACGACGAACGCTTCAGTTTTTGGCGCCACGCCATAATGGTGCATATCAGCTCCGTTCAGCTTGAGCACCTCGCCCTTATATCGAGGACTTTTGAGATCCTTAACCGGGCTTGTAGATCCCTTATGAGCCGATGACGAACTTGCACTCGACATTGTCGTGCTGGCAATACTTTCATGATGTCGTTTCAGCTGTGAGACAAGCGTCTCAAAATCAATTAATTTGCTCCATTTTTGTCCTTTAACGGCTGCCAGCGGATTGCCGAGTAGGATATCAATGGTCGACGGCACTGTCGTCGACATATTGGAGGAACGATAATTCGATGAAAACGGTGGATTTGCATTATCTGCAAGACTGCCACCGCCACCATTGTTACCTCCCAACGAGCCAGTGGGTGTGGGCGGGCACGAAGTGCTGGAGTATTGAAACGTTTCGTTTTTACTGGAACTTGTGTGGCAGCTGCTGCTGTTACTGCTGCCACTGTCCCCCACCGACATCATGTAGCTTGCCATTTTGCCTAAAAACAAAAAGAATAGAACAGAATAATTGATAGCATTAGCTTGTGCAACTGGCTGGGACAACAATTGGTGGCTCTGCTTTTATGTTACCTCGTGGTAGCCGAGTTTTGATTGTTTTCCGGGTTGCTTGTTTTCTACCTATTTTGATAGTCTTATTGGTTACTTTGCAGGTGTATGAATTAATTATCTAGGAAATGGTGATTTTTTTATTTTTCTTTTTCTTTATCTTTTTTTTCGTTTTTTTCTCTTCCCTTTCTTCACTTCTCTTCAATTTAAGGTGACTTTAAAGTTTCTGGTTAACCCTTTGTAAGTTTTCATTGACATTACAACATGCCTACGATGGTCTGTTAACATAGCTCGGGGCTAACCGTAAACACCTGCAAATAGAAAGACAAATACATTATGATAGGCAGTACATTATAATATTCATGTCGATAAATAAATTTGATTTCCGAGTCGCGTATTGCGTTAATACAAATGGCATTAAAATATAATCATCAGGTACCTACTCCAGGGATTGAAGGAACTAAGCATTATTACTCTTTCAGAGGCACCCGCAGCACAGAGAGGGACTGATCGACCTATCCGCTTCTACTTCAATAGTGCCAATTTATTTTTTTCCGACGCTTTTGTTTTTAAAAACTTGTTGTTCGCCAAATAGCAAAACAAAAACACATTATTCAGTTTGCACAAGTTGCAACTTTTGACTGGTCTACAGGATTGCCCCGCCATACGAAATTTCACATCCAACCCGTCATTAGGTTAATTCTCGTTACCACTATATTCTGCAACCGAAAGAGGGAGAAATGTTTCCTCCATTAAAAGTCAATGAAATTTTTCCCATTATGTCAAAAAGGACATTACCCACTCACCGTACAAACTGAAGATCTTCCGTAAATATTTTGCTTATTCAAAATAAAAAAAAAACAAAAAACTAAAACCGCAATGACCTGTTACCATCAGGTAATCGCAACAGAGCTAAAAATCCTCACAAATCAGGTTTGAATTTCTGACTAGTGTCCGAATCAGTCGCTTTCGGTAAACTGTACTTCTATCACAAATGTTTTAGGTGACTGATCACCAATTTGTTGTTTATATTCTTTATAACGATCACTATAGTTGTCTCTTCACACGATGCTGCAGCTGGAGAACACTGCAACCATAAGTATTTGCATGCCATTGCGATTAGTGCTTACGTCGCCACAGAGGGGCAGAATGCACCAAAAGCTGGCATAAATTCAAAAATTCAAACGGGACGTGAAAGTCCATGGCTTTTTTTTTTCTATGCACAACTGCCCACTCTACCGCAAACCAAATGAATTAGCCCGTTATCTACAACACTTCTCGCAAAATATGTATGAGTTGGAGTCATTAACCTACAGCGACAACAATTGTGTTCTCTAGCTTGGTTTTTTTTGCGTTTTTCTTTATTTTTTTTTCGCTGCTTTCTTTATAGTAATTCATTCTATTGATATGGAACCTTCAAGTTCAGGTATTATATAAGCTTTAAGTAATTATACATTTTAAAATAGTGCTATATTCTGCAAGTTTTTCTTATAATTCTCATGACATTGTAAAATGGCAATTTTTTTTCCATTTATTTTTAAAGATTGAACGAATTAATAATGTTCCGTGCAAGTCCCGGTTATAAATTTTATTGAACTTTATAGAGTGGCATTTGAGCACTTTAGAACCGTTAAATTTTTTAGCCCGCACTTGCCCCATTTTTTTATGTAATTTTTTTTAAATGTTCCTATGTGGTAAAAAAAAATTGTCCCACGTATTTTTCCTGTACTTGTTCTAACTTTTTTTTTTGCCATCTGCCCCACTGTGGCGTCGGTGACGACTGACAAGCTAACATATGTAGGGATTCGCAAACACTTCAAAGCGACATTGAAATCTTTCACACGATACAGTTTGTGGATATCTATGTTGACTTAACGTACACACGTCGTATTAAAGGATTAGGAAAATTTTTACTTCATTTAATCAGTGGCGTTAATCGATTTCTTTGCCACCCTCATCCGGTAATTTTATGTGTCTGATTTAACACAGTAGGCAGGTTTGATGGATGAGGCACGTTGTGTGACAGCTTAATTCGAACTTAATCGTGAGAAGAATGCAGATGTACGTATCAGGCCTCTATCTAATAGCTTAACACAATTAAACGCCCCCGCTTGCGCTTTTAAGTTGCCTTCAAAGGCAATTTGAGCGAATAAGCAGTTGGTTTTGTTTGTACATCTAATGCTCTGTCAAAGACCGTGTGTTAGCCATTGAACATAATGCCACCAGTGGAAATACCACACCAAACATCGGAAATAGTCACACTTAAAACAAATTGTACATTAGTTTGAAAACTATTCTTTGACCTATAGATTGTTAGCACATCGAACGAGAGCAATGACTAGGTAGCAGATTTTGCCATTTTGGAATGAATTCCGCAAATTTTGAGAAAATTCCTAACTATGTTCAAGAAAACGTCGACACATTCCAATGTGTCATTCCAAAATCTGCCGATATCCGGCGGTTATTTCCGTTTCTTGTAAGCGATGTGTCAAATTCGTTTGCATAGGGGAAACGTTATAAATGTATTAAAACGGCGACTGGATAGACACCTAAAGTTTTCTTTGTATAAACGCACAAGTATCACTTGCTTCTCATTTTGTAAAGAGATTTTCCAATTCAAATGATGGAGTATAGCAATAGCAATTGGAAAGCTAGTTGTATTATGAATATAATCATTTAATAAGCACAACGAACAGCACACTCCGCTTGCCGCTTGCGACACTAGTTTCACTTGTAATTTATTGTTGCTAATAGGATAATGGATGTTGCTAGATTTCATTGGCAATCAAGTGAGGAATTAAATTCATTTGCGCTCTCATTCACTGTCAATCTGAACCCCTTGGGAAAGCGTTCAACTAAACTACTTCAATTGCTGTTCACTCCTTCGAAACGATCACCTGTTCATTGTGCTTTCAGGCTCAAGCGGCGTATCGTGAAAAAATGTTTCCATGTGTGTTGTTGCGTCAGAAGCGTTTTAACTTTGAATTTGTGCCATGACTTGAGAATCAGTTTCATTGTACTACCTTCTGTCTGTGTTTCTAGCTGTAAGATGAACTTAAGTGATTCGGTTACGTTTGAGGACTCACAGTCACATAAGCCACTAGGCACTAGATAATTGATTGCTTCAAAGTAGAACCTAAATCTAAGCAAGAACCATTTTAAACAATCTTAAAGAAAATCAAAACGTAATAATTTTAGGTTATTTTAATTTGCGCTTTATAAATTGGATTTATCATACAGAGGAAAGTTATCTGATTCCATTCAACGTAAATAGTGAGTGTGAGAGTGTTGTTGTTAATACTCTGGCTGAATTCGACCTTATTCAGATAAATAGTCGCTTTAATAGCTTAAATCGTGTCCTTGACTTGTTATTTGTGGATAAGGAGTTTAGTGTCAGTATTTGTAGTCCGACTCAATCACCACTTCCAATCTCTGAAAATCACGTTGTTCTTTGCTTATACATTAAATTTTTTGATTATATAAAAAAAAATTCTGAAAGCCAGTATGTTTTCAATTTCAATTAATGTAACTTCAACATAAAAAACTCGAGTAGAAGTAGATTTAGCTTAAATGAGTCGTTTTCGATATTCATTAATTCCACTAAAGAGACAGTTGATCTATTTACTTCAAAATAAAAAATTGAATCTAAACTTAACAGTAATAGTAAGTGTTTCTGGAAGTTCCTAAATGATAAAAAATAGTCTAATGCTGTTCCGAATTCCATTTATTTACATGAATCCTCTCGGTTCAACCGAGGCCAAGTACCTGGGCGTGATATTCACCTCCAAACTTAACTGGAAACGGAATACTGAAGAAAGAATGAAGAAAGGACTTAATGCCTTTTATGCATGTAGGAAAACCTTTGGGAAAAACTGGGGCTTGCAGCCGAACATTGTGCACTGGATGTACACCGCGATTGTGAGACCCATTCTTACCTACGGCTCAGTAGTTTGGTGGGAGGCAGTTAAAACCAAATCCCATCTTAAGAACCTGAACAAGGTGCAGAGAATTGCTTGTTTGGGAATAACAGGCGCAATTAAATCCACACCACAATTAGGTCTGGAAACGCTATTGAACCTGCAACCCATTGAGCTATTCACTATGAACGTGGCAGCCAAAGCCGCTCTCAGATTAAGAGAGAACAAAACTTGGAAGCCTAGTTACTGCGGACACTCAAGCATACTTGAAATCTTCGATCGGAAGGGACTCATGTCACTCACCGATTACGAGAAACCCAGATATGACTTCGAGAAAAACTTTAGAATCACTATACCCAAAAGGCAGGACTGGAAATCACCCAGTACCATCATTAAAGGTATAGCCGTCCATACGGATGGTTCAAAAACAGAAAATGGAACAGGAGCCGGCATATTCTCAGAAAGGCTTGCTATTAGCCAGTCGTACCGACTGACCGATCACTGCAGTGTCTTCCAAGCTGAGATATATGCGGTTAAAAAAGCAGCACAGACTATCTTATCGATGGGACTACCAGCAATGGAAATAACCATCTGTGTGGACAGTCAAGCAGCACTCAAAGCTATCGGCTCCAATCTTATAAATGCGAAATGTGTTACAGATTGCCTCGTGGCGCTCAGGGCTATACGTCATCACTCAATTCTACTCTGCTGGGTTCCGGGACATGTTGGAGTGGAAGGGAATGAAAAGGCGGACGAACTGGCCAGATACGGCTCTGATATGAACCCTCAACTAGCGGACGGAGAGGTGTTACCGCCTTTCAACACTGCACATGAGTTTCGTCACTGTTGTTAGTAAAGATTAGTAGTAGTAGTATTTCTTTATTAGTATTTAAAATACTTTAAAATTTACATTAATATATAATATAACACATTTATTTAATTTCAGTCTTATCGCAGTTAATTTAATTATTTAATTATATGTTTTAATAGATTCTTTACACTTTTTTTTAAAAAGTCTAATATTGCTTTCATTTTTAATATTATTTGGAAGTGTATTAAATAAAATAAATCCTTTGTATATTAGCGAGTTTCGGGCTGCTAATGAGCTTTGTTGGCGCACTCTAAAATCATCTGCATTACGTAGTTGGTACGGCTGAGCATTCCCCACCCGTGTGACCTCGTTTGTAAGATATCCTGGTGCTGTACCATGTTTTATTTTAAAAATAGTCATAAGTGTGTTGAGCTCCAACTTTTGTTTAATGTTTAACCACATTAGGGCGTCTAACATGAACCTTATTGGGGTAAATCGGCTGCATCTCAGGATACTCCTCATTGCCTTGTTTTGCAGTTTCTGTAACCTTTCAATTTGGCCTTGATTACAACAAGTATACAGTATTGTAGAACAAAAATCGAAATGTGGTTTCACTATAGTGTTGTAAACCGTTATAGCTGTCATGTAGTCCATCCTTTTCCGAATCCGTTTGAAGAAACCAACTTTCTTGCCAATTTTCTTGCATATGTAGTTTACATGTTCATGCATTTTCAAGTCACTGTCAATGACCATTCCTAGGTATTTGATACTCCTTACATTTTGAATAGGTTTCCCATTTATTTCTATTAGTGTATCATTGTTTAGGTTTACTTCCATAAGTTTCGTTTTATCTTCATTCAACTTTAATTTGTTCATTTTTAGCCAAACAGTCAGTTTGATATTAATTTGCATTTGCATTCATCGGCGTTCAATCCCTCGGCGTATATCAGTGTATCATCAGCATATAACAGAATTTTGCAGAACTTCAGTACTTCTGGCATATCGTTTATATAAATTATAAAAAAAAGTGCACCTAATATTGATCCTTGAGGTACTCCTTGTTCCACTTCAATGAAATCGGATATACAATTATTAAATTTTGTTCTTTGGGTTCTATTTGTC
The DNA here is from genome assembly GCA_949126925.1 of Cheilosia vernalis. Classification (NCBI taxonomy): domain Eukaryota; kingdom Metazoa; phylum Arthropoda; class Insecta; order Diptera; family Syrphidae; genus Cheilosia; species Cheilosia vernalis. The sequence continues at coordinate 16,315,983 of OX421363.1, forward strand.
AGGAATGATCGAAACCATTCAAGCTCTTTATCCTGTATTCCATATTTATACATTTTTTTCAATAATATATCTCTGTGTATCGTTTCAAATGCTCGCTTAAAATCAAGAAAAAGTGCCATTGTTTTTTTTTCCGCTTTCCGCCATCCTTCCATTCGTTCACTATATGGTTCACTGCCATCTCACATGAGTAGTTTTTTCTGAAGCCTGATTGATATATTGATAGAATGTTGTTGTCTTCTGTGTATTTTATCAGCTGTTGTTTGACTACCGTTTCAATAACTTTTTCAATTGTTTTTAATGTATTGATTGGTCTGAACTCCTCACTTTTACATGTGTTTGCAACTTTTTCCACTGGTGTCACCATCGAGTCCTTCCATGAACTTGGGAATATTCCTCTCATAAGCGATGTATTTACTAACTCAAACACAGTCTTTCCCAAAATATCCCAGTTGTCAATGATCATTTCAGGTTTTATTCTATCGAAATCAGCCTTGTTTTTTAGAGTTTTACACATTTTATAAACTTCTTGTATTGTAACTTGATGAAACTCAAATTTGCTTTCCGATTGGTTAATGTAGTTCACGTATCCGACCTCTTCAATTGATTCATCAATCTCTTTTATGCTTTTTATAAAATACTGATTAAATTTGTTTGCAATTTGTGATTCGTTTTCGTATTCCATTCCATCAAATGAAATATTCTTTGGTTTCCTGAGAACCTGTCTTAGTACCAGTTTTTTTATTTCAGCCCACATTTCCTTCTGTCCATTTGCTTGTCCTATTTTCTTATTTATATATTGGTTTTTTGCTTTGTTTATCTCTATTTTGTATCTGTTCCTAATTTCTCTGTATGGTGAGATCCAAAGTACGATTCATCATATTTTTGATGTGATTCACCTGCAGTAGACCAAGAGAGTGGAGCCCATCAACAATCAAAGCACCAATTGTCGATAAAGAGTTGACAGGGCTGAGATACGTGCAGTCCGAATCACCTGATGTCCACTGAATAGTTGGTTGATTAAAATCACCAAAGATGTAAATTATATCCATTGATGATAAAAGGTTCACAATGAAGCGGATAGCGTCAATGTATCTAGTTAAAACATCTAATTTCGTACTAGGTGAAATATAGATACAGATGATGTATATTTTAGCGGTGAGTGTCAGATCAAAACGGCTGCAACAAATTTCGATGTCATTAAATTCGCTGAGGTCAACTTCTATTATAGTCTTTAAGAACGGCAATGAGCGCACCACCAAGCCACTTGTAAACACCATTTGCTGATGATCGATCACAACGGTTTATGTCAAAGTATGAGGGAAAAATTACGGAGTTACTGAATTCATCATGTAAGCCAGTCTCCGTAAGTATAATAATGTCATATGAGCAACTATAAACATTTATCAGGAACTTTGGGCACTTTGCCGTTAGCCCCTTACGTTCTGGTACTTATATGTAATTGTACACGAATACACAGAAAGAGTATCGTCGTACTACTGCGCGTACGACTGTATCACTCTCTTGTTATTCACTTTACTTCCAACCAGCCAGAAATAAAAATGGGTTTATTCTGAGCATAACTCTTTTTCCCAGCAAAAAAGTTCGATCGTTTTATTTTTCTTTTACGAATTTACAGTCCATTATTATACATACGTAGATCCCTTTTTAACAGTTATGTGAGATCCATCTTAGAATACTGTTGTATCATATGGAATCCGTTCTATCGTGTTCATTCAGTAAAAATCGAAAGAATCCAGAAACGCTTCACAAGAATTGCGATAAAGTCATTACTTTGGAATAAAGCTGCGATTACACGGCCATTTTTTCGAGTCATTTAAATGAAGCTCTGACGTCACCAAAAAATGTCGCATAGAGTGCCATTCAAGTTACGATTCGTCATTGGTCATTTGCGAAAAAAAATGGCGATCACATGAAATGACTGTTACCGTCATTTTTGTCCCAAAATCAAATGACAGACAGTGCGATTCATTTAGAATTCTCCATTGAGATGAAATTTAAATGACGAGCGAAAAAATGGCGATGACTTCCCTTATTTAAATGACAAATGACACCAATGAACAATGAGAAAAATATAGCTACTGTCATTTAGTGTTTTTCTTTGGGCAAAGGTACAAAGGTGGCACTTTTTAAACGATTTAAATTGCAGTGAAAAGAAAAAAAATATTATAACAAATAAAAAATGTCAAAAAGAACTTTGGCGATGATGGTGGAAATTGCTGAGACGGCGTATTTGGCAGCGTGCGTACTGGAAAGCAGTGAAGATCTTGATTACGAACCAACGCGACTAAAGCGGTATGTTTGGCAAAACAAGTGGTTGAGCCGTCGCGAGAAGAGTGGATTTTGTGCTGGATTGCTGCTCGAATTGCGCGAAGAAGAACCTGAACTATATCGCAATGCCCTTCGTATGTCAGCCAATCAATTCGATTATTTGCCGAGATTGGTGAAGCCACACATCGAAAAACAGAACACAAATATGCGAGAGACCTGGCCACAGGTGAGAGTTTTCGGTAGCTGCGATTCCTTTTCCGCGTATCGCAGCCTACGATAACGTGCATCATTCCGGAAATTCTCTACGCTGTTTACAAGGTTCTTGTCGGTTAAGGTTTGCTAGTAATGTATATAGAAAACTCTGCCAAAACTGCCTATCTGATATTTCTCCTATAAATTGTTGGTTGACTATCTGACATGCACAAAAAATTCAGGAAGAACTGAAAAACTTCATATAGTCAATTCTGCCAATTTTGCAGTTTCATTTAACTGACTCGGCTATTTTTAATCCACTTAACTTCATATGAGCTATATTAACAGTTATCACTTGGTAGTTTTGAAGTTGGTTGATTTTAAGTAAGTGATTTTTCTGCGTGTAGGTATTAATTTTTACCAAAATAGCAACCACAGATGCGACTCATCCTTTTGCTACAAAAAAAAAAAAAACAAATGAAAGTACATTATTCATATCATATTAAATGCTGCTTCATTTGTCATTTGCGTAGAAAATGGCATAGCATAAATTTCGTGCCTAGTCATTTTTTTGAGGCTGCCATTTAAATGACGCAACAGCCGAAAAGTTTAGTCATTTGTCCTAGGCGTCATTGAAGAGCGATCACACGGCCATTTTTTTCCGTCATTTAAATGGCACAAAATTCATGTCATTTGCTCTTCCATTTTCCTAGTCATTTGAATGACGCCGAAAATGTCCCAAAAATGGCGATCACACGGAACGACATTTAAATGACGGCTTTGTGACGAGATTTTTACGTCAGAGCGCCATTTAAATGACTCGAAAAAATGGCCGTGTAATCGCTGCTTTATGATGGATATACCTTCTCACAATACGCGATGTTTGCTTTTAGGGATGCAACATCTTGCTGCTCGAAGATTATATTTTTAAATAATGGTTGTTAAAGATATCATTGACTATAAGATTAACTGTCCCTTTTTGCTGACCTGTGCGTCAAACTCGTACCTATTATCTTTTTGCTGTCCCTTTCCATAGGGTAAATTAAGGGGTGCCGTGAAATAACGCCGAGAGAAATAACGCCGAATTGGAAAACTCGGCGTTATTGCGCTTTCACAAAGTGAAATAATGCCGAATTTCAGAATTCGGCATTATTTCACATTAACAAAGTGAAATAACGCCGAACATTGTTTGTGAAATAAAGCCGAAGCAAATGGGGATCATGACGTAATCTCGAATGACAAAAATCTCGAAGGCTAAAAATCTCAATTTGAAAATTCAACAAAAAATATAAGTAGAAAACATTATTTCATAATTTGCGCAAATTACCATTGTCTCAAAAATTAATATTAATTTAAGAATGTATTTATAAATGCAAAGTGAAATAAGGCCGACTCGGCTTTATTTCACTTTAGCCAAGTGAAATAAGACCGAACATTTAAATTCGGTGTTATTTCGCTTTCACGAAGTGAAATAACGCCGAATTTTAGAATTCGGCGTTATTTCGCTCGGCGTTATTTCACGGCACCAATTAAGGCAATAATTTGCAAAGCAGGTTCAGTCTATAGGGCTCTTGATTTTAACATGTTATTAAGTAGATTGTTTTAAACATTTTTTCTAGCTGTTTCAAACAATTATTGTTTATAGATATAAATCTGTGGTAACAAGGAAAAAAAACATAAGTCATTTTTAGCCACTTTTCAGGAGCGCAGGATAAAGGTTTGCCTGCATATGGGGGAAGACGACTTATGAATTTTTTTCCCGATCGATAACACAGGCACCGTAAGAGATTTTGAATGAAAAACATATGACATATAGAGCTGGGATTTTGGCATAAGTTGACTTATGTTGTTTTTCCTGTTGCCACAGAAATAATAGATAATAATAATTTAAAAAAATAAAAATAAAAAATTGCATTTTTAAGAAATTTGTGATTAGACATCAAAGATCCGCCCCTTGGAGTGGAAGAAAGCAGGGTAATAACGGAAGAATGTTCCCCCTATTTATCTAATAAATATCAACAATCCATTCTACTCGCATCATTACCATGTGCAATGTCCCTCCCATGTATGCTAGACAAATACGAAATTACACCGATACCACCCAGTCCTTGTTCAAGTTACTCAGATGTGTAACAATCGAAGTCTTTGAAAAAGTCTCTCTTATTCATCATCATCGGAAATCTCAGAGTACGAGTAACATCCGTAATTATGCTGCAGTCAACTGAATTTCCTTTAGAGCGACAAACGCGACACAATCGGAGTCAAATTGAGGCACACCATTAGCTCCACCTATTCAAAGGATGTATACTTATATTTACTTTGACTAATGCCCATCACATAGGTGGATGGTGGACGCTTTCGAGGACCAAACTTTTGCGAGAGACAAAGTATATGAATATTGAATTGCAACATCGCTGGAAGGACATTATTTGAACACGATACCCATTGTACGGAGTTTTCTTTCAAAAGCTCACAAAACACTGAATCCATATTATTTTCCTTTACATGTATCCATCGTACCCTACCTGAGTGTATCCCATCCACGTACGAGTATGTAGCGTGATATTTTATCCATATCGATTTACATCCTTACCCGCAGCAGCAACCAACGACTGTTGTCAAGAATCAAGACCACCGTTCATTGCATCACTTCCTTTGAGCTCATTTAACTTATTTCTTTCGGAGAGCAGTTTCTTTGTTGAAAATATAGACGAGATAAAAACTCAGATCTTTACCTAGTTTGATGCTTTATGGTGTTCTTGCAATAAAGTTCTGTGTCGCGGTCGAAAGTATCGTGGCAGGGGAAGAGTTTGAGAGATTCTGACAGATAGCGAAGGTTGTCAAACAAACGGAACGATGATGTTGTAGAGTAGATACCTATATAAAACAAATTGATTAATACCATGGATTGTCTACGGAACCAGTGCTGAAGAATTGAACAGGACATAAAAATAAATTTGGGTATTGTTTTCTTTTCTTTTTTCTAATATAAGATAAAATGGAAACTGAAAAACGGACGGACCATTTTGATCGATTTGGCTTTATTAGCGAGAAAGTCATTAAAATCTGCATACCCATTCAGATTTATCAATTTGTCTAATCATTGGCAGAAACCTGACATTTGCATTCCATATCCCGAGTAAAATAATTTGTAAGAAAAAAAAAAACCTGCACTCAGGGGGTTGCTCGGTTTACCTTACTAATGAACCCATGATTAAAAGTATGTATGTATTCCCTGAATTTGTTACTAAACGTCTAGCCGTTTTAGTCCTTTTACACATATTTATGAGTTTAACCAACCTAAACCAACACTATTGATGACAGAAAACCATTATGTGTGTACCTAAAACACACCCCTGGCCATAACAAGAGTACAAATTAAATAATTGATGACTTCATTCAATACGGAAAACTTAACTTTTATTTATGAATTACAAAATTGACAAAATGATGGCAAGCATCGATTGATTAAAATAAAAAATATATATATGTATTGTATATATAATATTACAGCGTTGTTGTCAGCTGTTCATTTAGTATTAGTCCTACCACTTGACCACTGTCCCGTCCCAGTCACATCATCAACAATAGTTGATCGCGTCTTTTCAATTTAATTCGAACGCACTTGCAAAAGATTTTTTGTTTTTCTTTTACACTTTCATGTGTTATTATTTGTTACGTTTTCAAAAAAAAAAAACTGAAACAAAAAAACTTTTAAACTAAACTAAAATAAATATTCATGATAGAATGAATACCGGGCCCACTGAGTTCATTTGCAATTCATTTACCACCCATTTAGACATATGAAATTCACGTATAGACAAAATGTCATTCTGCCCCGCTCTTGCATGAACTCGCTTTTCAACGAGAAATTGACTTGGTCAAAATCCGTTTGCAGATATTGAACTTACCAATTTTGCGTCGCTTTTCACCAATGAAAACTTCCAAATTGTTATTCCGTAACCCTGCGCACCTTATTTTCCGTCAGTTTAAACACATTTTTCTAGCGTAGAAAATTTGGCTTCACAAGAAAATTAGCCATTTTACTACTATCAAGTTCTCTCTCGTTCTTTCACGTGAACATGTCCGAGCGGGTGCTTTCTTTTTCACAAACCGTGTAGACTATCTCTCCCTCTGACTTCTATCAAAACAAAGGCCAAATCAGCTGAAAACCTGCTGACAATTAAACGAGACAAATAGCTGAGTATGCAAAGCAGGAACGTGCTTCTTTACCTCGATGAACGGTATACACAAACTTTACACTATACCGCATGTAATGGCAAACACTCGTCGTTCCGTTTTAATGTATATGCTTATCGAAATTGATCGAACAGCGAACTCTTCTATCTCGTTTAAGCGTCTGCACTGCAAATGAAAAGGGAATACAATGGCAGCTTCAGCTACTACACCTTTGTTGTTGGGTTTTATGCTGTACGGTGTTATGATTCTTTTGGTATTGAGTAATTTCTGAATGAATGAAATTCTCACGAATACATGTCCCCAATGCGAGCAGTCATTGTTTTCCCACAATTTAATCGTTTGTGGCCGAAACGGTAACAATTTCAGATTGCCATTTGTGCGTGGCAATGCACTTTGTTTGGGTCAATCCAATCGGTTAATATGTAATGTTGTGAAAATTTAGAATCCTCACAACGATTGGGATAAAAAAATATCCCACACAGACACTCTCTACCCGACGGAATAAGTTCAACTAAATGCCAACATCGGAATGAATTTGAGTGGATGTGCCATTTTTTGGAATAAACAAAGAACAGGGATGGCATCGAACTTATAGAATAATGTGTTTAAACCGTATTCTGAATATCGAAAAACATTTATATCTGTTCGCATTTTAAAAGAACATATCCGAGCATATTGAGCTTATCCGCTGAAAATTTCCGCAAAATAATGTAATCGATTCAATAAACTATTTTGAGGAATAGTGTTTTTCTCTTGTATCAATTATAAAGATCATAATTACTCCAATGTGTTTTGCTGTACAAGCAATATAACAATTAGCATTTCACTAACCTGGAAGCACATTGAAATACAATGGCAAGATTGTAGGCCTACAGTTTTAATGTAACTTTTCCTTGTCATTGTCAAATTGAAAATTTCACACGCAAAATCGGCACACTTTTGAAGAGTAATTTATTTGCACATATTCATGCAGTTGCAGAATTACTACAGCATCACTAAAAAGAATGCGAATTCTAGTACTGATTTTCTGTGCAATTTTACAATGAAAGCGTTATACCATGTTCCCCACCAACGTGATTTAGCTAAATCCACTTGATTTACCATACATTTTCGTGATTACATAATTTATGCGTGTTTAAATTTTAGTTACGTATCTGTCATCGCACATCCACACAAAATAAAATCGAACATACCTGTTTCAAGTCAGATCAATTCGAATCTATTTTATTCAACAAACAAAAAAAAAAAAAAAAAAATGTCAAAAAAATTATTTTAAATCCAACATTCTTCGTGTTTCGGTGAGTTTTTGTTATTTTTATTAAGTGCATACAATCATAAATTTTTTATTTGCGGCAGGTATGGGAACAAAAAAAAACTACCTGGTCCTGGATGTCAAACTAGACACGTGAAGTTCGGTGGAGACACCTTTCGTGATTTATATATCACGTTGGTGGGAACATGGTATTATTTTTTTTCGTGAGAAATCGAATAGTATACCTATAGGCTATAGCACCCTAGTCGACGAGTCTCGTTGGACCATTTCAGAACTGGACTGGAACAAAATTCGCACTCAGCACATCTCTGTGACAGCAACATATCGGCTGAATTCAGTGCAATTCACTTCACCAAGCTGAATTATAAATCCCCTAAATGATTATATCGTCTTCTTCTTCGTTCAATATCTTTTCCATTTTCTCCTTTACTCCAACGAACGACAAACTTGTGCAAGAGAACGAAAACTTGTCGTCGCCGAGGATTCATTGTGAACTCGGCTACTACACACAAAATTTCGAAAATGGCTGCCTTCTGTGGTGTGTTATGTGTGCCGTCTCTCTCCTTCGAATTTCCTTAATTTAATAATTAACTAAATTTAATTTCATTTCGCAAATAAATCTCATCTATTGCATACCATAAATTGCTAGTGAAAAGTGAAGAAAAACCATTGATTGTGAAAGCGCTTTGCCTCGACGAAGAATACAATTTACACTTAAAATGCCAAGAGTGTAGCCCAAGTTGTAATTTTGTATATCGTGTGTGCGCGGACGTGTGTATAAAACGATAAAATACAATACGAAAAGAAGGAACAACAAATAATGGTATAAAACTGACACTCAAAACCCAAGTGCCAGACAGAGATAACAAATGAAAACTTTTCGTATGTTTTTCTGTTTGTTTTTTTTTTACTTCATCTAAGTGTTTTTTTTTTCTCTTACTCGCTCGAATACAATTTAGTGACCTACCGAGTTTTTTATTTAACAATTTCCGAGTTGTGTTATTTTTTAATTTGTTTTAAGTTGTGTTATTACTTTGCTCGAATTACAGCAATCGTAATGAACGAAGCCGAGTGCAGCTAACGGGTGAAGTGGTGTTGGAAACGAACCAAGAGCCAGAAATCGGGCATGAAAGGACTTCTGACAGCTACATTCCTTCGTAAGGGATTTTGTGTGATTATTTGGTAATGAAAAATTAAGAAAAAATAAAAACAAATATTAAGAGTTGGTTTTGCATACCTACTGCACATCGAGGTGCAACTGTGTTTTGTTTATTTTTGGGCTGCTGTGTTTGAAACCCACGAACTTAAGGTATGTTCAATATTATATATATATATATTTCTAAATGAAAATTATAGTAGAACCATACGCGGTTGAAGTAACTTGAAAGTGGTAAGGAGTTGCTACAGCCTGATCGCCACCTCCCTGCTTCCCATAACCGATTTACACGAACCCCGCAATCCTGTTTATAGAATGTATAGAAATCGCTGTGTAGATAGATGAGGATGACCATCATTGTATGTTAATGACCTTTTTAAAAGGCGCTACTTTTTCTTGTACAATTCGGTATAGGAGCTGTGTCGTCGTACATATTTTTATTTTTCCTTGTTTTTTTTTGCAAAGTTTTTGATCCAGGCTTAAGGCCTTATTCAAGTGGCAGATTCGGTTTAGTTTAGACAGGTTTGGTCTGCTAATCCGCAAGAGTTGAAAACGATTGCGCACCTGTTTCCTGGCTTGGGGTCCTAATCGCATCCATATGTTATTGGATGTAGTAGCAAACGTCGGGCTGGGATTAAAGCGAGTGATTAAATCGATTTTTTTCAAAGTCCGTCTTAATACTAGAAACAAGTGTGTTTGAAGAAAATCGTTATGATGAGATTAATCGAAGCCTACAAGTGGACGTTTTCTAATGACGCGGCCCCAAACAATGCCTTGCAAACGATTTGTTTTGTGAATCCTAACAAGGACTACAATAATTGAGTTAATACTTACTAGTGATGCACTCCTACCGGGGGATTTCAAAACAAGAATACAAACTTTAAATTTATGTATAATTAGCCGATTTGAAGGCAGGAGTGGAATATGTCAAGACAATATTGCCAAAATCTTCGAGACTATCAACTCTGTGCGTGCTGCAACGCAAATTTCTCAATTTGAAGTCAGAAACATAATCCACTCAAGAAGCACTCACACAGGCGTATTTTGTGTATTTTATAAAAGTCAGCTGACAGCTGCCGTAGATAATTTTTTGGCATTTCACCAATTCTTTTGTGGATTCAATCACAAGAAGTTCTCTTGTTCCATTGGATTACAGAATGAGTGGATCCCCGAGTGAAACCAATGGAAAACAACACTAAGTTGATTATATTTGTTTACTTACTTAACGTGCTCCCGACCCGTGGAGAGTCTCTGCCTGAGACACTGCAGCCTTCCATCCTCTACGATCCCGGGCACGCTGCTTCCAGTTGTCCAGACCAAGCGCTCTGGCATTCGCGATGGCTTGGTCTTTGAACCGGAGGTTCGGTCTTCCTTGTCTTCTCGAACCTGGGGGCTGGGATTCGAAGATCCTCTTAGCTGGAGCATTATTGTCCATTCGCTCGATGTGGCCGAGCCAATGTAGTCGACGTATTTTGGCTTTTTGGACTACATCCACATCTTGATACAGCTCATAGAGTTCGCGGTTATATCTTCTCCTCCATTCGCCCTCCTCGCACACAGGACCAAAAATCCGCCGAAGAATTTTTCTTTCGAAGGAACCCAGTATTAGCTCTCCCTTCCTGCTTATCGTCCAGCACTCGGCGCCGTAGAGCAGAACTGGCAGTATAAGGGTTTTGTAAAGCATACATTTCGTCCCTCGAGTTAGGAGTTTTGAACCCAATTGTTTTGCCAAACCGAAGTAGCAGCGGTTTCCTAGGGTAATTCTCCGCCGGATCTCCACTAGGATGTCATTCGTGGAGTTCATGTTTACTCCGAGGTAGATGAACTACTTAACTACCTCGAAATTGTTGCTATCAATAGTGACGTTTTGTCCTAGGCGGTGGACAGATGTTTGTTTGTTTGTTGATAGCATGTACTTAGTCTTGTCCTCGTTTACTTCAAGACCAACAGATTTCGCCTGTTCTATAATCACCGTGAAAGCTTCTATCACGGAGCGCTGTGACCGACCGATGATGTCAATGTCGTCCGCATACCCCAGCAGCTGAACGGATCTGTTGAAGATAGTGCCTTCCGTGTTGACACCTGCCCTACGCACTATCTGCTCCAGTACGAGATTGAAGAAGTCGCATGATAGCGCGTCCCCTTGCCGAAATCCGGTGCATGTTTGGAATAGTTCGGAGGAGCTGTTTCCAAATTGCACGTTGCAACGCGTGTTTTCGAGTGTTTTCGAGTGTCACTGAATCAATTTTGACGGGATTCCGAATTCGGCCATCGCCATATACGGCTCCTGACGATGTATACTATCATACGCAGCCTTGAAGTCGATGAATAGATGGTGTGTCTCGACTTGAAATTCGTTGGTCTTTTCCAGGATTTGCCTCAGTGTGAAAATTTGGTCTATAGTCGATCTGCCGGGCCGGAAGTCACACTGGTACGTGCCGATTAGTGTGTTGCAGAACGGTTTAAGACGTTCACACAGTACGTTGGATAGGATCTTATACGCGACATTTAGCAGGGATATGCCTCGATAGTTCTTGCAAGACATAGGATCGCCTTTTTTGTAGATGGGGCATATGGAGCTGATAGTCCAGTCATCGGGCATGTTTTCTTCCATCCATACTTGGTTGATGATTTGGTGCATGCGCCCTACCAAAACATCACCTCCGTATTTAAAGAGCTCCGCTGGCAAGCCATCCGAGCCTGTGGCTTTGTTGTTCTTAAGCTTTTTTAGAGCTAAGCCAACCTCTTCTATACTGGGTGGTGGAACAGGTTCTTCATTGGCTGGACGCGGGTTATCTTCTTGCCCTACCACTCTCTCAATATGATGCCCATTAAGCAACTGCTGGAAATGCTGCTTAAATACATCTACTGTTTACCATATTTGTTTATCCACTGAACAAACTCAATATAACTGCACCTCAAAGAAGTAGCAAATCGAACTCGACATAATGATGATGTTTGCGACTAACATCTACAACTGTAACAAATGGAAAACCTCATTGGTGTCGGGGTTCTCTACAATCCTGTTCATGGGCAATGTTGAGGGCTTAAGGCGACTACGGATGCAAAACAAAGCCATGTAGGTACATGGTTCTTAAATGCTACCGATGTCTGCGACAGATGAATATTACCCGATGAATTCACTTACACGGCCAATTCCCTAATTATCTTTCACAAAATTTTATTGAGAAGTGTAATTCATTGAACACAAAAAGCTATTTGTTCTTCACCTTGCGTACAACATACAACACGCTTAATAGAAGACACAAAAGGTATTGACAATTGTACATCAATATGAGTGTATGCATCTGCATCTCGGTTAAATCAAGTGCCAAGTAGTGTGTAGCTGTTACCTGCTTGAATTCTGAAAATTATACACTGGGAGAGGATTTGCAATGAAACACGGTTACTGACAGCCAATTTCGCGTATTTCCACTTGGATTTTTGTTCTAAATGAGTCAAAAATATGTCATTTGTCTAAAGCACACGACCTATAACCCATAAAACGTAAACATGTTAAACGGGGAATCTAAAGAAGAATTTGTTTATAAATCCTACTGTAGGCGCTCACAGCCAGTTTTTGCGACTTGCATTGCTTGTGGGTCGCCTTCCGAGCTAAGTTTAATTAGACTACTTCAATGTCACCGAACAAAAACATCACCGGAAAGTGCTCTACATATATTGCTTACACAATCCCATTGCATACTCTTGGGAGTTGAAGGGTCGTTGATTTCTTTCCTTTGTATACACCGCCCTGCTTGTACACCTGCCATTTTAGAGCATTGCCATGATCTAGCGTCTTGCATCGTTGTATTTTGGCAGTTTCAAAAGATTGAACAAAGTATAAATATACTTACTTTAAGAGATGGAAAAAGGTAGAAAACAACAAGAGTTAAGTGACAGGGTCGTGGCATTGGGCATTGGACACATTCAAAAGTCGACGGAGCACAAAAACAAGATCCCTCTGTCTGCCTAAAATGCATACAATCGCAGAGGGATTCTTCACTAGAACTGCATTTCAAGTTCCGACAGTTGAAAGAGAAAAGGTCTACCAAAAGGATTAACAGAGGAAAGTGTAGCTAATTACACAGTCAACGTTGACTGCCAATCGACGAGTCTCTGCCACTCCATTATCCTACGAAAGTTCGGTCACCTAATAGATGTGCTACGACCCAGCTCCATTGATTATTATTCAATGTTGCAATAATTAGGCAACTAACTTGAAGGCCCCCATTGGATGCATTGACCACTTTGCCCGCACCCGAATAGACAGTATCGCTTGGCTGGAATACAACTTTTGGTCCTGCACAATTGAACAAGTACATTCTCGACGTTTGTTTTTTAATCTGTTTATGTAGCCTATTTACAAAGACTTTTATATTTTGCCGATACACATCGTTTGCTAACAAAGCTTGGAAAGTTTTGCGATGTATAGTTGCAAACGCGGATTGTAACACACGTTTGGAGCTTCTAGCGCTTCTGATTGGTACTTACTATCTTGCGGGCTGGTTTTGAGGAGCGCACTCTATACTACTCCGGCAAAAATATTTGGGAAATCGCACATATTTAAAACTTGTTCCCGTTGCATTTGTGCCAAATCAGGATGAAGAAATGTGAGGGAGGAGGTCAGAGTAGCTCGAAAATGAAAACTCATCGATGTAAATGGTGAATAGTTTCTGAAAGAAATGGATTCAATTTCACCCTTTCCACACACTAATATATACTGTTTAGGTCGAGAATCAATGAAGAGCAGAGCACGCTTTTGGCTTGTAACTCAAATTCATTTCATATCCACATTTATACATACCACTTGTCACTCACAATCCAATCAAGTGGTTGTTCAACATCTCTCAAGCATATGAATGCTGATTGAACACCTCTTGCCGGTGACACGATACTCATCTTTGAGATGTATAGAAATCAATAAACGTTTGTGCAGAACACATTCGCTTTTGGCATTCGGAGAAAAGGTAAAGCAAATGTAACCTCGCATCAAAAGTGATATGATCATTAAATACGCACTACCATCCGGCTGCATTGATTCCAAATGGAAAAATGTTTCCCATTGTCAAATTGATGTCGTTATTTTCGCGGTTAATAAAAACTCGCCATTCGAATTTCCGGGCAGTGCAACAGCATCGTTTGCAGTGAGCAGATTCGGAAAATAATTTTCAATAAAAAACAACAAAGTGGATTCATAGCTTCGCTGAAACAGACAAATTTGTGTTCCGCATAATTAGTTTCCTGGACAAAGCCCGATAGTGACGATGTGCCGAAATATCGCAAAAACTTTTTGCCTTTATTCAGTTTGGAAATGGCATCGAGGACGAGTGCGCCATCATTGGTATCCGGTATCGCACTCGGCGGAAGGTTGATGTGCGTATGCACTTCTACCACTTTGGCTGGAATAGAAATAGAAACCGTTGTCAGCATTGTTGCATGCCTTTAGAACCCATTGCAGTGGCAGCCGCTTTCTCGTGAAGAATGTCTTGTTGATATACATACCTATTCCCTGCAACAGAATAGTCTTAGTACATCCGGATCGCATATAGTTGATATTTCTATTGAGTGTGTTTTGTTCTTACATTTGCGAGTGGAACAACTATCGTCAACAGTTGGCCGGTATTGTCGGATGAGTGTTAAAAACGTGTCACTTTGAAAATTATGTGATTTCGCTGTGTGTTTTTGAAAAAGTTTTCACTATCAATTCTAGGACCTCAATTTGAGGGGCATTCTCATTTCAACATCAAAAACATCAACTGGACGATATTACACATATTTAATAGTCAGTTTGATTATTGTGAATGTTTCGTTCGTTTGGAATGAAACTTCGCTTGAAAAGCAATCCACCTTGGTGCAACCGAAAGTGTTGAGTCCGCAGTAAGAGACACTTACCACGCCGTTGCTCACAGATTTTCGAAGATATCGGGTCCTTGTTGCTCTTCTTTTTCTACTGTAACTTTAAATAAAAGGGAAAGCAAATAGTTCCGTAAAATGCGTCGATCAAGAGGCCCGTAAGGAACCTATCCTTCTCACAACCATTTGTTTTTTTGTGAATTTTTCATTTTTGGGACGAATGGAAGGGATCATCCGTGTCCGAAGAAGAAGTTCTTTCGTGACAGTTACACTCTCGTATGTTTGTCAGACGTTCGCGAGAGGTGGCACAGTGGAAAAGAACCTTAATTTGGAATACATTTTTGGGATTCGAACCTAGGACCTCGCTCATTATTCGTAGTCTGATAATGCAAATCAAAACCTATTGGTAGTCTAAAGATCACATTTGAAGTGAATAGGTATTTTAAAAAAATAGAAACAAAAGCCTGCAAATTCATTTCAGAATAAATTAAACTCTCACGTTTTCGTTTTTGAATTTCAATCTGCCCAACAACGAAACAGTGCTTGCCTAAGTATATAGAAGTGTGAAAATAAATACAATTTGATCTTTTAAAAATTAGTCATTGCAGTTTATTTTAGTCAAACAACTTCGATAATTTTTTTGTAAACACACCGAAGAATTCAGCTTGAAGAAACTAGTAGCTCTAATGTAGGTTGTTAGTGACGTGCACCCCACGACAATCAAGAGATAACTTATAGAGAAGCTTATATTACTTAATTTGGGACACTTAGAAATATAACGCGTCTAACGAAAAACGCGTCAAAAAACGCCAGAGTAAGCGCGTAAAAAAAAAGAGGAAAAACGAAAAACGTGTCACAAAAAAATGCGAAAAAACACATCAAAATATCAGAGGAAAAGCACCAAAAAAACACGTCAAAAACCCGACCAATAACGAAAAACGCGTCAAATAACGCCAGAGAAAACACGTAAGAAAACCCGTGGAAAAACCTGTCAAAAAACGTGCGAAATACGCTTCAAAAAAAAAAAACAAACAAAATGATATACGAAAAACGCGTCAAAAACCCGAGTAAAAACGAAAAAACGCGTCAAATAACGCCAGAGCAAACGCGGTAAAAATAAACCCAAATAAAAACGAAAAACGTGCGAAAAAGCCCGTCAAAAAACCCGAAAAAAAAACCCAGCGAATAGCTCTAACTATTTCATTTGATCAAAAGTGCGTTGAATAAAATATAGAAATATATTTGTTCTATATTTTTACAAATATAATAAGAGTGCAATACTTTTTAATTTTGTGCACACTACATTTGTACTAATTTGTGTTTGGTAGACCTAAAAACCACTTGCATTTTTGTGTTCAACGAATAAAATCAGAAAACATCCTTACTATAATAAAACTGTAACTTTTTTCCGGCTGTAAACAGTTTGTACGCAATAGGCTCAAAAAGTACTGCACGAAATTGATTTCGGTTTTCACAATTGCATTGGAAATTGTCGATATTAGAATTTAGGATATGTTTAATCATTATCCGCCGTCCGGAAGCGGAGATTTAAGCTGATATCTAACAAAAGTTGTAATTCTCGAATGCCTTCTAGCTCCTAGCTTTGGAATGACTCAACCAAATGAAATAGGATTTTTGTTAATATAAAGTTAAATTATGTAGAAAGATTTTAAGATGTAAATCATCTTTGTACATAGTCCTGAAGCTGAACAATAAGCATTAAACTATAAATTTTATACAATTCAAAAAAGTAAAATGTTCGATTAAAGCCAGATCGTTGGATTTGCCGGCATTCAGTGGAGGAAATTTTGTGTGTGTGTGCGGCAAAACCTGTTTCTCTCTCTGTACCTTTTCTGCTGTATGCTTTTTGTTTCTCTTTTTTTTTATACACCTTTTGTGCTTTGTGTTGTTTTTTTTTTTTGCTCACTTCTATTAAATTGAAATTGAACTGGGGATAGTGGAGAGAGTGGAGTTGTGGGTGGAGTATTAATGTGGTGCATGGGTGGGAGGGAGATAGGTCAGGTCAGGTATGTAATGTAATGTAATTGAGATTGGGAGAGAGTCACACTCAATTGTGATTTAAAATGCGCTATATTGATTGTGATCTGATTAGTGATTCCAGCATTGTTTTTTTATCTATTTTTTAAAATCATCTTCGTACGTTATCCTGAAGGTAAATATTATACATTTTTTTCGTATGCATGCATATGCAACTGCACCTTTTCTGCTTTATGTTTTTTTTTAAGTTATTACTTCTTTAGGCGCGTTGGGCACTTTTAGATGGGAAGAATTTAATGAACACCCGATAAGTGGCGCTGTTGTCGTTTTTTTGAGATACTCAACCGATCTCAATGAAACTTTGTATGTGTGCATGTTTGTATGCAGCTAGAAAGATAGGTTAGTTTTGGACCCGATAAGTGGCGCTGTTGTCGATTTTTTTATTCGCTAGGGAAATGTAATAATTGGAATGTAATGTGGTATTCGATTGGGCGCTCTCAGAGCACTTTTTTGCTCTCAGAGCAATTTGTATGTTCGTTTGGAAGTTGGAACAGGAAAATGCAATCTTTTTCAGATTTCAGAGCACTTTTGCGAATCTAGATATTTTCTCAGATTTACCAATACAAGTGCGTTTGAGTTTGACAACTGATGGAGTTTGTTTACATTTCTAGTGATTTTTTTCTCCACCAAAGAAAGGCATTGCATCGGGTGAATCTGTTTTTGTAAATTATTTATGTGTAAATATTTAGAAATCAATCGGGACAGATATTTCTAATGCTTTAATAGAAAATTTAACTAGTGCATGGAAATCGCTTAGAAAAGTGCCGAAGACTACACATATTCAAATCGATATCAACACAAAAAAGAGCAATTGACGTTTTTATGTTCGACTAGCCACACGAAATCTGGAATCTGAGAGCAAATCTGAAGAAGCCCAATCGAATACCACAATATTTTTAGTTAACTGGGTGTTTACAGGGTCGTTGTGTCCCACAGACGAATCCGTTAGCGAGTTATACCTGATGTCATCGTTTTATTTCGTTTTGCAAAAAGACTTTTAGTGTCAAGTCAATAAAAAAAAACAGCACAACCTCCCCTCTCGTCCTCATTCTGCACAAGAGTTGTTTGTGGCTAATCGCACATAAGATTGAAACTACAATATCACTGAAATCAATACAATAAATATAACTTGTGCACAAGGACACAAACAATAAACATTGTCCTGCTGCTAGTCATCGATATAGTGTAGGAGATGCATTACGCAGACATGTCTTCTCTCGAAGCCACCTTCTATATCGAATTTCCTTTCGCCGACATGTATCCGCACTCGACTTGACATTTCGCACCCCTTGTACTCCGCCTTAATTGTTTAGCTCCTAAGCTCATTATAAAATCCTCCCCCACAACACCCCAAAGTCCTCCTGATGGGTGACAATTTCACTGCCTCCTATAGATGTACTTTGAACATGTACTAGTTGAAGTAATCATTTAGTCAAAACGCCTTTACATTCTTCAAACTGTTGCACTAAGTTTCTTCGTTTTGTCTTCAGAACTTTCTTTGGCTTCATTGGTCGGTTACCTAAATTAGTTGCTTACCCGTAAATCGTGCCTGTCAATTGTGCAAACCCCAGCAAAAGGTGCACAGGGCTTCTGCTCTCTATTATTGAAATGTAGCCAATGATTCACATTATTGTGATGACTAAAAAAATAAAAAAAAATTAAAAGGAACAACAAAGAAGTCAGTTGATTTCTTGGCAATGCAATTTGATATCACCGTTAGAAGAAAACCACTCATCGAAGGGTAGTTCCAATTCCAATCCAGAGCGTGGCGTTTGGTGTCGTTCGAATTGCTTTTGCATACTTTGCGCGAATATTGATTGAAAGAAGTTAATATTCTGTCTCTGGCCTTTGTACTGAGTGGGTGCGCAAGTTGAGACTTTGTGTGCTCTCCAAATGATCATTATAATTAATTGCTTCGAATTTTTGTCTCAAGTTTTATTACACTGTTAAGTGATATACGTGCAATTATGGCGGATAATAAACCAAAAAGCAATCAGTGATCGAATTGCTGTCGGTCTAAATGAAATTGTGAGCGGAGCAGCGAATACAATAAGAAATTTTGCGCTGGTGTTTTGATTCGCTACGGTGGTGGTGTAAATTGCGCCAGCAACAACTGTCAACCGATTGACTAAGATTTTGAACATTTTCTTCAGCTTGCCGCTGAATATCATTTGCTAAGGAAATTCGTGTTTCAAAGTCGGTGAGTACTACTATGTCTGTAGTGTTTCACCATGCTATAGATAATATTTAAAATGTGCGTCATGTATGGGGGCAGGTGGACATGACGAACATGAGTATCTGACGAGTAAAGGATTTCATATACAATTTTCGATTATTTTTTGCGAGGAACTTTAATGACAGTTGTACCTTTTTGAAAAACATCTGTTTTTTAAATGCTTGAGCAACATAACCTGTCAACTAAAATTAAACAGTGTAATGACATTCTGCCGTTTTGTTGACGGCATATTAACGTTTTACAAACAAATGCATTTTCGACGCTTTTGTCACACTATTTGCAAACGCACAGTTCTGCTAAAGATATGCCAATCTCAGTGTCGTATGCATCACATGGCAGAGACTTTTGCTTGAGTTTCGGAAAGTTTTCTCAAGCGAGTCGATTCAGGGATGGCCAAACTATAAATGTCGCTATGATCAGGGCCGTCTTAACATAGGCTGGGGCCCTTGGGCACACAAGAATTTGGGGCCCTTTTGGAAAGTACAAAAAGTGAATTATCATAACATTTTGTTAATAAGTGTGACCAATTATTATAGGTAATCATTAATCAAATACAGTATAATATAATATGTCATTAATGATATTAGAATGCTGCTGGTTTTTTGGTTATGATTACGATAACGGTTTCTTTCGGGATTTCTGTTGAGCAAAATCTTCTATTATATCTTTAAAGTCAATTTTTTGAAGTTCTTGTAACATTGTTGTTCGCAATTCATTTTTTTATTCTCTTGAGCTGCTAAAATGACATCGTGTTTCAGCACGGATCGTATCGTACGCGTACCCATGCGAAGGTCTTAGTGGAAAAATCAGGTCCCTACGGACCTGTTGCGCCAAAAATTATATTTATTATTCACTTTATACTTTTTTTTTGTATAGGCGCAGTGGCTTATTGGTTAGTGTGTTGGACTACTAAGCGAAGGGCCCCATGTTCGAATCCCGCAAAAAAAAAACAAATTCCAACTGAGGGTTTTTTCACTGCGCCACCTCTCGCGAACGTCTGACAAACATCCGAGAGTATAACTGGAATCGGCATAAAATTGTACATCTCTTCCATTCCTTCCAAAAATTATAAGCTCGCACGAATGGTTGCTAGAAGCTAGCCCCAGGGTCCCTACAGACCTGTTGCGCCAACTATAGGCAAAATTAGGCACCGAATTTTTATCTTTTGCTCCCAAATAACACGTATCCACTATCAATTTTAATCACAGAATGCAGTGAAGCGATAAAGTTTACCTACCTACCATTTCGTTGTCCTTACGCATGCCGGCACGCACATATAGGCGTTCCATATCACCAAATTACATGAAAAAACAGATTTCTTATGGCATCAAGTGATTCTTAAAGATTATGCCTGCTGCTGCTACAGTATGAGAATCGCATATAGCGATATCTCTATATTTCTGCAAGAAAAAACAAGAGCCTTATTCTCAACGCTTATTTTGAAAGCTCCCTGTCTGGAAAGGAAAAAATAGGAAAAAAATGTTTGTACAAGAATAAGACATCTGTATATTTTTATTCTCTGAGCTGAAAGTTTTATACATCATTCGGGGATTCCCCCAAACAAAAATGTTTTGAGAATAAATGTATGAGAGAAATTGTCGGTACTTCGGGGCCCCCTGAGAATGGAGGCCCTGGGCACGGGCCCCGTGTGCCCTTATGGTAAAGACGGTATTGGCTATGATAACTGTCGTATGCGGCCTTTGTAGCGGATATTCTTGCTGAATTTCTTTGACTATCGTCAGCTTTCATTGCATTTATAGAAAATAGAAAAGAGCGGCAGAAACGACAGCAGAAAGTAACACATCCTATGGAGAGATCAAAGGGAATCGCTGGTCTGCAAATAAATCGACAGACACAAATTTGTTATTGCAACTTGCAAGCACATCTAAATGGAGTAAGGTTATATATTTATTTATTTATTTATTTATTTATTTATTTATTTATTTATTTATTTATTTATTCATCTACAAGTCAAGCTTACAGACTGCAATTTTACATAATAGTACAAAAAATATAACAATATAACAGCAGATGGAAAAATGTAATGCTTCTGATGGGTGGTAATGGTAATATGCCGCCTCTGACATATGTTAGTGGCAGAGCTGCGGATTTCCCAATGCCAACGCTCTTATTTACCATAATTGCTGGGTGGCAAGAGGATTTTCGTTTCATCTCCTTGCTGGCTTTAAGACCCGCACTTGTGTTAAGTGCTTCGCAACGTTCCACACCTAACCTTACAATTTGTCTTTGACTTTTGGAACTGCGTTATATGTTTGCGCCGTTTGTGCACACTTGTCCGACGGAGAATGTCAATGCGGGTGTTTTTGTAGTTTCACTGTTGACGGTACACTTCTTAACAGTTCGTAACTAAACTGAATTTGATTTACTGCGTCCACCGACGTTCTACTGCGCAGGTCTCTTCAACTTTCTCTGAGCATCTCTTAAATACTCAAAAATTACGTAATTTGCTGTAAAAATAGATCAGCACGACGTACACCCATGCGTTGTTTTCATCATCACTGCCGTGATGAGACTGAGTGTGTATTTCATTTTTGTTTTCTTCAGAGTGCGCATTTCAGGGATGGCAATTTTGTACAAGAGGTATAATCGTTGTGTCCAATTTTCAAATAATGATTACATCTCTGGTGGGAGAAAAAACATAGATTCCTAGATGTCAACTTTACTTCGAGAAATAAAGTGCACAAAAGACGGCAAACAAATAGACAACAACAACCAAAAACAATTTAACTAATAAGCAGTGGCGTCTCGTCAGGGTGTGCAAGGTGTGCATTGCACACCCTGATCTAACCAAAAAATCACTCATCGAACACTCAAATAATAATAACGCACATAAATATGATGTGCACATCCCATAAGCCATAAAACCTCCATCACACACACAGCCTACTATACCAATACTCATATTCATCCTTCCTAATTTGTCTTTCAAAATTCCTTCATCGTTGAGAAACAAAGAGAAAAACAATAAACTCGCACGAAATCTGGCTGTGCACGTATTCATCGAATAAATTCATCCAACTCCAAACTATATACCTTCCTTCAGCTACAAGAATTCATCCCCATCGTCATTCGTCATCCGCACGCCGTACATGCTGTCGCTTTACTTTGATGAACTTGTAGTGAACTCGTGCACTCGTTTTCTGTGCACACGGAATATTCATTATTTTCTTTTGTTTTGTTCTGTTTCCGTAAAGCGTCATAAGTCAAATATCCATGCAATACATCGACGCTCGTGCAAAAAAAAGCAGTGCACGACAATAATTGATGAATGAATGAACGAATTTAGCTTTTCGTTTAGGTAGTATAAGTGGCTGCAGTTTCGTGCTGTGCCTTTGTTTTTTTTTTTTTTTCTATTTTTAATTTGAACAATGGAGTTTTTTTTATAATAAAAAAAAATCATGAATTTTTTTTTTTATTTTAATTAAGAAAACAATAAATAAATCCTTATTTTTAAAAAATA
Source organism: Cheilosia vernalis (assembly GCA_949126925.1). Lineage (NCBI taxonomy): Eukaryota > Metazoa > Arthropoda > Insecta > Diptera > Syrphidae > Cheilosia > Cheilosia vernalis. The sequence continues at coordinate 16,338,724 of OX421363.1, forward strand.
TATAATTTTCAAGAATTGCACACCCATCTAAGTAATTCACGCGACGCCGCTGCTAATAAGTTATTATAATTTATTTTATTATGTCAAATAATAATTATTTATCTATATTACACACATGTTTAAGTACTACTGTCGGTTTCATAATCGGTTGAAGAATCATCTCCTGGATTGATAACAATCCTCTCTGATATTGTGTCCCACATCAGCTCGTGAGAAAAGTATTCCTCCTCCGTCCTTACAGCTTTTGCGCAAACCTTACGCCAATCTTCAACCGTTATTTTTGAAAATTCTTCTTCAGCCAATTTCTGAACGTCCAATAATTTAAATGTTGTGTTTCGTTTGCCCACTCTTGCCTTGACAGCTGCCCAAATATTTTCAATGGGATTGAGGTCTGGATGATAGGGTGGTAATCGTAGTACCTCATGTCCCGCAACGTGAATTAAGTCATCAGCTCGATGTTGTTTTATAAGTTCGTAAAGTTCAAGTCTGAGCATTTCCGGAGTATGTGCTATTTTGTTGTCGGTGAGCCATTGTAACATCTCACTTTTTCGGCTGGCAGAAACGATTTGCTTGTCTTTCAATTTGTTATGATATGATGCGTTGTCCATTACAATTACTGAAGGCTCCTCCAGGTTAATAAAAACTTTTTCCGTCATCCATTTGGAGAAATTTTCAAAATTCATATCATCGTGTTAGTCTCCCGTTTTTAATCCAGATTTAAATAAAAGTAAGGCGTTATTTACAAAACCTTTCTCACCGCCTGCATGCGCCATTATCAGCCTCTGTCCCTTTGAAATTGGAGCCTTCAATCCACGGCTGCTACCATCATTCCCTGCCATTGGTCTTGTATGTGAACTGTGAATATAGGTCTCGTCCAAATATATGATGTCATATCCTTTTGATCTGTACTCCCGGATTTTTCTCAGATACTTTACTCGCAAAAGTTTGATATCTTCTCTTTCGCAAAGACCTTTACGGTTGTTCGGAGTTTTTTTTTGTAGCAAAACCCATTTCTCCGTAGTATCCGGTGGAGGGATGTAATGCTCAAGTTTAGCTCCAAATCCTCCTGAACCCGTACTCTCAACATTTTTAAGGACATCATTGCATTTTCCTCATGGTGAAAATTGTGTATAATACGCCGAATAGTTGTGACGTCAAATTCATCTAGTCCAGTTTTCCATTTTTTATGTGGTACTTTTGTATTGGGTGATTCTATTACTCCTTTCTCCATGTAATCTTTAAGAATCCTCCTTATCGATCGGTTCGAAATTCCAGTTAGTTTCTCAGTCTGCGAGTATGCATTACTTACTGGTTCTTTCAAACATAAACGCGCGGCTTCTTCCAATTTTTCGTTATATATATTAATAATTAATTTACGGGCCTGGCTTCCTATTGGTTTTCCTCTTCGTAATGTATCCATTTAATTTTTTTATATTTCTTCGTGCTTTCGTGTTATCAATGTAAATGTTTTCGTAAAACTGATTTCCAAATCACGAACTCATCATTTAAATACTTTGAATGCCTCATTCCTTATCAATCTAGGTCAGGTAGCTAGTTTCATAACATAAGGTTACCTGAATCGCAACGCAGCAGGTATGTTTTTGTTTTATAACTGCGTCCAAATTTTCCAGTCCCACAATAAAAAAAATTCCATATTAATTCAAATGAAAGATAAAGTTGGGTTAGACATTGTAAAATTAAGGCAAAATATTCTACACGTTAAATCTCTTTTGTGTGGTTTTTGTTCTCTTAAATCCTCTCACTGCGCAAGTGACCGTTGGCCAAGTGAATTGAAACGAGCTATATCAGGGCAAAGCCTGTCCTTAGGTTCCTTACTGCTGATGAAGGGACTTATTTACGTATCCTTTGAGGGATAAACAACATCAACAAATCAACTCAAAAACACTTTTCTTTCTTTTCAGAGCGCAGCAATATCCTTCCTCATACCCGTAAGAGCTTAGGCTTCAATTATAACCTATAAAAAGCAACGTTGAGGGTGAGCTCAAATTTATTTTACAAAACGGAAGCGACTAACCAATGGCCAAACTAAGGCGATCACAGTTGGTCAACTAGACTATAATAACTCGTTTAACTGCCTCGGAATCGGAATATCGCTAAGCAGAAAATCGAATACAGTAAAAGGAGCAACACAGCAGAAACATGTCAATAACCGTCCTAAGAAAACTACTGCATTTGACAGCGTGTGTCCTACTGATAACATCACCAGTCAGTGTGTGGAGCGTGCAAAAGTCTACCAGCAGTAGTAGTAGCCTAAGTAATAGTCGTAGTAAAACCAGTGGGGGTCTATCCTGTGTAAACGATACCCATGCTCAAAGTGACATTGTTGCTCAGTTTTGCCTGCCAACGTCACCGCTGTCAGCTGGCGGTGGTGGCGGATTAGGAAATGGTCCAACATCAACAGCAGCAACATTGGCGAACAGCTCATCAACGTCGTCTTCACTTTTGTACACGAACTATTTTACACATTTATCGTATGACAAGAAGCGGAACGTATTTTATGCCGGAGCCACCAACAAGATCCTGCAGCTGAATGAGAACTTGCGGGTGCTTACACAGGCGGTTACCGGGCCGAAGCACGACAGTCCACAGTGCCATGCGGGCGGATGTCCCAAGGAAGTGGATACTCAACAAATGAACAATCACAACAAGATTCTCATAGTCAACTATGTGGATGACATTCTTATAGCATGCGGCAGCATAAGGCAGGGGGCTTGCGAGATTTACAACTTGTCCAAGTTCCCGCAGGCGCCCCAGTTTATAGCAATTCCATTGGCCGCAAACGATGAGACCTCATCGACATACGCTTTTATCGGTCCGTCGCAGTATCTGTCGTGGAAGAAGGAAGATATCCTGTATGTCGGGACAACGTTCACCAATGTCGGCGACTATCGACATGATGTGCCGGCAATCAGTTCTCGCAAGCTGGACGATCTTAACTATGCTGAATTCTCCATTCAGCAGTCGATAATAAATATCGATGTCAAGTATCGGGATCACTTTCTGGTCGACTATGTGTACGGATTCAATTCGTCGGAGTATGCATACTTTGCGTTGGTGCAGAAGAAGTCCCATTTGGCAGAGGAGGCCGGTTTTGTAACACGGCTAGCTCGGATTTGTATAACCGACTCCAACTATGACAGTTACACAGAAATAACGATACAATGTCAGGCGACGCATTCAAATGTCGACTATAATATTTTGAGGGACGCAAAAATCACACCAGCCGGACAGAAGTTGGCGCAGCAATTGGGTATCAAGAGAGACGATCATGTGCTGGTGACTGTATTCTCGCCGTCGAAGGAGATCACAAATCAACCGGAATCCAAGTCGGCCATGTGCATTTATAGTTTGAAGGAGATCGAAGAGGTGTTCATCGAAAATATTCACATGTGCTTCAATGGGACGATAAAGGATAGAAATTTGGGCTACATATCGGGGACTATCAATGATGGACGCTGTCCCATGGTTGGGGTAAGTCTACTTTCTTTGATAACGATTGCGTATGAATGTGTTTCGCAGAATGGTCTATTTTTTTCAAGAAAAGTTGAAATTTTTGAAATGGCTTCAGTAGTGAACCCTCTATTCGTCCTAAGATGACAATGTTCTCCAGCAATCATTGGCTTGTTAACAGGACCCAACTAAAGCCAGTTTTCTTTTTTCTATAGCTCAGTGAAAATCGTTGAAAGACATTGCTTGCGAGCTTTGCGATAGTGTGGGACTTGAAGCGCCCACTAAAAACACCCAGGGAAGGCATGAAGTTTACCATCCTTCCAATAATCCCACCTGGTTGTCAGACTAATTAACAATTTTGTTCTAATATGTACTTGTGTACTGTTTTAAGGAACTAACGTTGGTTTGTTTTTTTAACTCATTACCACTTTGTTCGTATGATTATGTTGTCACATATATATTTCCTTTCTTTTTACCTATGTTCAAAAGGTTTTGCTCTACGTAATCTTCTCACTAAATTATTAAGTAGTTGGACGACTTCTAAACTAGCATGGTTGCAAAGTAAAACTTTATGTCTTCTTGCGACCTTCTGGACCTCGTCCTCTACCATTTAAATTTTAAGATCCCTATGTAGATCACCATTACGTATGTACCACGGCGCATTAACAATATTCCGTAATACTTTGTTTTGAAAGCATTGTATGCTTTGAAGATTGGTTTTATTTGTGCACCCCCATAACTGGAGGCCGTAGAGAAGCAGTTTACTCTAAATTGAGAGGCATGAGTATCTCCCTATAAGCCAATACATTTTATTATAACGTATATTTAGTTCGTCACGTTTTTTCTTGACATGGGTTTTCCAGCACGACTTTGCGTCCAAAGTCAAGCCTAAGTTCTTAGCTGAGTTCGAATGGAGAACTACTTTATTTGTTGTGTACACAGGTACGTGTTGTACGTTTTTATTTGTAAAGTAAACATGAACCGACTTCAGTTCAATTAATTTTATTTGCCATTTTTTGGTCCAATTAGATATATCATTTACTGTCCTTTGCAGTTTCTCTGTAACTTCCTGCACAATTTTTCCTACTGCAAGCACAGCAGTATCGTCTTTAAAGGTGGCAACAGTAGTTTCGTCATTTTGTGGTATGTCGTTCGAGTATAGGAGGAACAGTACGGGTCCCAACACACTACCTTGCGGTACACCAGGGCTCTCATCGCGTAATTTATGAAACGATCGTCTTCGAAGCGATTTAACAAAACGACGTCGTTTTTAGTTTGCTTCGTATAACATCATCGTCGCATCGTTCGATCGAATCGTTCGTCGTTTTCATTTTGAACATGACTGTAAACACACTGACAACTAAAAACAACACAAATGTGTTGAATTTGCGTTTTTTTGATGAGAATATGGTGGTTATTAAAATATATATTTAGAGCTAGTCTTGGCAATAAAAATCCCATTAGAATTGGTATTTCTAATAATTGCTATTTAATGATTACATCACTGTATTTCATATTATAAAACATTACTAAATGAAAATCATTTGGAATTTGAAAAGAAATGCTATATTTTTTTTGTTGTTGCAAAGAATACATTTTTTTCGCTCTGATAAGACTGTGTCCCCACAAAATAGAACATAAGTGTATGTCAGCCTTTATTTATTGTTTGATACTTCTCTCAGACCGAATTAAAACTGAATAAATATACCAAAAACGATGGAACGATTGCAAAATGTTTCAAATCCCTCTTCACACAGTGCATTATACCTCGATACCGCCAACATCTCCGAAGCCACAGATGCGTTTGTTCCGCACCCACGGATCTTGTTAACCTTGTATATGAGGCTTAGACATCACTAAGTAATTAATCCTTCCAAGTTGTATGAGAAGATGACCCTTTGTCCATTTCCGCAACAACAGAAGAACCTTCCTGGTTTTTCAAATGTCAACTCTCTTTGTGTGGAAAAGGCTACAAATCCGGTCGTGTCAACGCCAGGACTGTGTGTGTGACTTCCGGTGTCTTCCTTAGACTCCCTGCGCCAGACAATTCGTGTCCACTGGCGCCCGAAGCTTAAGAAGTTTTCGCACCGGCTTCATGTACATTTCGATTTTTTTACAATTCATTTAGCGCACTATTCCCCGACCTGTACCTATTTTGGTTGGGGGTCTCCAATATTTTTGCCCCCGCCTAATTGATATCATCCATAGATTTGCTTAAAATAGGTTTGTTTGACTGGGTAACCGTCGATGCCTTACATTTTACACAAAAAAAAAATAAATATGAAAATTACTTAAATATCCCGACCCAACAGAATGAATTTTTTTTTTTTGCTTACACACATTCAAAACTTTTCAGTTAGGCAGGCAGTTAATAAAAATGTCATTTGTATTGTGAAAATAATTACTTAGCCAGTAGCAAATGCAGCTAAGCCAGCATGCCATTGCCTTTGACATTTATTTCTGATAGAGTAATCGAGGGAGAATTTTCCAAATGTCAGGGTGCCAGCGGAGAAGGTTATGAAAGCTGACCATTGGGAATCTGTCCTGCTATTGCTGTTGCTAGATGATATCATAGAAAAATAGGGACAGACGAGGTATATAAAAATTATAATTCAAGCGATTCCGATAGCTGAAAATGGTGTCAATTTTTTTTCCAATAATATGTACTTATTAAGAAATATTTTGGAAGACCGAATCAGATTGAAGTTCCTTTTTCTGTTGCGATGCAAAGCATTTCAGTAAACTGTTGGTTTTTTTCTTTTATTAGGTTTCAGATTTATTATAAAAAAAAAAAAAAAAAAAATAAACAACCTTAGGTATACCTACATAAATTAGTTAATTTTTGTTATCTATTTTTAGTAAAACTATTACTATATCCTATTTTGGACCGAACTTCTGGTCAAAAATTCTTATTTTACCTTATGACCGGATTTTTTGACCGGATTTGAAAAAAATAGAAATCGGTCATTCGGTCAGATTTGACCGGATTTACTTTTTTTTAGTGGCAACACTGGTTGCTATAGCTGCAATCCTATAAAAGTGCGTCGGTATATTTCGCTGGCTATGGCACATCCGCAAAAGGATTTCTCTTGAAAATAATATAAAACATGAATGTTATACGGACTAAGGGTCAGCAGCGGATTGCCCATGCATGTTTTATTGCTGGCTTATGAGTCGTTCAACGTTTGATCTTTCGTATACGAGACAGTAAAAAAAACAGAAACTTTCCATGCATTTTTTGTAATGTAGTCCTGGTGTGTATTTTGTACGAGCTATATTTTATATCGAATTTAGGTGCACAAGGGCAAAAAGCCTTAAGATGGAGTAGGTATACTGATGTAATGTTGGCCTATTGCCCTCCTCACTCTGGGACTACTCGAAAACGCATTAAATATTACATCATTCAGCTCGGTTGAATGGTGCTTTGGCTTAGACCGCGTTTATTGAATGGTAGACCTTAAAGCAGAATTTTTTTCGCCATCGGCGCACTATGGTCCAAAAAGGCAAATATTAAAATACCTAGTTTTGTTATTATTATTATTATTAGTTTTGTTATTACAATTTCCATCTTTAAAAAATCTACCCACTTCAATGACTCTGTTAATGTAAATGCCAATTGGTTTTTGTAAACCGCCCACTTTAAAGAGAATAAATTCCTACTAAACCAACCGGATGGAGTCGTTTTAGAAGTATTTTTTCGAAAAGCTTAGATAGGATTGGCAGCAAAGATATCGGCCGATATTACGTTACTTCACTGGGCAATTTGCCCGGCTTAGGCCAGAGTTATAGCTTTCATTGAAATGCATCATTGAAAATTTTGATTTACGATTATAAGACGTTAATCAAACAATATTGGCTTTAGTTGGTATCAAATTAAAGCTGATGAATTTCAATGAAAGCAATAACTGGGGCCTTAGCTACAATAAAAACTTCCGCGACCTTCCACATACGTGGGACATAAATATGTGAAATAACGGGTGATTTTTTAGCTGGTTTGGTTTTGGCAACACTGGTTTTGACAGCTGACGTGTGTTTAGTACCTTGTGTCACTGTCAAACAGCTTCAGTTTGGTTTGCAATTTACAAATGAACAACGCTTGCAAATTATTGAATTTTACTATCAAAATTCGTGCTCGGTTCGAAATGTTCATCGCGCGCTTTTTTCGAAAAATTGTGTTCAGCGATGAGGCTCATTTTTGGTTGAATGGGTACGTAAATAAGCAAAATTGCCGCATTTGGAGTGAAGATCAGCCAGAAGCATTGCAACAGCTACCAATGCATCCCGAAAAAGCCACTGTTTGGTGCGGTTTATGGGCCGGCGGCATTATTGGGCCATATTTCTTCAAAGATGATGCGAATCGCAGCGTTACTGTCAATGGTGAACGCTACCGAGCGATGATAACAAACTTTTTTTTGCCCGAAATGGAAGTTCTTGACTTGCATGATATGTGGTTTCAACAAGACGGTGCCACATGCCACACAGCACGCGAAACAATGGCGCTATTGCGAGGCGAGTTTGGTGAACAGTTAATTTCACGTTTCGGGCCGGTCAATTGGCCTCCTAGATCGTGCGATTTGACACCATTAGATTATTTTTTGTGGGGGTATATCAAGGCTAATGTGTATAGGGACAAGCCCGCTTCGATTGACGCACTGGAAGCCAACATCCATGCATTCATTCGTGAGATACCGGCCGATATGTGTGAAAGAGTATGCCAAAATTGGACTCAGCGGATGGGCTACCTGAGACGCAGCCGCGGTCAACATTTGCATGAAATTATCTTTAAACATTAAATTGCAAGGTTCAAACTATCGATTCAAATAAATATTTCATTCATTTTGTTGTGTTTTTTTTTTTTTAAAAAGTTCTAAACCTCTTAAAAAATCACCCGTTATATCTGTTAAGCAATTAAAAATTCCAATTTGTACCACGTTATAATTCTTTATTGCCACAAATCAATTACCAGATGGTTCGCTGGTTTCTACGTAAGACGAGATGTTGACTGGTTGGCTGCTAGAACATAAGTGAAGAACTCAAACGAAATAGCATCGCATACGCAAATTGCAAGTTATGATTTGGAATCGAAACAATACCCAAACGGTAATGCTCTCACTAGCAAATTTATAACACAAATTTAAATCGCTTGTGACAACGGCATTTTCATTTTGCATATGCGAGCAGCAAAAACCCGATAATAATGTAATACAGAAAACTTTGAAAAATGAATAATTTTCAAATTAACTTTAAATAGATAGATATAGATAGATATAATATTTATTTTCTTATGATTTTTGAAGGTACAATAACAATTTAATAGTTTATACAATTACATACTTAATAGCTGGGAAAAATATAAGAAAAAGTTAATGACATTTTTATTTTTACATACAAAAGTAATAAAAATAGAGTTGAATGCCACTTAAATTGGCGTATACAGAAGAAATTACATTTATGGGTGGGGTGACCCTATAGATAAATCTAGATGAATTGGATGGAAAGCTTATAACTATATACTTAATGGTACTACTACATACAGAGGCATAATATAAAATCTAGCATTAATAAAAAGATACAAATTAAATAAATAAATAAATAAAAAAAAGTAGAAACTTCAACAGAGCACAAAATTAAATAAATAATAAAAGTAAAAGGTAAACCAGAATATCAGACAATAATTGATTCTAAGCTGGCATAATTGAATCGAAAAAGCCAAATTTTTACTTGCTTTATAAATGTTCCATGAATTGATATTGCTCTGATAGACAACGGGAGTTTGTTAAACAAACGATAAGACAAAATAAAGAAAAAATTACGAAATGCAGTGGTACGGAAATTGGGAACAGAGAACATATGAGAGGAGTTAACACGTAAACCATAATTTGAAATTACACGAAAATTGCGATGACCAGACATCATGAAAAACATTTTTAACACCTTGAAACAATAAAAATGACGAACAGGAAGAATATTCAGGTCACAGAACAAAGGATAGCTAGGATGTCTGCGAGGTTTACGACAAATTATTCTTCAGATGTATTTCTGCAAGATCAGCAGCGGATGAATTTTATTCTGGTACACACCGCCCCAATAAGCAATTCCATATTGTAGCTTGGAATGGAAAATTCCATAATATATTACCTTCAGAAGCTTAGTTGAGCATATATTACGCAAGTAATAAAAATATCTAAGTGTACACCGTAAATACTTTTTCAATGAAACAGTATGATACGCAAAACTCATTCTAGAGTCAAGGCAGAGTCCCAAGTACTTAAAGTTATCTACTGTTTCAATTAAAAAGCATTTGTCACTGCAGTTTAGAGTACTACAGTAAGTTTGATCGGAGGTGCAATTGGAGTTGGTCAGTTTGTATCTTAGGCATTCAGGTGCATGGAAGTATACGTTCGCTTCAAACTTAGACGATTGGGATAAATTAAAAAACATTATTTTAGTTTTAGAGTAAATCTGACACCAAGTCTAAGGGACTGTTTGAACCATAAGAGAAGCCAATGTCATCCGCAAAGGCAGTAGGTGATCCTTTGAAATTAAGAGCTAACACTGAATTAATATAGACTAAAAACAAAATGGGACCCAGAACAGAGCCTTGTGGTACACCGAGATTAAAGAACTTGACTTCGCTCCTTACTCCAGCAATTCTTACTTGTTGCGACCTATTTTTAAGATACGACCTGAACCAATTTAGGATGAAACGGAATCCGCATTTTTCCAGTTTTCTTAACAGAATATTATGGTTAACCATATCAAAAGCTTTAGTTATATTAATAAATAAGCCCGCCGTGTATTTTTTTCCGTCTAGGTGTGACATTATTTGCGAACAAAACTGTAACAACGCTTCTTCCGTCGACTTTCCTTTTTGAAAACCAAACTGAACTGGATTAAAGTACTTGGTATTAGATAAAAAACTCACTATCCTATTTTTCATTAATTTTTCAAATATTTTGCTAAAAACTGGAAGAAGAGAAATGGGCCTATAGTTACTGATTTCAGTGGAAGAACCCTTTTAAAGTAAAGAAATGACATCTGCACATTTGAGATGATCAGGAAAAACACCTGCAAATACGCAACGATTATAAACATCTGCCAATACATCCACAAGGAGAGAAGCAATTTGCTTTAGGATAAAACTCGAGATGCCATCATCTCCAGCAGAATTCGAAGAAGTCAAAGTTCCAATAACTTTTAAGATTTCAAGAGGAGTTATGGGCTGATAAACAAAACTACTACATTGAAACGGTTCAGTGCATTAAACAATTAGAGACAAAAATTAACTAGAAACAAAACAATAACAATAACATGATTTCCAAACAATATCCATTCAGTTAGTTTGTTTACTAGACGTGGGTTGTGTTCCTTCATTATAATTTTATTACCAAGTGTAAGCAGCACAGATGCGTGATCTGAGTCAAGATCTGGCCTTCTTTAACTTGGGTAGTATTTGAGGAGATATTCTTAGTTTTTAAGTTTTTAATTAAGATTTTGTTCCCATCTGTCCAGTAAGTAGGATTTGCCGTTGAATGGTAGTTAACATTGGTTTTTTTAATAGATTCAAGCAGTTCTCTACCTCTTGCATTCGTTAATTTTGATCCCCAAGATTTGTTCTTAGCGTTGAAATCTCCTATGTTTTAGCCATTATGTTCTTTTAGGTACAGTTCATTATTTAGCACTGCTTTGTTTTTTCAAGGAAAGATATTCTTTTCAAAATTGTCTTATTATTCTTTTCCATATCATCTATTCTGTTAGGAATTCTTTGCATGATACCTTCCATAACGTTGCTGGGAGGCTTGAGGTTTCCAACTGGTTTTACACCGTTTTTCGAAGCAACCTGTGCATATGCTTTCTTTGGGCCGGTTGTGAGGCTTAAGTTCATTTTCGCTTACAGGTAGATTTTCTTTAGCTCAATCCAATTCTTTATTCATTTGTGGCATAGACTTCGGTCTTAAGTATTTTTTTTTTTTTCGTTTTTCTTCGCTTTCGGTTTCGTCGTTTTGAACAGGCTTGTGCATTTACTTTTGCTTGTTGTCTTTTACCTGCTAGAACACATCCTCTGTAGTTAGCTCGGTGACTTTCGCTACAATTGGCGCATTTAGGAATTTAATTTTTTTCCCTTATGCAGTCTTTTGTATGGCGGTCCTCCGCACATTTAACGCATTTCGGGTTTGAGCTGCAGTATTTGTGAGTGTGGCAATGCTTTTGGCACTTCTTACATTGAGGAACTAGCTTTGATTTCCGCAAAGGATGAATTTGTGCTTTCTCTTGATGTTATCTTGCTCAAAAGTAAGCATTAACATTGGGAGCGGTGCTTTACTCTTGTGCTTAAGCATGTTGACGACTTCAAGTGTTTTAAAGGTTTTCTTTTTTAGGTCCTTCGGAATGCGTTCAGTTGTGCATGAGTAGTGTAGTTTCTTTGCAAAAACCTTTATTGGTCTTGTTTTTTTTTTATTTTCAAACGAATACCATTGAACTTTTTTTGGTTTAGCAATTTTGTCAATTTTCTGTTGGATTCTTCGTTCTCTACGTTAATTTTAACATCATTAATATTTAGGAGAGCAGTATAAGCTTTTATTTTATTTTAGGTTAGGTTAGGTTTGTGGGCTGGCGGGGATTACTCCGCGCCGCACTCAGGTCAAGATTGACCCATTGTGATACCCTTCGGGGGAAAGGGTTTTCCCTTATCAGTCCGTCTTATTGTTAAGTACATAGTTACTAATTACTTACTGTGTCATTGCATACAAACCACTTTGAGGATTTGTGGAAGTTCATGATTCTGTCCGTAGGTGTGCTAGATAGCTCGTTCAGATTATGGAAGAATAATTTACCAAGGTGTTTGTTCCTGGAGTGCTGGAGACCTGGGCAGTGACACAAAAAGTGGGTTGTATCTATGACTCCCTCGTCACCGCAGCCTCTGCAAAGTTCTTCTTGGGTCAATCGCATTTTCTTCATGTGCTATCGTAGGGTGTTATGTCCCGTTAGGATACCTATGAGTGTAGAGAGATATTTCCGGTTATTTTGCATGATTCTCTCTGTTCTGGTTTTGCAGAAGGATGGCCATAGTGCTCTTGTGACAGCGCAAGAATCCATGGATAACCATCTAGCGTTCGCCTCATCTGTGGCCTTTTTCCCTGACTCTAGCTTGAGTGTGCAAAGTGGGATGTGTACAGAGGGGCATGCTTGATCTGGGGCGTTAGCCGAACCTTGTCGTGCTAGTTCATCCGCTTTCTCGTTGCCTTGGATGCCTTTGTGTCCTGGGACCCATCAGCATAGTAATATCTTGTGCTGTGTACCAAGAGCCTTTAGCTCTTCGCGACAGCCCTTCACAAGCTTCGATTTTATTTCTGGGGCAGTTAAGGCTTTTATAGCTGCCTGGCTGTCGATAAAGAAGGTAATACCTTCCGGGGGTATTATCTTTAACGCAGTCTCACGGACAGCTCTTGTCACTGCCATGACTTCCGCTTGGAATACACTGCAATGGTCTGGAAGGCGTAATGATGTTGAGATACCCAGCGGTTCAGAGTAGATACCTGATTCTACCCCGTTGTCCATTTTTGATCCATCTGTGTATTAGCTTTTATTTTATTTTCCTCGGGGATATTCAATAAGCCTTCGTCAGCCTACAGAGCACAATAATTGGGGGAGGCTTTATTCGGTTGAGTGGGTTGGTTTCTTTATCTTTCACCTTTTCTGGGTCCCTTTTGGTGGTGAAAGCTCCGGAGACATGCTCATTCTCCTTTTTGTCCTACTAAGGGATGGTTGTGTCTCTCTTTGCAGTTCTTCTTCATCCATAGAGTACACTACAGTTTTAGGTATCTGCTCATTTGTATTGTTATTATGAACCTGTTCTTTAAGCAACTGTAGCTCAAGCTTTAATTTTTCAATTTCGCTTGCCAGTTTTTCATTGAGTTGCTTAAAATTCTCTCTTTCTTCACAGGCTTTTTTGTAATGAGCTTCCAACATCTTTTAGCAATAAATGGTTCCCTCCAGAATCCATGGAACCGGCCTCTGAAGAGGGTGGATTTACCAGTTTGCTAGGCGTACTACCTGGGGTAGTTTTATTGTTAGTTTTGGTCACTGCATATTTTTCATTTTTGGTTAACTTTTTTTTTTCAAAAAGTTTAAAAATTTGGACTTTATTCGCCTCTTACGACAGGCATGCCTACCTCGGGTAAATTCTAACCCCTACTATTTACTAATTGAATACAAAAAAAAAAAAACTATTTTCTATACAACAAACAACCAATCCAACCAAGACTAAACTCAACGTTTGTGTATGACGGAAGAATGTGTTCCTTTAGAAGGCTGAGGTTCGCAAAATTTATTTTCGTTTGGCTGATGCATAAAGTGCTTTTTCAGTTCGTAAGCTCTAACTTGTAAATAAATTTCCTTTCGCAGTCCCTGGGCAACATCTATAGTTTCTGCACGGTGGGCTTGAAAATAAGTGGTGTGTCACCAATCACGGCGCACGCCCTATTCCACTTTGACAACGTATCGATAACATCGGTAACGGCTACCACGACGGGTCCCCATTCATTGGCATTCCTTGGCACGGAATCGGGCTCAGTTAAGAAAGTTCTCATATCCGGGCAGCAGCCAGGCGAATATGAGGAAGTTCTTGTCGATCCGGGCAATAGAATTTTGCAGGACACCATGATGTCACCTAAGAAGGACTTTCTTTATGTGCTCTCCAAGAAAAAGGTTTGTAAACTTTGTTGTCCAGCTTTGGTATGTCTATTCTATTTCGGCTTTTATTTAGATTTCGAAACTTCGGGTGGAGCACTGCTCCGTTTACACAAATTGTTCGTCTTGCTTGGAGTCGCGAGATCCCTTCTGTGGATGGTGTTCACTGGAGAAGCGCTGTACAGTTCGAAGTGCGTGTCAGAAGGACACCAGCGCTGCTCGTTGGCTATCGCTTGGCAGTGGTCAGCAATGTATAGACTTTGAGTCGATTGTGCCCGATAAAATCCCAATCACAGAGCTAAGCCCTGTTCAGCTAATAATTCGAACTCTCCCCGAGCCGCTAAATGCGAAATATCGATGTGTATTCGGCAACTCGACACCAATCGATGCGGAGGTTCTGGAAATTGGTCTTGCGTGTATGACACCACCTATTGATCAGAGGCCTCTCATAGAGCCAAATGAAGATCATGTGTTGGTGCCCTTATCGGTGAGGAGTTCCGAGACGAACAAGGACTTTGTGTCGCGCTCTTTTGCCTTTTTTGATTGTTCGAAGCACAACACTTGTCAGAAGTGTGTAAAAACTCAATGGGAATGCAACTGGTGTATATTCGACAATAAATGTGTGCACAGGACCGAACAGTGTCGGAATATGGAAAATGTCATCAGCACTGTTGAGGTGAGTTTGATTGCATGTATTTCTGTCGTTTCCAGTCTTGAGAAGTTTGTTATTGTGTATAGGTGTGTCCACATCTGAAACGGCAGCGCAATCCGATTCTTTTACCAGTTCGTGTGCCCAAAGAGATCCGCTTAGAGATTGAGAATCTGCCGAAACCGAAAAGTGCTCATTCGGGTTTCCTGTGCACGGTGCATATTGAGGAGGCACACATGCTTCTGCCAGCGAGGATTGAGGCAAATAAAATTGTCGTTTGTGAGAAGACGCCGGTAAGTAGATGTTTGTTTTGCCTATGGTCTTAGTTTTAGCTTCTTTTTTACCTCCCGTCTCAATGAACAGTACTTCTACGAAACCAACGCCCATGAGTATGAGGCCAAGGTGGACGTTACCTGGAACCGGTTGCACTACATTGATACTGCTACGGTTATTCTTTACAAGTGCGATGTCCTGGGATCGCATCGCGAACATGCTGACTGCAGTTTATGTGTCACCCGCGATGCCAAGTACCAATGTGCTTGGTGTGGCGAATCGTGTGTTTACAATGAGACGTGCAACATCGAGCGGACAAACGAGTGTCCGAGGCCGCGAATTGATATTATAAGGCCTATGAGTGGGCCAATCGAAGGCGGAACCCTGGTCACCATTGAAGGTAGCAATCTAGGAATTCGGGAGGAGGATGTTCGAGGCAAGGTTAGCATAGGCAACGTGCCATGTGAACTGGTCAATTACGAGATATCGGTAAAGATCGAGTGTCGCACCGGCGCAGTTGGTCACGAACTTATTGCGCCCGTTAAAGTGGCCAACGAAGCTGGCTATGCCGAGTCTAATGTGCAGTTTCAGTTTAAAGACATTCAATTGGAAGGACTGCATCCAACAATGGGCCCACGTAGTGGCGGCACACATGTGACCCTAATCGGAAGATATCTAAATATTGGATCGCATATTCGAGCATTTTTAGATGAGTATGAGTGCCACATAAACGTGACGCAAGCATCCAGCAACCGGCTCACCTGTATAACCTCAGAGGCTACACAACCAGAACCAATCCGTCGACTAAAATTGGTGGTGGATGGCGCCAATCGCACCTATGAGAGGTGCAGCTCATACGACCAAAGAGGCAATTTTGCATACCGGCCTAACGGACCGTGCTCAATATACAACTACACACAGGATCCGGGTATCATGCAGATCAAACCGTTGAGGAGCTTTGCAAGCGGTGGTCGTATGTTGACGGTGCACGGAACGAATCTTCATTCTATACAGCGACCAGAGCTCGAGGTTTTCTTTGACGATGGACGGGTAAACAAGACAGCGTGTACTGTTATCAATCCTAGTCAGATGGAGTGTCCCTCGCCGTCGGTAAGTGCTAAATTCAACTCCTACAAGCTGTCCATAGAGAAGATCCAGGGGCATTCATCGTACCAGGGACAATCGTATCACAATTACGACAACTTGAGGCGCCGTCGTAGTCTTCAGGATAATTCGTATTTTACCACAAGTAACTACGGTGGTAGCGCCAGTGATATGGCGGCTCTGAAAATCCATGAAACCCAGCTGAGCTTGCAGGTTGGATTCATCATGGACAACGTGCAGAGTGTCCGTGACCTCAGTAAATATTTTCAAAACATCCGCAGTACAATGGTTTATGTTGGTGATCCCAATTACTTTTCCTTCCCCGATGGTAAGAAGCTGTACAAGGGTGACACACTGGTCATCGAGGGCGAACTACTTAACATTGCTTCGGACGAATACGATGTGAATGTGACCATCGGAACAGCCCAGTGTAACATTACCAGCCTGGCAATGACGCAACTGGTGTGCATACCGCCAGAACAACAGCCAGCGGCAACAGATGAGAACGGCATCGAAACAAACACTGATTTGCCACTGGTTGTGGTCAAGGTGGGCCGCAACCTGCGCTTTCCTATCGGCTACTTGAAGTACGATCTACTCAAGCCATACTCGTTCTCACATGCAATGTTTGGAATCGCCTTTGCCTTTGTCGTTGTACTGATATTCTTCGTCGTGATTATAATTTACCGTCGCAAGAGCACCCAGGCAGAGCGCGAATACAAGCGAATTCAAATTCAAATGATTACACTG
The DNA here is from genome assembly GCA_949126925.1 of Cheilosia vernalis. Classification (NCBI taxonomy): domain Eukaryota; kingdom Metazoa; phylum Arthropoda; class Insecta; order Diptera; family Syrphidae; genus Cheilosia; species Cheilosia vernalis. The sequence goes on from OX421363.1 coordinate 16,355,660, forward strand.
GAGAGTAACGTTCGGCTAGAGTGTAAACAGGCGTTTGCTGAGCTCCAGACCGACATGACTGACCTTACCGCAGACTTGGAGAGTTCGGGCATACCGACTTTAGATCATGTCAATTATATTATGAAAGTTTTCTTCCCCGGTGTGTCCGATCACCCAGTGCTGAATTCGCCTAAGGTTTGCTATACCCACATTTTTCGTTGGTCTGCCACTCATGAAATGTCTTCTCACTCTTTGCAGTTACGGATGAATACACCGCACACAAACTATGACACAGCGATGTTACAGTTTGAACAACTGATTAGTAATAAGTATTTTGTGTTGGCGTTCATTGAAACCTTGGAGGCGCAAAAGTCCTTTAACATTCGTGATAAGTAAGTTGTGTATGTTGACTGTGTTTTGTGTTAATACGTGTTCCTTTTACAGAGTAAATGTCGCGTCTCTACTGATGATTGTCCTGATGAATAAAATGGAATATGCAACCGAAATTTTAAAATGCCTTCTGCTGCGCCTTATTGATAAATCTGTGATTAGTAAGCATCCGCAATTGATGCTCCGTCGTACGGAAAGTGTTGTCGAGAAGATGCTCACAAACTATATGGCAATTTGTATGTACGATTACTTGAAAGAATATGCCGGCTCGAGCCTGTTCCTGCTATTCAAAGCAATTAAGCATCAAATCGAAAAAGGCTTAGTTGATGCCGTCACACATGCGGCGCGCTACTCATTGTCCGAGGAGCATTTATTGCACGAGCAGATAGATCACTCGGTAGTAATGTTGCACATCGTCCAAGATGACCTCGACGAAAAGGTCCAGTGTAAGGTACTGGATTGGGACACGATCTCTCAAGTCAAGTCGAAGATTTTAGATGCGCTCTTTAAGAATACACCGTTTTCGATGCGACCCTCGGTGCACGAAGTCGATTTAGAGTGGCGCCATGGCCGTGGTGGTCACCTCACGCTGCAGGATGAGGATCTTACGACTAAGACGAATGTCGGTTGGAAGCGGCTCAATACGTTGGCTCATTACGGCGTCAAAGAGTCGGCAGTGATGTCACTTATAGCGCGACAAAACGACAGTTACAACATCAATTACAGCAAACAGCAGCCGCCTTACCACAATTGTAAGATCTTTGATCTCCATTATGAGACTGAGTAGTTCCTCAAATAGTCTAGTTTTAATTTCTTTTTGCAGTTTATTACATAAACAATTCCCAATCACATATAATCATCAATAGCGACTTGGAGTCGGGTCTGCATCAGCCACGTTTCTATCACCTGGTCAAACCGGTGGTGCCCGATCATTACATGAACATGAAAAACTCTGCCATATCTGGCGGTGGCGGCAGTAGTAGCGGTGGCCCTGGCGGTAACGATCGCGCCCACAAAACCATTCCCGAGGTATATCTGACACGTTTGTTGGCCACTAAGGGCACAATACAAAAGTTTGTCGACGATTTCTTTGCCACAATACTGACAGTTAATGAAGAATTACCGCCGGCGGTGAAATGGCTTTTCGATTTGCTGGACGAAGCTGCACGTCGTCATGACATCAGCGATCAGGAGATCGTACATGCGTGGAAATCAAATAGTTTGCCACTACGGTTTTGGGTGAATTTCATTAAGAACCCCGATTTCATATTCGATGTAAATAAAACGACAACAGTCGATTCCTGCCTTAGTGTGATCGCGCATACATTCATTGACGCGTGCTCGACAACAGAGCATCGTTTGGGTAAAGATTCGCCTTCAAATAAGCTCCTGTTTGCAAAGGTTTGTTAGATTTTCTTCAGTATATGTGATCTGGTGTCAACTAACATGAAATATTTTTTTTCTCCAGGACATTCCACAATATCGTAAAATGGTAAAGCAATTCTATCGTGAGGTTGCCCGACTGCCACAGATCAGTGACCAAGAGATGAACACGGCCATGCAGCAGTTGTCGGTGCAGCAGAGTGAAGAGTTTGACACGATAGCGGCGTTAAAGGAGCTCTACATATACGTCACAAAGTACAGGGATCAGGTAGGTGTCACCAAAGCAGACGGCATACAGTCTTATTAAGGGTTTGTTATTTATCTTTTCAAACAGATAATGCATACGCTGGAGGTCGATGTGAACTGCAAGAAAATGCACTTAGCCCATAAATTAGAGAATGTCGCGTGCACTCTAGATGGAGAAGAGACATCAGCCTGCTGACATAAGACTTATGATTCGGGTGAGCTAGCAATTTCTTTAAATTTTATATATGTGCTGCGAACAACTGCTATCAGAAGTGATCAGTTATTTTATGTTGAATGATTTACATTTGAAAGAGACACATTATGTCTGTTCCCTTACGATAATGCATTCGAATACATTAGTCCAAACTTCGTTCTCTTACGCAAAAGTTGGGTAGAAGTGACCGAAGTTTGGCTAAATTTGACTATTGTATTCGAATGCATTATTGTAAGGGTACAGTCCTAATTTTCTTTATCTAAAGTAAAGTTAAATAAAACACACAGTGCGATACATTTTTGATGAAAATTTTATTTCATTATAAAGTTTGCCATTAAGTGTGAAAAGCAATATCATTCAAATGGCTGTCCGTCCGGGAGGTTTCGTAGCATGCGATTCTTTTGAGGTAACTTGTTACGAATTTTTCGCACAGTTAGTGCGGTATCTCGGCAATATCTTGAGTAATGTTGGTTTTTAATGCGTCTAGGGTTCGGGAATTTTTCGCGTAAACAAGTTTTTTATGCATAGCCCTACACAAAAAAAAATTAACGGTGTCAAACCGCATGAACATGGTGGTCAATTGATATCGCCAAAACGTGAAATTATGCGACAAGGAAACTTCTCACACAATAAAGCTACAATTGGTCGTGTTGTATGGCTTGTTGCCCTGTCTTGTTGTGACCACATATCATCCAAGTCATGATCCTCAATCGCCGACCAAAATATAATCGGGTATCATTTGACCATATCGCTCCGAATTGACTAACCGTCTGGCCATTGGCATCTTAGCTTTGTTTATTGGTTCTATTAACAGCTTTCACAATAAATAATCTTTTAGAAGTAAAAGCGAAAAAGCAGTTGGTTAGGTGTCAAGGTAGTATAAAAAAAAATAAAAATAAAGAAGAAATACTAACCAATGAAACCTTTCGACCATTACGTGCATTGAGATGATGCACAGGCTTTATTTTTCTTCTTCTTTTTTAAACTTTGACTTGCCAAAGCGATAAAGAGGAACGTCGACTTATATATATATATATATATATTTCGAGAGATATTCGAATCAGACCACCATTGACGGATCTCTTTTCGTCTCTCTACCATTGTAAATCTAACCCAGCTAGACTCTCTGGACTTCTCCAGAGTTCTTTCCTGGGTTCGATTCCTAGTGTTACCGCTAAGCATCTGTGAAAATTCTTCAGCCAATCCCAGTGCCAATGATGTTGTAATGTTTTTCATGCGTCTGATCACCGCCTGATTGTCCAGTGTCTCCACCTGACCCTCAAGCAAGTAGTCCAACGCATGCGGCACAATGCAATCATCTTCAGCCTGGTGTAACGCCAACGACCCGCGGTGTTCTCAAAGTGGTCCCTCATCTAAGTACTAACCGCACCCAACTCTGTTTGATTTCGGTGATCTGACGAGAACCGATTTTCCAGCGTGGTATGGTCGTTGGTAAAGATCTATTGTGCCGAGGCTTACCAGAAAATAGTTTATGCTAGCAGAGTTTCCACTTTCCTAATGTAGTTGATAATGTTTTAACAGAGGACTTCTTCAGTTCTTCCGGACTTGGTAATTCACGGAAGAAGAACTTCCTTTTAATGCTGGATAGAGCATCGCACATGATGTGCTCAGCTGTTTCGTCTTCTTCGAGACATAGCCGGTACTCCGGGGAGTTGGCTAAATGCATATTGTTTAGGTGGTATCGCAAACCGTGTTGACCTGCTAGGTAGCCTACAAGGTTTATGATAGCGTGCCTTCTGAGGTTTAGATTTTTTTTTAATGGCAGGATTGTCCTTTTGGCCTGTCTGAGCCCTGGGATTTCTTCCCACTGTTTGATACACATTTTGTGTTCCCAGCTTTTTATAGTGGAGTTAATTGCTTATTGAGGACGGCGCAGAAAGGTTCTGTTCGTATAAAAGGGGTCTCTGACCCTTTCCTAGCAAGTTCGTCAGTTTTTTCGTTTCCTTCAATACCCTCGTGTCCATAATCATCGCGTAATGCGCGAAAAGTGGCTACGTTGGAATCACCACTTTTATAGTAAGTTGAAATTTTAACGCGTTGTTCGATTGCTAAGCGATCCATTATCGTAAATGGCAAACATTCAACTAATATTATGACACTTCAAATGACAGCTGAGTTTGACAGGTGTCAAATGTCAGCACTACCAACTTAAACCCCGAAATGAATGACCTTATTTATATGAGCGCAAGTGACGCACAGTACCCAAACCCAAATTAGTTATGTCGTTTTCCATTGGTTTCACTAGGGTAACAACTCATGGTAGGTAGGTAAAAAAAATGGGTGCTCTTGTGGCGGTAGCCACAGCTTCACTTAGACCATCAGTTGGGTCCATTGTGCCCAGTTTACGGGACCCGTCCAGTGCAACCTGCTAAAAGACAAGAAATAAACCGCTTTACATATTGGAGCCGCATAGATTTAGTATGAATCTCATGGGTTCTTAAAGCTCTGTTGTGACCTGATCCTCTAGTGCGTCTTACGAATAGCAAATGATCTGAATATGTTTATCTACTAGAACCACCTAGATTTGAGTATGAATCTCAGGAGTACTTTGAGATCAGGGCTGGGCATTCGCTGAGTAGGTGACGAACAGATTCTATTTCTTTGACGTCCCTGCAGCTCCTGCAAAAGTCATTATGCAGTATTCCCAGCCGTTCCGCATGTACGCCTATTGCACAGTGTCCGGTAATGACCCCCGTGAGTATGCGAATATCCTTGCGGCTTAGTCCGATCATGCATTTAGATCTCTTTTCACTCAACTCTGGCCACAGTTGCTTTGTGTGCCGACAGGTAATGAGATTGGTCCAGCGTAGGTTAGTTCTACTCCAGGATTCAATGTCAATCTTCCTTGCAAGCGTGCTGAGCGGAGTTCTTACTGATTTTAGGGCCAGAGATGCATGCATTTCCGACCCGTTTCTGGCAAGCTCGTCCGCCTGTTCGTTGCCTGGAATATCCATATGCCCCGGCACCCAGCATAAGGTCACCGCGTTGGCTTGTGATATTGCGTCCAGATTTTTCTTGCAGTGACATACTGCCCTTGACTTCACCACGACTGACTCCATGGCTTTTATTGCCGCTTGGCTGTCAGAGTAGATGGTGATTTGTTTACCGACAATGTGTCATCTTTTAAGGTCTTCTGCCGCTTGAAAGACACTGCAATCATCGCTAATTCTCAATGATTCTCGTAGGCCCAGTGCTGCGCTGAAGATGCCCGCGCCTGTACCGATATCCATCTTAGAACCGTCGGTGTATAGGGCTAGCTCATCTTCTACTGTTACCTCTATGTTCACCCATTCGCTTCTGTTTGGAATTCTAGTATTAAATCTCCTGTCAAAAACGAGAGTGGGGGGTAGGTAGTCTGTGGACACCTTCTCCTTCGCCGCGCTCCATTGGGATTCGATGGATGCGTGCCCGTAGGGTTTAGATGACCATAGTCCAGACTCTCTTAGTCTGATTGCGGTTTTCACCGCCTTATTGCTGCAGTAAATATCCAGAGGGATGAGGTTTAGCATCACCTCCATATCTGCGATGGGGGTGGTTCGTAGGGAACCCGTTATCCCAATGCATGCTGCCCTTTGTATTTTGGTTAGGCTTGCAAGATTTTATTTCTTCTCAATAACCTTCCACCACACTGCTGTACCGTATGTTAGGATGGGCCGCACTATAGCTGCGTATAGCCAGTGCACCACGTGTGGCCTGAATCCCCATGTGTTGCCGAATGCTCTTCTGCAGGCATATAGTGCCACGTATGCCTTTTTGACGCGATCCTCTATGTTTTCCTTCCAGCTGAGCTTGGAATCTAAGATTACTCCCAGATATCTTGCTGTTTTAGAAATTTCAAGCTCTACCCCGCCCATCCTTGGGGGATTGAAGGCGGGGATCGCCCTTTTCCTCGTAAACAGGAGGATTTCCGTCTTCGATGGGTTCACTCCGAGTCCGCGGCCCGTGACCCAGTTATTGACTAGTAGAAGTGCGTAACTAAGTCTTTCGCTGAGAACTGGAGAGAATTTACCTGGAACCAGAATAACGACATCGTCTGCGTATGCGCTCACAATGAAGCCTTCCGCTTCCAGTATTTTTAGCAGTTCATCAACTACGAGGAGCCATATGAGCGGTGAGAGGACTCCACCTTGAGGTGTTCCCCTACTGACCGTTCGTTCAATGCTCACGTCGCCTAGCTGTGGCTTGATACTGCGTGTGCCTAGCATGAGTCCAATCCAGTCATGTGGGCTCTACGCAAGCTGCTTAAAATTTGGTCTGCTTCGATGTTGTTGAAGGCCCCCTCAATGTCTAGGAACGCACTCAGTGTGTATTCTTTGTGGTGTAGAGATTCCTCCACTACCGATACTACTCTATGTAGCGCCGTGTCAACAGATCTGCTTTTCATGTACGCATGTTGCGATTTTGATAGGTAGTTATCGCCGATCGCTTGCCGTACATTCAGATCAATTAGTCGTTCCATTGTTTTCAGCATGAATGACGACAGACTGATAGGTCTGTAGTCCTTGGCTGTGGTGTGACTAGCTTTCCCTGCCTTTGGAATGAAAATCACTCTTACCTCGCGCCATGCCCTAGGAACGTAGCATAGCCTTAGACAGCCCGTGTAAATGCTTTTTAGCCATGGAATAATAGCTTCCTCTGACTTCTGTAGCATTATTGGTCGAATATTATCTATTCCTGGTGCCTTGAAGGGGGCAAATGTGTTGATTGCACAGGCTAGTAACGACTCATGCTGTAATCCAATGGAACAAAACCCCAATTCTCAAAAATTCTCGCCAAAGAATAAAAAGAATCTACGGCAGCTGTCAACTGACTTGCATAAAATAAATAAACTACACTTGTGTGAGTGCTTTTTGAGTGGATTCAAATCGAGATGCAAAATGCTCACCTCAGAATCACCAGAAGAGTATTTTTTGTGTGCCAATCTCCCGGGCGCTTCTTTTTGCCCGTGCAGTCAGTCACTGTACTAACGACCCAATGTGTACTATCCCCTCCCGTTTGCTGTCTATTTATCGTTTCATCGCAGTTCGGAATTACCGCCGAACGAGCCATGGGCATTGGCCTAAAAAATGTTGTATCGTTTCTGTCTCCCTCAAATTGCATATCGTACACGGCTTCGTATCATTTGGATTGTAGCCATTATTTCCGTTCAGCCAGGTGAGATCGCAGCGCGCTTTCAATATACATGTTATGTTGCTTTGGTCGATGCTTTCAGTGAAATATGGTTGACCTCTAGTATAGTCCAAATATTTGTAGATTCGAACACTACTCCCAGTTGATTTCTCCAGCCTCTGTTGATGGTTTGTCTGTTTGAGTTGTTTTACGAATTCGACATTTCTGCGTTTCCATTCTGTTCGTGAGGCAGTTTCTTCCGTCCATTGAGCATCGAATGAACTGCCGATTTCATTTAATGCTTCGACCCAAAACATTTTTTTTTCTCAGCAAAATATTCGTCAGTTTATGTGGCAATCTGCTACTATCATTGGAACATAGTTTTCGTAGTATATATGGCTATCTTCAACTCCTGTTTCCAACATCAGCGCATAATTTGGCTAAATTCTGGAAGCTTTGAAATTTTTTTAAGAAAATAGCGTTGCAATTTGTCCACGTCCTTAAAGTATCCGAAGCCCCATACCTGCGCTGCATATGATTGCATTGCTCTACATACAGCCAGATAAGTTAAATCTTTTTTTTCTTTCCTAAGAAACTTTGCCATGTTCCATGTAGCATTTATTGCGTTCTTGGCCTGAGTCAGTGTTACCCATACTTACTTAAGGTGGCGCTACAGTCCGGGGTGGACCTGGGCCTCAACCAACAAGCGTCTCCAGCCAGCGCGATCTTTAGCTAGCTGTCTCCAGTTTCGCACGCTAAGTTGGTTAAGGTCCCCTTCCACTTGCGTGCGCCACCTGAGTCGCGGTCTTCCTCTACTGCGCCTTCCCTCGGGTATGGATTCGAAGATCTTCCGGGCCGGAGCATTCGTGTCCATTCGCTCTACATGACCCAGCCACCTCAGTCGTTGGACCTTCACTCTTGTGACTAGGTCGATGTCGCTGTACAGGCCGTAAAGTTCGTCGTTAAATCTCCTTCTCCATTCACCGTCAATGCAGACGGGTCCAAAAATAACACGAAGAATTTTTCTCTCGAAACAACCGAGAGTTACCTCATCCGCTTTTGATAAAGTCCATGCATCTGCGCCATATAGCAGAACTGGGATGATAAGGGTCTAGAAAGGGTCACTTTAGTTGTTCGAGAGAGGACTTTGCTACTCAATTGCCTTCTTAGCCCAAAGAAACAGCGATTGGCAAGAGTAATTCTACGTTTAACCTCAGCGCTGGTGTCGTTGGCTGAGTTCATAGCGGAGCCTAGGTAGACAAAGTCCTTAACCACCTCAAAGTTATATCTGTCTATTGTGACGTTCTGTCCGAGCCGTCGGTGTCGGGTGTCCTTTTTAGTTGACAGCATATACTTCGTCTTGCTCTCATTAACCGCCAAACCCATCTTCGCCGCCTCAGTCTCAATACTCGCAAACGCGCCATTAACATCACGCTGCGTTCTGCCAATTATATCAATGTCATCGGCGTATGCGAGTAACTGGACGGACTTTTGAAAGATAGTGCCTCCGGTGTTGGCGTTTGAGTTTTGCACTATTCTTTCAAGAACGATGTTGAAGAAGTCACATGACAGCGCATCGCCTTGTCTAAATCCTTTTTTGACATCGAAGGTCTCGGTAAGTTCTTTACCGACCTTGATGGAGCAGCGTGCATTCTCCATCGTCATCCTGCACAAATGGACGAGTTTGGCAGGGATGCCAAAACTAGACATTGCTCTGTATAGTTCGTCCCTATAAATGCTGTCACACAAAACTGGAAACAAAACATTGAACACAGAGTAAGGAAGGCGAGCGTTGCCTACGCCTGCAGCAAAACTTTTGGAAAGAAGTGGGGACTTCAACCTTATGGATGTACACAGCTGTTGTGCGTCCCATTCTCACCTATGGTTCACTCGTATGGTGGCCCGCGTTGAGTAAGGGCTATAACCTTACAAAACTTAAAAGACTGCAAAGAACAGCCAGTATAGGCACTACGGGTGCAATGAGGTCGGCCCCAACGGATGCTCTTACTGTGCTTCTGCATCTTTTACCTCTCGATCTGCACACCAAAGATACTGCACTATGCAGCGCCATAAGACTCAGGGAGTCTGGGTGCTGGAGTGCAAGGCCGTATGGCCACAGCAATATCCTGGACTCGTTACCAAACGGCACGGTCACGTTTCCAACCGACTACATCACACCACAACTTAATTTTAAGAAAGGCTTCCAGGTAAGTTTCCCGTCCAGAGCTCAGTGGAAGGAAAACGAAGTAGTGCAGGGTTTCGACACGGTCATATACACTGACGGATCTAAGATGAACTGTGGTGTGGGGGCCGGGGTCTACTCAGAATCACCAAATATATCAGAATCATACCGTTTGCCGGACTTTGCCAGCGATTTCCAGGCGGAATTACTGGCTATCCGAGAAGCCTGCGTGCATCTAGGGCGTAACACTACTCACAAACAAAACATCGCTATATAGATAGCCACGCCGCCATCAAAGCCATAAATTCGGCTACCATATCCTCTAAACTAGTGCTGGAGTGCCGGAACGAGCTTGCCCGTCTGGGTGAACGTTTCAGTGTCACACTTCTCTGGGTACCAGGGCATAGTGACATAATAGGCAACGAGCGGGCAGATGAGCTGGCCAGAAGGGGGTCAGCTCTGCACAGCTCACTCGCGGCAAGTGTCCACGTCCCACTAGGAGTGGTCAAAGGACAAATTCATTCATATTTCCTGCAGAAAGCCAAACTCCAATGGGAGGGGTTGACCAACTGCGTCATTTCAAGGAAGATATGGGCCATATACGATCAGAACAGAACAAGGAACCTGCTAAACAGAACCCGCCCAGATATCGCCAGAATTACGGCAATAATCACGGGGCATTGGCCAATTGGAGACCATGCGGCCAAGCTCGGGATCCCACACAACACTCACTGCCGCATTTGCGGGAATACACATGAGAAAGAAACTCTCTTGCATTACCTCTGCAAATGTCAGGCACTAGCGAGAGCCAGACTGCGCACACTGAACCAACCTTTTTTCGGCAACCTTAGCGACATTTCGGGTATACTGATATCAGACATAATACGGTTCCTCAACTCCACAGGCTGGATATAGGCACCGAATGCTTCGCACCCTTAACAAACATCACAAACTAGGTAACACGAGTCGTGGTAACAAAAAGGCACATCACAGTGCTACTTGCGTTCCAAGCGGGACCGCCACTTCTACCTACCTACCTCACACAAAACGGCAGATAAGATCTTGTAGGCAATGTTTAGAAGACTGATACCTCTGTAATTGGCGCAGTTGAGAGGGTCTCCTTTCTTGAGGATCGGGCAAACAATGCTGAGGTTCCATTCATCGGGCATACTTTCCTCCGACCATATTTTGCAGATGAGTTGGTGCATGCTCCTAACCAAGTCATCGCCTGCCGCTTTGAGCAGCTCGGCGGCTAGGCCATCTGCTCCAGCGGCTTTGTTGGACTTCAGTTTAGATATAGCTATCTTCACCTCGTCCAGGTCGAGTGGACGGTATTGTTGATCCTCATCGTCCAGGTTGAACGGTTCATTCTGTCTGACAGCGGAATTTAAGTCGTCATCGCCGTTAAACAGTCTGCAGAAGTAGTTCTTCCATATCCTCAGCATCGACTGCGATTCTACCACGATGTTCCCTTGTTCGTCCTTGCAGGCTTCGGTTCGGGCTCTGTAGCCTTGTGAAGTTCTTTTTAACCTCTGGTAGAACTTCCGAACCTCATTCCTGTTGTAACATCTCTCTATTTCCTCGATCGCGCGCTTCTCATGCTCTTTCTTTTTTCTCCTTAGAAGCCGGTGTTCGTCTCTTCTCTTCTGCGCGTAGAGCTCACGAGCAGCTCTTGTCCTCCTTTGCAACGCCGCTTTGTATGCCTCTTGCTTCGCTGCATGTGCTTGCCGGCACTCGTCGTCGAACCAGGGGCTTCGTTGTGGTGGTCGGGTGAAACCCAGCACATCAGAGGCGACGTCTCTGATGGCTTTTTGGCAATGTTGCCACTGGTCTTCAATACTTGATGCTGGCTGCATAGGACCTCTTGATAGATTGAGAGAGACTCGATCGGAAAAGGATCCGGTGATCTCTTGCGATTGTAGCCGTCCGACGTCAAACTTCCTCCCAGTATTTAATTGTCTTGGCGGCGTTCGGGATATCCGGAGTCGTACCTTGGCTACAACAAGGTAGTAGCCCGAGTCAATGTTGGCCGCTCGGAACGTTCGGACATCCAAAATACTGGAGGAGTGCCTTGCGTCGATCGCAACGTGGTCAATCTGGTTGACGGTTGATTGATCAGGAGATCTCCATGTGCCTTTGTGAATATCGAGATGCGGGAACCGTGTGCTAGCTATGACAACATTTCGCCCCGCCGCGAAATCGATCAGCCTAAATCCGTTGTCGGAGGTGGTCTCGTGTAGGCTGTACTTTCCGACAATACTACCAAAGATGCCCTCTCTTTCTAGCTTGGCGTTAAAATCGCCTAAGACAATTTTAATGTCATAGCTAGGGCATTGCTCGTAAGTGTGGTCCAGGAGCTCGTAGAACCTTTCTTTGGTGTCGTCGTCTTTCTCCTCCGTGGGGGCGTGCGCGCATATTAAGCTAATGTTGCCGAATTTAGCCTTGATGCGGATTGTCGTGATGCGCTCGTTTACATAGTTGAAACTTAAGACTTCTTGCCTAAGTCTGGCGCCAACGACAAATCCACATCCGAATAAGCGCTGTTTTTGTTGCCGATAGCAGTCGCCGTAATGAATATCGCGGTTTTTCATCCTCTTTTTGCCCGGGCCATCCCATCGCACTTCTTGGATGGCGGTTAAATCTGCTTTGTAGTGGTTCAGGGCTTCCGCTAATTGTTCGGCTGCACGCGGTCTGTTAAGGGACCTAACATTCCACGTACAGATCCGAAATTCGTTGTCCTTTAATCGTTTGCCAGGTTCGTCATTTTTTACGTAGTCGGGCAGTTACCCCGGCGTACAACCCCCAACCTGGAGGACCAGGCCCTTTTTGCGACCCCTTGGACAAAAGGAGCCGGGATATTCCGGAGTCAGTAACCCGCTGCGGGGATGTGAGAGCTGCCGTTGACCCATTAAGGGCTCTTCCGCCACCATCTCTATTTCAACACCCTGACTAGTGTTGAAAATCCTCAATGACCTCAGCTCCAAATACGTCGGAGTAGCCCATTGAGGTATCTGCCATGTTGACTGTTGACGCCACCGTTGATTTAGCTTTGTGAATTCATCCGCCGTACGTCCTCTTTCTGAGGGGCTCATGTTAGACTTCTGAGACTCGAGCAGACAGTCAATCCGACAGAGCATTATAGTGTTGCTATTTTCTTCTTGTTCAACACTCGCGCTTATAAGTTTAGCAAGTCAAGTCCGGGTGGACATAGACCAGTACCCGGTGGTGACCACGGGGAGGTAAAATAAGCACAATTGGTGAGTGTAAATTAACCCAGCTTGTAAATGAGCCAACACGCGTACCAGATATTGACGGTCAGAATGCCAACACTCTGGACTTGTTTCTTACCTCCCACCCTGATAAATACGGATGCCGCCGCTGATATGGTGTCCAGTATTATCACCTTAGGTATGAAATCCTTTATTCCTAACAGGATAAAAAGTATCATACCGAAAGAAAATCCGTGGTACGACTCGAGCTGTAAAGAGGCTATCAGACAAAAGGAGTTAATGCCCCTATTACGGAAGACAACTACAACCAAAACAAGGTTGTCTTTCTCCAATTGGGATTATCGATAACAACTAGTTGTCTGTCAAAGGACAACCATCATCCTATGAGTAGACAACTAATAAAATGGTTGCCTTTTCAGTTGTGTGTATGTATTATAGAAGATAACTGAGTTGTGTTGGAGTTGTCATGGAGACAACACAACTAAGTTGAGTTGTCTTCCATAATAGGCACTTAAGTTTTCGGTCATATAAGGCCAACCCATCTGAGGAAAACCTAAAAAAGTTCAAGCGAGCCAGAAATGACTGCAATACAATTATCAAGCGTGTTAAATTCTCGTATGACCAAAAGTTGAGGCAAAAAATACTACAATGTCCCAAGGGTAGTAAAAACTTTTGGTCTTTTGTAAAAAATATAAAGAATTCGGTCTCATCTTCGATCCCAACGCTCATTTACAATGACATTCCAGCTGTCAACTCTTTAGACAAAGCGAATCTGTTTGCTGCACATTTTGCAGCCAGCTCAATGCTCCCAGATTGCGCTTTGCCTCTACCTGAATTTGAGAGCGTCGAATGCACCATGGGACAAATCCATTTTCGCACTCGTACAGTGGCAAGAGTACTTAATGACCTCAACATAAATAAATCCGCTGGTCCAGATTGTATTTCCCCAATCGTTCTGAAGAGGTGTTCTTCCACGCTGGCAAAACCACTGCGTAAGCTTTTCCATCTGTCCTATTCTTCTGGACTCTTCCCGAGAAGGTGGAAAACTGCATTTGTCCAACCCGTCCCCAAAAAAGGCGAATCTTCTTCTCCCACCAACTACCGACCCATAGCACTTACATCCATTCTTTCTAAGGTCATGGAAACGCTGATATATCGTCAGCTCATGAAATATCTTGAATCACGAAAACTCATTAATGACCGGCAGTACGGTTTTCGTGGCAACAGATCCACTGGTGATTTGATGGCTTATCTCACCGAAATGTGGAACCAATCTCTACATCACTCTGGTGAAACGAAGATTGTTGCGCTTGATATTTCAAAGGCATTTGACAGAGTTTGGCACCAAGCTCTTTTGTCGAAAATGCGTGCATATGGGATCGATGCGTCTCTTCTTCAATGGATTAGGAACTACCTCTCTGGCCGTTCAATTCAAGTTGTATTGGATGGCTTCAAGTCTGAAATTCACCATATAAATAGTGGTGTTCCCCAAGGCTCCATTTTGTCTCCGACTCTCTTTCTCATTTTCATAAATGATCTCCTGTCTGTAACTTCTAATCCAATCCACTCCTTCGCCGATGACAGCACCCTCAGCTTCTCATATTCATTCCAAGACTCACGTCCCTGCTCTTCGGCCGTAGAACTGGAACGGCAACGTATGTTAAGCTCATTAAATTCCGATCTCGACAGCATTATAAAGTGGGGTTCAGCCAATAGAGTGGAATTTAATGCTTCTAAAACACAATGCTGTCTGCTGTCATTAAAGCGAAACCAGAATCCTCAGCCATTATCCATGAATGGCACTTGTATCGCCGAAACCGAAAGACTTTCCATTCTCGGTATGTGTGTCCATGACAAACTCCGTTGGAATGACCACATACACGAAGTCGCCAAGAACGCTGCTAAATGTCTAGGTTTCCTCAAACGGTGCAAGAAATATTTTACCCCTTCTGATCTGGCTGCCATATACAAGGCGTTCATTCGCCCCAAACTTGAGTATAACTCTCATATCTGGTCTGGTGCGCCCAAAACCTTACTGCACCTGCTGGATAGGATACAGAGTCGTGCTTTAAAACTCATTGGAGACACAAATATAGCGAATTCTATAAATTGGCTCGAACATCGCAGAAATGTAACATGTCTCTCATTGTTTTATCGCTATTTCTATAAACAGTGCTCAAGCGAAATCGCCAGCTGCATTCCACCCCTCCAACAATTCAACCGCAATACTCGCCAAGCCAGGAATGCCCATCAGTTTACCCTCCAGCCTACTTTCGGTCGTACTATGAAATATAGAGATTCTTTCATAAGCCGTACAACACGAATGTGGAATGCCTTGCCCAGCTCGGTCTTTCCCCCTCGGTGCAATTTACAGACATTTAAAACCAATGTGCATCGGAATCTCCTATCTCCTCTATCCCAATTTCCCTAACGCCCGCGCTGTGTACTTCAAACTACACCATAAGAGTAGTCATAACCTCTTTAGCGCGTGTTTATTATAAAAAAAAAAAAAGTTGCGACACTGGACATCGCCAAGTTGATGCCAATCAGATGTCCATCCCTATTCACACAACAACTTTAGGCTGTTATGAAGTGACATAATCTCTGTTTCTTATGAAATATTAATGTCTCCAACTATATTCTCTTCTTATTAACTTAATCTTTGTTAAAATGAAATTGTGTATACATATTTTATGTCTGAGAATATTGAAAAATAAAATAAATAAATAATAAAATAAATAAAACACCCAACCACCCAGTGTTACCCATAGTCAGCTATATTCTTGAACAATTTCGATCTGCTCTCCATTTAAAAAAAAAAACATTTTTCTTGCTCTGATAGCCTGCCTCCGTTTCGAAAGACCATGATCTTTGATTTGCCCAAATTCACTTCCAGGTTCCATTTGTAACAGTACTGCTCCAGTCGTTTTATAATTGTTTGCATGGTTTCAATGTCATCGGCTAATATCACCATATCATCCGCGTACAGTAAGGCCCGTTTTATTCACTGGAAGTTGAACACAACTTGGGGATTTTTATATGGAAAACTCCTCGAGTTGTGTTCAACTTCGAGTGAATAAAATGGGCCTAAGTGTCTTATAGTTGGACCATCTACATCTTCTCCCCATCCTAAATATATAGTACAAACTGACGAGATGACATCAAGCAGCATTGTTTTGCACTTGATCGTGTCTCGAAGTACTCTGAAATCTCTTTGACCGTCCATGCCGCTTTGTGTTCTTGTAGATGCTTTCAATTAGGCTTGTAAATTAGCTTGATACTCCCAATAGATTAAGCTTATAAATAAACGATATTCTCGATACCGTATCAAAAGCTTAAGGATCATTCACATGAGAGCGACCAACTACCTACGAACGAACGAATATTCGCAAGTTTTGACAGTCCATTCACATGATACATTTAATTTGGTCGCAGAAACCCGCGAATCCAATGACAGTCGCCGTTATTTGTCTCTATAACATTTTGAGTTTGAGGTTAAGTACGAACGAATGCTTTATTCGTTAGTTTGTGGAACGCGAATTGAATGATGTGGATTGTGAATAAACTTTGACAATTCGCGCCAAGGGTGTATTCGTTCGCGGCAAAAAGTTTGCGATTCGAAATTTCGTTATTTAAACTATTTATTAACATGTTTTCTTAATACATTTTGATGGGATAATTAACTATCCTCCTCTTGGAATAGTAAAATGTACAATTTTCTGTTCATAAATGCATCAAAAGTGGTTTGTTCGCATTTCAGCAATTCGTTCGCTCGCTCTCATGTGAATAGTCCTTTAAAATCAACAAAAAAAAAGTATATATTTTTTTCTTTTCTGCAAGCTTAAGGTGAACAATTGCCGCCAAAATGTAGATACTATCACTACAGTCGAGTATTGTTTTCTAAAACCCGACTAGAACTCTAACAAGGCCTTGTTGCCTTCTGTCCATGTCTTCGACTCTTTGGGGATGTTTTCGACCCTTGCCACCAAGCATAATCCTCGCAAAAGCGGTACGCCAAAAAAGAACTCATTTTGAACATAAATTCTATTCCACAGGTGATAGAATAGATTTAAATCTCGCTTACAATAACAACAGCAGCGTCATTGAGATAACGCCACTAATGGCAGCTACCAATAATAATTACAATACGTCGTCAAACGTTGCAGTTGCCGTTGCCATAAAGGATCAATTAAGAACTTCTGCCGATTTTAAACGTCTAGTTTTAAAATTTTAATCAGCGTTACTTCACCGCGGATGAATCCTTCTCATATAAAAAAAAAAAAAATAAAAAAAAAAAATATTAATTTTATATTGCATATACATATAGATGTTAAAGATATGTTTTACCCCAATCTATAATTTCATTGAAACCATACATACACAAACCCACACACACACGCCCATAAACATGATTAAGTAGAAACCCGTATCGAATGATATAATTTTTTTTAAATAGCAATTTTGCTAATTGTATCCTATTTTTACACATTTTACATTGTATTTTATTGAATTGTGATATTTTTGTAAACAAAATACTTTTTTTTTATCTACTTACTGCCACCCATAATATTTTCTCTTTTTCAAATGAACACAGACTTTTAATTTTAATTTAATTTTTTGAATTGCTCTCTTAGTTGTTGCAATATTTTCGAGTTTTATGAAATTATTTATATACAAGAAAAGTGAATAAAAAACATTTTATTATGCATACAGAAGAACTGAAAGTACAGAACGAAGTCTTTTCGCCTAGACAATTCTTGCCTGTCGAAAAGTGGTCAGTTTCTTATATTTATGACTATTTGTTGGTTTTAATTTGACAGAGAAATATTTCCTATACTGTATTCGTCCCAAATGCTTCAAAGACAAATTGTATATATAAAAAAAAAAAGGAGTATCTTCATACATATATATATATATATATATACAGAACAAAATAAGACGCATTTTTAACGATAATCAACGTTTCTAGACTGGTGTTAAATAAAAAGCTATATATATATATATATATATATATTGAAGCATATATAGGTGTGTATAGAGCTATGTGTTATACAAATAAAAATGGAAAACAAATTATACTTAAAAGTAAATCTTAAATTAATCCGTGGTAGACCTAACAATGTAGTGGTTAAAATAAGAAATCGAATAAACAAGAATAATTTTTACTTTAAGTGACAGAACATTTTATAATGGTAAAAAAAAACATAATATAGAAAAGACGATACGATATTCTAAGTAAGCCATACTTTATATTATATATATATATATGTATAAACAATTTATTGTACCGATGTAATATAGAACTTGTTTTTTTTATGGTTTTTTTACGTGCGGTGAAATTAATATAATCGTGGATGTCCCGAGAGAGTTTATTTGAAGGCGGTTTGAATGGATGGAAAATTGTCTACCGATGCGCTCTCACGTCCAAGTCTCGTGACATGTAAAACTGACATGTCGTGATCTTATTATTTCTTTATTTTAGTGTCATGTCAACATCAATGCAATGCTTTAGAAATACTGCTAAAAAAAAAAAAACAGTTTCATTGATCGAACATACATATTTCTTAAACAAAAATGTGTCATTGAAGAAAAACGGGCACTTCCAGGTCAATTCCTAACACTACAGAAGTGTCCGGGATATTTTTTTAAAGAATTGCCTGAGATACATCAAGTTAGCCAGCTGTCAAACTTATTAAACTAGATTTTCGAACGTCCCCAATGACGACAAGATGTCTCGCGACATGCTAGACTAATGTCAAAATGTAGATAAACAAAATTTACGTCAAAACGTTTGCGCTGGTGCCACCATTTGTGGTATGTAGACGTCAAATTTTGTGGCGCAATTCTCCGCTCAGTCTAAACCAAGAGAGAATGACCGAAGGAAACAAAGAATGTCCAGACATTGCTCCCATTGAAATTGTTTTTTAATGGCCACACTGCCATCTCCCAGTGATTATATGCTGCTCACTAAAACTAACGGACAAAGTCGAAATAAATTGCCTAACAGAACACCAAAGCCAAGGCTCAAGAAGACTTACGTTTTACACGAACGCTACAAAAATGAAACCGAATAGACAAAGAAATTAACAGAAATTTTATTTAAGTAGTAATAAAAAATAAAAATAATTTTAACTCATTTCTTTTTAAACAGTTTCTCAACACAAATTAAGTAAAAATTTTAAGTTTAGAGACACACAAACTCAAACTGCCAGTGTTTAGTTCTTAATAACTGCCGACCGTTTCTATTCTCATAAATAACTGATATGACTATTTTTAAAGCGATGTTAATTGAAAAACGGCATCGCACGAAATAATAGTTAATAGTAATGATATATAAATAAATCTAAATCGCATAATTAGTCGTTAAAGTACTAGAAATTAAGTAAACAGCAGACATTGCTACCGTATTATATTTAATATAATTAATAAAACGAATAATTTATAATTTTTATTTCAATTCCGAATTATATATATATATATACATAGTTAAGAGATAAATAAATATATAGTTATATATTTACAAAAAAAAAAAAAAAAAAACAGAAAACATAAAAATTTAACAAATGCGAAAAATAAATACAATTTTGGAGAAGTGAACGCACCTGTATAACACAACTGTGTAAACATTTTCATTTGTGTTAATGTAAAAGACAAGAAAAAAAAAACAAAACAACTTTAGTACTAAATAGATTTTTTTTACAACATTTTTTTAATGAGTTAAGACCTCGTTGCTTATTTGTCTTTGTTTTGTATTCTTTTTTGTCACAAAAAAATAAGCACAGACGATACATAGATTTATGTATAAATGCATTTTTATATATAAAAAAAGAGAGAAGGTATATAATAAAAAAAATATATTTAAACGAAATGTGGGTCGTTTGTCTTTTATTTTCATTAAAATTGGTTATTCTATGCCTCGAAGGATATGCGCCCAAATCGGTATATTCCAGGTAAGCTATACTACGGACTATTCCCATGTGGTCCTGACGTCCACGGAACCTCATGCCCAATCTGCGAATTACCGGGATAAAGAGGTGTTTACAGTCGAGTCAGTTGTGTAGAAAACCCACGGTCCGATGTTGTTAACGATCTCGGATTTTTCTTATGTAGAGAACAGGGGCCCTACTCTGTATTTCGTTCCGAAAGTCATTTCTATTCGAAAGTGTTTTTCGTTCCGCTTTTGATTTTGTACTCTGTTAAACATTCGGAACGGAAAAAAACACTTTTCCCTTTTACGGATTGGTTGTTTCGAGTCTCGAATTAGTTCTCATGAAATCTGCCAAATCAAGAATTCAAAACAAATACAAACAAGGCGGATAAGACAAGATTGCGATTTTGAAAGAAAAATAAAACAAAAAAATGGATTCGGTTGCACTTTGGATGGATGCAGAAAATAATAAAGAACGAATTGAACGAAAAATTATACGAGACAAATCAAATATAATCACCTCTATTCTGAGATCCGAATCGAATAGAAAACTGTTCGATTTTCTCAAACTGGCATTCCTACTTTCGATTTTGATAGAGATTCATTTTTTGTTCATTTCTCCCGGCATTCTCAGTTTCGATTGATTTGAGTTAAATATCAAATTTTATTCGATCGGAAATTTCTGATCGAAAGCTGTATTTAAAAATGTTAGTGGAATTGCTTTTTAATAAATTGAAAGAAATGTTGCTCACTTTTATCACAAAATGTAGGTATATAAAGCGCATATTATGAACTAGGAAGCAACATTTGTTCGTTTTATGGAAAAATAAAAATTTATTTGTATTAACCGGCAGATTAAATGGATCCGATTTGTCTCGGAGTATTTTTGGATTCAATTTGACCGATTCTTCCTCCAAAAATACATATGAAGTTATTTTTATTTAATAAAAGCAAACCAAAAAATGTACAATCTGACAGCTAAAACCTTAAACAGCTGATTTCGAAAATCAAATTCATCAGTAAAATCATTCGATAATGAATTCCTTTCCCTCGAATCTTAGAATGTGACGAGTTCATTCGAGTGAAAGTTTTAAATTCGAGGAATACTCGATTCGATCGAATTTCAGAATTAGCGTGAATGAAAATGTGTGATCAAATGTAAAATTGTAGGTATTGGTGGCAAAGATTCATTTCACTATTTAACTATTGTTTATTATTTTAGTTTTGTTCAGAACTTTCTCCTTTCGAAGAACATTTTTTTGTATGTTTTAAGATGAACTCTGCTCCTTTAAGATCAACTGCAGTTCCAACTATCTTGAAACTAGCACAACAAACAACATTAAGTGCTGTTGCAAATGTCTGCAGTGCGATAGTAAAAGTATTGTGTCCAAAACATATAAATTTTAAAATGAGTGAAATAAAACGTAAGAAAAAACATAATCTTCATGATTTCTTAAAACAATGAAAGTGCCTTTACAAATTATAGATATGTGACCATGAAATTGTTCATACGGGCAGTAAATGCAAAGCACGGTGGTGCAGCACATGATTCACATGTATGGAGTCTCTCGTATGAACGTGAATATTTAATTCAAAAATTCTGTTTTGTGTCCATTTTTCTGCTCGAAGATTCACTATAATTAAATTTATTTGCTTGAATTGTTATTAAAACTAAGTTTTTCTATAAAAAAAACATACATTTAAAGACATTCGTCGTCATTTCCGTCATCACATTGGTTGTAGAAACAAATTTTCCGTTTTCAAATGCTTTCGACATTCATAAACGAGAATTATTGTCATTCCAAAAGTAGTAAATTTCTTTCCACTTTAGAAATAGAGAGTACAAAATATTCGTTTTCGAAAATTTTCACTTTCGGAACGAAATACAGAGTAGGGCCCCAGTTAATCTCGGATAGCTTGAGCACAGCCTTTGGAGTACATACATCAGCTTTATCAAGACCAATGTTCAGTTCCTTGGAAATGTTTTGGCACTTAATTGCGTATCCAGCTAGTGCCTTGACTGGATTAGGATTCAGCACACCGTTTTAGAACAAGAACCGACAGCAAATTTTGAATTTTGAAAGTGGAGGTATAACCAAAATTAATTTACTCGATGTACACAATAATAATACAAATTCAAATATCTGGCAGGTTTGTTTTTTAGCCGGGGCTGTGGGCGGGCGTTTGAAAACGGTAATTTTTCCGTTTATTGTGTCGGAGGTATAACCTCTTGAATGCATATTTAAACAATAGGTAATTTCGTTCTGATTACTGAAAGTAAAATTATTATTATTGTGTATCTACACATACAAGTAAATTAATTTTGGTTATACCTCCACTCCCAAAATTTGCTGTCGGCTCTGAGACTATTTGCCAATGATCCGCAGTGCAGAGCACTCGTAACAATGACGTGCAAATGATAGTCAAAACTATACCAATTGCGCTTCTTAAATATTCAAAAATTGATTCACAATCGACAATGTAAACAATTCTTCAGCCTTGAGCAGGATCCAGCTGCAAAAGTTCTGTCTTACATTACATTGGCTTTTATAAAACTTTTGTATATACAATTGACTTAATTCTAGGTAACAAATGGTGGTGTATATTAGAAATTTAAAAGCGTTGGCTCAACAACAGGGACCCAACGGTACACAATGTTTGTTTTCTT
This sequence comes from Cheilosia vernalis, assembly GCA_949126925.1. Lineage (NCBI taxonomy): Eukaryota > Metazoa > Arthropoda > Insecta > Diptera > Syrphidae > Cheilosia > Cheilosia vernalis. The sequence continues at coordinate 16,378,010 of OX421363.1, forward strand.
AAATATATTTTAAATAAATTGATCTGTCTTCTCGGATTCATACTCGTAGTTAAAGTTCTTTCTACACATTTGTTGTGTTTAAATTATTTAGAATCGATCAGTACAAAAATCTTGATCAGTTATCAATTATTATGGTAGTAGATTCGTTTTTCCATTCGCTCTCAGAAATGTTTCGCTGATAGCAACTGCTGTCCCTATTCACATCCTTTATTACACTTGCATCAGCTTTACCAAGACCAATGGTCAGTTCCTTGCGGTTGGATTTCCAGCTAATTGCGTATCCACTCGTCCATTTGTTCCTAGACCGGAACAGAATATAAGAGAGCTCAAAAACTTTTCTTGGATTGCATGGACTGTGGAGTGTGGGCAAGGAAATAAAAGTCATCATCCCATAGTTTATAGCAGGTTTACAGTTTGAGTCTGGGCGCTGTTCGTCCAAAACAGGGTAAAGAAATATGTTCTTTCATTTTGAGATTTAAATAAATAAATGAAACAAAAACCAATCAATATTTCCGTCAAATATTAATTTTAGTATCCCGCAAATACCCAAATGAAATCGATACCATGAAATGAGCCTGTGAAATACTTTTCATGAAATTGGTTTCTTCGTGAAATTTGTGGTCAACACGAGCAATCTGTCATTTCATGAAAAATTTCATGCAAAGGAAATTGCACGTGGAGACACCGTGCAATGTGTATTTCACTATTTTTGTCAGTTTAATCAACACCTCCACAAAAACCATACAAATTCGAAACGAAACACAAAACAAATATACACCGCGATACTCATAAAAGCAAAATGATTCGCGGTAGGCCATTAGGAACATGCTTTTTTGTTGGTCACACGTATCCACAGGCGGGGGTTGAAATTACAAAAACAACAATAGGCGTTTTTCTTTTTTAGTTCAGAGCTGAGCACTGAACAGAGCTCGAGCATTATGAGCGCGCTCTGAACCATGCGTTTTTTACCGTACGTGATTTACCATACATTTTCGTAACTACTAATTACGTAATTTATACGTGTTAATCGCAAATCCACACAAAATAAAATCGAACATACCTGTTATTGTTTCAATTCAGTTCAATTCAAATCAATTTTATTCAACAAACAAAAAAAAAACAAATTAATGTCAAAAAAAATATTTCAAATTAAATATTCTTCGTGTTTCGGTGAGTTTTGGTATTTTTATTAAGTACATAGAATCATAAATTGTTTTATTTTTGACAGGTATGGAAACAAAAAAAAAACAAGAAAAAAAAAACGACCTGTTGTGTAGTGGATGAATTCTTTCTCCTGGATGTCAAACTAGAACACATAAAGTTCGGTGGAGACGCCTTTCGTGATTTATAAATCACATGGGCTTAATCACGTTGGTGGGAACATGGTATTATTCACCCATTTCGTTGACGATGGCGTTTTCCAATTAGAACTTCCTGTCAAAATTGAAAAATTATAGTGTAGCATTATTTTCATTTATATAAATATTTGCCCCAGTAAGTTCAAAAAGGAAAATATTAACAAAGAGTTAATATGCTGAGGAAGCACAGTTGTTGTGTGCCTTGACAGTCGCTGACGCATAAACAAACTCAATGTTATCCGCTGTTGTAGTTATTATAGTTAATTTCTCATTATTCAAACGATAGGCAAACGATAGTATTGTCTCTGATTCGAACTGTCAACAATGTACTTAAAATAGGTAATTAATTAAACTTGATTCGGCTTATTGAGGATATAATTCACAGCTAATGGAGCTGCCCCAGCGCACGAATATAGTAAAAAAATCAAAGCAATTACACTCACGTTCCATAAGCCACGTAAAATGTAAAACAAAAATCGGATGTTCCCAATGGAAAACGACACAAATGTTTACGTAGATCACGGAGAAAAAATAAAAATAAAACCTCTAAACTTTTTTATTATGAGTGTACGCATCTCTTATGTAGGTAAGTGGAACTACGTCTACTCCATCGCAACTAAAACAAACATAGCTACCGCACATCGAATGCCGAACAGCTGTGAGAACTGTCAAAATTCCATCACACCGATTTGTGGAAAAATTAAATTTGATTCTAGCTATCCATTAAATTAACTAGTGCGGTGTGAAAAAGAACGAACAAAGTACATAAATGGGTGCAAATCAATCCTCGGCCGATACTCGAAGCGTTTCAATGGATAATCCAACTCCCGCGGGTGTTATTGATGTGTCCGATGAGGTTGTGCAACGTCTGAAATTGGGAATCAGCAAGGGTAAGAGTACTACAGCAAAGTGTCATCAGATAAATTAATGCTGAAATGTATTATTTTGGCGAGTTATGCAACATTTTGTTTTATTTTCCTTACTGTGCTCTGAAATTGTAAGTATTACAAACTAAAAATGGTCTCACCTAAGCAACGCGCATAACAATGAATTTTCGTCTTCCTCGCAGTATCTTAAGTAATTTGCTATCAAAAAACAGAATGTTTGCATTCTAAATGCATCGAGTTTCAATTTAATGTGCTCTTTTGATTTTTGAGTTGGCCGTTTGTCTGGTTATTGCCTACCTGTGTGTCCCTTCATTTCAAGAAGTGTTTCTACTTCACAGCCCATCACTTCCTATCCTGTATCGCAATATAAAGTTAGCTGCAACTTTAATAGTAAATTAGTCCAGTAACCTTGTGACCTAACTAGAAGGAAATTTGCAACCGTAAACGTTTGTTTATCTTGCATTTTGTGTCGTAAGCCCGGCAAACCCAGGATGCATGAGGAAGAGAAGTCCGTTTGGCCGCAATACACCTCTTCTGCAAAGAATGCATGGAAATAAAAGAGAATTTATGCTTATTGAATTCTGCGCACAAAGCATTCCTGATGCATTCTTCAAATGAATCAACTTATGTATACTTATTAAGTTTTCTGCAAAATTGTGTCACAATCTATGTCCATTTGTTTTATTTGAAATGAAGCGATAGAGTTAGCCTCTCGTCGTGTTTATTTAAACAACTAGATTGATGCAAATACATGCAACTAGTAGCAGTCTTTTCTATACGTCTACACTGTGTGAAGGGTCTGCAATTATGCCCGCCCTCTAGCCTCTACTGATTTACTTTCTAGGCGTACGTGTTATCTTTGGAACACAGCCTCAATCAGTTTTTTTGGTAAACATACGGAGATAGAAGAATAAATGTGCGGGCTCAGCTGTTCCTTAAGAGGAAATCCCAATTCAAATGACTCGCAGTGCATAACACAAGATATACAAAGTGGAAGATTTCAACGGAATGGCAAATTCGATCGGATGCAAAAGTGGTTCACTTTTCCATTCGCTCTCAGAAACGTTACTTACAATGAAGTATGATCGCAGGATCTTCCAGTTAAGATTTTACTCGTGATTTAGTACGAAAGGAAAGACTTGACGGACCGTTAACGTCGCTTTTTTTACGTCAAGCACACTGGATATTCCACCTGATTGCACAGTTAGGAAATTCTTGACTAGATCTGTCGGCCAACCCTCCAAAAACGTCAACTGAAATAACTGTTCACATGGCCAATATAGGCCAAGAAAAGCTAGAAAGTTTCGCGCCGAAACCACAGATCTTAACGTTGTGTCGAAAGTACAGTGAACCGAATTTCGATCCTAATAGGCTTTTCACACCAAGTCCAAAACCGCGGTTTCCGCGAAAACTCGTCGATGCATTCACACCAACCACCAACTCGTTTTCGTTTGACATTTCAATCAACTGGTAAGATTAGGCTGTATGCCAAGTCCTAAGTGGTCATAAAATGTCAATTTCTGACAGTTCTCCTGTCAAAATATGGTCATACATTGGCCGCGTTCCTCTGCCCTAGTCTTCTAGCACAAAATATCCCAGATAAAGGAACGCTCGCGCAGCGGCAGCGGCAAAGTGACATTTGACTTGTTGGCATCCAAAACATATGACTTTCCTTCAAAAATAATTTCGTGTGGCATAATTATTTCCAAACTACATTTAAAAAGAAATGGTACATGTTATAGAAACCATAATAATATCGGAATTGCTATTTTACTTACCTTATTACCAATTTTATCACAATTGCAGCTCGGCTACGTATTTTTGTTTTTATTTTGTAGACGTTTGATCGATTTCCTTTGACAGCTGTGTTTTTTTCTCTCAAAGCAGCGGGTAGTTTTGCGCTAGATTGAGAAATTTCCCTGAAAAGGATATTTCACAAAAAGTGCTAGACGACTAGCGCAAATAGTAAAATGTCAATTTTTTTTATATGGAGTTTGACATGCCGCTGCTCATCTAGCGGGCAGTGGAACGCGGCCAGTGTTTATGGGCAAATCTCATATGCTCTAATGACCTGAATGCCACATAGGACCTTGAAATTTCGTTATGACATTGCTGGCATTTTTGATGGAAGAAGTTTTATTTTGTTGTCATTGCTGTTGGATGCAGTTTGATGAGTTCGTAAGATTGGGATTTGTTTTCATTTTCTTTCTCTTTTTTTTGGATTATTGAATCTATCATCTGCGTAAATTATTTAATTGTCTTTTCTTTGTAATTTTTTTAAGTTTAATTAGTCTTGTCTTGTTGGTCTTGTTCTTGTCCCTTTGCAGTAATTGTGTTCAATTGTACCTACCTTGTGCTTACTGTTTTCATTTTGTTTAATTTCGTTCTAACAGCAAAAAAACAACAACAACAGCAAGACGATAAGCCTGAAACACGCGCTGTGCCCGTAATAGAACCGAAACGTGCTCCACAACCGCCACCACAACAGCCGGCTGTAGCACCACCAAAGATGTACTATCCAACGCCAGTGCCATCACAAATTCCTCGCTATTCTGGTGAACCCACTATAACTGCCATAGAAATGCGCCGCCAAAAAGAGATCGAATTGCAGCAGAACGACCAGTTGTGGAGGACTCGTATGGCTCAGTTGGAACAGACTCTGAACAAAACGAACGCCGTCATGGAGAAGGAATACTCGGTAGCTGTCGAGGACGTGCGAAAGCGTTTCATGAACGCCGCACCAGCTCATCAATTGCCACCGTGTCAGGACTTAAAGGCCCAGTTGATTGCTTGCTATCGTGCCTATCCAGGCGAGACACTCCGGTGTGCCGAAGAAGTAGCCCTGTTTAGAAATTGTGTTGGCGTAAACCGTATAAAGCGATTGGATAGTGAACCGGCAGCAGCAGCAGCCAAAGGTGCCTAAAGTGGCATCTTCCGTTGTCGCTATCTTGTAATATTCCGTATCCAGTTGAAAGAAATGAAAACCACGAACCCAGAAATAAATGGTACTTAGTTTAATCCATGTGAAGGAAAACGAAATTTCCAAGAAACCAGAAAATTTTAAATAAAAAAAAACTTTGTTCACAATTAAAAAAACAAAAAAATTGAGACACTAATCATGATGTTTGTTTGTTTGTTTGCTTTGAGTTTTGTGCTCTTAGATATTTTGATAGTTGTAAGAGTTATAAGAGAGTTGAATGCAAGCTGCCAGTGATGCTCGTTTTCTTTTTTGAAAGATTGCTTTTGGCATTGCGCAGTGCGAGCTGCCATCCAGAAATATGTTTCATTTCTGAAAATGGATGTCAAAGCCTATAAATGGTCTTGTAATAAGATGCACTTGTGTTAGGCATTAATCAGTTAGTCTATAGTGATTTACTTTGAAAAGTCAAACGTTATATAACTATAAAAATTAGCCTTGTGCCGTTTTTGTCGGTTTTCCTTTTATTTTTGTAGGTACCCAAATCCCTGTCTAAATAGGCTGTGTTCACATTTTTACTCAAAATGCTCAGCTCATTATTTCTAAGCTCATAGAGTGCGCTCTGATTAAGCGCTCAACGAAAAATGGAACGCAAATTCAGTGCTATAATTCTAGCTCCCAGCTTTATTATTTTGCTCTAATGAACCGTGGCTGTAATGTAGGAAAATGTATACCAACTGAATATAGCAAATGCTCAAACCAATAAGATGAACTCACGAAATCAGTATAATTACAAAATCTTTCCCACTTGTAAACTTTACCCATTCAACCAATTAGGAAAGATAGAAAAAAAAAAACATAAGCGGCATCACCGACGAAATAGATTCAAATTCAGTCGAATGCAAGAGTCCATAACCAGAAGGGATGAAGGACATGAAAACATCCCCACAGCACAAAATCTGAGAGACTTAAAAGCTATCGCCGCTCACGTTCCTCTTTCTTCCTTTGCTATTTATTTCTGTATGACAGTATGAGTTGGTATACCGTCGCGATTGTTTCGTTTCTTTACGTTGTTTAACTTGGTAAAAATATAATTTCATTTGCCAGTGTCCTGTGCCTTGCACAATTAATCCATCTGAATACTGTTGAAAAACTGTAAGTCAAAGTGTTCAGTGAAATCAATTCGATGTACTAAAAACCTAAAGTCGACAATTTCTGTAGGTGCATTTCCAGGAAAGCAGAAAGGAAAAAGGAAGAAAACATCCAAAGCCACATTGCAAATGCGCACATACACCTACTGGAACAACAAGTGGCAAGGCTTTGCAATTCTCGGAAATATTGTGAACTAGAGCAAAAGGGAATATTTGATTATATATTGTTGTGAGTACCTACATTTTTGTTCATTTCGTTTGCAAAATCTAAAAAAAAGGAACGAACTTTGTACGGTTTTTTGTTGGACACAGCAGTATCTGGTACTCTCCCTCTCGCGCATGGAAAGTGTCTCTGTTGTCTGTTCTTCTGTTATTGCATTTGCATGGCCAAAAACAAATTACATAACGTTGACATGTTTTTGACGCCTGCAGTCAAAAAGGGTAGTTCGTGAGTTGGTTTAAGTTTTTTTTTTATGACGTTTGCCATTGGTGTCACTCGGGGATCCACGAACCCGAAAACCGAATGAAAATAGAAAACTGCTTCCACTCATGGATTGCTGGATTGGTGAAAGGTCAAAGTTTATCTGCGGCCTGTATAGGTGTAAAGTAAAGCCTTCGATTTTGAACTTTCCCGGTCGCTTCATTTTGAAGAATTATGTACCTAGTGGGAACTGGGAATAAAATCTGTCACGTAGGGATTAAATCTTTAGCTTACAATTGACGGATGCTTGTTGACAGTTAGGACCTTTTTTTTTTTGTTCCGACGTTCGCTGAATGTAACTCTTAACCATTGCGCATCACTGAAAGCTTCTAAAGATTCATTATAAATAGTTTTCCACGTGCCCGTAAGTAGGCGATCTTCCTCCTAACTCCTAAGCGGTCTCAGGTAGTTTACGGAGTTGCCTACTGCTATACTTTTCTCCGTTGTTCCACTGTTGACGGTTAAACATTTTTTAATACCTACTTCTTCTTAATAGGCAAGGAGTTGCGTGCAGATAAATGTTACTTATAACGGGTGATTTTTTAGCTGGTTTGGTTTTGGCAATACTGGTTTTGACAGCTGACGTGTGTTTAGTACCTTGTGTCACTGTCAAACAGCTTCAGTTTGGTTTGCAATTTAACCATGGATCGTCTTACAAATGAACAACGCTTGCAAACTATTGAATTTTACTATCCAAATTCGTGCTCGGTTCGAAATGTTCATCGCGCGCTGCTTCCGTTTTTTTATCGAAAAATTGTGTTCAGCGATGAGGCTCATTTTTGGTTGAATGGGTACGTAAATAAGCAAAATTGCCGCATTTGGAGTGAAGATCAGCCAGAAGCATTGCAACAGCTACCAATGCATCCCGAAAAAGCCACTGTTTGGTGCGGTTTATGGGCCGGCGGCATTATTGGGCCATATTTCTTCAAAGACGATGCGAATCGCAGCGTTACTGTCAATTGTGAACGCTACCGAGCGATGATAACAAACTTTTTTTGCCCGAAATGGAAGTTCTTGACTTGCATGATATGTAGTTTCAACAAGACGGTGCCACATGCCACACAGCACGCGAAACAATGGCGCAATTGCGAGGCGAGTTTGGTGAACAGTTAATTTCACGTTTCGGGCCGGTCAATTGGCCGCCTAGATCGTGCGATTTGACACCATTAGATTATTTTTTGTGGGGGTATGTCAAGGCTAATGTGTATAGGGACAAGCCCGCTTCGATTGACGCACTGGAAGCCAACATCCATGCATTCATTCGTGAGATACCGGCCGATATGTGTGAAAGAGTATGCCAAAATTGGACTCAGCGGATGGGCTACCTGAGACGCAGCCGCGGTCAACATTTGCATGAAATTATCTTTAAACATTAAATTGCAAGGTTCAAACTATCGATTCAAATAAATATTTCATTCATTTTTTCGAATTTTTTGTGTTTTTTTTTAAAAAAAATTCTAAACCTCTTAAAAAATCACCCGTTATATGCCATCAGCAGATTTCTGATTAGGTACCTACATTAATGTTTTATGGGGTGTTTGATGCAGCTATTGAAATACTTTGATTGACTTGATGTTCTGCAGAAAACCCAGCGGTCTGAGCTCGTAAATAATAATGTCGCCACTTGGCCACCTCCTACCTCACTTAAGCTAAGGGTGGTTTATCACATATATAAACCCCTATACTGTGTGACTTTTAAGATTTGGCCAATGGGGCTTGGACTAAGGGAAAGTTCTGTTGAAATGGATGGAGGTACATAGAATATTGAGGCACACAGGTAGGGGTTACTTTCGAATACGGTTTCCCCAAGAAGTGTCCCAATCGCTTGTAAATGGTTGTAGTCCTGCTGTTATGATTGTGTATGGGGAAATGCATTTATACTTTCTATTCAGGCCTTACCCAAAAAAGTGTTTCCAAATGTGTGTAAAAGCTGGCACAGTACTAAGGGGTGATTTTATTTCTTTCTTTTTCTCTTGACTTTACGTTTTGTGGTGTCAATACCTTCGACAGTCGATTGTTGATTTCTGAGTTTGGTAGGTAGGTTATTCGAATGCACAAATATTTGGTAGGTAGTATTACTATTTGGCACCAGTGCTACCAAGTCAGTTTTTTAACCAACGCAATGCTTTGTTTGTTTGTTAATATTTTCGTGAGCACTGATGTTAATGGGGAACGCGATGCGGTAAAAGCGGTAAAAGACAGGAAGTCTTATGATGATCAGTATGCGCCCTACCAATAATCATTTTTAAACTTCACCTTATAGATATATTTTTATTAGGTCACAATAAGCAATTTGGTATGGAAAATTTACGCTGTCTTTACGCGTGACGGAAACTCTGGTAGGGCTCGATGTGAAAGAAATTAGCGAATCCATTAAATGTGGCACTAGACGTTTTTCTTCGTTCTCTTTTTGAACAAATCTGTTGAAAGCTCTTAGTTTTCCATTTGACATATAGGTACCTACTCGTAAATAATGCATTTTTTTTTCTGAATATCAACTTGCGAATGGCAGTGGAGACCGCATCTAAAATCGACTTCATTTCCACTGTGAATAATGGAGCCACCGGAAGCCCTAAATGAAATCCCACATAGCCAATGTATCCGCATTCCGTTGGCTTTCGCAAAAACCAATTTACCACTTACGCATGACATTGGCTATTGATTAACGCCAGACCAATAAATATAACTCACGAAAAAATTGTACGTCCCAATTACTTGCCATTTGCGAAGAATCGGTCGAAGTTACACGAGTGGTGGAAAAATCATCGCTCTATTATTGGTCTTGTCGTCAGCCTATTACAAGGCCTTACATTAAGAGCTTCATCATTCTTTGTGTGAAGTCTTTGCTTGGAGTTCCTTAATGGGATTGGTGGTTGCAAGTATTTTTGATCTGTATTAATATGTAGGTAGGAGGGTGGCATTTAATGTTATGTAAAGGACGTCTAGAAGAAAAATTACAAAGAATGTACATAATGAAGAAGAGTGGATAGAAATTTGTTTTAGCACTTGACAATAGCTACTGTCATGCTCTTGACTTTGTCATGATAAAAATGACAAATGATTTCGAAGATAAATTAAATAGTTTGGAGCAACATTTCCATTCCAAACACTTGTCACAGATTCAGTCAATCAATCAATGTTAACAGATTAGCTATAGCTGTGTTGCAGTCGCCAACAACTGTCATTCTATGTACTTGCACTTTATGGCAATGAATTTCGGACTATTGGTTTGCATTTCATCAGCGAAGCTACCTATTAAACATGAGATCCAAGTGTAGGCAGATTCTTTTCAAAACTTAACCTGGTGTTCGCAGACGGGGTCAAATCGCGTCGTCCGTGAACGAGCGTTACGAGATGGAATTTGTTTTTGTTTCACATGTAAAATCAACATAATTCCGTGAACGTACAGCTCGTTCACGGAAGTGGCGATTCGACCCCAGTTCTAACTTCACACTATTATATCTGACACCGATTGTCAGATTGCAAACTGTCAGTGTCATTGTTATTTAAACAAACAAAAAACACCTTTTTTATGAAAGTATGTCTTGCTATTGCTCATTTGTCATTTATTTACAAAAATACATTCAAAACGACAGTCTTTCCGATTTTCTGGTATTTCAGCAGTATAGAATCCAAAATTAATCTCGAGTTTACATATCAATGAGCGAGAAACAAAAAGGTACGTTTGCGGAAATTCTTAAGCTGGTTAGTTTAGGGTTATATTCGTACAGTGACTTACTGAAGCAACTCAAATCAATGGATCCGAACAGAGAACCTCCCACTGTCAGTGAAGAGGCCTATTTTAAGATATTGGATTTGGAAAAGAAATATTCGGAATATGAAGCTATGATAAAAGGGAAGGTATTGTCTACGGAACAATCGGAATCTGCGGAATCGTCGCCATTGTCAGCGGGGCCGTCGTCCTTGGGACCAACATCATCTTCATTGTTAGCTGGGCTAGAACCATCATTCATTGTGGAACAGCCGGTACCTCAGGTTGGGGCGTTATCTCACGATGCATCGTCATTTCGTGCTAGTCCGAAATTCTGCAACGATCAGATATCATGCGTGCCACCGCCATCTCAGGAGGGACTTTGGCGTGGACCTTCAGCCATTCAGAAGTTTTTGTCCTTTGCTGGGCCGCCAGTTCGACCTAGGCCAATATCTGTCGTTGGACCAATGATTTGTTTAGAGGAACCGTCATCTCGGGCTGGTTCGTTAACTCATGTAAGACCATCATCCAATGTGGAACCATCAACAATGGCAGGAAATGAATCCTTAATTGGATCGTTTGATTTACCCACTTCTCCCGCGGATATGCCACCATATCGGGATACGTCGTCGCCTCAGTCTGGACCGTCATCTCCTGTCGAGCCGATATCTTCAGTGGGACCATCATTTCGGTCTGGGCCGTTATATCAGTCGGGAATGGCGGTAACGCCATCTTGGACTGGAGCGTTACCTCGGGCGACACCATCACACACGGCGGAATTAGAATCATCCTCAAAGGGGCCGCCACCTTTAGTTGGACCATTATCTCGGGCTATGGCGTCATATCGCACTGAGCTGTTATCTTTAGCGGGACCATCATATCAGGCTGGACCGTCATCTTTAGCGGGATCGTATTACTGCGCTGAGCCTACATCTTTAGTGGAACCATCATATCACCCTGGACCGTTATATCGCGCTGAGACGATATCTTTAGCGAGATCATCGTATCATGCTGGACCGTCATCTCAGGCGGGACCGTCGTCTTTTGCGGGATCGTCATATTGCGCTGAGCCGACATCTTTAGTGGGACCATCATATCACCCTGGACCGTTATATCGCGCTGAGACGATATCTTTAGCTGGATCATCGTGTCAGGCTGGACCGTCATATTTAGCGGGATCGTCTTATTACACTGAGCCGACATCTTTAGTGGGACCACCATATCATCCTGGACCGTTATATCGCACTGAGACGATATCTTTAGCGGGATCGTCTTATTGCGCTGTGCCGACATCTTTAGTGGGACCATCATATCACCCTGGACCGTTATATCGCGCTGAGACGATATCTTTAGCGGGATCATCGTATCATACTGGACCGTCAGCTCAGGCTGGACCGTCATCTTTAGTGATACCATCATCTCGCGATGAACAGTCATCTCAGGCTGGACCGTCATCTTTAGCGGGACCGCCATCTCGCGATGGACCGCCATCTGAGGCTGGACTGTCATTTCGTGCTAAACCGATATCTTCAGCGGGACCATCATCTTGCGCTGGACCATCATGTCGCTCTGGACCGTCAACTCAGGCTGCACCGTCATCTTTAGCGGGACCGTCATCTCAGGCTGGACCGTCTTCTCAGGCGGGACCGTCATCTCGTGTTAAACCGATATCTTCATCGGGACCATCATCTCGCTCTGGACCGTCATCTTTAGCGGGACCGTCATCTCGTGATGTACCGTCATCTCAGACTGGACCGTCACCTCGTGCTAAACCGATATCTTCAGCGGGACCATCATCTCGCGCTGGACCGTCATGTCGCTCTGGACCGTCATATTTAGCGGGACCGTCATCTCGCGATGGACTGTCATCTCAGGATGGACCGTCTTCTCGTACTAAACCTATATCTTCAGCGGGACCATCATCTCGCGCTGGACCGTCATGTCGCTCTGGACCGTCATCTCGTGCTAAACCGATATCTTCAGCGGGACTGTCAGCTCAGGCTGGACCGTCATCTTTTGCGGGACCGTCATCTCGAAATGGACAGTCATCTCAGGCTGGACCGTCATCTCGTGCTAAACCGATATCTTCAGCGGGACCGTCAGCTCAGGCTGGACCGTCATCTCGTGCTAAACCCATATCTTCAGCGGGACGATCATCTCGCGCTGGACCATCATCTCAGACTGGGCTGTCAACTCAAGCTAGTCCATCATTAAAGGCTTGCCTGTCATCTCGGCTTGGGCCGCCCCTACCTTCTAGACCGTCTTTGGCTGGTGCTTCCGGCAAAGCACAAAGAACCCGAAAATTGGAAAAGCTTCGAAGGCTGGAGCCGTATTATTTACCAGGAACATCTCTTCCTTGGCCGCAAAGGGCCCCTATCGGGCCACCCTTTCCATATCACGACTCAGATAATTCTGACTAAGGTATTGCATGATTTTCTAGACAGTGGTCATTTTACTCCGATGACGAAAAAGTCCTTGAACGGTATTCCAATGTTTAGACCAAGTCATCGGTGTAAACTGGATCAATTTGCTAGCCTATTTTGTCCTCATATTTTTTTTTTCTTCTTATTCCAGCGTTGCAGAGCAGAGAGACACCCAAGCCACCGGACGACTTGCAAATTCATTTGAAATGTTTCAATTATTTAAACTCTGAATTATTATTTATTTTTATTGTTTTTTAAATGTGGTCTAAGATCTTATATATTATTTAATTATAGGAAGAGAATGCACAAGTCGTGCTTATTCTTTATATTTATTTTTTTTCGGATTTCACAAGATTATAACTGACACATTTTGATCAGCACTAGTAAGTTCCTAATAACTCGTCATTTGATCGAAGTTACAAACCTTGAAATGTACATTTTTCAATAAAGAGCAAACATTAATTGAATTTATTCGAACTTCGATGGTGATAAGCCCATTACTCTGTTAAACAATAGGTACCTACTGGAAAGCATCACCAACAGCACCATTTGTCCCCATGAAGCTTTTGAATTATCTCTCGTGGAACAGGCAGATGTGGTTGAGTGTATACTCTCCATTAAATCTAACTCTGTTGGAGTTGATGAAATTCATCCTAAGTTCGTAAAGATTATTCTGCCCATTATACTACCATATGTCACCCATGCATCCTTAACAGGTGCGTTCCCTTCAGACTGGAAGAATTCTAAAATCATTACTGTTCCCAAGAATCGTACAGATAAAGGTTTTCGTTCAATTGCTGTACTTTCCTTTCTTTCCAAAGTCTTTGAAATAATTATGCAGAAGCAAATGAATAGGTATCTTAATTGGAAAAATTTATTGTGTCCTCATCAGTCTGGTTTTCGTGCTAAGCTTAGTTGAACCACTGCACTCTTAACTGTGGTTGACGACATAAGGCAGAACTTAGTTAAAAATCATATCGCGTATCTAGTGCTCCTTGATTTCTCCATGGCATTTGACACCGTCAACCCTTATCTTATTGGTCGTCTGCAGGATGTGTATGTGTATTCCCATAACATGCGGAGTTCCCCAAGGTTCCATCCTAGGATCCCTACTTTTTTCCCTGTATGTCAATAAGTTGCCTTCCATAGTCACTAACTCCTATGTTGAAATGTATGCTGACGATACTCAGCTATACATATACACCCCTATCGAGGTATCCGTTCGGAACGGAATTTTCTCCGATCTGTACGAAATCGGAGAAATTCCATTCGAGGTATCCGTTCTGATACGACTTTCGGAAAATTTCTCCGATGACATATAGCGCACCTTGTCGCATTGCGTGGAACCGCGTTATAACACTTACTTTTGACATCTACATGGCACATTTTTTCCGAAGCTCTCCGACAACTAATTGCTGCGGAATATTTGAATGCGAAATGAACGCGTTTATATGCTTTTCTATTTTGTTCCGAAACGGATACTTCGAACGCAATTTTAGTTCCGATCGGATTTGACTTTCGTATCGGAATTTTTTCCGAACGGATACCTCGATAGGGGTGATAAGCTGTTCACCTGACACAATCGATCACTGCGTCAGCGCCATAAATTCCGATTTGAATAAAATGTCTAGTTGGTCGCAACAGAATTCGCTTCTTATTAACCATTGTCATTTCTAGGAAAACCCTTAAACACGTCACTCTTTCCACCTATGGTCCGATCGAATATGTTGACACCGCAAAAAATTTGGATATGTTATTGAATCAAACGTTAACGTGGAGTGATCACATTATCGTAACAGTTGGGGAAGCTTATGGTATTCTTCGTTCTCTTTTGACGACTCAATACTTCACTCCCATGAAAACGCGGATCCTCTTAGCTAAGACCTTAATTATACCTATTTTAACATACGGTTGGTAAGTGTGACTAATCCAAATCAGAGAAATAGGATTGAAAAAGAGATTTTCAACTGAACTAAGATCTTTCTTGTCTGCCAGTTAATTTTACTTGTTCCTTGTAAATTTTCCAATTTTCTTTTTTTCTAATTTGTTGTAACTTGTCTTATATAATTCTCCTGTAACTAATTCTTATTGTATTTGTGAATTTGAATCGCCCGTTTATATTCTTATATTGTTAAATTTTTAAGTATTATTCTCTTCGTTTTATGGTCTTCATTGTTTCTTGCAAATCAATTAATAAGCTTATCACTATTTTATAAGATATGTGATATCTTACCGTGAAAGCCTTCAAACATCTACTTAAATAATAAAAAATAAAAAAATAATAAAGCTATAACTATATGCTCTATTGAATAAGTTTAACAGAAATAAGTAAAATTTTGTAAGTTTACCGATTGAATTGTTTTGGAAATGTTCTACTCAAATTTTTTAATTTGTTAACCATTGAAATGGTTTTATTAAATTTTTTATTTATTATTTTATTTTAATAACGACAGACTTTGAGTTTAGTTAAATCGCCGTAAATTGAAATCAGTTAAAAATGCTATAAAAACCATAACGGTGTTGGGTAAACATAACAAGGAAATATATAAATCTTGATCTGTAGAAATCGAATCTTGAAAATGACAGAAATGTTACTTAACATTGAAGTAAAAGTCCAGTAGCATCAACTGCCAAAACAAACAATATGTATTATTAAGAAAACAAGAATTACCTATTTAACTTGGAAATATAATAAATGTTCGACAGCAGAAGCTGTCAAAACAAAAGAAAAATCTGTTTCTATTGAGAGAAAACCAGCAGGTAAGTACCTAAGTATTTTTAAATGCTTAGTATATATTTAATGTTCCATTCATTCTTAGGCGAGCTTGTAAAGGTTGCTCCCTTTTCGTTGGCAGATGTATTTGAACTCTAAGTCAAATGTCGGAAATGGTTAGAATCATAGTATCTTAGCGACAAATAAATGCGAATCATGTTCCAATCTTGTTTCGTTTCCGGTTTGTGTCGCAAAAAAAATATAGGTTTTTTTTCAGATTGTGTTAAATCTACAATTTGTAATTGTTTAAAGTATGTAAAGTATGCTAGGGCAATGATATTGAGAAATGTTTGATACCTAGTTGAAATATCTGCTTTGACCGCTGAACGTTTAGCACATCCCAAATGAAGGACCTCCTGATATCTATAAAGTTTTAATGTTTCAAGCTTTAGATCAAAAAATTTAATATTGTTTCGTCGAATTTGGCTTATGATCTCTCCCTTGATGAACTGAACTTTCATCGTTTGTTTGTCAGTGATAAAAATTATAAATGTGCCTGTTATGAAAGTACACGCTCGCAATGTTTAGAATTCGAACACAAGGTTTGTTTGACGTGGCTAACACTAGTGCCCACTAGTGCGCACTGAGAAGTGTCAGCTGATTTTCCCGCCTGCCCAAAAACCTGCACAACCCTGAAAATTCGGCTATTATATCGAACTATTATATGCTGCCCTGAAGTCTGTCAGTTTTTGAAATTGAAAAATACCTATCTTTTGGAGAACGAAGTATGACGATGATAACACTTTTTCTGTTTATTGCTAAAAATTAGTGAACTCAATTCTGATCTTGTGCTTGCCATGCTTGCCATAATGCAAATAAGTTAATAAAATTCTTTGCAATATAGGTGATGCATTTAAAAATAGATGCAGCATCGATTCCAATGTTTTTTTCATTGCCTTTATCTATAATATAAAGTTTTAGTTTATAAACGTTGTTGTTTTCAAACAATTCCGTTTTGAATATAAAATTGATTGCATTTGTCTTCATAACGATATTTAAATAAACGAATAACAGCGAGCGAAATGACAGCGCAACTCAGCACTGAGTTCTTGCCCCTACAAAATAACTGGTGTCAGTTCAGGGCACAACTAGGGCGCCCTAGAAATCATGTCAAACACAGGTTTTCAGTACCTGGGCGAGTTCAGTACTATATCGAACACATTAGGGTTAGCCCAGTGCGCACTAGTGTGCACTAGGGCCCACGTCAAACAAACCTACAGACTTCTGTTTATTTTGTATACAAATTTGTTATACATGTGTATGAGTGGGTTCAGCCACGTAATATATGACAGTGTCTACATTGGTGTTGCGAACATAACCATTTCTGCTTTACAGAAATGGACAAACCGAGAGTAGAAAAATATTGCCAACTGACAACAGTTTGGTCTGTTCCTTTGTTTTAAATTTTTACGAATTTCTTATTCTTATGAATTTTCATCCAATGCCGTCGTTCCTTAACATGCTTTTCACACCAAGCCCAAAACCGTGTTTTCCTCGAAAACTTGTCGATGCATTCGCACCGACCGCCAACTCGTTTTCGTTTGACATTTCAATCAGCTGTGAGACACTAGTCGTTTAACTTCGGTGCAAACTTTTTTGGTTACAAATTTCGATCGCATTAATTAACAAACAAAATAAATTTAGTGTATTTAAAAACAATATTAGCCCACCAATTAATTGTGGGAAATGATTTTAAGATGTGAGGTGTGACATTTGTTCAGTCAGTCATTTTGTTGAACATTGCAAAAGGTGTGTTTGTTCCTACAACCTAACGATTGGAAGTCGTTTTCGTGGAAAACGAGTGCAAACGACTCGTTTTGAAACTGAAATATGTATGGGAAAACTTCTGTTTTCGGTGAAGTTTCGTGTGTTTTGTCGAAAACCCGGTTTTGGGCTTGGTGTGAAAAGCATATAACTCTAAGATTTCGTAAGAGAGAGCTTCATGGTGAGAGCGGATTATTGACAGTTGACAGATGATTTTCAATGATGCATATGTTTTCATTTGCTGTGTAACAAAATGGTATCAACGTAAAATAAAATTAATTGCCAGTCATTTCCTTTACTAGAAAATTAAATGAAACTAAACTAAATTTTCCCAAAAATGGCGAAATATTTAGTGGGAAGGTTAAAAATGATTATTAGTAAGACCAATAGCTGTAAAATCCCTCTACTACTTGATGCATCCATAGAGCCGATAAAGGACATCTATTGATATCTGAAGAGTCGATTGCCCCGATACCTTTCTAGAGACAGGTAAAAGAAAACACATAAACAATATGGTGTCCCTCGAGTGTCATATCTACATTTCGCGATAAAAGATTCTCTCCAGTCACGAGTTGTTTTTGCTGGGTGTCCGTTTTCGAGGGCCTATACCTATGTTCAAAGTAAAAACACTTGTGGCAGTAAACAGCTGTAAATAAAAACACAACTCAGGACGGAGGGATAATCTGCCGAAAAGGGACTTGTTGAGAAGTATTCGATGCGACTGTAAGTAGGCAATTATGGTGATTGCTCTAATTTATTGTGTTGAAGGATAAGCATGCGGTTGTGTGTAATTTACGACAAGGATAACGTAAATGCGATAATAAAAGGTTCGATTGCTGTCGAGTGCCAAACAGATTTGTTTTCATGTGTGAATTTTGAATTAGGTAGACCCGTGGATAGGGTTCTGAGTTCTGACGACATCTTTGTTCTCTAAAATCTGTTAAATTTTGATGGTAGGTATTAAGTTTAGTGAACGTGTTCATTTTTATCGGAACTGTGAGGTTGGCCGCGTTAGCAACGCAAGCTATATGATTATAGGGATAGCTAATATCTACAGTATTAACAGGTTGGAGCCTCAATTGTGACCGCATGTTCCTGTGGCTTTTGTTGGTTTCATTTCAATCCCACTAGCAGTCTTGCTTTGTTCACAAGCACAAGCGTGAACAATACTCTTCCATTAGCTAAACCACTCCCACATGTCCATTAGATTACCTAAAGTAAATACGAAACATCAGATAAAGGTAGGAATTCATGAGAATGCTATTCGCTTAACTGTCAGACCACATGCTCTCCCACTGCATTTGATATACTATACTCATGTTGAACCTCAACTATGACCAATGGCTTCACTCGACCGAAACCAGTTATACGGAAATTTCCGGTTATCTCTCTGAATTAAAAATGGTTTTTCTTGGCGTCGGCTTTGAAAAATATTTCCAGTTGGTGTGTGACGAGTTTCAGATGTAAATACCTTTACGGACGTCCTTTGCTTCCATTTTTGGTCTTTGTTTGAAGTTCGAGGATAAATAGGTGCTAATACTGACAGATGTCGTTTGATTTGTCACCAACAATGGCTGTCAGTAACAAAATTCCAATTTGAATTCAACTACTCTATAGCAATACACTACAGCAAGTCCGAAGTGATAAAAGTGTAAAAGAATTAGCCGCAGGAGATAATTTTTTGTCTTGGTTTTTCATTACAACGCCGTCGGGAATTATCCAAGGATAATTATTCAATGAAATTGATACACAGGTTAGAAAATATTCTTATGCTCCCCGGTGAAAGTATTGAGCAACGAATTTGCTGGCAACATTTGATGAACAAAGAGTTTAACATCATTTGGCAGATGGCAAAAAGAGGACATAATAAACAAACATTTGGTCCTAACATAATCCCTATTTTTTTTAATATCTTTCTCAGAGGATCCCATAACGACAATTACCGATAAAGAATTGACAGGGGTCTCGTCGAGCTGACTGTAAATGTTTCTTCAGTCAGAATTTCGATTGTGGTAGGTGGGCCATCTTCAACTCTGTAAATATGACGAGTTTTGTTTTACAACTCACCATATCAGTCAACGGGTGCAGGGCGACCTGCTGAGCATCTTACATCAAACTTTTTGGAAACAGACTGAAAATAGAAGAGCAAAAATGAAAAGGTTTTCGGTGATAAATCAGTATAAAAATAAAAAACTTTGACATTTCAACAGTAGAATCCAGAAAACTAACCAGGTAAACAATTATCTTTAATTTGTAGTGTTAAATCCTCTCTGATGCCTACCCAAATGATTTGTGCAACTGGCATATGTCACGATAGAGAACTCAATTGACGCATGGCATATATGACAGCAGCAGCAACATGAATATATCTTGCTTAAACTAAAAATTCCTAAAACCATAAAATCCTTGGTTCACCGATAACAATTGATATAAAAATTGTCGACAATAGACAATAATATATGAAAATATGAACGGATACAAATAATAGCAACATGAACTCGTTGGATCTGACCTCGGCTGCGAAGTTTCCAAAAAAGATGGCATTGTGTGCTATATAAAATAAAAATTCCTAGGGCATTTGCATCCGTTCCACACAGTTTGTATCGAAGTGACATTTAACTGACAGTCCGCGTGTACATTGTATAATGTATAATCCCCTCAATGAATTAAGATGCATAACAATTTTTTTATAATTATTATTTTATCCTCAAACGGACGACCAGACCACATTTCTTTGCTGCCCATGTTGTAGCCAGCGTTTCCGCTGAAAAATTAAAAAAGGAGACTAAAAAGGTTCCCGAGTCAAAAAAATGTGGCCACCACATAAAATACTAATAAAAAAAAAAGAATACAGATCAACAAAGTCATTTCCTTTTAACAAAAAACTGATTTATTCATCACGAAACACTATACTTTTCGTATGTTTGTATTCTTTTTCGTTACTTAAACTGAAAAAGGGACCATTTTGATAATTTTTCAAAAAGTTGGGGGCCAAGGGTCCTGAGCCCCAAAAACGGGCCAAACGGCAACGCTGGTTGTAGCAATCAACGCTACTATACAAGCATACATACATACAACTCCATGCCATTCATAGCGGCACTTAGTGTTGCTTAAACATTGATTGTTTAACATTTCGATAGTATCGATAGTTTTATGTACTTAAGATTTTCTAAAGGCTGGTACGCTGTTCGAGTGAAGTGAAATTTTCACTCCTCTCCAAAAATTGCTGTGAAATAGAAAGTGAAATATTTTGTTGGAGATTTTAGTTGGAGAAATTTATGCAGGGTGATTGAGCTCAAAAGTTTTTTTTTTTTTTGTGGCAGTTAATCAAATATTCAACTCTCGCACTTTTACTTTACTAGACAAGAAAACAGCTGCGGAAGAAACAAATTGGAAACTTCACTTTTTGTGAATCGTGTGGTAAAATGAATTGACTTATTGGAAGATATTCATCCGTGTTCAACCATGTTGCTATAAAACCAAATTCTGCAACCAGTATAGACCTACGGGAACCAGTTGTGGGTATGATATAGCCAAACGTATTTCTAAAAAAATTCAGGTTTTTCAAAAATATTACAAAGAAACATAGTCATAGTCAATGCACTTTGGTACACGCACACCGCTGATCTACATACGGATCTAGATATTGAAACATTTTAGTAAGAAGTCGAACAAGTTGCTTAAATGCACAGAGCTTCTCAACCACGTTAACTTAGAAACAACCGAATTATTAAATACAGGCAGTGTAATCAGGAGATTAAGGCGGATAAAACATGTTGATCTATAAAAATAGCTATGTCAATATATTTTCTAACAAAAAAGTTCAGAAATTCTACAAACGAGGATCTTTCGATTAGTCGAACGGCTAGGCGCAATCACATTCTGTTGGCAAAAGTCAGTTTCCTCGGGAGGGGTTTTAGATCGGCAGAAAAGCCCTCCCTATTGTCGAAGCATCTCTTGCGTGCCTATACCTACTAGCTCTCGAATGACTTTCGATGATTTTCCCTTCCAGCGAACATCCAAAAACACAAAAAAAAAAAAAAGTGTTTCGTATTTTGTTCATGACAATTTTAATAGTTTTCAATTTGGCAAATAATGTCAGATTTGTAAAATAAAAAGGACAGTCGTAAAATTTAAACAATTAACAGTCCATGGAAATTATACATATTTTCAAAGATCATCTGCTGGTATTGCTTGAACAAAACTGGGAAGAAAAATATTCTTGAGGCACCCTGCTTATGGGAAAGGTCATCCATGCCACCAAATATTTGTACACCCAACAATATCACACTATATTCAATGAAAAAATAATGTTATAAGTGCGAAAAACTTATTATTCTCTTAAGGAAACATCTGAAATTCCAATAAATTTCTAAACCACTCCCTACAAATCATTTTTCACGCTGAAATGTCAAAAAATTAATGCGACGGACAATAAAAACCAAGTGAAATAGCTGTGAAGAGATTTTAGTGTCGCCACCTGCGACTCAGTTCTGGAAGCGCTGTTTTCCACCCGAACTACGTACCGCCTAGTGAAATTTTTTTTCGAAAGTTCATTTTGACATTTCGCAGTGAAAAATTTGTATGAAAAATTGGTTTTCACTTGAACTGCGTACCAGCCTTAAAGACGGGTTTGCAAATTTGTTCATAATTTATTAATAAAAAAACATCCTCAGACTCAGACAAACCATCATGATCAACATGAGAAGTTCTGGCGAGCACTCCCGACTGATGCTTACGCTTTACGGCCTTAAGGAATTTTATGGAATCTTTGTCATCCACTTTATAAAAAAGCACAGCAGTTTGTTTGAATTTGACACATTGACGCTACTTCATCGTGTACACTTTTTGTGTGTGCAGCGCCGCAAACTTTGACAGCTTGTTCTACCGCAGCATCATAAGGCTGGTACGCTGATCGAGTGAAGTGAAATTTTCACTCCTCTCCAAAAAGTGCTGTGAAATAGAGAGTGAAATATTTTGTTAGAGATTTTAGTTGGAGAAATTTATTCAGGGTGACTGAGCTCAAAAAAAATTTGTTTTGTGGCAGTTCAAGAAGATCTAAGGCTACATATAAAATAAAGAATACTCCAATATTCAACTCTCGCACTTTTATTTTACTAGACAAGAAAACAGCTGGAAGAAACAAATTGGAAACTTCACTTTTTGTGAATCATGTGATACCTACAGTAAAATGTATTGACCTATTGGAAGACATTCATCCGTGATCGACCACAATAACAATAAGTTATTGCCATAAAACCAAATTCTGCAACCAGTATGGACCTACGGGCACCAGTTGTGGGTATGACCGCTCCAAACGTATTTCTAAAATAAATTAAGGTCTTTCAAAAATATCACAATGGAACAAAGTCATATTCAATGCACAACGCTGATCTACATAGATATTGAATCAGTATAGAAAGAAGTCGAACAAGTTCCTTAAATGCACAACGCTTGCTCTCGGGAGGTGTTTTAGATCGGCTGAAAAGCCTTCCCTATGGTCGAAGCATCTCTCGCTACCTACTAGTTCTCGAATGACTTTCGATGAGTTTCCCTTCCAGCGAACCTCCAAAAACACAAAACAAAAATGGTTCGTATTTTGTTCATGACAATTTTAATAGTTTTCAATTTGGCAAATAATGCCTGATTTGTAACATAGACCAGGACAGTCGTCAAATTTAAATAAATAACAGTGCATGGAAATTACACATATTTTCAAAGATCATCTGCTGGTATTGCTTGAACAAAACTGGGTAGAAAAATATTCTTGAGGGGTCGGGTGCAACTCATACCCAGACGATTCATCCCCTGCCAAATTTTCCACCCAGCGCCATCTACATCGCAACTTAACAACTAACAACCAATAATCTCATCACTCACCTTTAGAATATGGTGTTACCATATCAATCGAGAATTATGTTGAGTGCTTGGTTAAAGTTTCTCTAAAAATTATGTTTGTGGAATTTGGAATGATATAATATGGGGGAAGAAAGTAGGTAAAAGGTATATGTAACGCTAAATAGAAGGTAGAAGGGAAATAGCTTATGTGCGTTGTAACTGGAATGGAGTTATACGATTCCAAGATGGGAAATATTATTAATTAATTTCTATCAACCTAAAAAAAAAATTTTTGAGAAAAGAAATTGACTTTTAGCTTCAGAGAATTTGAGAAAATAAAAGTTAAAAATTCGCGCGAATTATTATTTTAACTTTAGAAAATAAACGACAAATATTCGCTAAAATATTCATCCATACAAGCGTGTCCGTATTCATTAGTGAATATAACCCTACTCCATTTCACAAAATGGTTCACAAGCCACCACCATACTTCGAACACAAATTGAATTGCAATATGGTAACACTTATTTTTGACACTAAATGCCATGGACAACAACTCGAACGATAAGGGTGAGTAGTAAGAAGGTAAGTGTCCAGTTGTAAAGTTGGGATGTAGATGTCGCTAGGAGCGGGGTATGAGTAGTCGGGGTATGAGTTGCGATGACACCTTCTTGAGGCACCCTGCTTTAGTATCGCCACCTACGACTCAGTTTTGGAAGCGATATTTTCCACTCGAACTGCGTACCGCCTAGTGAAATTTTCATTTGGAAAATTCATTTTGACATTTCGCAGTGAAAAATTTGTATGAAAAATTGGATTTCACTTGAACTGCGTACCAGCCTATAAACCATATGCATATCTAGACAATACCGATGTCTATACACTGAAAAATATTAAAATACCGAATCAGTTGTGGTCAAGAAATGTTTTAAAAGGACTCGCATTTGTATAAGTTTAATTTAGTTTAATTAAAAGCGCATAACTTTTTTTTAGTACACAAGAAGAACTTCTTAATACGTAGAAAAGTAGTACTCCTACTAACGAAGTACTTTTTTAACGTACATGTTTCACCGGTTTCATTAGAACTTCTACGTTTGCTTTGAATATGTGGTCATATATGCGTTTCGATAGTATCGATAGTTTTTTTTATAGATTTCCCAGAAGACTCGATACTCGATACACACTACGTGACTGCGCTGACACTTTCCTAGGATCGTAGCAAAACTGCTACGCGATTTTAAATTTGCTACGCTGCTACGAACTCTCCCTAAAAACGTCAATTTTGCTACCTTTTTTAAAGCACGAAATGTCAACATAAATTTTGGATTTTTTCTTGAAAAAACAATAAACGAAAGTATATTCAATCTTTACTTACTCCCACGCCAACTTATATTATTTTCGACCATACCCAACAAGGATTTTGTTTGTTTATAGTTTTTTAAAATACATACATACATTTCCGACTATACTTGTACTATTCCTTAAAAACATTAAACGTTTTTTGTTTATTTTCGAAAAAAAAAAATATATTTTTGACTTTCGAGCTATGCTACGCAAATTAAGCTTTGCTACACAAAACTCTCTCTTGTGGCAGCACTGCTAAGCGGCAGTCGTCCATAACTCATAGCGGCAGTAGCACTTTCGTTCTTCCACTGAGCGCAACTGATTTATCGTAGCGGAGAATATTTATTTTGCTGGTAATAACTACTTGAAATATACATACTTTAAAACTAAGTGCCTTATGATATTTTTCTAATGATCGAACATATTTACTGATTTTTTTGCAGATCGCATGGCCGGAAAACGAAAGCTTATGTCGATGAAACCCCAGGAGTTTCGACGACGAAGTCGACGCATTTTGGATCTCAGCCCTGTCGAAGAAGGCCTACCACAGTCGAAAAGACGTGCTCGTACCTCACGTCCAAAGATGGCGGATAAAAAAAAACCGCCAACACCTCAACCAGCACAGGATATACCAGGGACATCCGGTGGATCTGGTTGTTCACTGCAAGACGAGGAAGGTGAGGGTTATTACAGGAAGTTTCCAAAAATGACAGGTAGACCGAAAAATCCACCCCGTGATCGGAACTTCTGGTATAGATGTGCAACTTGGGCCAACAATGATGGTCCCAATGACGATTTCAGACGTAAGATGCGAACGAAAATACTTGAAAAATTGAAAGAGAAACGCCTGATGGAAGAGCAACAACAGCAGCAAGAGCAACAAAGGCAGCAAGAGCAACAACAACAACAAGAGCAACAACAGCAGCAAGAGCAACAACAGAAGCAAGTGGGTCAGAAAAAGAAACGACGGTCGCGAAGGCGCAAATAACTTAAATTATGTTTATTGTAAACAAAATTATTATTTTATTGTTTTCATTTCCTGATTGTATACTATATATGTAATAAAGTGAGAAATTTAATGTATCTGCGGGTCTGTTTAAGATTTTCCATGAACCTTTCGGATCGAATAATGACTTCTGCGAATCCAAGCGATGATGTCATTTCTGAACGCATTCAGCAAAGTTATACGGCAGCGGGACTTGATGATTGCGATCGCAACTGGCGGGCTTGAAAACGTCCGTGTTGTGCTGTGAGTTACTCATATTTTTAATGTGCAGGTGGTTTTTGTTTATCTCGTGTATGTTTTCGAAAATTGCTTTGGAATACACTTAATTCTGTTTTTACACGATAGATACGTTCCCAAATAATTCGGGTAAAAAAAGATCAATGTGTATGTGTCTATTGTGCGAATCCCCTACAAATGGAAATTTTGAAAATCAAAATTTCAGTTTTTACCGTTACTTTCGTGTTATTTCAAATCAAATCATGTAAAAAGAGGATCAAATATTTTCCTCGATTCGTGTTAAATGAAATACGTGTAAAAAAAAATCGTGTAAAAACAGAATTGAGTGTACATTGTATGATTGAGAAATCAAAGTGTTTTCGTTGGGTTTTTCTTGTTTTTATTTTTTTTGTTTGCTATTTTCTTTGACTCTCAATGTCAAAGTTATCCAAATTTCAGAAATAACAGCCTCGACATATTGCCATATTGTTTTTTGTCGCAAGTAAATGTAAAGTAAAACAATTTCACTAAAATACTTTTTGTATTTCATTTTGACATATCTGATCGCAATCTTAAACTTTCGGTTAGTAAGTTTTCACTGACGAGATATAGCTAAAAACCACTTGTAACTGACTAACCGTCACGAGCACGCCCTGCTCGTTTTTAGTTGAATTTTTAAAAGCAATCGAAGTTCGAACGTCAGCTGTCTGTCTGAATGAAAACTTATTTTGACATCCGAAACGATAAAGTGGAAAACTCAACTTCAAAAGGTGGCTCTTCTTCCGAATTAATAAAAAAAAAAACACAAACAAAAAATATGAAATTTTACTTTATATACTAAAAACCAACAGGTATGTTCACAAGGGCGGATCCAGGATTTATTTCTGGGAGGGGCACAAAGGCCAGGTAGGTGAAGGGTGTACCCCATAGAATTGCATTTGAATTTGTCTTTGGGATTCATTCTTTATCAATGGCATACAAAAATAACAAAGAATAAAAAATACTTTTGTATAAAGGTTTAATAATAATAAATTATATGGTTAATAATGACAGTTTTATTTTATGTTTTCTGCTGAAGATATCCAGGGCTCTCATCGCGTAACTTTTGAAACGATAGTCGTCGAAACGATTGAACACAACGATATCGTTTTTAGTTTGCTTCATATAACATCATCGTCGGATCGTTCAATCGAATCGTTCATCGTTTTCATTTTGAACAGTTTGAACATGACTGTAAACAAACTCCGACAGCTAAAAAATCCAAAAAATTTATGGAAATAGTTTTTTTTCTTGAATTTGTTTATTTTTCTGTGTTTTTTTATTGATTGACATTGATTTTGGCCCATTTTATTCACTTCGAGTGAATAAGGCATTTAATGCAGATGGAGAGGTAGTAAGGAATAAGGCAAGTGAAATGTGAAGTGAAAGTGTACGCGTATACGCAGATAGCCAAAAGTTTGTAGGAACCAACCATAGCCCAATGGAATATGCTAAAGTGTGCACAGGTGTGGTAGGCCAGAAGAATTATTGTTTTTTCGAAATATAGATTTGTATTTATTAAATCAATCAAAACGCCAATAAATTTCTTGCAGTTTTTGGAACAGATGAGAATTTTTATTGCTTAGGATCCAGTAACAAAACAAAACTCAACCCATTTCTTTTTTTTTGCAAGGATTTCATTCTTTCACAACTCGGATAAGAGCGAGTCACCTCCAAAGAGAACATAAGTGTGTTTTCCTTTAAATATTTTACTATACTTTTCTCCAAAACTGAAATTCCCTATTCAAAACTGAAAATATGGACCAAAAACGATGAAGCGATTGCAAAATAGCTGTCGTTCAATCGAATCGTTTCGACGAGGGTATTTGACGCTTGAATTAGTAACGTGAAGCAACAAAAAACGATGATCGTCCAATCGTTAGGACGATTATCGTTGTTTGGTTGTTACACGAAGTTGAAGTATCGTCGAGACGATGTCGTTCGATCGTTTTGTGCTTACGCGATTAGAGCCCAGTACTTCGTCAGGGTTCATCTTTGAAGCAACGTCTTGATGGATATGCATTAAGGCTAGTCCATTCAGGCGAACTTCTCTCATATTGCTGCGAAGATATGTCTTAAGCCGGCGTAAGGTGGAGAAAGATCTTTCGGCAGTTCAAAGACAAAGGGTTCTTATGTTTGGCAGAGTCGTTGCTTTTTTATAAGCTTCTGCTGGTGACTTAGGAATATTTTCTTTCTTCTGTTGCCAAATTTGTAACTCTCCCTTCAAAGCTAAAATACAAGGTAGATCCTCTTTATATACTCCAGCGCTTTGCAAAAATTCATCTATATCATAATCACTTAAGTTATGAGATAGAAACTTTTGCAGCTTTCCTATTCGTTGCAGCTACAACAGCGGAAACACAAAAATTGTACGATTAAAAAAGTCACGCAAAATAGGTTCTAATCAGGGCTCTAATCGCGTAAGCACAAAACGATCGAACGACATCGTCTCGACGATACTACTACATCGTGTAACAACCAAGAAACGATAATCGTCGAAACGATTGGACGATCATCGTTTTTTGTTGCTTCACATTAGTAACTCAAACGTCAAATACCCTCGTAGAAACGATTCGATTGAACGATAGCTATTTTGCCATCCTTTTATCGTTTTTGGTCCATTTATTCAGTTTAACTTAGGTCGGGGAGAAGTAGGTATAAAAACATATTTAAAGGAAGAAACGCACTCATGTTTTCTTTGGTAGCGACTCGATCTAATTCGAGTTGTAAAAGAATGCATTCCTTGCAAAAAATTAATGGTTGAGTTTCATTAAGGTTTTTTTTCTTGCAACTCGAAATTCAACAAAAAATGCCAGAAATTTATTTATTGGCGTTTTAATTATTTGAATAAATACATATCTATATAATATATATATACATATCTATTATTTAACACTTCACTTGAATCTTTTTACTAATAGATCCCTTATTCATTACTAGCTACCTATCCATTTCTGTATTAAATGCCCAAATCAATGTCAATCCATAAAAACAAACAAATTCAAGAACAAAAAAAAAAAACAATTTCAATACCTACATTTTTTGATTTTTCAGCTGTCAGAGTTTGTTTACAGTCATTTTCAAACTGTTTAAAATTGAAACGATGAACAATTCGATTGAACGACCCGACGATGATGTTATAACTATGAAGCAAACTAAAAACGATATCGTTGTGTTCAATCGTTTCGACGACTATCGTTTCAAAAATTACGCGATGAAAGCCCTGAAATGTATTATATCACGTGAAAATTTTGAATTTATTTTTTTCTTTTCATTTGCGACTGTTAATTTCATTTGAATTTATTTATTCGTTCAACTCATCGAGTGTTCATCTACCGAAAGACTACAACGTGTACAACATTCGAAAAACTGAGCGTTTTTTTTTTTTGTGTCTTCAACTGTGGTGTTTTTAAATTTACCTCAGAAAACTAGATTCAAATGAAGTTCTGTTTGCGTTGGTGTGGCCTATACGACTTTGCGTTTTAGCTAGAAATTTCACGCTTGCTCCCAAAGTTTCACATGTGTTTCTAGGTAGAATATGCAGACATAGATGTGGGTAATTTTTCATCTTGATTTCCATGGAAAAGTGATTTTTATTTTCGCACATAGGCACACTTCGCCAGTTTTGAATTGGAATGAGCAAGCAGTAATAATGCAGTGCTCTGGATCCGCCCTTGGGTATGTATGTAGGTATTTAAAAATTTCACATCAAGTTACATGTTTCATTTCATTTCATTTCATTTCATTTATTTAGCAATATTTAGCTATTATGATACAGGAAAATATGGACATAAAAAAGAAAAGAAAAAGTTTAAAAGGGAATTTAAATAAAATAAATAATTATAGGAAGATATATGCATTACATTACTTATTCATACTTATATTTTACATAGTTAACAATCAGTTGTTTAAATCGGAACAAGTTACATGTGCATCGGAAAGTAAGTAAACTTTAAATAAAAACGATTTATAAATCTTCCAGAATACTCGATCCCCTTCATTCCCTTCAGCCCCCTTGTTTCGAAGTGGCATTTGCCAAAAAAAAAAACTGCGCTCAGTAGGTATAGTTTAACCAAGGGCTTGTCAGTTTGTACCTATGAGATTTCCGTTTTTTCCAAACCATTGTTGCTGGCTTCTGCAATCTCTGCCCTAGCCAGTACTTGTGCAAAGTCTCGAAAATTATGTATACAGCCAAAAAGTTGCGTTCAATATCGTCGAATGGTTGATATTGATAAAAGTCGTCCATTGCGATCACAGAAATAATAATCTAAAAAAAAAATACAAAATTGCACCACAGCCGACTCGTATGGATGCCAAACTATAATCTAAAACTTGTATTGACGCTTTTCGACGAGTGCCGAAAGCATGACACTGCGAAAATCTCAATAACGGACAGGGAAAAAACAACGGACGCTAAGAGACCGCAACATAAACAGGATCGAATTTGTATATATATGGTTTTTGATATTGTTTATGTGTTTACATTCTGATTTGGGGACAGATCGTAAGTAGATAGAGAATATTTGCTGTAATAGCATGTCTGACTGTTGCCGTCATGGGCCACTTCACTTTGCCAAACTGATAAACATGTTTGGCAGGGCTACCGTTGGTTTGAAGCTCTCATGATGTTTATTCGGTCGATTCCTGAACGACTATTGATGAACGCATAATACTCTGTCAGCTGTATGTACGCATATTAAGCCCACATCGCATCCACTTTTGAGGATAGTTTATAAAAGACAGCATTTAAACTTGATGAGGCTAGGTTCAACTCTGACAAAACCTCATTAAATGTTTCTCTTCCACCATCAGTCATCAATCAAACATAGATATAACATCAATCCACATTGAAGTACCTCTCAATTTTCCGCATATCCAGAAACACCCTAAATGTACACACTTAACTCGAGCACGTGTCAATACTTAAGGAAGGCAATAGACAACCCCTCACACATACAATATGGGTAGCGCCACATAATTGGCATATAAAAGGTGTCATTGTTCCGGTAATCATTTACAAACGAACAATAAAGTGACAGACATGAGGTATAGTTTGTACCAAACAAAAGCGTCTCGGCCACTCTACGTTTATGAATGAAAAGCTGCCTACCTGCTTTCCGTGCTACTACCTATGTCCTTTTGAAATTCACAAGAACATTCCGTCACGGATGTGCTCAGATATAGTCTTCGTCTGGAATCAGAAGAAGAAAACGAAGGAAGAAAAGTTCGCCGACCGACGTCATCACAAACGTGTATAAAGACCTGAAACGTAAATGAAACTCCAAACGCACTAACAATTTCGTAGAAACTTTTATTTTGATATAAATAAGAATTTACACAGAGATGAGATTAATCTAGTCGGAAAAATCCCACAAAGGTGGTGGCTGTTCGTCTTCCAGACGATCCTCTTCTTCATCATCATCGGGTGGTCGTTCTTGTTCAAGCCGGTCCTCTTCGGTACGTTGTTGTTGTCCACATGCACCTATTTCACGCGGAATCTGAGGCCACACATCCCAAACAGATGGACGCATCGCGTACGGGTATACCCTTGCACGAGGAGAATTATCAGCGTCGCCGCCATCCAATGTATACCGATGGTGTGTGCGGCTACTTTGCAAAATCCTCACTGGGGCGACTTGTTGAGTGCGAGTCGTCCATAAGCGACGACGTACCGGATGAGACCGCGGCGCCGGCGGCCCCTGCATGTCCTCTCCTCCTTCTGGGTTGTTGCCAGCCATGTCTCTGAAATTCAATACAATTGTTATTATTTATCCTTACACATAATCAATTGACTTACCAATATTGAATAATTTCTTTTGAAATGTAGGTATATGTGTTGTCTGCGTCAGAACCGTCCGCACTTGTTGCTTATACGTTGTACACTCGGCAATGAAATAGAAGACTGACATGAAGGTAGATTTAACACTTTCCAGTGGAAAGCCAGTAGCTATCCAACTAGAAAGCTTACCTTGTGCAAACCCTTCGAGCTCACTCACACATGGTTACTTTTGACGTGATTTCGTAATTTCCCTGGGACTACTGCATACGTTTATTATTTCTCTGCAAGTAAAATTTATTAAATACCTAACTAAATCATTGGGTTAATTTTTTTGTATACGTCGAGGACAGGAATGTATTCTGATTTGTATTCACAATATTACCAAAAACTCGCATATATTCCCCGACACTCATTTTGAGTTTTCTAAAGTTTCTTGGAAATTGAAAAGCAAAACAAATAAGGCAGTGGCGTAGCGTGGGCTGGTGCCGCCCGGGGCAGACCCAATTTATGCCGCCCCTATTTGTTTTTTCACACCCTAAAAGCTGTGTCTACGGTTTCAACCAGTTTTACCTACACATGTAGGTATGTCAAAAAACTTAGTAAAATTTCTACATTATAGCAAGTTTCAACTAAATTTTTCAATTAAATTTTTGCAGTGCTATGCTTTGTTCAATAACAGGAAGTGCCCAGAAGAAAACGTATTTTTTTCTTTCTTATTTAGAAGTTCTTTCAAACAATTTGGTAATTTTTTGTAATACATTCCTACATAATTAAAATTAAATATTCTATGCACGGCACGTCGGGATCGCACTCAAGATAAAAATAGTGTGTACTAATAAAAAAAAAAATTATTTTGTACCTAAGAAAATACTGTCAGTTTAGAGAAGAAACACCAATAATTCTTTCAACAAAAAACTGAAGAGCATGGACTGGGACAAGTGCACTTTTCAAATTAATGTATAAATTGTTTGTTATTATTATACCTAATGCCGACTGAGATGTTTGCACTTTGCAAGCTTCACTTCGTATAAACAAAACACGAATTTATTCGAGTTCACTGTTCACACAAATATCAGTAGTTTGGCTGTGCCACAAATTTTAACTGTTCGTATCTATATTAGGTCTGTTCCTTTACTTTTGTAGTAAAAATGAAAAAGAATGTCAAAATGGAATTAGTGGGGATAAATTTTCTCACAGAGAGAAACACTTACGAAAAAAGTTAGGGAATGCTTTTGTAGTATAATCTATGAAAAATGACAGATACATAATTCAAATATTCAAAAAAGGGGTACGAAAAGTCTGATGAACTCATCATCTAAGTAGCGATGAAAGGGATCTGAAATTAATCGAACTTCTTCTTGATGAATGTATGTGGTAGAGTTTGACTGATTGAACTACAAGCACTCGAGATGAGGAAAAAAGCGACACTGTATTAAGAATTACATGGTGGAGATTGCTCTTCTACATCGGGGAAGAGTTTCGTTGCCACTTTCGAAAAGAAGCTTGAGGAGAACCTTGAATTTTATTTTCCCGTCTGTGAATACCATTTAAATACTCAAAAAATAAAAACTAATGCACGCATTTAGGCCAAACAGGACAACAAATCTCATATCATCTGGTAATTGTAAGGTGACGGACATCCTTTTCAATTCTAACACCACGAAATTGGTTGATTAAAAATTCATAAGATTCTCGGTGGATTGGTAATATCTGGCCCTCTCGACGACGCTCTCTTTACTCTTTTACGAATTTTTCGATTTAAGGAACAGCATTGAGTAAAAATTCATTACCTATGAGAAAACGCTGAAGATTTTTTTCTTCTTAGGTATCTGGGTAATTCATTTTCAATAATAAAGAGCACGGCAACAAGACAAGACTGTAACTTTTATCGCCAACTAGACTGTTTGTGTATGTTTGGAAACTTCACTTCGTTTGAGCAAAATAAAACAAAAATATTGATATTAATTTGTTAAACATCAGGAATTGCAATCCGTTTTATAGATTTTATATATTTAAAAATTGTAGCAGCTCCAAATTGCCGCCCCTAGCAAAGTGCCGCCCGGGGCCTATGCCCCCCTTGCCCCCCCCCCCCCCTCGCTACGCCAATGAAATAATAAGGTAGATTTAAGGCCGAAATGTAATAATTTGAAGTATATTGATAAGTTTAGACCTCTTGCTGAGAGCCAGTAAGCTAGAATAAGATAAATGTTAGTTTTGAATAAGATTTAATCGTTTTCGTCTAGTAAGTAAGATAAACTAAGAATCAATTAAAATTAATTAAAAATGGAAATGAAAGGTTGTGACATTTGGAACAATGAAGACTTCGCGTCATCGAAATTTGGCTTCTTACACTTTCCTGCAGGGCCGTCTTAACCTAGGCTGGGGCCCTTGGGCACACAAGAATTTGGGGCCCTTTTGGAAAGTAAAAAAAGCGAATTATCATAACATTTTGTTAGTAAGTGTGACCAATTATTATAGGTAATCATTAATCAAATACAGTATAATATAATATGTCATTAATGATATTAGAATGCTGCTGGTTTTTTGGTTATGATTACGATAACGGTTTCTTTCGGGATTTCTGTTGAGCAAAATCTTCTATTATATCCTTAAAGTACATTTTTTGAAGGATATTACTTTCTATGCACATGACAAATTACTCAATCGTTCTTGTAACATTGTTGTTCGCAATTCATTTTTTATTCTCTTAAGCTGCGAAAATGACATCGTGTTTCAGCACGGATCGTATCGTACGCGTACCCATGCAAAGGTCTTAGTGGAAAAATCAGCATTCAACATTTTTAAATTTTTTTTTTTTGTCCGTAAATTTCAATTTTTTCAAAAACTATTAACAGTAATAGGTCGGTTTAAAACATTTTTTTTTGCACTCTATACTTTTTTTTGTCGGCGCAGTGGCTTATTGGTTAGTGTGTTGGACTACAAAGCGAGGGGCCCCATGTTCGAATCCCGCAAAAAAAAACCAAATTCCAACTCAGGGTTTTTTCACTGCGCCACCTCTCGCGAACGTCTGACAAACATCCGAGAGTATAACTGTCTTGAAAGACCTTCTCAATCGGCCGTTTGGAATCGGCATAAAATTGTAGATAGATACCTTCCATTCCTTCCAAAATTATAAACTCACACAAAACGAATGGTTGCTAGAAGCTAGCCCCAGGGTCCCTACAGACCTGTTGCGCCAACTATAGGCCAAATTAGGCACCGAATTTTTATCTTTTGCTCTCGAATAACAAGTATCCACTATCAATTTCAATCACAGAATGAAGTGAAGCGATAAAGTTTACCTACCTACCATTTATAGGCGTTCTATATCACTTGAAACCAAATTACATGAAAAAACTGATTTCTTAGGGCATCAAGTGATTCTTAAAGATTATGCCTGCTGCTGCTACAGTATGAGAATCGCATATAGCCATATCTCTATATACTTTTTCCCACTCCACCGGCTTCCATTATTCGGCAATTATAACGGGTGATTTTTTAAGAGGCTTAGAACTTTTTTTAAAAAAAAAACACAAAAAATTCGAAAAAATGAATGAAATATTTATTTGAATCGATAGTTTGAACCTTGCAATTTAATGTTTATAGATAATTTCATGCAAATGTTGACCGCGGCTGCGTCTCAGGTAGCCCATCCGCTGAGTCCAATTTTGGCATACTCTTTCACACATATCGGCCGGTATCTCACTAATGAATGCATGGATGTTGGCTTCCAGTGCGTCAATCGAAGCGGGCTTGTCCCTATACACATTAGCCTTGACATACCCCCACAAAAAATAATCTAATGGTGTCAAATCGCACGATCTAGGCGGCCAATTGACCGGCCCGAAACGTGAAATTAACTGTTCACCAAACTCGCCTCGCAATTGCGCCATTGTTTCGCGTGCTGTGTGGCATGTGGCACCGTCTTGTTGAAACCACATATCATGCAAGTCAAGAACTTCCATTTCGGGCAAAAAAAAAGTTTGTTATCATCGCTCGGTAGCGTTCACCATTGACAGTAACGCTGCGATTCGCATCATCTTTGAAGAAATATGGCCCAATAATGCCGCCGGCCCATAAACCGCACCAAACAGTGGCTTTTTCGGGATGCATTGGTAGCTGTTGCAATGCTTCTGGCTGATCTTCACTCCAAATGCGGCAATTTTGCTTATTTACGTGCCCATTCAACCAAAAATGAGCCTCATCGCTGAACACAATTTTTCGATAAAAAAGCGGATCCTCGGCCAGCTTTCCAAGAGCCCATTCACCAAAAATTCGGCGTTGTGGTAGGTCGGCTGGCTTTAGTTCTTGCACCAGCTGTATCTTAAAAGGCTTTACGCCCAAATCCTTCCGCAAAATTTTCCACGTAGTGCTGTAACAAAGGCCTAACTGCTGGGAACGGCGCCGAATCGACATTTCGCGGTCTTCTGTCACACTAGCTGATACGGCCGCAATATTTTCTTCACTACGCACAGTACGTAAACGTGTTGGTGGTTTAATGTCCAACAAAGTAAATTTGGTCGAGAATGCCGATCATAAAATGGAAGCAGCGCGCGATGAACATTTCGAACCGAGCACGAATTTTGATAGTAAAATTCAATAATTTGCAAGCGTTGTTCATTTGTAAGACGATCCATGGTTAAATTGCAAACCAAACTGAAGCTGTTTGACAGTGACACAAGGTACTAAACACACGTCAGCTGTCAAAACCAGTGTTGCCAAAACCAAACCAGCTAAAAAATCACCCGTTATTTTGATTTGCTTTTGCTGTGTCATAAACTCACATGGTAACATGACCAATCGTAAAAGGCATAAGGCAGGAAAGCTCTTTGCCTACACAAATGAATGGAGCGAAGTGAAAGGTGCAAGAAAAAACAAGAGCTTTATTCTCAACGCTTATTTTGAAAGCTCCTTGTCTGGCAAGGAAAAAATAGGAACCAAATTTTTGTACAGGCATAAGACATCTGTATATTTATTCTCTGTGCTGAAAGTTTTATACATCATTCGGGGATTCCCCCAAACAAAAATGTTTTGAGAATAAATGTATGAGAGAAATTGTCGGTACTTCGGGGCCCCCTGAGAATGGGGGCCCTGGGCACGGGCCCCGTGTGCCCTTATGGTAAAGACGGTATTGCTTTCCTGTACATAATACCTACTAGTAAAGCTTTGTCGGACTTGTCCCTAAAAATTTCATCTATTTATTAGTGTTTGTTATATTGATGTCATAGACCAAATGGGGCGGTAATTTCTAACTAACTTCTACTCTCAGATGAGAGTTGATCCAAGTCTTTGGACCACAAAGTGATCGTCTAACCGACCGTGCGTCGCAACGATCATAGTACGCTGTCTCTCGCGTTGGCGCCGTCCAATATTTCCGCTCTTTAGAGAGGAAGAACTAGTTTGCCGTTTGTTTACAGGCGAGGTGCTGTTTTGAGGTGATCATCGGGGCGGTACTTTTTTCCTGTGTACTCGACTGATACTTAAATATTTGTGTTCATAATATTTTGTGTATACCTAGAAAATTGGTTGGCATTGCTTGGTTATTTTTAAAACTCTTTTGTTGCTAATTTCGTATTGAAAATTATTTTAGTTCGTCACTTTGAGGGTGGGCAGTAATAAAATACTTTTATCTTAATTCGCTGGCAAGATCAGCAGTCGATATAACAGTATCATGTAAGATCACTTACCGCTGATCTTGTCAACAAGATCATATTGACAAGATCAACGATATGAACGATCTTCTAAATGATAATGTAAGAAGATCACTTATTGCCGAGCACAAGATCATATTGACAAAATTAGCTGTAAAAATGTTTTCGATCATATTGACAAGATCAACGATATAAATTATCTTCTACTTGATCATGTATGCAGATCACTTATCGCCAAAATTGTCAACAAGATCACGACCGAAGATCACTCAGCCATCAGGGACAGTCTTTAAAGTGAGGACAACATTTTTAAGTCTAAAAATTAAAAAATTAAAAAAATTAAATGAAGTATTTTATATTTCTTTGCGCAAGATCCACAAAAGTCAATAGAACAACAAATAGAAATGCTGGTTTTACCTGCCGGGCACAGCCGTCATTCGCAAGAGTGCATCGGTGACAGCGTTGTTCCGAAGTAATTGTGAAGTTGAGCATTCCACACAAGTTTTAGTCAATTTAGTTAAATGAAAACGAGGAGAGTGAGCTTTGTCAGGCAGCATTGCGACCAATGACTAACTTTAATATATATCCGGTTGTGGTCAATTATGCCAACCAGCAGTCGCAATTCCAGCATGGATGTGCCTACGGATTTGGCCATCCTCTCGCCCAGCCACTGCAGCCAGGGCAGATTCCCTGCAATTCGAATTTGTATGCACATCCAATACATGCCATTAATGTGGAGCCGAATGTGGAAACTTGCCCCGGGACTGCAGCTCATGGATTGGGGCACTTAGCTTAGCCGGCCAGCCAATATACTCTCAGCAATAGCTGAACCATTTGAGCAGCCACATGACCAGATTCATGGTCTGCAGCAACCGAATAATTCCACTGCTCCTGTAAAAGCTGATAATGCCGCTGATGGCCCTCCGGAGGTTGTTGACTATGTGGAAACTGAAGAGTGCTCTGTCCAAATAATTGCCCGCTGTCTAAATATTCTGCAAAACTTGAAACATATTGGGCCTTACCAATAATCAATTTTAATCTTCACACTAAATATTTCCTAGGTCACAATATGCAATTTTGTATGGAAAATTTCGCCATTGTGAGTTCGAAAAACTTAACCTGGACACTAAAAATGATTATTGGTACCGCGGATAGAGTACTGGGAAAGTCCCAACTAAGTATTGTATTGTACTAAGTATGACAGGTTTCAATTGAAGTCTGCTCCGAGTTTCCGTTTGAGTTACAACTATTTATCACCATCCATATTGTTGAAATGAAGACGATATCTAAAAACACCCTAAATATGCGCACTTAAATCGAGCACATGTCAATATTTTAGAAAGGCAACCCCTCACAAACACACACAATAGGGTTTGCGCCACATAATTGGCAAATAAAAGCTGCCATTGTTCCGGTAACCATTTACGGACATAATGACGGGCATTGGGTAGTTTCTTCCAGAAATATATAATAATAGATACGTGTATGAATGAAAAGTTGCCAGCCCTATTTGCGTGCTCTTTAATTTATTTTCGGGCGGTTTTGTCACACTCCCTTATTCCTTAGCACTAGTGCCCACTAGTCCCAATCCCAAGTCAAACAAAACTATAATAACAAAGAATTACAGGAATCCCAAGCATTTCATTACGCCTATACTCGGTCATCGGCCAAACCTGACCTGTACTAAAGTCCTGAACAAAAAAGTGGCCGAAAATGACACCCGAACACACAGAGAGACACATTTCAATTTTATTTTTGTAATAACTCAGCAGGTCGTTGGAAAATCAATTGACCATCGAACAGTGCGTTTGGGTCAAATAATCAATCACTAATGTCGACAACTAGTTGGATATCAGCTTTAGTAAAAATGTGCAGCATTTGTGAAACGGTACCAATAAACAATTAGACTTACACATTTACTGGTCCGACAACTTTCTTAGACTCTATTACATTTGTTGTCATTGAAGAATATAAATTTCATAATTTGTTTTCGTAAGAAAACAAGGTCAATGGTCTCTTTCACAACGAGGATTTTATTCTAAAAGCAAAAAAACAAACACAAAATAGGAAATGCACCAAATATCCGCTCATCTGGCAAATATCATAATGCAAATGAGTAATGCCCTATCATTCGATCGGACACAATAATTTTCAGTACTTTTTATAGAAATGATAGCTGGCTCATTCATTTCAGAATAAAATAAAACCGCACGTAGGAAGCGCGTTAAGAACTTATCGCTTCCGGGTTTGAAAATAAATACAATTTAACATATAAAAAATTGTATGGCTAATATATTACTTAATTCGGGAAACTTAGAAACCGACAAAAGTTTAAATGTGAACTGAAAAATATAAAGCGCACATTTTTATGCACATACGTATTCTCGTACTACCTGTTACCCCTCCAGAAGTTAATAAACTTGTTATTTTGCAGGGATTTTGCTGAGTACTGATAATTCTGTTTTTATAACTAATTTTCACACCAACCATTGTTTCTTTAGAGATGCTCAATCTCGGTAAACAAGCTGCTTTTGCAAAGAGTTTGAAAAGGGTTTGGTTGCAACAAAATGGCGCAGGGACATGAGTCCATTATGAACATACGCCCCACCGAAGCGGGACATAAGTTACAAAATTGTTTTATCGAAGATATTTAGCAAAACGTCGTGGATCTCCAATAGGCATCGAATACTTCAAATTAGGCGCACGCGAGTTGCTACCATTTATGTCCCACCGAAGTGCGACACAAGTCCATTATGTACTTTTGTCTCGTGGACTTATGTCCCTGCGCCCAACAAAATATCTTCCTGAGTCGCCTAAGGTAGGTACTGAGAATTGTTGAAAAAAGGTATGAGCTGTTCAAACTTAGGTAAGAAGATATTTTATTCTGTTTACGACGACTGTCAAGAAAGTCTTGGAAATATCCCAAACTTATATTAAATTTATTTTTTAGTAAGCATCCATTCGATGGTTGCAAACTATTTAAAATGAGAACCAATCAAAAGGCAAGAACTAGCGGTTAAATAAGATAAAACAGAGAAAAACACAGAAATATATGCTTCAAGTGTTTAGAAATAAAACAAAAATCCAATATTTTCTAATTTTTTGAATACATTTGTACAAATTTGTGTTTGTTAGACTTAAAAACCGATAGCATTGTTGTATTAGATTTACAATTAACTAAAATTAATTAATAATTGTAAGCGCTCAGGCTGAACAACAGCGTATTAAATTCTCTCCTATTACGAAATTTAATACCGTGATCTTGGACGGTTGGTAACACTAGTCTTCAAAATGACATTAAGTTAGGATTTATTTAGCTACTAGCTGACCCGGCGAACTTCGTTCCGCCCAAATTCGTTAATGTAATGAAAATAATA
This sequence comes from Cheilosia vernalis, assembly GCA_949126925.1. Lineage (NCBI taxonomy): Eukaryota > Metazoa > Arthropoda > Insecta > Diptera > Syrphidae > Cheilosia > Cheilosia vernalis. The sequence continues at coordinate 16,418,726 of OX421363.1, forward strand.
ATTCCGAGAATGAACGATGCACATGCTGATTTATGTAATTCGGTCAATTCCAATTCTGTATTGTATACAAGTTATAATAAATACAAAAGAAATAACTAAAATATTGAAGAATGAATGTCACAGATATCCGGCGATTGTCCTTGCGACTTATTATTTTTCATAGTGAAAGCGGGTACGCAAGGGAAATTGAAGGCGCTTAAAAACCAATGGCAAATCATCAGAATCCGCGAAATTATTTGCCTTACATTTTTAAGTCTAAATATTCGCTTCCATGACATTTGATTTGAGATTCTTCACAATCAAATCAAACGCGATCCGTTAAAAAAGTTTATAAAAATTATAACTCAGCTGACTTTTGATTTCGAATTGTGTAGCGGTGAGCACGGAACATCCAAAGAATTTTAAAATTAAACATTTGAAATAAATTTTGTTGTATTGGAAGTAGCACTACCCGTTTTCCTATAAAGTCTAATTTTCACAAAGTGCGTTTCCCATACTAACTTCTATTCCCAATTTAATCCCCTTAGACTATTATTTTCACTAATTGGAACTATCGGGTCCAAAACTATCCTATATCTTTCTAGCTGTATCCAACCATGCATATGTACAAACAAAGTTTCATTGAGATTGGTTGAGTGTCTCAAGCGCCACCTATCGGGTCCAAAACTATCCTATCTTTCTAGCTGCATCCAACCATGCACACATACAAAGTTTCAATTCACCTATATCGTCTTAATTCTTCAATTCTTTACTGTAGGTATCACCGTAGGTACTATATAAACCATTAAACCAAAAACCTTAAACTCAATTTCCATATACACCACCATAATGTACGTTCATCAGACATCACATCAGCCACCTGCGCATTTCCTCAGAAACATATTGTCGCTGTTGATTACATACACATTCACATTCACGTCGCATACTTCTCTATCTCTTTCGTTTCACTTATTTCGGAGAAAACACCACGCAGTTTTTTTTCATATGAACGTGCTTGTGCGATGTGCGCCACCCAACCACCCCAGAGCAGAACGACGATCAAGAACCGCGGCTGCTGATAAAGTTCGATTTGAGAAAATAAATTTATTTTTTTCGTGTTAGATTTTAGGTTGTAGCTCAGCTTCTACAGGACGTAGAAAGCTGATTGATGGCTTGAAATAACTATGAAAGTGTTGGCTCTCCTAAGTATTTTATTTTGTTTGCATTGATTAAGAATTGTTTGAGTAATAGCGAGTTAAAGGCAGTAAAATAAGGAAAAAAAACACATTTTGGTCAAAAACGCTCCCAAAAATAGACTTGTCAATGAAAGGAATAGCCTATCACCTTCTCAGAATCTTAACTAACATTTCAAAAAAAGTTTCTTCAAAATCTGTGCAGTAGTTCCTGAGATTAGCGCGTTCAAACGAAAAAAACTCTTCAGCTTTATAATATTAAATAGATTAAATAGATTAAATAGATTGCCCGAGATAAACATGGCTTTCTCAACACTAACATTTAACCCCACAGCGATAGTCTGGGAACTATATTTTTTTATTGGTAAAGGGATTTTGAAAAGTGTGGAGTCTTTTCGTAAACTGCTAGGCTAAAGTTGATTATTGGTAAGGCCGAAAGTCGAATAAGAAAAAAACTAATCTAAAAGCAATCTTTTCAAATATTATATATATCGGATAATCGTACAACTACACCGATGGCAGTAGATTCGGTATTAAAATTTTGATATACCATCAGTTTCACTACGCAGCTCCTACGTCACCGACCGTTTTTTTGGTATTTGATTCTCACAAGAAAGGATGCCGCGACGACTGTTTGTTGGTACTAGAGTGTTCAAGTGCGAAGCTAAAAAATACACAACAAATTCAAAAGTATTTCACTGTGCACACTATCCAACGTCATTTTGCATATTTGGGCAACAGAATTTGATTCTGGTAAGCAATTGGAAATAAAAAATACTTCCAGGCTTCAAATAAAACATTCTATATCTTTTCAGAAATATGTCTGACAACCGAGAACCTCCTCAAGCTGGCCATGAAGACTAGCATGCTGAGGATATATACCGGGACCGTCTCGTCAAAGTGAAAGCTACTTAGAACGACGCGATGGTTTAGCGGTTTGTAGAAAGCGCTAAACGAGGCCCTGACAGCATGGCTCGCCTGTATTTACATATTTCGGATGGTGACGTCCCTGACATCGAGCCTCAAGAAGGGAGGTATGTGCGCCCGCAACGGGCGAGCAGAAAGAATGCTTGCAGGCAGCAATTTGCAGAAGATCTTCGGGAAATGGTCAGGCGCCGTAACGTTCAGCTACCCGAAAACGATGAGGAGGTGGATGATGATTTCCCGATGGCCCAGGATACAGATTCAGATTGAGACTAAAAATAAACACGTTTTCTGTTAATAAAACTTTGAATGTGTCTACCTATTTGTGTTGTGTTTGCCTTTTTTATTCAAGTGTATGCAGAAAGTACACTTCTGGTCTTGTTTTATTAGCCAATAGCGAAGTCATTTCCAGTCACTTGCCCAACAGAGCGCTGAAATCCACTCTTCTACAGTTGGTAAACCGAATCGGAAAGTTGATTGGAAAATTAGCTGACCTGGTGTGAAGGACAGTCGTTGAACGATGGTAGTGGCTATGGAGAACGTATTGCGCGTGCTATTGTCGAGGCATCCTCAAATTGGATGTGATTACTTCGCAGAAAAATTGCCACTTTACTTACTGTGCAACTGACAACACAACAAAATCAATTAAACAACAAAACACTTGACTTAGTAACAAGGATACTATTTAATTAAAATTAAGCTACTAGAACCCAAGAGGAGATTTTTATTATTTTTTATAAAGTGCGTGGGCAGATGAGGATGGCTAATATTCGCCTTTATGGGTTGGTTCGTCGTCAATTGTCGACAATGGCAATGGTGGGTTGTTTCCCCCCACCACTGGATGTATATTCAGAGGAGCGGGATAAACTTCCAGTACGTTGTTGTTATGGCGGCGGGTTGGTATGCAGAACCCATAAAATATAAATATAAATATAAATATAAATATAAATATAAATATAAATATAAATATAAATATAAATATAAATATAAATATAAATATAAATATAAATATAAATATAAATATAAATATAAATATAAATATAAATATAAATATAAATATAAATATAAATATAAATATAAATATAAATATAAATATAAATATAAATATAAATATAAATATAAATATAAATATAAATATAAATATAAATATAAATATAAATATAAATATAAATATAAATATAAATATAAATATAAATATAAATATAAATATAAATACAGTAGTGTCCGCTTATAACGAACTCGAAGGGACTGACCAAATTGGTTCGTTATAACCGAAGTTCGTTATAAGTGATACGCTAAAAAAATCATCAAGTTTTGTTCTGAAAATCAAAAAAAGAAAAGAAAAAGTGTTCAAAACACAAAAAATAAGTATGTATGTATACATATTTTTATTAAATTTTTTATTTAAAAAAGTCATGAATTTTAGACTGTTTTGTTTGAGAAGATTTTAATTCGCTTAAAAACAATTCGACGTCTGCAAGTCCATTGAAAATTCTTTGGGGAGTGTTTTGTGATTGAAGAAAAGCACGAAGGCCCTCAGCAAAGCGTAACGCGTCCGATATAGGTACTGGAGCTGCTACAAAATCGTCATTCTCACTAACTTCGTCATCTTCATTCTCGTCAACATCTCCACTACCACTAACAGAATCCACAATTGCATCATCATCCAGAAGTTCTACACTTATAAGGTTGTCATCAAAGTGCACATATTCTTCAAAAGCGTCGCTATCGATAACTGTTGTTAATGCATTTTGAGAACCTATGTCTTCATCGTGGTTAAGTCTGCACCAGTCAATTAAGGGTATGTCGTCCTTTGAAAAAATGTTGACGTTTGAGAATGTTGGTTCGTACGCAGCTATCCAGTTTTCGGGGAAGTCCCGAAAAGTTGGGAAAATCTGAATGACAATGTAAAGTGACAGATTTTTGGTTCGTTGTAACCGGACATTTTCTTTATTCCACGCACAGAATGGGTTCGTTATATGCGAAAGTTCGCTTTAGGCGGGTTCGCTATATGCGAAATTAAAAATCATAATTCTCATGGGGCATTGATTGGGACTTCATGAAATGGTTCGTTATAACCGAATGTTCGCTTTAACCGGGTTCGCTTTAAACGGTTACTACTGTATAAATATAAATATAAATATAAATATAAATATAAATATAAATATAAATATAAATATAAATATAAATATAAATATAAATATAAATATAAATATAAATATAAATATAAATATAAATATAAATATAAATATAAATATAAATATAAATATAAATATAAATATAAATATAAATATAAATATAAATATAAATATAAATATAAATATAAATATAAATATAAATATAAATATAAATATAAATATAAATATAAATATAAATATAAATATAAATATAAATATAAATATAAATATAAATATAAATATAAATATAAATATAAATATAAATATAAATATAAATATAAATATAAATATAAATATAAATATAAATATAAATATAAATATAAATATAAATATAAATATAAATATAAATATAAATATAAATATAAATATAAATATAAATATAAATATAAATATAAATATAAATATAAATATAAATATAAATATAAATATAAATATAAATATAAATATAAATATAAGAAGAGTAGAATAGAGAAGATGCCTATAGTCTTTGTCTACGTTTTCCATTTGGTCTTGATGTTCAAGATTCTTGTTCAGCTCTTGCTGAAAGCGCGACTTTTAACCATCCACCATAATGTCATCGTTTATCTTTAAATTGGCTACCTTTACTGAAAAAAAATGTAACGTCTGAAATTGTTGAGGCATCCACCTTTATAGTGGCTGGTACGCGTAGTTTGTATTACACATACACTTGTTACCAGCTTTTGCCAGTATGGGTTCTGCATCCACATTTGATATCTGCATGCAACACGTTCGCTGCACGGTTACAAATCGAAAGCTACAAACAAGCGCACTTGCAGTTAGTTGGAATTGGGACGCCATTTGAAGAGGGTTTAGTGGATAGGAGTTAAAATCTAAACGTTATTTTCAGAGTATTTATCGACAGCAACATTATCAGAGGAGAGGAGAACATTTAGAACGCGCCACAGCATCCCTTGCGAGTTATACCAACCCGCCGCCATAACAACAACGTACTGGAAGTTTATCCCGCTCCTCTGAATATACATCCAGTGGTGGGGGGAAACAACCCACCATTGCCATTGTCGACAATTGACGACGAACCAACCGATAAAGGCGAATATTAGCCATCCTCATCTGCCTACACACTTTATAAAAAATAATAAAAATCTCCTCTTGGGTTCTAGTAGCTTAATTTTAGTTAATTCGTATCCTTGTGACTAAGTCAAGTGTTTTGTTGTTTAATTGATTTTGTTGTATTGTCAGTTGTACAGTAAATAAAGTGGTTATTTGCTTGCGAAGTAATCACATCCAATTTGAGGATGCCTCGACGATATAACTCACCCGCGCAATACGTTCTCCATAGCCACAAGCATCGTTCAACTCCACACCAGGTCAGCTCATTTTCCAATCAACTTTCCGATTCGATTTAGCAACTGTAGAAGAGTGCATTTCAGCGCTCTGTTGGACAATTGACTGGAAATGTATTCACTGCTGGATAAAACAAGACCAGAACTGTATGCAGGAAGTAAATTTGAAAAAAAAAAGCAAACACAACACAAATAGGTAGACACATTCAAAGTTTTATTTACATTTTATTTTTTTGTCTTGGGTCTCAATCTGAATCTGTATCCTGCGCCATCGGGAAACCATCGTCCACCTCCTCATCTATTTTGGATAGCTGGACGTTACGGCGCCTGACCATATCCCGAAGAACTTCTACAAATTGCTGCCTGTGCAAGCTATGCGCATACCTCCCTCCTTGAAGATTAATGTCAGGAACGCCATTATCCAAAATATGTAAATACAGGCGAGCCCTGCTGTCAGGGCCTCGTTTAGCGCGTTCTACAAACCGCCGCGACGATGGTGATGCGTGATTTATATCAGCAACGCCTTTGTCTAAGTTGGGCTCCTTTGGTTCAGCTGCCGCCGGCGGTGCCGGGCGATTTCCACTATTATCGCATCGTTCTAAGTAGCTTTCACTTTGACGAGACGGTCCCGGTATATCCTCAGCATGCGAGTCTTCCTGGCCAGCTTGAGGAGGTTCTGGGTTGTCAGACATATTTCTGAAATTATACAACACATTTTTTTGAAGCCTGAAAGTATTTTGTATTTGCAGTTGTCTTACCAGAATTGAATTCCTTCTGCCCAAAATGCAAAATGACGTAGGATACTCCGCGCAGTGAGATACTTTTCAATTTGTTCTGTAATTTTCAGCTTCACACTTGAACACTATAGAACCAACAAAAAGTCTGTCAGTTATTCGTCAACGTCAACGTCAACTAACTACTGAAAATGGTACAAACTGGAAACTTGAACTGTCACGGTGTAAGTGTACCGAAGTACAGTGGATGAGTGTACGGCTATACTGCCCAGTGAGAATGGAACACCGAAAATATACAATCGTTGGCGTCGTCCTTTCTTGTGAGAATCAAAAAGGTACCAAAAATACGGTCGGTGACGTTGAGAGCTGCGTAGTGAAACTGATGGTATACCAGTGGCGTCGCCTGAATTACTTAGATGGGTATGTGCAATTCTTGAAAATTATATATTTTTTTAAAAATACTGATTTATTTTTTTATTATAAAAAACTCCATTGTTCAAATTAAAAATAGAAAAAAAAAAACAAAAGCACCGCACGAAACTGTAACCACCTATACTACCTAAACGAAAAGCAAAATTCGTTCATTCATTCATGTTCATCGACTGTCGTGCACTGCTTTTTTTGCACGAGTTTCGATGTATTGCATGTATATTTCACTTTATGACGCTTTACGGAAACAGAACAAATCAAAAGAAAATATGAATATTCCGTGTGCACAGAAAACCGTCGCACGATTTCATTACAAGTTCATCAAAGTAAAGCGCCATTAGCAGGTGCGACGTGCGGATGACGATGACGATTGACAAATGACGATTGGGATGAATTCTTGTAGCTTGAAGGCATGATACAACTACAACAAGACAAGATAGCGCAATAATCATGTCGTTCATTCTTGCTGTTCAACTTCAACGAATTATGACGTCACAGAAGCGAATACACAAAAGTGAAATTCGAGCGGAAACGGAAGATTTATGATTTGTGGTACTTAGTGTATTTAAATTAAATATACTTAAATAAAAAAGAGCGTTTTAAAGTGTGTGTTCTGCATTTGAGATTGAGTGCAATAATAATTACCGAAAAAAGATTACTTCGGACACTAGCTTCCCCAACTTTCCCAAGGAAAAACTAATTTTGAAGCAATTGATATCGTTTTGCAGACGGAAAGGTCCAATAAATCCGAAAAATGCAAGACCTTGTAGTTTGCATTTGGTTGCAGACGACTTTATTAACAATATTAGATAAATATGAAATGGGGAAACTGGCGTCTAAATACAGTGGTTTTTATGCTAAATCATGTGCTTTCTTGGTAGGATTTACAGTTCGGCGAAAATGGAGTTGTTCTGCAATTGCACGTATGCGTACCAATAGCTGATGATCCTGCTAAAAATTCTCCTAAATGTAGCGGAGGAAACATTGTGTCCGCAACCAGAACCCGAACTTCCGTTGGCATATATGATGGCCTTGAGAACTTAGCTGGGTACATTTGCCACCGATTAAAAGAAAATCTGCCTGAGTTGTCGAACACTTAAGATAATTCCTTATCTTGGGTCAATCAGCTTAGCGAAGGTGGTCTTTCAAAGTCATCGGAAGAAATGATGATGGACATACACTCTCTTGAAAATGTTTTCAATTGTCAACGCCGATGGACTTAGTATAAAAAAGAACTATTTGCAGCATTTGATCAACCTGTCGGACAAAGCGAAGATAAACTGCAATCTACGCGTAAAAAAAAATTCTTCCGCTCAAGAATGTATTTCCGGACTCGGTTGCTTAATCGCCAAATAGGTAGTTGACGAAAAAAAAAGCAAGAATACGAAAATGTAGAAAAAATTATTAACTAAACAACTATTTTTTTAAATATATTGTTTTGCTTTAACTTCCAATTTAGAATTTTTTTCATATTAATTACACACAATTCTCTCTGACCCAATTTTTCTTCTATGTGGTACGCATTTTCATACGAACAATACGGAAACAAAGTTAAATAATATATAATTCACAAACAGCACAAAAACAAATCATGTATGTATGATAAAAGTTTTTTGAATCGAATCTTTTATATTTCACACTTTAATAAACATTTAAAAATATTTAAACTACCAAAACATAAATTCGCCAATTAGAGCAAATGTAAATTCCAAATGGCAAAAAATTCATTGCGCTTCTATGACGTAGATGCGCAGAACAAATCGAAAATGGAAACTTCATTGAGCTATCTTGTCTTGTTGTATCATGGCTTGAAGGTATATAGTTTGGAGTTGGATGAATTTATTTGATGAATACGTGCACAGCGAGATTTCGCGCGAGTTTATTATTTTTCTTTTTGTTTCTCAACGATGAATGAATTTTGAAAGAAAAATTAGGAAGGATGAATATGAATATGTAGTGGGCTGTGTGATGGAGGTTTTATGGGATGTGTAAAGTGTAATTGAGCACATCATATTTTTTATGTCTGTTATTTTTATTACGCAGTGTTCGATGAGTGATTTTTTTGGTTAGATCAGGGTGTGCAATGCACACTTTGCACACCCTGACGAGACGCCACTGTGGTATACAAAGATTGGAACACCGAATCAAATGCCATCAGTGACGTTGTACGATTATCGGATATATTATATATATATATATAATATTTAAAAAGAGTGGCTTTAGAACATTTTTTTCTTTTTCGACTTTGTGTTTCAAGTTATACAGAACAATTGACCAGTTGACCCAAACGCGCTGTTCGATGGTAGACTGTAGACAACAAAGGAAAATGAGAAATAAAATTGAAATGTGTCTCCTGTGTGTTCGGGAGTCATTTTCGGCTATTTTTTTGTTCGGGACTTTAGTACAGGATCCGATTCAGATCACGAAAATAAAACAATACGGATCATAGACAAATTTTATTTCGAGTTGTTGCAACAGTTGCTTTCAAAACCCGACCATGCCACCAGCCATATTGCAAACAAACTGCTCTCTCTCTCTCTATTGAAATTAGAACGTCACTTCGCATAAATTTAAAGCTATTTGTTCAAAAAACTCGGCCAAAAAAGAAATATGTATGAAATAGTTTTGAAAATAATTTAAATTTATGCAGACTGTTAGTTTCCAATCAATCTACCGGAAAACTTGTGAAACAAAATTTATTTACCAACTGCGAAACATATCATAATTTTTTTTTTTTTTTTGCTAAATAAATGTTTATGAGCACGCAAATAAGGCTGGCAACTTTTCATTCATAAACGTATTGTTATATTTGTCTGGAAGAAACTACCTCATGGCCGTCACCTTAATGTTTGTTTGTAAATGATTTCCGGAACAATGACTGCTTTTATATGCCAATTATGTGGCGCAACCCCCATTTTGTGTGTTTGCGAGGGGTTGCCTTCCTTTATTATTGACACGTGCTCGAGTTAAGTGTGTATATTTAGGGTGTTTTTGGATATGCGGAAAATTGAGAGGTCCTTCAGGATTGATGTAGCTATGATGAATGACTAGTGGAAAGGAAACATTTGAGGCAATTTCAATTTTCATGTCCGACTATTTGCCGGCTGATTGAAGTGGAAAAAAAAAACAAAGGAGTTGTAGCAACAAACTGTAATTGCGAACAACCAGCCAGTAATTATTGGCAATAATAATGACTGATTGGAACCACTTCAGGCAGAAGTTGGAAGAATGTATCCAATTATCATCAGCTATTCAAACAGAAGATCAACTAGAAGAAGCAGTGCAAAGCTGCATGGGCTGCAACTCCCCAAAGAACAAACAATATTAAACAAAACTCTTATCCGCGTGAAATATGTCAAATTATTACAGAAAAGAGGAAAGCTAGAAAACGCTGGCAACAGACAAGGGCGCCAAGCGACAAAACCACACTGAACAACTTAAATAATAAGCTCAGAAAATCTATAAGAGAATTTAATAACGAGTCTTTAAAAACGTATCTTACGAGTCTTACAAATGATGCTAGTACCGACTACTCGCTCTGGAAGGCAGCAAAGAAAATGAACAGGCCAATAGCTCACATTCCGCCAGTAAAAACCAGAGAAGGTAACTGGGCAAAAAGCAGTCAAGAAAAAGCAAATACTTTTGCAGAGTACCTTGAGAAGGTCTTCAAACCTTATGAAGATAAAGATTATCAAGGAAACGAAGAAACGTGCGAAGAAGACAGACCTATTCGGCCGGTAACAGCTAAAGAACTTGCCAAAGAAATCAAAGAAGGCATAAACATAAAAAAAGCCCCAGGGTTCGATTTAATCACAGGGGAAATTTTAAAACAATTTCCTCGAAAAGGTTTAAAAAAACTAGCGCAGATTATAAATGCTGCATTTAAATTAAGATATGTGCCAAAAATATGGAAGGTCGCGGAGTTAATAATGATACCAAAACCAGGTAAACCACCTAGCGAAGTAGCCTCATATCGTCCAACATCGATACTACCAATGTTGTCCAAGCTATTCGAAAAAATGCTGGCAAAACGTCTGCAAAAAATTATTGATGAAAAATCGCTACTTCCAAATCATCAATTTGGGTTTAGAAACAAGCACTCTACAATTGATCAGGTGCATAGAATCACAGATAAAATCGAAAAAGCATTTGAAGAGAAAAATGTGTGCTCTACAGTATTTCTTGATATAGCACAAGCTTTCGATAAAGTCTGGCACAAAGGACTGATACACAAACTACAAAAGCAACTGCCGAAGCAGTATTCGACCATTCTGGAGTCTTATATATCAGATCGATTCTTCAGAATTAAACAAGATACAGAGTGTTCAACATTAAGAGAGATTAAAGCTGGTGTACCGCAAGGCAGTGTGCTAGGTCCAGTTTTATACCTACTCTTCACTAGCGATTTGCCTGAAAGTGTAGAAACCACCATAGCTACTTTTGCAGATGACACGGCCGTCCTTGCTGTGGGAGCAACTGTCGAAATAGCAACAAAAAAGCTTCAGACGGCAATTAACAATATTTCAGAATGGACAAAGAAATGGCAGATTAGATTAAATGACCTTAAGTCAGTCCATATTAATTTTACGTATAAAAACGTACCACACATTCCAGTCTACATTAACAACAATGTAGTAGAATTTTCTAACACAGCTAAATATCTAGGCATGACTCTAGACGCTAAACTGCGTTGGAAAGCGCACGTTAAGAAAAAAAAAGATGAGTTGAACATGCGATACAGTAAAATGTATTGGCTTATTGGGAGATACTCATCCCTGTCCAACTACAATAAGTTATTGCTATACAAGCAAGTTTTAAAACCAGTATGGACCTACGGGCTCCAATTGTGGGCATGTACATGCCAAACAAACTTACAAAAAATTCAGGTTTTTCAAAATAAAGTACTAAGGAACATAGTTAATGCACCTTGGTACATACGCAACGCCGATCTGCATAGGGATCTAAATGTTGAAATGGTTGAGGATGAGGTTAAGAAGGTTGCTCGGAGGCATAGAAATCGGCTTCTCAACCACGTAAACACAGAAATAACAGAACTTTTAAATAATGACAATGTAATCAGGAGACTGAGACGGATTAAACCTCTTGATCTGTAAGATTTAGCTAGGGCTAAGAAATTAGGTATTAATTTCAAACAAAACAAGTTTAAAAATCCGACAAACAGCGGATTTATCTCTTTAAATTCATTAAACTATTCAAAATATAATTTGCTGATTAGTCGTACGACTAGGTGGAATCTTTTTTCGGGATGGCTTATGCCAGTCCCCCGGGATTTTTTTTTTAGATGAGTTAAAGTCCATCACTATTGCAGAAGCATCCCTCGCGTATAGCTCTGCAATGTCTTTCGATGATTTTTTACTTCCAGCGAATTCCCAACACAAAAAAAAAAAAAAAAAAAAAAAAAATAATAACTATGACCCTACAGCTTTATATCCTGACTGATGAAAGTACCCACTGTTTTCCATTTTCTACCCACGAACCAATAACACCATCACCAGCACCGATCGCAAAAGGAATCCCTCTATAATTTGTGCGTGTTGCGCATAAAAACAAGCCACAGTCCCTTTTGGATTAACATCATATATAATATATCTTTATTTCAACTCTATACACATGCCAGATGGTGGTACAAAGTTGTAACTCAAATGGAAAAACTGAGCGAACTTCAATTAAAACCTGTCAAATATTAAAAGCTAGTAAAAGAATAATATAAAATACTTAGTCGGGACTTTCCCAGTACTCAATACGTTTCAAGTTTTGCACTATATTTAGACAGCGCGCAATGATTTCGGTAGAGCACTCTTCAGTTTCCACATCATCAACATACTCCGGAGGGCCATCAGCGGCATTATCAGCTTCTACAGGAGCAGTGGGATTATTCGGTTGATGCTGAGAAAGAATCTGGTCATGTGGCTGCTCAAAGTGTTCAACTTCGTCTATAGCAAACTGATTGGTTGGCACCGGGACAACCGAAGAACTGCTGCAACTTATTGTTGCTGCATTCTCTGGAAAAGCTGTAGCTCCATGTTCAGCGCAAGTATCGATTGACTGCTCTTCAGGGGGCAGTGAGGTATATAGCTGTTTGACACAAGTAGTGGTAACTACGTTCGCTACATTCTCGGGAGGCGTTTCTTTGTTAGGCTCAAAGCCCAATAGCTGCTCAGGAAACTGACTTATTTCAGCAGGTCCTTGGGGAGAGGTATTGACCGGCTGCCCCGATAGTAGCACTGGTGCTGAGCTGTTTTCTTTTTTTTTCTTTTCTGGCACTTTCTCAGACCTATGGTCCAACTGGTGGTCGGCAAAGCGGATTGATCCACAAAGTGCACTCACAGGTCGAACTTCTTCTGTAGGCTGCACTGCAGTAGTATATACTGGACGACCGCTCCCTTGCTGAGGGTCCAATGGCTGGCCGGGTAAGTGCCTCAGTCCATGAGCTGTAGTCCCGGGGCAAGTTTCCACATTCGGCTCCACATTAATCTCATGTATTGGATGTGTGTAAAAATTCGAATTGCAGGGAATCTGCCCTGGCTGCAGTGGCTGGACGAGAGGATGGCCAAATCCATAGGCACATCCATGCCGGAATTGCGACTGCTGGTTGGCATAATTGACCACAACCGGATATATATAAAAGGGAGTCATTGGTCGCAATGGTGCCTGACCGTAGACTGGCATGTTAAGTTGACAACACCTTTGCAAAGAGTTCAAGATATTCATCTGCTGTTGCTGATAAAATAAATGAGGATAATAAAAGCACGGAATGTTCCAAATGGGGTTATTTTGCTGGAAGCGAGAACCGAAATTGATTGGCATGTGCACGGCGTCCTGGGGGCTGGAAACTCTGCGCTGAGATTCCCATTGAGCCACTTCATGGAACTCATTGAGTGGTACCCTGTGGTCAGTCTGAGAAGGATTCACAGTCAATTGACGTATCCAATTGTTGAAGACAGAAGCCTGGTCAGGACAATCGCCATCGTCCAAGAGTACTAGTAACTGACGATACAGTCGCATTAGATTTTCAAATAAGGTGGTTTCTGCTTCGTTGACGGACATCGCGTGGCAGCTGAAATGATAGCAGTTTCATTAGGTACTCTTCGTTAAATCTGATATTTCTTACCAATTGCGATTCCGGTTGTAGAATTATCCAAAGGCAGTCGCCGCGTGTATGCAGCGAAACAATTCGCCTACACCAGAAACTATATCAAAGAAACAAACAGAGAACTGATTGAAATATATAAATATTTGAATGATAAAAATAGTTTTAAAAGTCATTCACAATCTCACCCACTTCCCTGCAACGTGAGACAAAAATAAAGTGCAGTTCTTTTTGCATCTCAAAACATCAATCTGAAACTGAAGGTAATTCAACAAACGCTTTGTAGTCGGCAAGGCGGAACTCCACCTCGAACTACCTATAAGACATACAAAAAGCGGCGCAGGGTCATAAGTCCACAGGCCAAAAGTCCACAATCTGTGTCTTATGACCCACCCATCAGGTGAGCCAAAAGTTCACACAAAATTCTTGTGAATTTTTGACTCACTGATTGTGGTCTTATGGCTCACGGATGAAGAAGGTGAAGAAGAGGACAACGAGCTTGAAAGCGAAGCTAAAAATTCTAGTGATGACCTCATTTGCGGTGTTTGTCTCCAAAACCCACAAGACACACTTCTCCAGCATTGCAATCATTTTAAAATTGCGCTTTCAAACTATGAATTCTGTATGGGGGGCATGCTGCCCCCCTGCAACCCCCATGCTTAGGTTTACTGATGGATTACGGGGTGGGTGCAAGGTTCTTCTTGTTAATCAAATTTTGTTGGCGTTATTGCACTTTGTGGGAGTGAAATAAGGCCAACTGTTGGAAGTTATCCTTATTATACTATTTAAGAGCGAAATAAGGTACATTTTTAGAAGTTGGTCTTATTTCACGGCATCTATCAAACATTCCCATACTTTTTGAGTTGTTAAAACAGCTCTTTTTGTCGTATGGATAATTGTGGACTTCCTACTTCCATTTTAAAATTGTGAACCTATGGCCCAAATTATTGTGAACTTTTGGTTCACCTGGGGTGGGTTGTGGACTTATAATTCACATAGATGGGTCAAAAGTCCATTGTGGACTTTTGGCCTGTGGACTTATGACCCTGCGCCACAAAAAGCCATCGAATTGGCGGCATTTGTATCAAGTTTAGTAAGTCTGACAGCCAACTGACTTATATAACATGAACAACTTTTCCAGTTGACGTTTTCAGTAATTCTAACAGCCAACTGACTTTGTGTCACATGAACAACTTTTCCAGTTGATATTTATGGAGGAGTTTCCGAACAAGTTTGTGACTGAGTGCTAAGTTGACAGTTCTCATATGTGGCTGACGTAGGGAAAGTGACGTTCCCAACCAATCTAGTTTTTGCTTTCAGATTACATCTAGTGCAGACCAGAATGTGCCCAATGCAAATTAGACACCAGATTTAATTTGCTCATTTCACATAGATACTGTAATAAGCGAAAGATGGAAAGAGGTAAAAGAACAACCTGCTGGTCCTTCTCATTTTGTATTTTTTCAATTCAGCTCTCCCCACTCCAACGGACTCAGGTGAAACTGTAAAACACTACCCGATCACATCACATACACTTACTTAAATACGTATGGTATCTATCACTATGAACAGCTCACTGGGGAAATCTCTGAGGGGTAGACTTCACTACAAGATAGCAGCCGAACGAGTTATAAAGACAACGCCTGCAGTACGCGTTGTTGTTGCTAGAAAGTGCAACAAAACCGTGTGTGCATCAGCGGTTGTGGCGTTTCTTCCAAATACAGCTATATTTGGTTTTGCGTACTAGCGGGAGTAGCTCGGCTGATGACAAAATGAATTCTCCCATGACCAATGACTATTGCAGGCTATAAAGTAAAATTACTCCACAAGCGTCGTTTGTCTCTTTCCCTCGTTTGTAATCTTCGATGCATAAGTTAGCCATTAGGTGTTTTTCTTTTTTAGTTCAGAGCACAACCTGAACTGTTATACAAAAAGTTCGTGTCTCTTTTTTTAGCTAAAACACTTCAGAACTCGAATTTGTGTTTCTTTTTTCTTTCAGAGCATGATCAGAGCGCGCTCTATGAGCCTCAGAATAAATTGACTAAGCTTAGTAAAAAATTGATTACCTACGCGTGTACATGCAAGTTAAGATACCCGATATGACTTCAGTTTAGTTTTATAACCCAGAACGTTCTGATCGTTGACTTCCCCCCACCAGTGGGGGGACTTGAAGTACAATAATAAAGTTTTTTTTTTAAATTTAAACCAAAGAAAGAAAAGATAATTGCGGCGTACAATGAGCAGTTCTTATAGAGTACGTCGAATTAAGCTATTATTTCAATAGGAGAAAAAATCAACTTAATTTGGGGCAAATATTTTTAGTAAGCCACTGACTTGTTACAATTTTGACACACGTCAATCAACATATTGACTTGAGCTGCATTAGCCATATGTCTCAAACCGAGAACAACGACCAATTATGACAGGAATACACTGTTTCCACTATAGTCGCTGCAAATTGGCTTAAGCGGCGTTACTCGTATGCCTATTATGACTCTCTCTTAAGAGTTGTTAGCAGTATAGTAGCATTATGCCGGTGTCACAAATCCGCGAGAAGACATTTTTGCTTAGTCAAACAATTGAAATTACTTGCTTAGCCTACTATTATAGACTTGACTTGACTTGTCTTATTTATTGTAGTCGCACATTGGCTCAAGCTGGATTAACGTCACTATAAGTGCTGCATCGCACCCCTGTTATAGGAATTGGTCTTCGCCGAAAGTAAACGTCAAAAAAATACCTGCTAATCAGTCCTGCGAGTAACTGCCCGTGGAGTTATAGGAATTTTTCTATACTGCCAAAATTGACAGCACATGTATGATGTATGGTGGGTATTTTTTTTTTGTACCGTTTTTTTTTTAACGTACTTAACACAATATTTAATTTAACAGCTTATGGACTTATAACTTGAATAAGGAACAATCCAGTCGGAATGCTTCATCAAAACGGTGTATACCTACAATATATAAACAGGTGGGTATGGCTACTTTCGAAGGTGGATCACTCTTCGACGGCACGCGGAATGTATACCATGTAAACATTCATGCGCACAGCTGTCAACAAAGATACCAAACAAAATTGGTTTGGGATTTAGTTGCAATCGAGTCACAGCTACGAGAGGAATCAAAATCCCGCGAGTTATAAATTGTGAACAATCTCGCATTATGGACAAACCTATCATTGATCACGAGCAGACAGACATTCCTGACGATATAGTGTCCAAGGCCAATGCAGAGATGAAAGCAGTCATTTATTGGGCCCAGCAATTCGAACTCTATCGACAACGCTGCATACAAAGAGTGCGATACGAGGAGGACGAGCAAAGTGACCAAGTACAACCACACGGACATAATGGAGCAGTACATAAGAAATATCCCAGCAATCCTGACGACCGTGTAAAATAAAACTAGAGCTTTCTTACTATTTAACACACATGCATTGTTTGAAGTCAAATACTCTTTGTATCTATTACAAATTTCCACTTTGGATGAAGAATATGAACTCGCTTTATTAATTGAAAAATCCTACTATTTATACACACAGTATTGCTGAGACATCAATATTGGGTAATTAAAAATTGCTTATGTTGATATTGGGTAATTAACAATTGCTTATGCTAAACGCAAGTAAAGAAAACAAAACTTGCTGATGGCAAATTTAGGTCACCGGTCGCATTGGTGGTTTAAGCTGAGGCGGCTTTTCCGACGGCCCAGAGGTTTTGTGCGAGATTGCGTATTCCTTTACTTGCGGAAGTGTATTTTGTCGAAGTGACGTATTTATTGTAAACAAAAATTCCCGCCGAGGAAGTTCATCCAGTTGCGTGTCCACAGCTTTGAATTCCAAGTCGGTGATGTTAGTCATGAGGTAGGACACCTTACGTATTTTACCTTTCAGCTGGACGATTTGCTGCTCTAGACGGTTATTCTCCACGGCTTGATAGGCTATGCCAGCGGTCATCAGAACTTGGGGGCCGTATTTAATAATTCCTTTCGCAAGGGTGGGTAGGATTGCGCGTTTCGATCGTCTCTGGGAATAGCTAGCGGTGATACCATCTTTAAAGCTCTTGGCCTCCAGTAAAAGGGCTTCTTTTACAGCTTGGCAGTGCAGGTTGAGCTTACTATGCACATTGTTCTGATACTGATTACAAAATTCAGAAAAGTCTTCGAGAAGGGTGTCAATAGAACGTAGATCGGAGGTGATATTCAGCGAAGTTTCAACGGAAAACTCCAAGTTGAATAGTTTAACCGAAGCTTCTTCTAATCGTTGAATGTGGATGCCTGGTGAAAGAGCTTGGATAGTTAAGCCACTGGATGACGGGAAAGTGAGAGAAAGCCAACACAAGAGAACTCTAGTAAGCAGGGTGACGGTGCGATTTTGCTTTCGATTACTTCTGCGTAAGGCTGGCTCGTCTTGTGCTCCATCTGGGAAGAGTGGAACCAAACGATTTGTGGCGCGATGCACGACTTCCCGCTTTGTTGTTTTCACATCGACCCTACGGACATTCCCCGAATCATCCGGATAACATTCAATGATCCGACCCATTTTCCAGTCTGCAGGAGTAATGCTTGGTTCTTGGAGTAATACTAAATCTCCTATAACGAGCGTTCGGGTGGGAAACTTCCATTTGTTTCTTTTCTGTAGATGGTGAAGGTACTCCTGGTGAAACCGCATCCAAAATTGCTGCTGCAGTTGTTGTACTTGCAACCAGCGTTTTGTAATTGGAATAGCAGTTGGAGGACCAGCGTCGATTACGGAATTCCTGAAGCTGCGTTGTGTGATGAAATGAAATGGAGTAAGCGCTGGTGCGTCTTCGGCTTCTGACGAGTCCGGGTGCAAGGGTCTGCTATTTAAGATACCTTCAATGCGGCATAAGAGGGTGTTGAATTCCTCATAAGTTAGGTTAGTGGCACCGGACATTTTCTTCATAAAATGTTTCATGGACTTGACGGCAGCTTCCCATAGTCCACCGAAGTTGGGGCTTAATGGTGGGTTAAGTTTCCAAACTATTTCTTGGATCGCCAATCGCTCCTTGCTGTGATTAGTGATCTTGATCCATTCTTCGTTGATCTTTCTTTTAGCTCCGATAAAATTTGTACCGTTATCGGAGAGGACCAGTGAAGGCCAGCACCGTCTATTCGCGAAACGTGTGAATGCTACTAGGAACATATCGGTGCTTAGATCCGAACAGATTTCTAAATGTACAGCTTTTGTTACCAAACAAACAAAGACTGCCACCCAGACTTTGATAGTTTTTTCGAACCTGAGAGCGCTGGCTTTTATAAGGAATGGTCCGCACAAATCGACTCCGATTTTGCTAAATGCGGGTGCTGGATTAATGCGCTCCGACGGCAGATCCCCCATGATTGGTTGAATAGTTTTAGCTTTCCATCGGATACATACTGGACAGCTCCGGATACATTTCTTCACTCGTGCTTTCACTGCAGGGATCCAGAATTCTTCTTTTATCAGATGCTCTGTCAGAGAGTTTCCACTGTGATGGTGGTCGAGGTGAGTCTGGCGGATAATCAAATCGACTAAGTGGCATTTGGTTAATATGATTGGATGCCGTTGGCTCTCTGGTAAGTTGGCAAGGGAGATCCTTCCCCCTGCGCGAAGAATTTCATCGGGACCAAAAATTGGCATTAAACCGCTTAGCCAGCTTCTTTTTGGAACAGATGTCGATTTTTTGAGGTGTGCTATTTCGGTTCCAAAGATTTGGTGCTGCTGAAATCGGAAGATTCTCGCTTTAGCGTTGGATATTTCTTCTGAGGTTAGTGGGCCGGTTGGCCGTGTCTCCTTTTTACTAGCCCATCGAAGGCAATGGGCGATGACTCGCAGTAAACGGTTAAGGCCGGAAAACCTTTCGATGAAATTGTCTTCCTCTGGCTCGTTTATGGTGGCATGATTTATGGTGGACCCTGTTCCCTTGACAGGGGTTAGCGGTAACGGATCGTGTATTAACCAAGCTGGGCCTGTGAACCAGAGCTGGCAGTTGGCTAAGTTGCATGGTGTAAGTCCGCGTGACGCTGGATCTGCTGGATTTTCAGCAGATTTGATGTAGTGGAGATCCACCGGATTGATGATTTTTCGAATTTTGTTGACTCTTGTTTTCACAAATTTGTTGTTGATTTCGTTATTATTTCGCACCCAGCCGAGGGCAACTTCACTGTCGGTATACGCGATGATAGTGATATTGGGAGAGTGAAGCTGACTTCTGACCTGACCGTAAAGTTCCGTGAGGAGCACGATTCCTTCAAGTTCCATCTTAGGGATCGTGCATAATTTGCTTTCTTTGTTTGCTTTAGTCTTAAGTGGAGTGACACGACCTCTGGCGGCAAGGAGGCGGATGGTGTAGGTTGATCCGTTCCCGGTTTTTTCACTCGTTTTTATTCGGCTGTAAACGACTGCTGCGTATCCGTCTCCCGAGGCATCGCAAAATCCGATAAGCTGGATGGAAGTGTTTTTATTTCCCCCGATCCAGCGTGGTATTTTGATGTTACTGAGACATGAAAATGTTCCTAATATCTTGCGGAACTTCATTTGTAGTTTTTCATCTATCAGATCATCCCAGTCGTACTTAAGCATCCACAATTCCTGGATCATTATTCGGAGAAGCATAATTACTGGGAGGATCCAACCCATAGGATCGTAAAGCGAGGCGGCTACGGATAACAAGCCTCTCTTGGTGAACTCGATTTTGTCTGGATTGGAGATTTGGAAAAAGTACATGTCCTCTATTTGGTTGTAATTTAACCCCAGAATCTTCATTGTTGGATCGGAGTCTGCTTTGTAGGCGCTGAGTTTTTTGGCATCGTCCACGTTATTAAGGACTTCTAGCTTATTTGATGACCACTTTGTCAAAGACAGCTTCCCGGCCTCCAAGGTTGCGGCTATCTTATCGATTTGCTTTTGGCATTGTTCAACGCTATCGGCTCCGTGAACCAAATCATCCATGTAAATAGAGTTTTTTATGATGTCTACAGTCTCCTCATCTGGAGCGTTATCTTCAGCGATCTGGCGGACCGTTCGTATAGCTTGCCATGGTGCACAGTCGACCCCGTATGTCACGGTATGTAAATAGTATTCCCCTAGAGGCTCGCTTTTGTCCCGGCGCCAGATGATTCTGAATTTTTCACGATCAGGCTCAGGAATCAGGAACTGGCGGAACATCTGTTTCATATCGCTGGTGAATATGATTTCATATTGTCGATTTTGATGAATAATATCGAAAATGTGGGCTTGCAATTTAGGCCCAGGGTGGATAAGCTGATTTAGAGAGACTCCGTTGCTTGAGGGTGCGCTGGCGTTAAAGACGTTCCTTAACTTTGTTGTAATTGCGTCTTTGCGAATAATGCTCATATAAGGAATGTAGTAAGCATTTCCGGTTTCGTCTCGCTGTCGTTCAGCTGGAACCGGGGACATATGATGAGATGCTAAATACTCTTCCATAAAATCATTTGACATCTTCTTGTGGGTTTCATTTTTCTCCCAGCGATTTTCTTGACCCATGTAAAATTTTACAGCCATTCTAAATGAGTTTCCTAGTGCAGGAGCGTCCACTTTCCAAGGGATGGGGACGATATACCGACCGTCTTTGGTTCGGGAGTGTTTCTCCATGAATAGTTTTTCGCAATACAAATTATCGTCATCGTCCATGTTTGCTTTGTTGGCGGGCATATCCCAAAAATCCATTAAATTGGCTTCGAACTCTGAAAGCGTTGTGTAGACTGAAGTTTGGTTTCCAATACCGCTTCCCGGGTCTCCAGATACAATCCATCCGCCGAGATAAGTATTTTGTAGCAACAGTCCATCCTTCTTTTCCAGTCCAGGGCGTAATACTGTAGAGTATACCGGTCCACCTAGTAATAGAGGTATGTGAGCAGGTCTATTAAAATGTGGGTCGGCAAGCGGCTTGTCAAGTGTGGTCATCCAAGGGATGTGACTGGTCATGCTGGGAAGTGATCCAGTAACCCGTTTGACAACGAGTGCTTTTATATTTATAAATGGCAGTTCGGGGTGATCGAGCTTTAGTTTGAGGCTAGCAATGGAATGGACTGTTCCTATCTCTCCACCTACTCCGATGACTTTGACTAGTGTTCGTTTTTTTGGTAACCGTAATTTCTGGACCAAATCTTCGGATATGTAATTGGCTTGGCTGCTCTGATCTAGTAAGCAGCGAATAGGAACGGTTTCATTATTGACCAAGAGTGTTGCTATGGCTGTAGGCAGGATCACATTAGATGATGCTTCCGACTGATTTTGGCATAGGTAAGTGCCGCTAGATGCTTGCGGTTCAGCCAGACTCGTAGTGGGTAGAGGGTGCAATGCCGTAATGTGAGATTCGTGACAGATTTCACATTTTAAAAACTGTCGTGATCTGCAAGGAGAATGATAGTTGAAGCGGTGCCTCGCGCAATATATGCAGATTTTGTGCGCCCGTAATAAGGTTTCCCGATTTTGGGAGGCCAGGAACTTTGGACAATCCATAACTTGATGTTGTTCAGTACAGATAAAACACTTTTTTGGTTGGTGTGGTTGGACGGTGGCATGTGTTTTGGTGTACGGGATACGGGACTCCTTCTTATGCGGCCTATGGCGATCATCTTGGCTTAAATGGTGCTGGTATTCTCTGAATAGGAAGTCCTCAATTTCGTTCAATGTCGGGAGTTTAGTGTTGTGGTTGACGCTATCTTCTAGCCTTCCACGGGTGATGGGGTCCAAACCTCGTAGGATGAGGTAAGCGATGATTTGTTCTCCATTTACTTCATTCTTTCTCAGATTGGCGACTCGCCCTTTGGTGTGGTGTAAGTAAGCAATGATCGATTCGGAGTCACCTGGGACCGTAGGCCGTTGTGGTAGAGCTAACAAAGCCTCTATTTCTACTTTTGCCAGGTGCCTCGGGTTATCAAACGTTCGATCCAAAAGTGACCAGGCTATAGGATAGTTGTCCCCCGTCATGTTTAGATCGTTAATCGCCTCCAGTGCTTTCCCCGTTAGCTTTGATTTGAGCAAAGAAAAGCTATCGATGTTTGACGCCCGACTTCTTATGACCAGGGAATCAAATTGTTCCTTGAATTCACGGTATTTTGTTATGTCGCCACTATACTCACGGAGACAAACTTCCGGGATTTTGATACCCATCCGGTCGGTATTTGATCCTTCGGCCTGCGACCTTTGCTCACGATTAAGCGTTAGTTGTGCTAAAGCATGTAGTAACGCTTCGGATGACTGCTGTTGTGGCTGTGGTTGTGGGCTGAGGGAGGTATTTAGGACGAACCCAACCCCCTGCACAAATGTATACGTGGGGTGGTCTGGGGTCGCAAAAGTCTGGGTAGTTTGTTCCTCGGGGTTTGCTTGTTTCTGCGATGTCCGTGTACAATTACTGGTTTTCTCTTGCTGTGGGCTCTGAGCGGGAGTCTGACTGGTTTCAGGACTGGCTGGATTTTCTTCATAGTCTGCTTCTTCTGCTTTTTTCTCCTCCTCTATTAACTCGGGGCAATTCTTCATTAAGAATTCCTGAATTTTTGTGTAGATGGCTTTAGCTGCCTCGTATTTTGGCAGAAAGGCGGCAGCGGTTGATCCGCTTAGGTCCATCATTGTGGCGTAGTTTGCCGCGATAGAAGTCCAAAGGCTCTTTGCCTTGCCGTACTGCCTTGCAAGCGTTTCCGGGGTACGCTTATCCAATCCCAGCTTGGAGAGATTAACTCTAATCTCCTCCAGCTGGACGATAACATCTTGAAAGTTATCAATAACTCTTTCAAGATTATTCATGTTGTTAATGTATATAAATATTCACGAACTTTCGCACTTTAGCTTCAATACTATATATATATACTATACTCGAAGGACCACTTGTTTGAAGTCAAATACTCTTTGTATCTATTACAAATTTCCACTTTGGATGAAGAATATGAACTCGCTTTATTAATTGAAAAATCCTACTATTTATACACACAGTATTGCTGAGACATCAATATTGGGTAATTAAAAATTGCTTATGTTGATATTGGGTAATTAACAATTGCTTATGCTAAACGCAAGTAAAGAAAACAAAACTTGCTGATGGCAAATTTAGGTCACCGGTCGCATTGGTGGTTTAAGCTGAGGCGGCTTTTCCGACGGCCCAGAGGTTTTGTGCGAGATTGCGTATTCCTTTACTTGCGGAAGTGTATTTTGTCGAAGTGACGTATTTATTGTAAACATGCATAATATTTTGTCGTAAATAATTTACCCGAGTGTTGTGCTTACAAATAAAAGCGTACCTGTGCAAAAAGTGTTCTTGGTTTCCTTTTTTTCTTTGGTGAGCTGTTGGTAAACAGGAACTTCCGATTCAAACTTAACCCAAGTATCTATCTGTGCGGTGTTTGTTTTTTCTACTTCCAATTTATTTTATTAGGTCTGATGTGTAAACAAATGAGTGACTGGACTGGTGAATACAAATATCGCACGACTGTAGCGAAGAATACGACGATAGCTATCCGCTGCCAAAGTTACACTGAATTATTAACATTTTCTTCATCGTCGCCAAGTGTACCCGCTGCCAACTGCTAACTGCCACCAAGACTTTTCGGTGAATCTATCAATTTGGGTATATGGTATGGATGTAGCTTTACTTTAAGAAAGACACTATAAGAGAGCGAATTCACTCTATGAAATCTATTTTATACGATGTCCCCAAGTGTACCCGCTGCCAACTGCTAACTGCCAACAAGACTTTTCGGTGAATCTATCAATTTGGGTATATGGATGTAGCTTTACTTTACGAAAGACACCATAAGAGAGCGAATTCACTCTATGAAATCCATTTTATACGATGTTAGCTTTTTTTGTTTTGTTTTGTCTTGGGGACTCGTAAGAATGTTATGTGGTACTTTTGACGTCAATATGATGTAACGCATGAGCGATGAACAATGTGTATGACGCTGAGATCGTCCTTGGTGGCTTTGCGCCAAAAAAAAGTCACCTGTGGTAGTTTGTAAATTATCACGTTGCGTATTCCTTAAGTCCTTTGAGGATCTGGCATCCTTGGTTTGATGACAAAAACACACCGACGTACCTACACAAACATAATCGTAGCTCATCGCGAAAGTGCGAGTTGACCCTACTCCATCGATATAGTGGCTACAACGCAGCGTTGCCATTTTGAAATCGGCCTTCCAGTCAGATTTGACTGAAAAAAAAACAGTCAAAAAACCAAAATCCAGTCAGAAAAACAGTCAACGAAATGCAATAAAAAATTCCAGCTAAAATCCATCCAATATATAATTACGAATATAAAAAAATTAAAAAAGTCATAAATAAACCCTATTCAAAAAAAATACTGAATCCATTTACTATTACGTATTAAAGTGAAGTATTTTACAAAGTGAATATGTATCTATATAAAAAATTCATTAAATTAGTTCAACTCACAAATAAACATTACATAGTATTTTCTTTGAGTGCTTCAATTGTCTCCTTATCATCTTTATCAATTTTGTAAGTGATAGTAGTACCAACTTTTTTTGTAACTTCAGACGGTACATATATCAAAGTTGAAGCAGCATTTGTAAGTTAACAAATCATAGAACAAACTGGTATCAATGTAAACGCATACATTTAAATATTTGCATTAGTAGGATACGCTTCCAATCTCAGAGCAGAATAATGAAGTTCAAAACAGCCAAACAAAAATCATATCCAGCTAAAAAGCCAGCCAGCTGGATTTTAGAAAATCTTCCAGTTAAATACGTATCAATCCAGTCCAGTGTGACCAATTTAATTTTTGAAATCATGCTAAATTCAGCAGTATAGCATTTATTTTTTTTATAAAAAGTGCTAAAAATCATGCTAAATATTTATTTCAAATCAAAACCTGCTAAAAACCCAAAAAATTAACAAAAAAGCTGTTTTTCAGAAAAAAAAAGAAGATATATTTAAAAAAATAAATCACTTCGTGACGCGTATTACATAAGAAACAATTTTAATACCATTAAGTTCAGTCTTTGTTTGTTAATTAAATATAAATGCTCTTATTATTAATTTTAAAATAAATTGATATTGCTGGGCTTCGATTAAAATCCCCTCAAACACATCGGCCATATCATTTTCTTATCCTGGTGGATAATAGCACACTAATGGCGTTTTCGATTTCTATGAAAAGAGCAAATCTAGAAGTGCTCTTTCTATGTTTCCTATGTTTCATTGAAATGAAAAGGGAACTTCCAGGTCAATTCTTAACACGACAGAAGTGTTCGGGATATTTTTAAAGAATTGCCCTGAACTCACATTATGTGTTGTGTTGTTGGAAACAAAATTTGCGCTATGTGATTCGAAAATATACAATTAGGCGTGAAAAATGTAAGCATAAATTGATTTGTCCTATTAAAACATTCATATTTACAGTAGAAAAAAAGTAACAACAGAATACCCAATCTCACATATGGTGTCTATCACTATTACAAAAGTGCCCCAACGAATTTCACTGGAAAGAGAAATTCTGGATTTCGAGGATCGCCTGCTTTGATTTTATTTTATTATTTTAATTCATAATTTGGCTAAATCAAAATCCTGCTAATTTTTCCTGCTAGAGCATAAAATAATGCTAAAAAAAATGCTGGCATTATTTGAAAAAAAAAAGATGCTAAAAATAAAATAATCCTACTAAATTTAGCAGGAAATATGCTAAATTGGTCACACTGATCCAGTCAGATCTGACTGGAAAGCAGTCAAAATGGCAACGCTGGCTATAAGTGCTGATGGAACAGAGAACAGACTGAATCTCGGGCAAATAATTCTCGCTCGTCAGTCTGTCAGTATCGTCGCTCGCTGGTAAATACAACTCTTTTCGACTTGCGCTGATCACCATGGCTGAGTTATCAAGCGCATTAAGCGGCTGCAATGAAGACGCATCGTTCGAGCAAAGACTTAGCGTCAAGCAACTCATCATGACTTATCAAAGAATTCACGGTAATTTAGACGGAACTTTGAAACCAATTAAAGCGAAATTTTAAATATCCATTTTTTTTCCAGAGAACAACCGATCTGTGTGTGTGGACGTGTCACCAGAGGCTTCAGCGGTCAGAAAACCATTACCAGGAATGGTAGCAACACCGCCCCTATATGGACCGCCAAAACCACCTAGAGTTAGGGTACCAGCGGCAGTTCCAGCTGCAGAAAGACCTAACTGGCGCATTCGGTGCTCACAGTTCCGGACAGATCTCATGAATCGCCACCGTTTATTTGCTATCACCTTTGGCCTTTTGATGATCATCCTTATTGGCACTATCCTGATATACATCCATCGTTCGCGTAACGACAATTAATTCACTCTTATTCACAATTGGAAAATTACAATTGCACAACCGATTTTTTTTTAGAATTTTTTTTAAGAAATGTTAAATTAAAAAAATCTAAAGAATGCCAAAACAAATTTGTAATTAGCCTAAAAATTCAAAAAAAAATCTCACATCAAAATGAAGCCCACAATTCATTTAAAATTGGTCTCACAATATTCCAAAAATTAACTTGCGATTAGTGCTTTAATTTGTTCTGTAAAAATCACGAACATCCTTGAAAAGAATTAAAAAAAGAGGGTGACGTGAAATAAAGCCAAATTGGAAATATTAAAAATTTTTTTTTTTTTTTGTAACGAAATACAGCCAAACTGGCCGTCTTTCACTTTGGAAGGCGGAATAATCTTAAACTTGGCCTTTCTTCACGTCACCAAAAAAAAAGATAGTTTTGCCATATATGAAATTTAAAAATTAATTCTCCGCCGCCGCATCAATAAATTTTGAATATTTTCTTAAATTGTATAAATTTTCTTAGTAATAAATATTACAACGCAATACGTGTTTGTCATTATATTTTGCAGAACGAGAAATTATTTTCAAGCAAAGACAGCTTTTACTGTTCAAAGTCGAAGTTAGAGCTCATTTTCGGTGGAACGACGGCGACAAGACGCGGACGGTGGGTATCGTGTTACTCTTTCCTGTGATATTTTTCAATGGGTGTGTAAATGGAAATGGCAAATGACATCAGCAAATTGAACACAGTGGACGCTGATATAAACAAAGCATATTTTAGATAGGCCTATCCTCTTCGAAGTCTCGTCGTAATTTCCGAATCTAAAATAATATAAGGTTCGATTTTTTGTTTGCTGCAAGCAAATTCAATTTGAAGAGGATTATTTTCACCAGCTAACAGAACCTTCTCAGACGCTCAAACAATATAGCTCACAAAGCGACGTGAAAGCCTTTGCAATTGTATTCTGTGTTGCGGTTTCGGTAGACTTGGAAAATGTGAAAATTTGAAACCCGCATGAAGCGGATGACAATTAAGTAGCTACGGCTGATGGTGCCACCCCCAAATGAATGAATCCATTATTTGTGTAGACTTTCCACCTGCTTTTTCCATTGAAAGCACTTCTGTCTGAAGGAGGAGAAGACTCTGTAAAAAAGTTTTATCGTGCCGGGGGTTGCAAGAATCCACCCCGAAAATTGTTCGCATTTTCTGGATTAACGATAACGCCCTCGAAACTCAAAGAATCGCCTAATTCGCTCTGCTTTACGGTCAAGTGGGGATTAATTCAAGAACATCCAATTATTTTAGTAATGAGTATACCAAATATGATGATGATACATCTTCTTAACAATCGGCAGCAACATGCCCCACAAGCATTGTATATAGAGTCTCTATATACAATAGGGTGGGCCGAAAAAATATTTTATTTTTTTTTCGAGTCGTAATACCGCGAAAAAGTTGCTAATTGTAGAGACTAAAAAGGGAAAAAAAAAGAAAAAAAATCGGTTAATATCTTCCGGTCGCGCATGAGCTTTAAAATTTTGCTGATATTTGCAAAAAAATGCAAGTTTAAAATATTTTTTTTATTATTAATTTTTTAATGTAATTGCTATATTCGACTCTTACTCGCTCCTACAATAATATAGAAAATAATGCTTCTATATTATTTAAATGCATCAGCATCTTCCGGTTGCTAAAAAAAATCAAGATAGACCACAGTTTTTGGATACAAATACTATAACAAATCTTACCTCGTTTATATCTTTGGTATGTTTAAAACGCAAATTATTTTAGACCAAAAGCAATATTTGTAAATACATTTTTTTATTGAAAGTTTTTGTGTGAAGATTTGTAAGTCCAAGAAATTTATGTTAAATATCTAGGGTTTCATTCATTCTTAGCTGAAGGAACTTTGAAATTTGATTTGTGGGCGAAGTTAGGCATTATTGACCTTGACAACAGAGTCGTTCTGATAAAACCATCCCTTGACTCAGCTCCGCAAACTTTTCCTGATGCTTATGTAACCAGTTTCACACATCGTTTAACTGCCTGCGTGTGGACTTGGAAGCCGAATGCATTAGACGTTATATCCCAATTAGGTAGGTATTGTGTTCGGCCCACCCTAATATACAATGCCACAAACCACAGTAATCGTCGGTGAAAATGTCCCTCAAACTTGTTGCCAGCTCGGTCAAATCGAACATGTGCTACGAACGAAATTCAAACATTTATATTCAAACTGGTAACTGGCCTAAGCCCACCAAAGTATCGTGCAAAGTTTCGAATGAGGGCTTTTCCCTCGTGTTGTCATTGTGCTGCATAAATAGAGTAATAGAGGACGTCAACTCTGCTGAGTACCTACTATATATAGTTAAAACGAAACCGAAAATGTATCAAAGCTCTCAATATGGAGACATGCATTTACAGAAAATAAAGCGTACCTAATGAAAGCCAACAAAAAAACCTTAGAAGTGCATTTTTTGTATGCATTCCACTGAAGTGTTAAATGATAAAACGTCGACCAAACTTTGACAGATCGTTCTCGCTCGTCATTTAAAAATGCCTCCTTATTCGGCAAGGCTGTTTCTTGCGCAAGATCACATATGTATACAACATTGTGTCTGGTGTTTTATACGAAATCAAAAATATTATCGCACATTACCCAAAGCCCAACTGATCAGTGATCATCCACCAAAACCAAACAGATCGCGCAAAATATGGCTCAAGATGTCTTCTTTGTTGGACGAGCCCCCGATTTATATATTTATAGAAAAACAGGCATAATATGATCGCTGTTTCACACGATCAAAAAATAACGACGGTCAAATCAACTGAAAAACCGATCATGTCACAGAAAAAAAAAAAAAACAAAATAAATAGTAGAATCGGTTGCGGAATGCTAAGATCAGTCAAAATATGAATGACAAATGTCCTCTTACTGTCGCCAAGTATCCCTATGTCAAGCTGTCAATATGTATCGCGCTTTGGTGTCAGATAGAAACCGGGTCACTATTTCGCAGGGTACACTACTGACTACTATCTGCACTATTCACTCCTCACAGCGGGAATAATAGCACAACTGCCAGAGAATTTATTGAACTGATCACTACCCGGACGTATTTATAGTCACGGCCACTTTTGTGTACCTACTGTTCTATTGGTCTTCTGTGTACTCCAACTTTGAACTGCTAGCGCTCAACCCCGGCCGGCCGGTTGTATTTGAAAATGTCCGAGCAGATGCATCCCTACCCTCAACCTTGACCCGGATTGTTCAACATATGCAACACTAGTTGAAGGCGAAGCTCCTTGAAAATCCTCTCACACTTTTTTTTTATCAATCTACATCTGTTCTGCAACCCCATTGCATCGAAAATTGCACTGTGCGTGGGTTCGATTCGAGTGCAATTCCATCAATGTCGTTGAATTTTTGTTTCCAGCCGAGAGACATGTGCAGTGCTACGTCGCACTGAAAAATAATACAAAAGGACACAAGTGTAATTGCTTTGCAAACTTTTCGCATCCTTTATTTCAATACAAATCTTATCATATGTTGAACATATTTTTATTGTTTTTTGCACATTTTGATGCATGATTAATCATATAGGGATTATATGGTTTAGCTTAGTCGGAGTCCGAGGAATCAGAGTCCAATATCATGGCAACGTGGTGGCGTGAACGCCAATCTGCCATAACTTCGGCCAAACGATTGAACGCTCTATAGTGATGTGGACTGTCCCGATAAAAAGACGGCCCCGGACTTGACGACGGTGCGGACTCTGGAAAGTCGTTGATTATCTGCCCGAGAGATTCATAAAGCTGACGAGCTATGCCGTGCAATGGCTCAGTCTCATTTGCCACCTCCACCTCCAGCTGCTGTGGTTGCGGCTCAGCTGGTGGTTCTTCAACTGCCTCAATAGCTCCCAAATCGGGAACATCGACAGCGGGCGCTACCTCTCCTAATTCCATCTGAGAAACCAAACGCTCAATAGTCTCTGTTACATGTTCGTCTTCTGTCAGCTCGAGATTGATGTCTTCAATGGAACTCATGTTGCGCTGCAAATATCTGTTAAATAAACAAAAAAATAACACAATTATTTAGCTCGTCTTTATTGTTTGTGTATTTTGTATATACCCACCAAACGATTCGTGTATGTATAGCAGGAGCAAATTGTTGCGAGGTCCGACCGATTTCAAGATTGGATTGTGATTGAAGGAATAATATACATCGATGTTGTTTCTAATACCCCAGTGTGCTCTGTGTTTGTGTGTAACTGCGCCTTTTCCCATTCCAAATAATATCAGTTGAAAAGCTTTATTTCTGTGTATTAGCTCGTAAAGGAATTCGGTAAAGCAAAAGCGGAGGAAGAGAGTCACTTGGCTATACAAATAAATACAAATCGTCTATGTATTACGATCTTCTCTTCGGAAAGACTGAGCTATGCTGCCTTGTATAATTCACACATCCCGATATTTGTATTTGTTTCCAATTTACAGTGAAGGGGTATATAATGTATTTGATTTGTCGACTCATATGCATTTGGTGTATTGCTTGTTGCAGTGGCGGACTTGCAGTCCTAGCCGCTCTAGGCCCCAGGCCATGTGCCGCCCATTTCTCAGCACGCATCATGCATTTACTTTATTCCAACTTTTAATTGTTTCAGAAAATTGTTGAACTAAGAGCTATGTACATAGTTTATAATATTTTCCGAGGTTTCAGGGATGATTGTTTTTAATAAAATAAATGTTTTACAATGTGTTACAAAACTCGTCTGCTCTTAAGCGCAGCAAAATCATTAATTAAATCTTCGCAATCCAATTTGCTTACAAAAATCAGCTTCTATGCTAATCAAAGCAAGATCGTTTAACCTCTGCTCTGTCATTGTTGTGCGTAAATAGTTTTTAATCTGCGCGAACAAGAAAACGATCTTTCTCCTGGACAGCTACTGGCGGGTGTACACACACACATACGAAGAGCAATATCCATGTTTGGGTAAATGGTTTGAAGACCTTCGGTTCGTAACCATTTCAACAAACTGACTGCACTCTTTCGCACCCCATTTTTAACTTTCTCCATTACGTAGTAAGAGAAAGATATTGTTTTCGTACAAAATTTCGAACTCGAGATATTAAGAGTGGGTGTCCCTCAGCTATGAACTCCGAGCTCATGTAAACATGCTTACATGTATTAGTGCACAGAATTTCAAATAGCCGAGCACACCCTCCCCCATAAGATCACATTTGTGACTACAGAGAACTCGCTCAACGTTCACTAAATAAAAATAATAACAAATTCGCTGCACAAAAAATCAAAACAAATCAAAACGAAAAACAACAAAAAGGACAAGCTGGCTGCCTAGGGCGATAGGCTAGCTGTATTGAGCTGCAAACTCTGTCTGAATAGACTGAAACTGTTAGTATGTGTGATATCCAGTTTTCTACGAATTACGTACAAATCCAAACGCAAATTTTTTACTTTTCAAGATATGTATCCAAAATTCTATAATTTATATTTTTGTAAAAATTGGTTCGGCTTGTTTTTTGCTTTTGCTTTGTTTGTGGGTCTAGGATGGGTTTCTTGTATAGTTAAACTAAGAATCTACGCCCACCGAACTTAGCAAGAAAAAGTTGTATCAATATGTAACTTTACGTTTCGGCCGTTGTGAGTAAATCGAAGTGTATTCTCTACCTACTACTTAGGGGATACCTAATAATACTAAATAAATTTAATCATATGTGCTGGTAATCTACACATTTCTTCGAACTAAAAGCGATATGGTATTTCATGTATTATTCTATCAACTGTGAACTTTATTATTGCAGTCTAATTTAAGTCATGCTAATGCTAAGCATTTTAAGCACTTTTATTATCTGCCAATTAGAAAAGCAGAGCTTCTCTTAGTTATTTTTATACTCGTTTTTAAAAACTTCAATTCACCAAAATATTCAAGTCTAATATATGTAGTTCTAGCAGTTACATTGCAATAATGTACGTAGGTACTATATAGTCAGATTCATAATAACTCTTACCGATTATTACATTATATACATTATATAGAAACTGATGAATGGGAATTGTTAGTATACCTACTACTTCTACTTTTAAGCTTTTAAACCAGACAGCTTACAGGAATAAGGTGATTTTTTTTTTGACATCGGAAAGTCATAATGAGCATCTCCACCAGCACAACGTAAAAAGAAATTAAAAAAACAAAAACAATCAAACAGGGCATTTTTTCTAAAGCAACAATTTACTTACAGACTTGGTTTTTTAGTTAGGTGTTCGATTTGCCATAGAAATTCTTGGATTTACATTTCTCAGAAAGTACCTTCTTTTAATTTTAGTAAATACACAAAATCATAGGGCCCAAACACTGTAAAGCTAAATTATATCTTGGTATTATGAACCTGCCCTTCAATTTTTTAAAAAGAGTTTCTGAGTTGTGGGTTTCTTTTAGCTAAAAATATTCTTTATCAATTTTCAATTTATTAATTTCTTTTTCGCTAGTCGGTAGGCGCAGTGGCTTAGTGGTTAGTGTGTTGGACTACTAAGCGAGGGGTCCAGGTTCGAATCCCGCAAAAATCCAAGTTACAACTCAGGGTTTTTTCACTGCGCCACCTCTCGCGAACGTCTGACAAACATCCGGGAGTATAACTGTCTTGAAAGAGCTTCTCAATCGGCCGTTTGGAATCGGCATAAAATTGTAGATCCCTTCCATTCGTTCCAAAAATTAAAAAAACTCACACAAAACGAATGGTTGCGAGAAGCTAGGCCCAGGGTCCCTACAGACCTGTTTAACCAACTATTATTATTATTAATTTCTTTTTCTACACCTTCCATAACTATCAAGTCTCTAGCTGGATAAAGGTCATTTTAATTTCACCATTGGCCCTATCACCTACCATCTGTTGTGGCACCGACAAAATGAATCTACATATTAATAAAAAGTCCACACCGTTCAACAATACTACCATACTTTTCATTTTGTTTAAGTGTTGACAATGCACTATACATGAATGCTTTAATTACCTTATTTTAATTATTTTACTTTAAGTTTATAAAACAAAAATAATTAATATTTTAAAGCCAAATGTTACCCTGTAAAGTAGGTACAGCTTCATTGAACAGGGAAATCCCTCCCTCGCAGAAAAACTTTTCCATTCGTCAATTGATGAATGGAAAAGTTTTCCTGCGGCACCTGGTGGAGAAAAAAGGAATATGTAGAGACCTATAGAATTTTGACGTCTGTTTGTTTTGCAAGGGACTTGGATAAGGAATACGTTTTTTTACGTGTAAGAAATGAAATTAAGTATCAATTAAAAAGTTAACAAACTAATTAAAAACAAACTTAATTTGCAAGTCGAAGTACTACTTGTACGAAATTTGCATAATGTGAGTCAATTCATCTGGTAAAACTAGCAAAAAATTGTGTTTAAAATAGTGTTGAATGTAATGCAAACAAGTAATAAATTTGCTTTTGTTTATATATTTTTGTTGATTTTTTTTATAAAATGTGTGCTAATTATGGTTTTTACAGCCAGCTTAGAAGTTTCTATGTTTGTTACAATATAGCTCCGTGAAATTGAAAGTTGGCTGGTCAGTATCCCATAATACAGTTTATCTAGTGAATGGGCGTGCATGCCTGCACGCTGCATCCCTATGATACGAACACGAACACTCTCAGTAGAGTTGTTGAATGATTATTCTGTATCAGTAGGATTCTCTGCCAAACTTGTGGCTCGATGTGTGATATATTCTTGAGTAGATCTAGAGGATAAATTAACGTAAATCATTAAATAAAAGTGGAAACGAAATGTAGGAACTTGTAGTACCTTCTTCTCATAAAAGCAGCTGAACGTGGTAGTAGCTGCCTTAATCGTATAATGAATGGTGTCTTCGAAGGAGTTGCTGATTTCGGAAGGTTTAGGCTCCTTTCTATACTGAAAACTGCTGAAAACCATCCCGTGTATTCGGTCGCAAAATTTCTATATCTCTACGTGAAGACTGCAACATTCGGGACATTTTTTCCCCATCAGAAGCAAAATACCCCATTTAACCAAAAGAATTTTAGAGTTCCTTCTTTTGGAAGATGGTACAATCCACTTCCCTCGCGATATGAATTGCATTAAGGAACACCACAATGAGCTCCGATTGTTTTCTGCATTTTCTACAAAAATAAAAACTTAATATTCACTTTTATATCAACACTTATCGCACTCACTTTTAAGATATTATTATTCTGTTACAAAATTACTTTTTTTCTTGTATTAAAGGTATATTTTCGATTTAAAACACAATTTCTCACAATAGCTTCTTGATTTTTCATAGAAAAACATACCAGCTGTCAAAATCTATAGCAACCTACCGATGCGAAAACTTGCCGCCAGGGGTTAGCCTCCATTCGTCAATAGAGAGTAAGTTTAGAGAAAACTCAAATAACGCCATGTCGGATATTTTGTGAGCTACATTGCATATGTGTGCGTGAAATCTGAAACAAAATTGAGAATGCAGTAAAATAGTAAACTTTTCAAAATTCGAATTTAATTATTTTATCAACTAAACATCAACTTTTTATTCATTGAACAGACATACAAATATGCAAAGTCCATTCTGTTTTTTACAGATTAAAAAAATAGTTTCTTGTTCCTTCACAAAGATTGTTTGCTTTTAGTAATATTAGCCTGCAGTCTTAGGATGGTAAACAAAAAAAAAATCAAAATTGTGCTTCAATAGCTACCTCAAGTAGTTCATTGGTAACAAAATTAAATCATAAAAAAAATAAAAATGTTTGATCTAGGGATTGCCCCACCGGGGCGCAGAAAAAAACACCCAAAAAAGGGTGTTTTTGGTACTTTATGCAATATCAAGGTCGAAAAATAAAATTGTGCTTCAAACTACGACGCGCAGAAACGTCTACCCCTGCCACCCAGCCTTAATCAATTCCGATATTACGATGATATAGAGGAACTCTAAAAAGTGTCCGTCCTTCCACGTGCCTACAGCCTAAACGGCTAACCGGATTTCGTTCAAACTTCGGATTTGAAGTTTGTGGGCTTACACTTCGGGATCGTTGTTCTTTTTTGCAAAGTAACCTTAATATTAATGGTACTTCCCATATAAAATGTTCGTACCAGTTTGATTTAATCGAAAACGGCTTAAGTAGAACAACGGTACTTAAGTAGAAATTTCGACATATATCTCAAAAACGGTCTATACGATTTTAAAAAAAATTTAATTCTAAGGTAATGTGGTCATTTATAACTTAATAGCAAACTCAGTTTTTCTCTGTAATATTATCATACAATGGATTTTCGAATAAGGCATTTTTTTAAATATTGTTTTTTGTCAGTTTACCGGAAAACGGTGCTAACGATTTTGACCAAAATGCAAACTTAGAGTCAAATGGATGTTTTTAAAACTATTGTGTCCTCAATTTTCAACTCGAAGCACCGAAAACGCTAATTTAAAAAAAACTGCTCATTACTCGAAAACCCCATCTTTGATTTCGATAAAACTTTAAAAACGAAGCAATGCTTAATCCTGAACAATAAATTATAATCGGTTTTCAACTAAATAGTTAACCAATGTTATTTTTCAAGCTCAACATTGCTATATTTGGCATCTACTGTTTTTTCTGGCTAATTTTACAAAAACCG
Source organism: Cheilosia vernalis (assembly GCA_949126925.1). Classification (NCBI taxonomy): domain Eukaryota; kingdom Metazoa; phylum Arthropoda; class Insecta; order Diptera; family Syrphidae; genus Cheilosia; species Cheilosia vernalis. Next base: position 16,455,536 of record OX421363.1, read on the forward strand.
CTCTAACGATTTTGATCGAAATACATATTTAGGATAATAAACCAGCGTAATTAAGATCCCATTCTTAGTTATTCTCAAAAAAAAAAAACTAATTCTCAAAAATTACTACTAAAAATCCGATCTGTGTTCGTGCAAAAATGCAATAACGGCAGCGCAAAACTTATTTTTAGCAAATATTACTCACTTCTTCTTTTCAACCATATTGAATATGCACCTTAAAATTATTCCAACCACTTGCAAGTTTGACGTTTAAGGTAGTTCAGCCTATTTTTTACTAAACGTGTCGTACATAAATTAGCCTATTTCTTGTCAGAATTTTGCCTGTCCAAAAAAACAGTTCTCTTCTTCAACTTTTAAAATCCCACATCGTTATTTGATAATACTGCCAATCAGATGAATAACGCAATAACGTGTATTTTATTTAACAATCTGTCGTATTTAATGAACTGTTAATTTTATCTAGCATTGCTTGCCTGCCCATCAGCAGAGGGTTCTCCCTGTTCTACCTATCCGTTTACCTAACCTACCTACCTAGTAAAATAAGAAAACAACCAATCAAACTGTTGATCAACAAGAAAGTTCGACCCAGTGTGTACTTTATTTTTTTTTAAAGAATTATGAAGGATGAATATGAATAGGTAATGGTGTAGGCTGTAGCTTTTGGCTGTGTTATGGAGGTTTCATGGGTTGTGGAATTGTGCATATCATTATTTGTGTGTTATTATTATTTTATTTAGCACGATTTGCCGCCCCTTATATCTGGCTGCCCTAGGCCCGGGCCTACTGGGCCTTAGGGCAAATCCGCCACTGCTTGTTGCATAAAGCAAGCAAAATGTACCTATTTCACATGTTTCTCATCGGCGGGGTGTATTTCTTTTGCAAATCATTTCGATCTAAAAGAAATTCAGTAGAGCGGAAAAAACATATTTATGCCATATATGGATAGGTACAGCATCCGAAAGCAAAAATTTGTTTATGAGCACTGTGTAATTTGTTTCCTTTTGCTTTCTTCTTTTTTTGTAGTTTCCGTAAATGTATTTTACATATTTCACATAATGTTTTAAGATACTGTTTTTTTGTTCTCATATAATTGTGTTTATAAAAGAAAATCACAACCATTATTTGTTATATACTCGTTCTATTTATTTGTTAAATCTTTTGTTTTATATAGAATCTTAAATTAATTTATTTTGTTTGTAAACCCCACAGCAATTGTATATCAATTTATCTAATGGGCCATTCACCTCTAGTCTTTATAAGGCTACAGAATGTTACCCTTTTATTTTATTCCTAACCTTTGTCAACTCTATAAATGTATTCAAGCATCATCCCTGGAATAAAATACATATAATAAAAAAAAAAAAAAAAAAAATGTTATGTGCCTTATGCCCTTTTAACACCGAGCCGAAAGCACTCGAAAAGGTTTTTGAAAACAGAAGCTTTTCCATACATATTTCAGTTGTCAAAACGAGTCGTTTAAAGTCCAACACCACGAAAAAAAACTTCCAACCGTTGGGTTGTTGGAACAAACGGACTTTTTGCAATATTCAGCCAATCAGCTGACTGAACCAATGTCACAACTCATAACTTAAAATCATTTTCCACAATTAATTGTTGGGCTAACATTATTTTTAAATTCATTTTATATTTGTTAATTAATGCGATCGAAATTTGTAACCAAAATTAACGACTACTGACTCAGAGCTGATTTAAACGTCAAACGAAAACTAGGTAATTAAGTTGGTGTTCGGTGTGAAGGCGTCGACGAGTTTTCTACGAAAGCACAATTTTCGGTTCGGTGTGTAAAGGGCATTACTTACTGCTATAAGCTATAGGCAACTTTAGGGAAGTATCGTTCGAACTACGCACAGTCAGTTACGTTAGGTAGGGCGAGAAAAGTTTGTGATATTTTTCATGTCACAATTGAAAAACTGATTGGTGGCGAAAAAGCGACTCCATCAACATTTCGAAACCTTTAATCAGCGGGTAAAAATTTTGAAATGCTGTGGTATGGAGCTTCTCCTTGTCGCCGTTGAATTGGAATCCCTATTAAATACTTCAAAAATAAATTGCTGATTAGTCGTACGACTAGGTGCAATCTTATTCGGGATGGCGAATGTCAGTCCCCCGGTAGTGATAAGTTAAAGTCCATCAATATTGCAGAAGCATCCAATGCAATGCCTTTCGATGATTTTTTACTTCCAGCGAATTCCCAACACAAAAAAAAATTTAAAAATGAACCTGCACTCCTTTACCGGGTCCATCAGTTCGGTCTTTGCGCATCCACTGTAATTTCCATCACCTGCACCACAAAAAATACGTTTGACGTTCTTGTTTGCATGGTGATCCCCACATTGAGGTTATCTCTTCTTGTGTCTGGGGGGATTCTCAGGACTGTACTTATTGACGACTGGCTTCTGCTGTGGTAGATAGATAGATAGATAGATATAATATTTATTTCTTATGGCTCAAAATACAAGAAAGTTTTATGATTTATAATTTTTACAGTATACATAAAAGAAAAACATAAGAAAAGTAAGTGACATTTTTTACTTTTATATACATTTGTAATAAAAATAGAGTTGAATGCCACATCATTGACTTAAACAACATAAAAAATTAAAGTTTTGGGTGGGGTGACCCTTAAAGGAAAAACTAACATTAATTATAACGAAAGAAGAGGCAAAATGCAAAATACAATAACAAAAGAAAAAATAAAATTTTACAAAAATATATAAATTAATTTAAAATTAAACTAAAGTTAAAATTAAATTAAAGCAGAATTAAATTAAACCAGAATATCAGAAATAATAGATTCTAAGCCAATAAAGTTAAATCGGAAGAGCCAAATTTTTCATTTGCTTTAAAAATGATCCAGATATTGATAATGCTCTGATAGACTGCGGGAGTTTATTAAACAACCGATAAGACAAAATAGAATACAAATTTCGATAAGCAGTGGTGCGAAAATTGGGAACAGATAACATATTAAAAAACGTTTACACGTAAATTGTAAGTGGAAATGAGACGAAAATTGCGATGACCAGACTTCATGAAAAACGTTTTTAATACCTTGAAACAATATAAATGACGAACAGGAAGAATATTCAGATCACAGAACAAAGGATAGCTAGGATGTCTACGAGGTTTACGACATATAAGTCTTAAAACATATTTCTGCAATATTAGCAGCGGATATATTTTATTTAGGTATACACCTCCCCAGGCGCAGTGGCTTAGTGGTTAGTGTGTTGGACTACTAAGCGAGGGGCTCAGGTTCGAATCCCACGAAAACCCAAATTCCAACTTAGGGTTTTTTTCCGCTGCGCCGCCTCTCGCGAACGTCTGACAAACATCCGAGAGTATAACTGTCATGAAAGAGCTTCTCAATTAGCCGTTTGGAATCGGCATAAAATTGTAGATCCCTTCCATTCGTTCCAAAAATGAAAACTCACACAAAACGAATGGTTGTGAGAAGCTAGGCCTAGGGTCCCTACGACCTGTAGCGCCAACTATTTATTTATTTTTTTTTTTTTTTTTTTATACACCTCCCCAACAAGCAATTCCGTATTGCAGCTTGGAATGGAAAATTCCGTAATATATAACCTTTAAGAGCTTAGTAGAACATATATTTCGTAGGTAATAAAAATATCGTAGTGAACATCGCAAATACTTTTTCAATATATCTGTATGAAACGAAAAACTCATTCTAGAGTCCAGGCGCAGTCCCAAGTACTTAAAGTTGTCAACTTCTTCAATTAAAAAGCATTTATCACTGCAGATTTGACTTTTACAGTAAGTTTGAGAGGAAAGACCGGACATGCAATTGCAGTTAGTCAGTTTATATCTTTGACATTCAGGTGCGTGGAAGAACACATTTGCTTCAAAATTGGCCGTGTGATATAAGTTAAAGAACATTATTTTAGTTTTAGAGCTAATAACTAATTGATGTTCAGCAAACCAAATGTCTCAAAAGATCAAGATCCCAATTTATATCAGATACCAAGTTTAAAGGACTGTTTGAACCATAAGAAAAACCTATACCATCCGCGAAGGCAGTAGGTGATCCTTTGAAATCAAGAGAAAACACTGAATTGATGTAAACTAAAAACAAAATGGGGCCTAAAACAGAGCCTTGTGGTACACCTAGATTAAGGTAGGTACCTAACTTTGCTCCTTCTTTCACCAATTTTTACTTGTTGCGACCTGTTTTTCAAATACGACTTGAACCAATTTTATATGAAACCACGGAATCCGGATTTCTTCAGTTTTCTCAAGAGAATTTTATGGTTAACCATATCAAAAGCTTTGGTTATATCAATAAATAAGCCCGCCGTGCATTTTTTTCCATCTAGATGTGACATAACTTGAGAACAAAACTGTAACAGAGCATAATTTTTCATAAGCTTTTCAAATATTTTGCTGAAAACAGAAAGAAGAGAAATGGGCCTATAATTACAGATTTCAGCAAAGGAACCTTTTTTAAGCAATGGTAAGACATCTGCACATTTTAGACCATCAGGAAAGATCCCCTCAAACACACAACGATTATAAATATCAGCCAATACATCCACAATGAAACATGCAAATTGTTTTAAGATAAAACTCGATATGCCATCAGCTCCACCAGAATTCGATTTAGTTGAAGTACCAATAACTTTAAGGACTTCAAGAGGAGTTATGGGCTGATAAACGAAACTATTACTTTCCAATGGTTCACTACATTCACAAATTGCCGGACAAAGGGGACAATGTGATAGGGCTGGACAAGGTTGTAAACTACAGCCTATATTGGCAAAATAATTATTAAATGCATCAGCAATTAAGAGTCTGTCAGACACATCGCAGCCATCTACACGAATACTGTTTGGTACTTTCGAAATATTCACTTTATTTAGAATACCGTTAACTACTTTCCATTCGATTTTTAAATTCCCCTTTGCAGAGCTGATTTGAGCACGGTAAAAGTTATCGCGGCAATTAGGAATCTCCTTCTTAAGATCGACACACAATTTTTATGTTTTCTTCTTAAGCCCAAATTATTAGGATACTTATTACATTTTATTCTAAGTTTATTTTTACCTTTAACTTTGTTTAATAAGTCACTAGATATCCAGGGTTTTAGTCTTTTGACAAACTTTTTGGAGGGGAGGAACCACATAAAATATGATTCTTAACGATGTAATAACGATGGATCTTAGGGCGGGGATTTAACAAAGCTACGAATAAGTGTGATTGAGATGGAAAGGCATCGTTGTCCAGTTGAGGGCCATTGTTAAGGACTGTTTGGTATTTTTTTTTTACCTATATGATCAAGAAGAAGAATGATCTGATTTAATTAAGAAAAAATATATGCCGCCCCTTAAACCCGTCGCCCGATGTGAAATGCAAGCAAGTTCGCCCGCTGCTGTCTATTTTATAAGATATGGGATTGATACCCCCCGAAGCCTGACAAGGGCGCGCTTAACTTTTCATCGAATATGGTTCCAGAACTCACATGGGTGAGTAGTTGTGGTGGCTCAACACTTAAAGAAAAAAAAACGTAATGTAAGGGTATGTGCTTGTCGTAACTATCTATCTATACGTTAAATAAAACAACGCTTGTACCAAAATGACATCTGTGAGTTGATCGTGTTTGTTTTCGAAGTTGCATATATGCCAATATGAGGTCTCGCCAGTTCATACAGTTCGCGGAATTCGTCTTGAAGTACTTTTGTTGTTATGTTATAGCTGTACGTGCCTTAGCGACCACCAAGGTCTGGGGCAGTAATTAAACAAATGTTTAAGCAAGAGGGAAAATGCCAAACGATACCCTTTACTTTAAACGCACTAAAAGTTGTAAAATCTATTTTTAGACTTCTGGTGTTGGAGCTGCAGCAAAAGTCCTTCTCGGCTCATTTGGAGCAAAATTAACGACGTACTTATGACTTGCGTTATTTCTCGTTTGTAATTAGTTTTTTCTGTTGCAACTATTCTTAGAAATCGACACTTAGACTTTGATGGCCTCATTTGTAAGTGTTTTACGATCTTATTTACAACTTTTAAGAATTATGGATTTTACGTCTTGCTTGAAATTTAATATTTTTCTTTAATTTTATTTTATACATTTGTGGAGCAGCAGTTTTTTTAGTGAGTACGAGCGCATTTCCAGTGTACTGAGTCGACGTCAACAGTGGTTTTTTCTAGTGCAACATTTTCATTGTGAAATATTTAAAATTCGAGAACGACTTCGAAAATATATTAAAACCGCTCAACAGCTTGTGAGTTGCGTTCGAATTAAGTTGAAATATTTTAAATTCGAAAACGACTTCGGAAATATGTGAAAATCCCTCAATAGGTTTAACGTTGTTTTCTAAGCTCCTTCAACTGATTCACTGTTTTATTGTTACAAAAAAAAAAGAATATTCGGACATAGAATCGTACATTTATATCGATTCTAAAGGACAGTCCCACCCAACCACTGTTAAGTAATGAGACGTGAAAAGACGTGGACCAGTTACAAATAGTTCTTTAACACAGGGGTGGTGCCAGTAAATACATATGTAATATGAAACCCCTGATGTCCTTGTTTTGATTTACCTAACAAAATAATGCTAGTTACAAGTTTATCTTGGACTTCAATTGGGTTATTTCAGGTTAACCAACCAAATGTCACACTGCTGCTTCAGTAGATCTCTAATCGAATTTACCACAAATGACAACGGTGGTAAGGTTGACATACAAAAGTACAACAATCAAGCTACGCGTGCCGACCCCTCCATAATGTAACAAGTACTTACACAATTTCAAATTGGGGTGCAGCAGTTTTGTACACATCAAAATGGCATTAGGGTGGAACTATAGCTGACAGTTCCTTCCGAGGGTAAACTAGATCAAGGGGAATTGATATATTTAGGTCTGAATTACAGGGGTCGAACTGTGGGTTCGTGTGGTAGTTGTTAGCTATTATGACGTGTGTGTTTAGCACATGTAGGTTAGGTTAGGTTAGGTTGAGTGGGGTTGTGAGTTCATCACAAAAAGACCAGGCACCATAGTGGGCCCATCGCCATCCCCAGGGAACCGTCACGGTTAAAAACCTAAACCAAATCGCCCAAACAATCAATTTCCCTGCAGAATTTAATAATGGTCCCAATATTGTTTGAGGAACCAACCTCCTCTAAGTGATTGAAGAAGTACCTGCCAAGGTGCTTCCTTCTACTCCGAGCGATTGCTTGACACTCACATAAAATGTGGTAGATGTCTTCCGTGACTTGTAGGTCCTCACAATACCTGCATATGCCCGAGTTAGCTAGTCCTAGTCTCATGGCATGCTTCCTTAGAAGGCAATGTCCAGAGAGTATTCCTACTGTTAACCTAAGTTTGGTTCTGCTGAAGTTGAGTAATTCTTCAGATTTTTTCCGGTTTAAAGTGGGCCACAGTGCCTTTGAGACCCTGTGACCATCTAGCTGTGACCATCTTGTGGCTGCTAAATGGGAAGTTTTTTCAAAAGCAACCCTTCTAGCCACGGCCATTGGTGGTCTTATGTCCTCAATCATGGTGTTAGGTGGGAGCTCTGCTCCTTCCTTGGCCAGAGCGTCGGCCTTTTCATTACCTTCAATATTACGATGCCCAGGTACCCAACATAATCTGACACGGTTCTGCGAACATAATGCCTTGAGCATTGTGCGGCAATTCCTTACTAGTTCAGATTTAGCGGTATGTGACTCTAGCGCTTTAAGCGCAGCCTGACTATCAATGTAGATGGCGATATTCTTATTGGATATCGATCTCATCTCAAGTGTCTCCGCAGCTTTGAGTACTGCTAGAATCTCCGCCTGGAACACACTGCATGTGTCCGGAAGTCTCAGGGCCAGATGTAAGTCCAGTTCATTGGAGAATACACCAGACCCTGTGCCCTCACTGGTTTTGGAGCCGTCAGTATATATCGAGGTCTCATTTACCCTCGACACCAAGTTCCTATACCAATCCTCTCTGTCAGGGTACAACACATCATACGGTGTGTCAAAATCTAGTGTACCAAGACCTTCATCCGACTTTTCCGGTATTTCGGAGAATGATTCCTTCAAAATACTGCTATGTCCTATCCTACTGTTCTTAAAGAGCCCAATATTAGTGAGCCGTAGCGCACTATTTCCTGCAATTGATTTTATTTGTAGGTCCAGTGGCAAAAGATTCATAAACGCCTCCAGTGCAGCCGTTGGTGTGGTACGTAAAGCACCCGTAACGGCAATGCAGGCTGTTCTTTGTACCCTGTTCAACATATCCCGTACATACTTCTTGTTTGTGGCTTTCCACCAGACAAGAGCCCCATATGTAATTATGGGTCTTACTACCATTTTGTATAGCCAATATAAGATTGACGGCTTCATGCCCCATTTCTTTCCTGCTGTTCTCCTGCATATGAAGAGAGCATTATAAGCTTTGCGGACTCTTTCCTGAACGTTAAGTTTCCAATTTAGTTTCCTGTCTAATACCGTGCCAAGATATTTTGCGCTCTCCGAGAGGGAGAGCTCCACTCCATCAAGTCTGGGCAGGTTGAAGGGTGGTATCTTGTATTTTGTACTAAATAGTACGAGTTCGGTTTTCTCCGGGTTGACTCGTAGTCCACACCCTTCGGCCCATAATCTAAGCCTATTGAGGGCTGTTTCCATAAGTTCACTCATCGTGTTCAGGAATTTTCCTTGAACAATGATAACTACGTCATCAGCGTATGCGATGACTTTGAAACCTGCATTGTTTAATTCTTTAAGTATGTCATCCATCACCAGCACCCAAAGGAGGGGAGAGATAACCCCTCCTTGTGGGGTGCCTCTGGTAACAGATTTTCTTATCGAACTTTTTCCGAGAGTGGAATTGATATTTCTCGTCGAGAGCATTTCGCATAGCCAGTTGGTGATGCGTTGCTCGACATTTATCTTTTCCAAGGCACTTTTGATTGCATCTTTCCTGACGTTATTAAAGGCACCCTCAATGTCCAAAAAGGCAGCTAATGCGAATTCTTTCTGGTGAAGGCTGCCTTCTATTTTGCCTATTACCTCGTGTAGAGCCGTTTCTACCGATTTACCTTTCAAGTATGCATGCTGAGCATTACATAGAGTTCCGTTGCAACACTTGCTCCTTATGTGGATATCGATAAGTCTTTCAAGTGTTTTGAGGAGAAATGACGACAGACTAATAGGTCTGAAGTCTTTCGCTGAAGTATGACTTGGTTTACCAGCTTTGGGTATAAATACCACTCGTACTTCTCTCCACGCCCTGGGTACATAGCCTAATCGCAGGCAGTGTGTAAACAGATTTCCGATCATATTCGTAACTATTTCTGGCGCCCTTTGAAGCATAGCCGGTAGGATGCCATCGGGGCCAGGTGCTTTGAAAGGAGCGAAGGACTTAATGGCCCATCGCAGTTTCTTCCCAGTGATGACATTGTCAACAACCCTTACGTCTAATCCCGAACCAATGCCATATCCATTAGGTAATGGAGTTATTGGCGCGCTACTTCCTGGAAAGTGTGCTTCCACTAGTGATTCCAGAACTTCCTCGCTGCTCTCGGCCCACGAACGGTCCGATTTCTTAATAAAACCAGGGACGGCCGCGTCCTTAGCTAACATTTTGCGAAGTCTGGATGCCTCGCTAGTATCTGTGATCGCCTCACAGAAAAGCTTCCAAGATTTTCTTTTGGATTGCCTGATCAAGTATTTAAACTCTCTCTTACTTTCTATGTACAGATCCCATGTAACGTCGTCCCCCACAACTTTGGCCCTATTGTAGAAATGTCTAACTTGCCTTCTTTTGGAGCTTAACTCCTTGTTCCACCATTGAGGCTGGGACCTTTTGGTTGTCTTTTTGAGCGGGCAAACTTGTTCGTAAGCCTTGTTCATTATCCTTTCTAAGTTATCAACTTCCTTGTCTAAGTCTAGCGACGTTTCAATGAATGGTATTTCATTTCCTAGCTGATGCCTAACTATAGATTCGTACCTATTCCAGTCAGCTTTCCTGGGGTTACGATAGGTGTTCGTAGCCTTACTGTGGAAGCCTATCTGAAAGCGAATCCACTTATGATCCGAAAGGGATGCCTCTTCTAATACCCTCCATTTCTCAATTGTGAGGGAATCAGTACAAGATGCAAGAGTAATATCGAGCACCTCTTGCCTGTTCCGTACCACAAATGTTGGGGTATTGCCTTTGTTGCATATAGTGAGTTTAGGCGATAAGATAAAATCAAAAAGACACTCACCTCTAGCATTTATGTCACTGCTTCCCCATTGCGAATGATGCGCATTAGCATCGCATCCTATGACGAAGAGCCATTTGTCTCTGGTCAGCAGCTGCCTTAGGTTATCGGGTGGCACCGACGTCGACTCATACGGGAGATAAGCCGATACCAGGCACACCGGTTTGCCCTTCTCTCTCTCGCAAGATATTGCGGTTAGATCTCCGTCACTGAAATTATTCAAAAGAAATGCCCTTATATTGTTTTTAAGTAGGATACAAGTCCTAATTTTACCTTCATTAGCTTTGAAGTAAAGTGTATAATCCCTTATGGAGAGCCCCTGGATCCTGTTGTTCGTGTTGATCCAGGGCTCTTGTATCAGTACGGCTGCAACGTCATGCTTGATTACATAGCTGATCAAGCACGCCGTCGCAGCCTTACTGTGATGCAGGTTTATTTGCATCGTCTCCATCTTGGGGTTCTTCCACCTCGGCTCCCTTGGTCATGACTTTTACCATGACCTTCCCCATGCTGTAGCGCACCATCCCCTTTGTCTTTTCGAGGGATGGGAGCGATTCCTTGCTAAGGCTCAGCAGGAAGTGCTGGCCAAATTGCCTTCTGGGTCCTGTCTTTAGGACTTTCCAGGTGTCGGCCTTTAGTTCCCTATTCTGCATGTGGAGAAGGCCGAGTAGTTTGTCGGGATATGTGTACGGCAGCGGTACCCATACCCATGCCTTGGGCGGAGAGTACTTAGCCAACTCCGCCACGGTTACGCATTTTAGTTTGGCCCCGCTCCATACCTCGCCAATCCCCAGCACAAACTCCCTGAGGAAGCCAACCGAAACCTTGTTTCCACAAGCTACAACCTTGCGACCGCTATCCCATCCAGCGCCGTCAAAGAGAAGGTCACCACACTCTGCGGAAGACATTTTCTTCCACAAAGCGTCCTGAAACTTCTCCTCGACAGTTAACCACTGTTCCATGGTCAGGCGGCCGCTCGGTTCCTGCTCGTTGATGATGGCGATAAGGAGCTCGTCTTTCGCGTCGTAAACCGGGTGCACCACGGGCGAAGTACCAGCCTTCACCTTTTTTGCTGCACTCGGCTCAACGACATCGTCGGATCTGCTCCTCTTGCTCAGGAGGGTTTCTCTGACTTCCCCAGACACGGCCCCCTCTCCATCCTTTTTGCCCTGTTTTTCACTGGCTGGTGCTAGTCCACTAGTGGACGCTTGAGCTTCTACCCTAACCTCGACCGCCGCGGTTGCCGATTTTTTGGCAGCCTCAGCGGTCATTGTTACCTTGGCCCGTTCAAGTTGTGTCCTATCCCAGGCGCTTAAAGAACTGACGTCACACCCCCTGAACTGCTCAATTTTGCGCTTCGCACTCTCGACCTTACGTCGGGCATTGCGCGTCAGAAGCTTGTTCAGCTGGTGTGCGTTTTTGTTCGACCCTGATTGCGCGACTGTGGGGGATTTGGAAGCAGCAGAGTGCCTGCCTACTGCGCCTCCAGTCCCTTTAGTCGGTTTATTACCCTTAGGGATATCAACGAGAGTACCAGCCACCTCGTTGCTATCCCTATTTACTAAGGCGAGTGTACCAGCCAACTCGCCTTTGCCCTGTTCTGTTTTGGTGGGAGTACAAGCCGTCCCACCGCAAACTCTATCTACCGAAGTGAGAGTACCAGCCACCTCACTTCCCGCTACGTTAGCGTCAGTGAGTGTGCAGTCCGCATCCTCACTGTCGCTAGCTAGCAATACCTCCTCAAGTTCCCTCTCCAGGCCGGAGATGGATGACTGTGGCTCAGATTCATAAGAATCATCTCCCAGTTCCATCGCCGGCGTTGTGGAGTCTGTTCCCTCCCTTTCTGGAATAATAATTCCTTTCTTTGTGTTTTTTAATTTATTTTTTAAGTTTTTTAAGCACATGTAGCTGACATGTTTTTTTTTTTGTTTCAATTAGGAAATAAATAAAATAAATATGATGACATTAACGCCAACATTCAGAAAATTCAGATATAATATTCGTCCGAACTGAAACATTGAGAAACGTCATAATTCAGAAAAAGAAGATAAATATTCGTCTGAACTGGACCATTGAGAAACGCACACTTTCAGAAAATATTGATAGATAGCTATTCGTAACTATTGAGCTATTGAGTAACGTCAACGTTCAGAAAATTCAGATAATTATTCGTCTGAACGGACACATGGAGAATCTACAACGTTCAAAAAATTCAGATAAATATTGGTCTAAGCTGACACATGTAGAATCTTTTACGTTCAGAAAATTCAGATAAATATTCGTCTGAACTGGACCATTTAGAAACGCACACTTTCGGAAAATATTGATAGCTATTCGTCCGACCTGACACATTGAGAAACGTCAACGTTCAGAAAATTCAGATAAATATTCGTCTAAACGGACACATGGAGAATCTACAACGTTCAAAAAATTCAGATAAATATTGGTCTAAGCTGACACATGGAGAATCTATTACGTTCAGAAAATTCAGATAAATATTCGTCTGAACTGACCCATTGAGAAACGTCCTTATTCAGAAAATATTGATAGCTATTCGTCCGACCTGACACATTGAGAAACGTCAACGTTCAGAAAATTCAGATAATTATTCGTCTGAACGGACACATGGAGAATCTACAAAGTTCAAAAAATTCAGATAAATTTTGGTCTAAGCTGACACATGGAGTATCTATTACGTTCAGAAAATTCAGATAAATATTCGTCTGAACTGACCCATTGAGAAACGTCCTTTTTCAGAAAATATTGATAGCTTTTCTTCTGAACTGACACATTGAGAAACGTCAACGTTCAGAAAATTCAGATAAATATTCGTCTGAACTGGAACATGGAGAATCTACAAGGTTCAGAACATTCAGATAAATATTCGTCTGAACTGGACCATTGAGAAACGCACACTTTCAGAAAATATTGATAGCTATTCGTCCGACCTAACACATTGAGAAACGTCAACGTTCAGAAAATTCTGATAATTATTCGTCTGAACGGACACATGGAGAATCTACAAAGTTCGAAAAATTCAGATAAATATTGGTCTAAGCTGACACATGGAGAATCTATTACGTTCAGAAAATTCAGATAAATATTCGTCTGAACTGGACCATTGAGAAACGTCCTTTTTCAGAAAATATTGATAGCTTTTCTTCTGAACTGACACATTGAGAAACGTCAACGTTCAGAAAATTCAGATAAATATTCGTCTAAACGGACACATGGAGAATCTACAACGTTCAAAAAATTCAGATAAATATTGGTCTAAGCTGACACGTGGAGAATCTATTACGTTCAGAAAATTCAGATAAATATTCGTCTGAACTGACCCATTGAGAAACGTCCTTATTCAGAAAATATTGATAGCTATTCGTCCGACCTGACACATTGAGAAACGTCAACGTTCAGAAAATTCAGATAATTATTCGTCTGAACGGACACATGGAGAATCTACAAAGTTCAAAAAATTCAGATAAATTTTGGTCTAAGCTGACACATGGAGAATCTATTACGTTCAGAAAATTCAGATAAATATTCGTCTGAACTGACCCATTGAGAAACGTCCTTTTTCAGAAAATATTGATAGCTTTTCTTCTGAACTGACACATTGAGAAACGTCAACGTTCAGAAAATTCAGATAAATATTCGTCTGAACTGGAACATGGAGAATCTACAAGGTTCAGAACATTCAGATAAATATTCGTCTGAACTGGACCATTGAGAAACGCACACTTTCAGAAAATATTGATAGCTATTCGTCCGACCTAACACATTGAGAAACGTCAACGTTCAGAAAATTCTGATAATTATTCGTCTGAACGGACACATGGAGAATCTACAAAGTTCGAAAAATTCAGATAAATATTGGTCTAAGCTGACACATGGAGAATCTATTACGTTCAGAAAATTCAAATAAATATTCGTCTGAACTGACCCATTGAGAAACTTCAACGTTCAGAAAATTTAAATAAATATTCACTCGAAATGACACATTGAGAATCTACAACGTTCAGAAAATTCAAATCCAAACACATTATTATACCTACCTACGCCATAGGCGGATCCAGGGGGGGGGGGCACAGGGGCACGGGCCCCCCCCCCAGAGCACTGCATTATTACTGCTTGCTCATTCCATAATCAAAACAGGCGAAGTGTGCCTATGTGCGAAAACAAAAATCACTTCCATGGAAATCAAGACGAAAAATTACCCAAATCTATGTCTGCATATTCTACCTAGAAACACATGTGAATCTTGGGGCACAAGCGTGAAAGTGTATATACCTTTTCTAGATTATTTATTAAATGAAATGTCGTCTAGGTTTCCTAGAGCTCAGCTGCAAAAGTTACTATCTCAGTTTTGCCAGGCGGTGAAGTATATAAAGAGGATATACCTTGTATTTTAGTTTTGAAGGAAGAGTTACAAATTTGGCAACAGATGAAAGAAAATATTCCTAAGTCACCAGCAGAAGCTTATAAAAAAGCAACGGCTCTACCAAACATAAGAACCCTTTGTCAATTATTGTGCACATTTCCTATGACAACCAGCACGGCAGCACTGCCGAAAGATTTTTCTCCACCTTACGCCGGTTAAAGACATATATCTTAGCAGCAATATGAGAGTAGATCGCCTGAATGGACTAGCCTTAACACCGCGTCTCCAAGAGACATAATTTCAGTCAAGACTTCAGTCACGACAACATTGTGTCTCGTGTAGACCGCGATTTTGTGGACACGACAGAAGTCTAGACTTTTCAGTCTGACTTTTTTTCCTGCCATCTCTGCAGACAGACCTTCTGACTGAAATTTGCCATTTGAAGTCTAGATCTGCGTTTGACAGCAAAAAATCATTTTGTTTTGGTAATTCTCGGGAATACATGTGCGCGGATGCAATTATGGCTGATTTTAGACTTTCGCAAAGTGAAGAAATATGGCGTCAAAGTGTGCTTCCAAATCGTGTAGCTCTCTCTTCTGAAGAAACGGATATACCCACAATCTGTGCTTCCTTTTGTTTTCGGCTAACATCTGGTTTTCCAATTGTTCTAGGTCGATTAATGCTTTCAAAGCAAGAGCTACCTTCACTTGTTTCTTCGTTGATCGCATCTTGTGAAATGAAATGTCGTAACACAATTTGCCCAACCAAAGCAATGCAAATATGGCGGACAAGACTTCTGACTTAAAAGTCTGACATAATTCAGACTCGTAGAGACGCGGTGTAATGCATATCCATCAAGACATTGTTTCATAGATGAACCCTTAAGAAGTTCTGGATATCTTCAGCAGAAAACATAAAAAAGAACTGTCATTATTAACCATATAATTTTTCATTATTAAACAATTATAAAAAGTGTTTTTTATTATTTGTTATTTTTGTATGAATGAATCCCAAAGACAAATTCAAATGCAATACTATGGGGTACACTCATCACCTATCTGGCCTTTGTGCCCCTCCCAGAAATAAATCCTGGATCCGCCCTTGTACCTACCTACCCATAATTTTAAACGTTGTACCTAAGTAGGTATATAGTCGAACTTCGATAACTCGAACCACCACTTGCCACAAAAAAAAATCGAGTTATCAAGATTTCGAGTTATCAAGTAAAAAACAAAATTGATTCTCTAAGCAACTAACAATATCTACACACTCCACTGTTTATATCTTCAACTCTTTTGTTTTGTCTTCCTCTTATTTTTTTCAATAATTCAAAAAAATATAGCAACCTGGAAGAAATTTGAAAATGTTTACTCACACATACGAAAATTACGATTTCCTACACGGTATGTATAAGGAACATTCAAACTCAGTGCCCCCGAAAGCGATGCATTATAAAACGAACTTGTTAAAACACGCAGAATTAGGGAATTCCCCTTCAGAATTTGGGATTTCCCCCTTTAGAATTCGACTTATCGAAGGTGACGCCAAATAATCTCTTCGAGTTATAGGAAGTTCGAGTTATCAAATACAAATTACATGCAAATTTTAGTGTTGGCGCTATTGCCAACCAATTTTATTCGAGTTATTAAATATTCGAGCTATCGAAGTTCGACTTAGGTATCGAAGTTCGGCTGTATCTATGTCACACGGTCACTATCACCTATTAAAATGTTGACCCTCATTAGTACCTACAGCTGTTGACATTACATCATTTAGTTCGACTCGTGCCAAATATAATTGCATCTTTCGAGAAATCATTCCCAGACTCTTTCCGAACGAGAACACCTGCTCATATTGCAAATAACACACTTCATTGCACAGCCGCCATATCGGCGCCAAACGAGTTCAGTTGCAATTCATTTCCGTCGGCATCGATCAAATTCTGGGAATTTTCCTCACACACATTGCTGGAGCTTTTTTCTATTCTCCCTTTCATAACTCCACTTTGTGTTTTTTTTACACATTATTCGAGACTAAAACACATTCAAATCAAATGGCAGAAATCTTTCCCGGAGCTGCTCTTCGTAAGAAACGCAAATAAGAGGTGATATATTGTCACGCACACACACGACCAACAGTGGCAAAAACCCTATACCAGTGTAGGAAAAGTTTTTGTTTGAGTTTCTTGTCAAAATCAGTGGGGCGTGGTGACTTTCTTGTAAGAGAGCCAACTTGTCGGACGAGCCGCGTGCCCTGCCCGTGCGTCATCGAGCCATTTGCGCATTGCGCTCTCTGAATTTCTCTTAAACGTCGAGTTGATCCGTTGAGCGGTTGAGTTACGAGTTGAGTCGCGTATTTATGCGCATTTCCCCCTCTCAATTTTGCCAATTATATTTTTTTTTTAAACAGTTTTTGGAGAGAAAAATGTGAACAGCACATTCTCTTAATCTTCTCTGAGTACTTATTCTTATGCTCAGAGTCAGCTCAGAAATCAGATCGATTTTGAGAATGGAGTGGGGTAGCAACACAAAATCCAAAAGCGGCAATGGCGCCTGAGAAACAAATACAAGCAACTTGGCTTCTTCTGTTGTTTTTGTGTGGTATCGTTGATATATACCATTTTAATTCAGCTGGGGTAGCCGATGGGGAAACCAAATAAACAAACAAATTTTGACAACCTCACACACGCACACATCCAATGGGTAGACTTTGTGTTTTTCTTGTTCTTGTTGGTCGGTCGGTATATTTCACTGGAAAAACGGATAAGGTAGGGGAAGAAGCCAGTTCCTTGTTATACGAAGTTATTCCTGGTATCCGCATACGCATGTGTAAACAAAGCAGACTTGGCAATTGAGTGGTTACGTTTATTGATTTTGCATTCTTGCCATGTCACATCAGACGAAATATTAATTTTTATTTATTTTTGACCTCTCATCTATATTTATATATAGATGAAAGTATATTTAAAGGTATTGCCGTTGACTTGAAGAGCTTGTTTTTTTTATCGACGCCGACTGTACCTACCTAATCTTAGCCCTTAATGAAATGAACTATAAATGTTCTCGGCCAAACTTACCGTATAGGTACCTACTCCGATTATGATTTTTGTAATTTTTGTTTGTCTTCCTCTTCAACGTAGTTGACCATAGTTCTATCGTCTTCGAGTAATTTTCTATAGTAAAAAACGGCAATATGTTAGAAGCAATCTATTGGACCGAATTCTTTTAAGTTAGATAATGGGAAAAATGGTGTTACCAATTCATAATAACGATTTGTTCACAATGATGAATGTCGTAGTTTTCTAACCTACCGCCGAGCAGGAAACACTCGAAAACAGAAGTTTTTGCATTCATATAGGTATTTCAGTTGTCAAAACTAGGTAGGTATAGTTGTTTAAATTCGTTTTCCGCTCATTCGTAGGTAGGTAGGTACCTATGGTTTGTCGATGTAAAACATTGAAACCATTGACCGTAGTATAGGTAGTAGACTTTTCTAGAAGCGGCCTGGACACATGCTGCTTGCTAGGAGGCTTTCGGAATGGCTTCCTAACAGTGGAACGAGTGGCCGAAACAACTAAAATCTTCTGTCCGAATTACTTTAGTCCCAAACTGGTGGATGTTGTGCAGAATTGGCACATGACGATGACCAACTAGGTACCTATTTATCACTGGAGCAATGGAGTGAACTCGTACTCGTAGCTTTTAATGATTTTACACAGCTTTGTTCATGTCCTGACAAAAAAGCATCAAAAAATCCGACATCGCCCACTTTTCCTCGACTTTTGGGAAATAGCATTAGTATCATCCTGAGCAGCTATTGCGATTTCCGCATTTAAGTATAGTTATATATCTGTATGTGGGCATTTTTGGCACTCATCCGCAACTCATCAGGCGCAAAGCCTTTCCTCGTGGTGGACTGGCTCTTCCCAATGGGAGATATGAGTGGCCTCGATTGCTCAAGTGGAAGTTTGGTACCTACTATCCAAATAATTACTGCCAGGGACCTAGCTCCTGTACTTATACCTAGTCTGTGCTTGTAGCACTCACCGTTGGTGAGGGAGAGTTCATGTAATGCTAGTCTAGCGAACTTCCTTATTTCGGCCGAAAATTCGACTCAATCAACGGACTACATTTCGTTCTGGGTAGGTACCTAGGTATGATTCTGGCTGAAACAGACAGAAGAAGCTGCAAGATTCCAAAATGAACCAATTTTTGTAAGATAGATATAAATAAAATTGTCGCTTTGATCTCGTATAAGGTGTCATCCTAGCAAGGATTTCCTATTTAATTAAAGCATAGGCACCACGAATAAAAATGTAAATCTCACTCCAACAACCGGTTCTTTGTATTATAGATAGGCAACTGCTACAGGAACTACACCCACCCATGCATAACCATTTCTGGTTATGCCCATTGTTTTAACTTCAAAATACCTACCTCAGTTAATTAGTTGTGTGATGCACTCACGGCAGGACATTTGCTTGTTTGCACCGACACAAGCCACGAGGCGGTTTGGGGGTGGTGGGCGTTTGTTGGCGAACGCTTTCCCTTACAGTTCTATTTGTGATGTGTGACGCAAATTAAGCAAGGGTGGGCTTAAGTTTAAGTGCTACTTGTTCAGGGAAGGGGAAGCAGATTTTATTAAACATGCGCAGGATACAAGAGAGAAGTGTTCTCTTCTTCGTTTCCTTTTTTTATGTAATTTTTCGAAATTTTATCTCATGCTGTAAGTAAGTGGCAGCACCGATTCTATTTTCTACAGGCTGCTCCTTTTTTCTGTTTTTAATCATTTAAAGGAGTAGAGTATACAAATTCCTTGGGATTTGGATAGGTCCGGTATTTTATGATTTATAAGAGGATTATGTAAACGTTGTATTGGAAATTTGGATTTTTTTTTAAACGGTATTTGCAGGATGGATGTAAAAAATCCAAGTATAGGGTCATTCATTTTTGATTTCGAAAGTAAAGCTAAATAAAACACACCCATCAGGGACATTTTTGATAAAAATTTTATTTTATTACGTGTGAGAAACAATATCATTCAAATGTCCGCCTCGGGAAGATTCGCAGCATGCGATTTTTAACCACTTTTTCGTACATTTCGGGCGGTATCTCGGCCATAGCTTGAGTAATGTTGGTTTTTAATGCGTTTAGAATTTGGGGACTGTGTTCCTTGTTGCCCAGTCTTGTTGGAACCACATCGCAAAAAAAAATTGGTTAGCATTGGACCATATCGCTCCGAATCGACTCTAAAGTTCGTAAGTAAGAGTTTTTAAAAAGTTGGTAATATTTTAATTTTCATTTTGGGCACTTCTAACTAAAATGTCATTGAAGTTTTGTATAGAAGAATCTTAAAAGCGAAGTAACTTAATTACGATCAAAAGTCGTGAAGTTTTTAATATGTACCAATTACGTTTACAGAATTTTATATCGCATATTAACAAGTCGTCTTTCATATTGTAGTAATTCAGTTAAAAAAATGTCAGCGTCAAGTTTGATGACGTTATTTTAACTCCATCAAGTTGTTGTAATCAGTGCTGTCGAGTCAATGATTCTTCCAGAAAATGTTCTTCAATGCACCAAAAGAAGATAGTATAACCCTGAATGTAATATCGACGATTCGCTATTAAAAACACGTTTTAAAGTGAAATAATTTTTTTTATCGTCGCAGAAGATTGGTTTATTGTGTTATCATTTTAAAACTCAAAACGTAAGTCAGCAATCAAAGTTAAGTTAAAAAGTTTAATGAAAACTCCGATTTTTGAGAAAAATATTGTTTGCATTCTTTAACGGTGGACTCACCTCGATAATGACAGATAACTGACGAGGCTAATCATTTATTATAACTGTCACATAGATGTGATACCTACTTATATTCCCTAATTATATCTTATATCAAATTGTTTATCGGATGATGTTCCAAGCTTCACAAAAAAGAGAGAAAGGAAAAAAAAAAAAGAAACAAATGGCAGCTGAAAACTTGCAGTTAGGAAAAAAAAAAAACATTGTAAAGTTGAAATTTAGCATTTTTCAAAAGTATTTGTTAATGCTAAAAAGTGTTACGGAAAACAGAAACTATAAGAATCAACGCCGAACATTTTGAAATCAAGCTTCTGAAAATATCGGGGTATATGTACAAGAGTAATGGGGTGAGTCCAATTTTTGGGGTGAAATCCAATTGTGTGTATATCGCAATTTTTTACGTTTAAATACGATGCAATGTGTTTTATTGCATAGGAAGTAGGTAGTAGTACTTTTAAGTACTTTCCAGAACTGTAATTAAAATTCATTGGAGGTGAGTTTTTTGTGTTAAAATGCTTGCTCCTATATTTTTTTCTTTTTTTAGGTTTAGAAAATTATTTTATAAGAGTATTTTGTTAAGCGAATTGTGCACTTTTTGGAACTCTAATCAGAACTGTTCGGGACTCCGGAAAAAATGGTTTTCATTTTGTTCTAACTTTTTTGTGTTTGGGTTTAGAAATAAATTATTTAATAATTTTTTGTGGCGTTTCTCGGGCACTATTCCGAACTCCGAAAAAAAGATTTTAAATTTTTCATTTTGTTCTAACTTTTTTGTGTTTGGGTTTAGAAATAAATTGTTCAAGGATTTTTTATCGCGTTTCCCGAGCACTATCTAGAACTCTCATCAGAACTCATGCACACAAAAAAACTATTTTTAAATTGTTATAAATTTTCAAAGTTCTATAACTTTATTTTTATATTCCGAAATTTTTTTCTTGTTTAAAGAACTCCAGAACTCTTGGTGTATTACATTATTTTGATAAAAAAAAAAGATTTTCTCTGAAAATGGGGTGCTGTCATTTAATTGAAAAATGGCTTAATTTGTCAATATTTTTTTTTTTTTGGAAAAAAAAAAACTGTTAGGAAATCCAGAACTATGTTGTTTCTCTGCGAAGAAAAAAGATAAATTTAATATTTTCACAAATGGGGTGCTCCTTGAATTTAGCAACAGACTAATTAAAAAATCTAAAAAAAAAAAAACAAACAAACAGAATTTTTCAAAATTCCTTGCATGAACTCAGAAGTCTTGCTCAGCCACACGGAACTCTAAAAAAAAACAAAAAAGCCCATTGGGGTGCCAAGAGATTTTTTGTTTGGAAACATTAATATAACTTAACCGCTTCTTCTAATTTCTTTGCGGAATTGTTTAGTTCATGTTGTACGGTGAGGGGGTAGGAACAACCCCATCCGTCGAGCTGAGCTGAGCAACCGCGAGCGTGTCGCACCCTTCTCACCTGCATCGAAGATGCCTCCGTGGCCTTAACCTTTTTCATTACAAAGAAACGATATTTCTGACATATTTTCCTTTCCTGATAAGGGAAAAACACCCGAAAACACTTACTCGCATCTACTCCAAGCCCTTAACAGTGAAACCAAGCGGGGGGATTGTTAAGGGGCAGCTTGCCCCCCTCCATACATATCCAATTGCTTATGCATTGTGGCTTAGTATTATTTCTATTAATTTGTCGGCATTATTTCGCATTATTATTTAAAAATCAAGTGTTCAATGAATTCTCATTTGTATTGTTTAATCAATGCCAGAGTCTGTTCACACAGAAAAAAAAATTGTAATGCCAACAATTTCGTTGGTTAAAATGAACCCAAATATCAAAATTTTTGATTATATTGTTGGAAATATTCTTAGAAAATAGTTATGGCAAGTATATTATTCTTAATCTGAATATTTGATTATTGAAAACGTAAAAACGAGTTCTTCTTATAAGAAATTATTGTTAAAGCAAGAACTTTTTGCTTTCAATTTTTTAAAAATCTCAAAATTCTTCGCCCAACAACTTTTTTTTCTGAGTGTTTGGTTTCGGGTCTGGTTTGCTTTTAGGTGCTTTTACCACATCTGTCTGGACTAATTTCCGTGATTTCTAGCATATTTTCCAAACAAAATTCTGTTATTTTTTCCAAGGCGTTATTTCCTATTTCCAAATATAATGCGCCCAGGAGGAAATTCTTTTAGCGGATTTGATCTCCTCTTTTTTTAATAAAAAAAGCCACATCAAACTGATTTTATCGTCTGTTTGAGTGAAAATTGTTAGCGCATTTGAAAAAGAAAAAGTGTCACTCTTGGCCGAGGAGCGTAAAAGAAAAACAATAATGACATCTTAAGGACTAAAAAAGAAAGAGAGGTAGCTGAAAGTCCACCCACGCACGCACACCGAGCACCTACTCGTATCAGGCATTAGCATCAGTTGAATTTGAAGTTGAAGTTTAAGTACTCGGCACTCTGTAGCAATTCGCAGTCGGAGAGTATCTTCTACGGTTCAGTTGTGATTTTCCTCTTTTGCTATTTAAATCAAACCAACTCCCAGTTAGTAAGTAGCTATAAGTTTTCAAAGTGGTTTAAGACTATAAGACCCACTGTGGATGCAAATAGAGCAGAGCATTAAGTTCCACATCGCATTAAAGGTGAGGATGTTGGTGATGCATGAATTGCAATTTTAATAAGGCTCGATGAGGGTGAGCGAATCTGTAATAAATGAGCCAATCGAAGGTGTCAGCCACCACCCTCTTTGGCAGTGCTAATATTTATACAGTGTGTCAAATCTACCTCAAGAAATTCATCATGCCAGTGACTCGCGTGCTAAACACGACAGTTTTGTCCCGTACTCAAACACATATTTGTTTTTAAAAACACTACCTATAAAAGAAACAATTGAAACCTTTATCAGTGAACGTTTATAGGTTTTTCGCCCCCTTACTTTTTTGAATATACTAATACTTTTTTATCTGTGTGCAATAACTATAATAAGTGTTTTTTTTTTCTATTTTTTTCCAAAAGGACCGTCAATCTTACGAATTCGAATAGCTGCTACGAGTGCAATTGAAAGAGAAACAAAACCACATATAATCGTAAGTACCTGTTTAGTTCTTAGATTGATTTAAAATTCGCTCTATGAAAAGCTCAACTGGCTGCAAGATTTGGGTTTTGGAATTCTGATAGGAAAACCGGTCATTTTTGTTGTTGTTGCGCTCTCTCGAAAACAATTGAAAATAGTTGAATAAACCGTCGATATTTTGCGATTTTAAGCTCTTCCAAGGGTTGAAGAAAATTAAAAAACAATTATATTGAATTTATGTCTAGTATCGTTTGAAAAATTTTAAAAACCAGGGTGAGTTATTCCCGGTCACATGGCGTATACAATACTTATATCTCATGCAACGTGACTGAAAAGATTTGAATTAAAATTGTGATCCAAAATAAGACGGATAAGAAGCATAAACAATTCTTACACTTGACGAATTTGTGATCGAGAGATCTGTTTTTCGAATGAATCTACTCTAAGTCGCTAGGAATATTTCAATTTATGCTGTATACTCAGGCGAGTTACCCTTATACACGAATGACCCATTTTTAAAATATTTTAACAATCGAAATCGATTTTAATGAGCAATCAGGAAATGAAAGTCTTTAATTCGGCTCGCACCCCAATTAACCTGGCTTGTCCTTTGTATATGGCCCTCTCTATGGCGCATCAAAAACTGTTACCGCCAACAAAAGAAAAACTACGGCCCTCGTTATAATCCACGGCATCGAATCGTAACAACAGAGAAACCAAGTCCAATCAAGTTGTTAGTAAACGATACCGGTCCTTAATTAGCTGCAGGGACCATAACGAATTGTTTTGCAAGACTCTTTAGCTGATTCTCGGTGTTGCGTCTCTTGGCACAATGTTCGCATGCAACGGACCTTCGTGCGACTGTCTTTACATACACCGGGTGGACAGGGCCGTCTTAACCTAGGCTGGGGCCCTTGGGCACACAAGAATTTGGGGCCCTTTTGGAAAGTAAAAAAAGCGAATTATCATAACATTTTGTTAATAAGTGTGACCAATTAATCATAATCAAATACAGTATAATATAATATGTCATTAATGATATTAGATTGCTGCTGGTTTTTTGTTTACGATTACGATAACGGTTTCTTTCGGGATTTCTGTTGAGCAAAATCTTCTATTATATCCTTAAAGTCAATTTTTTGAAGGATATCACTTTCTATGCACATAATTGACAAATTACTCAATCGTTCTTGTAACATTGTTGTTCTTTTGAGCTGTGAAAATGACATCGTGTTTCAGCACGGATCGTATCGTACGCGTACCCATGCGAAGGTCTTAGTGAAAAAATCAGGTCCCTACGGACCTGTTGCGCCAACTATAGGCAAAATTAGGCACCGAATTTTTATCTTTTGCTCTCAAATAACACGTATCCACTATCAATTTTAATCACAAAATGCAGTGAAGCGATAAAGTTTACCTACCTACCATTTCGTTGTCCTTACGCATGCCGGCACGCACATATAGGCGTTCCATATCACCAAATTACATGAAAAAAAATGATTTCTTATGGCATCAAGTGATTCTTAAAGATTATGCCTGCTGCTGCTACAATACGAGAATCGCATATAGCGATATCTCTATACTTCTTCCCACTCCACCGGCTTCCATTATTAGGCAATTATATTTTGATTTGCTTTTGCTGTGTCATAAACTTACATGGTAACATGACCAACCGTAAAAGGCATAAGGCAGGAAAGCTCTTTGCCTACACAAATGAATGGAGCGAAGTGAAAGGTGCAAGAAAAAACAAGAGCCTTATTCTCAACACTTATTTTGAAAGCTCCTTGTCTGGCAAGGAAAAAATAGGAACCAAATTTTTGTACAGGAATAACCCATCTGTATATTTTTATTCTCTGTGCTGAAAGTTTTATACATCATTCGGGGATTCCCCCAAACAAAAATGTTTTGAGAATAAATGTATGAGAGAAATTGTCGGTACTTCGGGGCCCCCTGAGAATGGAGGCCCTGGGCACGGGCCCCGTGTGCCCTTATGGTGAAGACGGTATTGCGGGTGGAGAACAGCACCACAAACTCAAAAAAAGGAACTCACCGCAAGGTACATCTAAACTCGCTGCCGACTTACTACCGCAAGTCTGTCCCGTGTCAATTTGACAAACAAATTAGGGACTTATTCTCCTGGCAATCCAAAGCCGAACCGAACACCATCACTTCCGTCCGGAAGTGATTTATATGGCCGTAAGTGAGCACTCTATGGTCGCGTATTCTGCCGTTGGTCCATTGGAGTGAGTTCAGTTACAAATTCTGGTGGAAAATCTCTAGACAAGGTACCCCCCAGAACCAGATGCCTTAGCCTATTCCATACGGGGTGAATGAGTGTCCGCTGTCCAGTTACCAAACTCAAACACGTTTCAGTTTCCGTACCTACCTATGAATAATTTATATTTCATATTTATTTTATCATATTACGTGGCGTAGATTTTCCGATTTGACAGCATCATCCAACCCCACAGTGAACCTAACCTTGAAAAAAAAAAACCCCCCGTTGGCGTGAGTCGTTATGCCAAGAGAACACGAACCGAAATCCACCCCTCCCCCGGGCATGGATGAATCTGCTTTCGACATCGAAAATGTGATTCTCCTGCGAACCCACCTCCATATCAAATATCCGAATATAGAACCATGTGCATGAGGACGGAAAAGTCTTTCATGGAATGTTTGTTTCGCCGACACTGAGGATACATGATTAAATGTCGTGACCTTAGTGATGAGAATTTTAATTCCAGGGTGAATTATTTTACTTGGTTGATGGTTTTGTTTCCCTCTTTCCCTCTCTCTCTCTGTGTTTGACAACTGTCTGAATAGTCGTTACAAGATATATATATTTTTTTTAACAATTTTGAGCTGCAAAATGTGTACAAGACTTTGAAATAAAATTTCAAGATTTTTGATTTTCTTAATCTAACAAATTAAAGCCACTTTTTCTATTGAAGAAAAAATTCAACTGAACCCATGCACAACTTCTGTTTTACTAAGGTTTCAATCAGTTCTAAAACTTGAAAAAAAAAAAATAATATATTTCGGGAAAACAAAATTTGAAAGTTTTTCATCTGGGAACACTGCGTGTGAAATCTGATAGGGTTACCCATGAAATCCCGGAGCACAAATTCCCGACTACAAAAGCCCGCGACCCAAAATCCCGAAACACAAAATCCCGAAATACAAAATCCCGAATTTACGAAATCCCGAATTACAAAATCCCGAATTGCAAAATCCCGATTTTGATTTTACCCAGTCATACAAATTTTTAAATAAAATTGAATTTTCATTTAAAATATCTCAGCACATAGGAACTCGTTAGCTAAAGGTACTTAACTAGGAATTTAGTTACAAAATTGTGGCGTTGGCCGTGAACCGTGAAGGTAATTGGCAACTGGTAAGTCTGTGTAGTATGAAGGGTTTAGGTTAAACCGTTTTTATTGAAACGATAAATTATTTATATTAAGAGATTTTACTGAGAATTTCAATTTAAAAAGAATTTATTTTTACATCAAAAAAATTTCTGGAAATGAAATTCCCTAATTTTTCGGGATTTTTTTATCAAATTCACTTTTCGGGATTTTGGGATTGAGGCAAAAAATAATTGGTTTCCTATCGCAGTTTAGCTGCGAGTATGTATAAAATTCAGTTTTAAGCGAGGGTGTGCTGATGAGTGCAAAATGTTCTAAAGGAAAGGAATTCATCAAAATCTTTACAGATCGTCGGTGAGCAAGATGAATCAACCGAATCAACCGAATAACAGCAACTATCCGATACCAGACCAATTTCAAAACGGATACCACGCTTTTAAGGATTTGCGTGAGTATATCGAGCATCAAATCGACGAGCAAATCGAGGAGCGTGCGGCTATCAATATCCGCAACATGCCCTATCGCTTAATACTGGTCAACCACTGGATGGATTTATTGATCGACGATGAGGACAACGATGAGGACGACGATAACGAGCCGAACCAAGTTGAGGGGGAACCAATTCAACAGATCCACGAGGAAGAACAGTGATTGAGCTGTCGTTTTTTCATAAATATTCATAAATTAAATAGTTTTTCTTTTTGTTTTCAATATTTTTAATTTTTTTCTGCAATTAAAGAGAAATTTTTCGATTAAATACCGTTTGACGGTGATATAGTTGGTGTTTTTGTACTGGCGTGATATTTATTCAGTCACTTGATGATGCTTTTGGACAGCTTTCCTTGCCATACATGTGTTTGGTTTAGTTTAGCTGATGCATAGGGGAGGGAGAGCAAGAAAGTTGAGAAAATGATTGCATAGGTGAGCCGGGGAGGTTAGGTGAGGAGGCAGACAATTCATCCATGGCCACCGGACATCTGAATTTCGGGACAACTCATCCCCAGACATAGATCTTTCAAAATAAAGTTGTGTGCTTTTCTAGGTAGGTGGTATGTGGTACGTTGCAGGTGGCAGAAGAGAGATCCATTTATACCTTATTGATGCTTAGCTCGCGTTTTCCTTCTTGTATTTAGCCGACGCCGTCCAGCCATCCTGATGTCCTCAAAAACCTGTAAAGATCAGAGAGTGTAATATCAGAAAGTTATCGTAAGTCATGGAAGTAATAGCTTCTAAATGTTCTGTTCCTCAAGTGTTAGAGGCTCGGGCAGTGACAGAGGAAGTGAGGTGTGTACTCGTGGACCTCTTCATCTCCGCAGCCTCTACATAAATCGTCATCCTTGAGATTTTGTTTCATCGTGTGGTTCCTTAAGAATTTATGACCCGTTAGAGCCTTCACAGGTTATTGGTTTTCATACGAATCTTGTTCTCCAATCGTTCTCTGAAATTACAGAGTGGGGGCTTGATTCATTGTAGTGCTCTATCATTATCCAGTGTGCAGGCCCCTTTCTCGCCGGTTCGTCAGCTATCTCCTTGCCGGCTTTGTCACTGTGTGTCCAGGGACCCAGCTGAGATTCGTGAAGTGATGCGAGCAAAGAACCTTGAGCTCTTCGCGACAGTGGTGAACTAGCTTGGTTTTTATTTCATTACGTAGTATTGCCAACAATGACACCATTCGGGCCGCTTCCGCGATTGCCAGAACCTCTGTTTGGAAGACACTATACTGCTATCAGGAATCCTGTAGTGTATATTCAATTCCTCACAGAATATACCGGCACCAGTTCCACAGTCCATCTTTGATCCATCTGTGTAGCTGGATACCGATTTCCGCTTTGTTGGTTCATTATTATAATTATTTTTTAAAAGGTAAATAAACTACAATTTAAATGGTCTTACAGCACTAGCTACCTCGGCATTCGGCTCTATTTATCTCTACTCGGAAAAGAGTTTTAAAAGTTTCTATCAAAGTTGAAATAAGAACACATGTAGTAGAAGTGACAACGTTCCCAACGTATTTCCCTAGAATTTATGCGTGGCCAAAATTGAATGGGTTCCAGGTATTAGTTTGGCTAATCTTTAAGGCACTTTTGGTAGCTGGTTCTTCCATGTATAGGGATAAGACGGACATTCGAAATTAATGAGTGGTGATGGGTGAATGGGTCCAACTTCGGTATTCCTAATAACAACTAATATCCTTTGATGGATGGTGAAAATACGAGAGAGATGTCACGGAGTTGAATATTTGTACTTTCTCCAGTAGAGAAATAATAGTAACAGTTCTTTTTGAAATTGTTATTGGAAAAAATCCTACATGAACGAAAGGAATGATTTCACAAATCAGTTTCATTTCCGGCAACTAAGAAGTGATCCAAAGAAGAAGGTCGGTTCAATTTTTATCTTTATGATTTTTCATGTCGCTCCAGAAGCGTGACGCACTTCTCATTCTGTTTTCATTCTTAATGGGACAATCTAAACACTGAAGTTGTTGTATAATCGAATCGATACCACGACCACGAGGCGACAAAATCGAGCTACCCAAGGTTTGGTAAATTTTTTATGCAGGGATCCATATACCCTTTGTCTGTTTATTCGACAGAGTGAATAACAATAAAAATCGGTCCGCTGCTTCCACTTACAGCGGTTAACCATATTTAGGGTTATTTTTCTTTTGTTGACGATCACTTATCGGTCCTAGAAATGGATAAACAAAAGAATACACAGAATATAAACAGAATGTATTAAGTGTATCGATCTTGGGTAAGCGGAAAGATTTTTACTGACCCATAGTGGTTATGGGATTTATGACACAAAGTCGAGCTGAAGTCGTTTTTGTGTGTACGCACCAATTTGGGCTATACTCCAATGAGCTGTGACCGGAATATAATTGCATCATTAATGTTGCATATCTAAATTCGAACTGATCTTGCGCAAACGGCGATTCAAGGCACCATTTGACTGGGCTAAGTCGAAACCATTAACAAGGATGCTGATCGGAATGCATTATGGCATGCAAGATTGGACACGTCCCGGAGGTATGCCAATTTAAGACGCAATAATCAGTTTCGTCCTGAAGGTACTCGGTCGATCGTGAATACGCAGATCTAACGACCGTGCTCAGTGCATTTCAATGCATAATGCTGTAAATGCCAATCTGCACTAATTGAAGGACACCGATATTTATAGCTCTACGACCAGGAGCTTACCCAATCGATATATTACGATGCACGTGTCACACCCTCAGCTTGTTTATTCAAAGTTATCCAACAACCCACGTCCTCCCCCTCCTGTTCACGGTCATGTACCAATGTAAAACTATAAAAAAAATGAAATCCAACTCCAACAAAAGATTGCATCCCCTGAATAGAATTTGCAACGACTCACATGTCATGGCACACGCAGGGAAAACAAAAAGATTTTTTTTTTAATTGAAATTTTTATTTCTCTCAATCACAGATACCTACATGATAAATCGAAGAAAAAGGTAATTACGAATCAGAAACAGAAAACAGAAAATTTGGATGTCAACTGGTTTCCTGCAATTAGGAGTGGACACAGTAAAAGCGAAATTAGAATTTCATTTAGATTTTGCGGAACAACAACCGTGGGCAAAATTGCGTCGGCTGCAGCTTCATTTAATGGGGCGAACTCAATAATGTTGATATCTATATTCGGATTATGTTCTAGCCAAGCGTTGTATTGCTGCTTAACAAGGCGAATAGCTGCCTCGATCTCGAGAAGGAAAGGGTCCAGCTCGCCCTCACCGTCAATAACATGGTTTCGGTTGTTATTGGCTATGTTTTTTGGATTTTAAAATCTCTCTAACTGCAAATAGAAACAGAAACAGACACAAAACTGACTACCTCGCACCGTGGTCAAATAGCACTGCAATTTGATGTGTTTGAATGTGAGAATGTGACGAATGTGTTTTTGCTGTCACTGCCAGCAATAGGGGTTGTGATTATAACTTTGGTTTAATTTATGAGTGTATTCTTTTGTTGACTGTTTTCGACGAAGATTCTCGGGGGTGAGTTCGTATTTACAATAACTTGTTTAACATCACATTCATTTTATTTGTTTTGGCCGTTTGTGGCTGTCAATTCGATAAATGTCAACGATTTTGACAGAAGTCCGTACAGTGGAAGACGGCCTTAGAGTGAATGCCAATACTGCCTATTAGTTTGAATATGAATAGGTACATCTTTTAACATTTCATAGATACATACACACATACTCGTAGACTCACTCAAAGTTGGACCTATTTTTTTTTTAGCCAAATTTAATTTTTAAAGCAAAAATTTATATCAATAAGAAATAAGCTTTCGAACAGAGCCCTGGTGAGGCTTTCTCTTCTTTTGTATTAATAGATTCAGTCCATTTGAACTGCAAAAATTAAAATCATTGCAAAATAAGCTTTCGAACACAGCCCTCGTGAGGTTTTCCCTTCATTTTACCACCAAGTAAACGGGATGACGTTCTCAATTAATAAATTCCGTCCATTTGGACTGCAAAAATTAAAATCTCTTCTCTTCTTCTGAATTAATAGATTCAGTCCATTTGAACTGCAAAAATTAAATTCATAGCACATGAAGCTTTCGAACAGAACCCTGTTGAGGTTTTCCCTTCATTTTACCACCAAGTAAACGGGATGACGTTCTCAATTAATAAATTCCGTCCATTTGGACTGCAAAAATTAAAATCTCTTCTCTTCTTCTGAATTAATAGATTCAGTCCATTTGGACTGCAAAAATTAAAATCATAGCACATGAAGCTTTCGAACACAGCCCTCGTGAGGTTTTCCCTTCATTTTACCACCAAGTAAACGGGATGACGTTCTCAATTAATAAATTCGGTCCATTTGGACTGAAAAAACTAAAATCATAGCACATGAAGCTTTCGAACAGAACCCAGGTGAGGTTTTCCCTTCATTTGAAGAAATTCACTGCACAAATTAAAATTATTCTAATTGAAGCTGTCATGATCACGTTTTCAATAAACGTTTGGAACGACCGACAAAAACCTTAAAGTCGATGTTATTATCCTATGTACAATTATATCTACTTTGGTATGCGTTAACAGTTTCTACCCCGTAGCCCTGTTGCTGGTTACGCTTCCTGTGAAATTTCTATTTTCGTGCTGTTTCTCGGAAAATCAAGCAACACCAAACACACACTTGCGCAGTTTATTTCCTATACCAAAACGCAAAACCAAGAGCCACTTGCACAGGCGCTGTGAAATTGGTATACACTATACACTGCTTAAATTTTCCCTTACCTACAATTCCCCACGCAAATTTAATTCTCTTCGGAACGCGTTCTATACTTGCACACAAATTCGTGTGGGTAGGGATAATACTAAAAGCACAGTAACAGACAATAGATTATACAGATGTCTTATGCCTGTACAAAATTTTGGTCCCTATTTTTCCTTACCTTACGCTTTCAAATAAGCGTTGAGAATAAAGCTCTTTCTTTTTCCTTGAACCTTTCTCTTCGCTCCATTCATTCGCGTAGGCAAAGAGCTTCAATTACGATTTATGGTTGTGTCCTTGTCATGTGCGTTTCTGACTAAGACCAAATCAAAATTATATAGGTAATTGCCGAAATGAAAGACAAAAAAATAATGATACAACAATTGGATTTCTCCTTGAGTATAGCCCAGTTTGAATTCATGTGTTTGTGCCATGTTAATCAAAGGGGCACACACATATTTGAAAAAAACCAGCCTACACTTTCGGCTTCAACCAGATGTGAGGTAGCCCAAGGTGGATTCTCATTTCAATGTCGAGTGCGGGGCTGTGTTCGTAAACAATGGGTTTTCTTAGTTCCAGGTTGTAATTTATCCGCTACATTTTTATATGAAAAGTTGTTCGATTTTCTTATTTCTTGGTATCAAGTGAAATTTGTTATGTAATTGAAGTGAAATGAATGTTTAAATTGTACGATACAAAGAACAGCAATACTTTTATGGCATGTTCGCGATAGAATTTCCTTTATATTTCTCTCCTTTTACATTCCCGATTTCTTCGATTCAGCACAAAGCAAAACCGACAAGCTAAGTAAGGGCCTAGTTAAAGCCATACGTAAAATGCAACAGAAAATTTGGGAACAGTATGAAAATGATTTTTTTTTTTCGTTTTGGCAGTCATAGCCAAAATTGCGTCAGAAAAATGTTTGCCTACGAAAACAATTACAACAAATCAACCACCCCTGAATGGATCAGAAAACAAATTCCGGACAGATAGAACAGTAAAGAAATGTAATATTTCAGTTGAATGTTTTGGTTTTTTGTTGTGGAATTGACTGAGAAGTAGATGAATGAATGAATAAATTATTATTTTAGAAAATTTAAAGGATATTTTTTTTTTTGTTTGTTGATAATCTAGCTTTATAATTCATAAGCAACATTTAACGACCTAGATTTAATTCAACCGTTAGGTTTAAGTCAAACAAAAAATGTAAGAAAAATTACGCAATTACAATAACTTCGCTCTACTTGGCACTTCGAGGACTCGCAGTAGTTGTTGTAATAAGGTTGTAATTGCGAGCTGAAAATCTTGCGAACCTACTTTGCTGAGTTCGAAGCTCAAAAAACACGAATATACTTAGAACGATTAGAATACAATTTTTTGTATTTCAAAAACACAGCAAGTGTACTTTTTTTGTTAATTAATAAATTAGAGACGCTTATAAAATTTGCAAAAGAATATCTATAAAAACGAATGGAACACACGAGAACTAAAAACTAACAAAACAATTTGGATTCTTACGTTCGATTGAATACGAAAAATCTGAAATCGGATCGAATCGCAGAATCCAATTAAATACCACATTGTCTTTTTGCTAGGAGTTTAATGTTTAATCATAATTATATCCGAGAATCATATATTCTTTGTTATAGATATATATAAATAATTTAAGCATTTTTACTGTTCCTAAGTAACAACAACACATTTCAGTGTTCACTCTTATTAAACTACAGAATATCAAATCATATTTTGATTTTGTACAAATATATGGTACTAAAAAAAAGAAGTTGAAAACACCCACCAATTAATGTAAATTTATGCAAAGTTCAGGAATATTTATAAAAAAATCACTTTTGCCTAGTGAAAACTTGGGCTTAACTCACATGGTATTAACCTATTTTTTGAACAACTCCCAAAAGTAATTGCATGAATTTTTCTATCAAAAATATTTTTCATGTAAAGAAAATGAAAAAAACCTGAAATGTGAATGGATGAACATTTGTTGGCACCTAAGATGGATAGAGAACAAGTAAAGCTATCTAAAAAACCATACCCAACATGTATTCCTTTTACGTTTATTGTTATAAATTCATTTAAAAATTGTCTGTTATTGAAAAAGTGCCACCCGGCGGCCATTAATAACACGTATGATGTATACGTACAGACAGGAAAAATAAGAGCGCGCGAGAGAGGGCTGACATTCAAAATTTGCGGGGAAAATCGGTTAGGGGCAAGTGAGCTGACTCTCTATTTGTAGATTCTCTTTAATGTTCATAACGCGATGTACAACGAAAGGTAGGCAAACTTTATCACTTCACTGCATTCTGTGATTGAAGTTGAAAGTGGGCTACGTGTTATTTGAGCTGAGGGCAAAATATAAAAGTGCGTGATTTACTGTGTTTGTGCATTTCTGTTTTTCTGTTGATTGGTAGAAATTATTGGCTAAATTTCAATTTAACTGGTGTTGAGGTAGTTTTTTTTTATAGTGGTGGGAAAAAATGGAATTGCGAAAACTAAAACCAAGATGTATGACTTTCTTTCAGATGGACATAAAGCAAGAAATCAAAACTGAGCCGTCGACAAGTGGCACAAGTTCGGCCAGTCTCAGATCCAGGCCTATGCTGATGCGG
Organism: Cheilosia vernalis; assembly: GCA_949126925.1. NCBI lineage: Eukaryota > Metazoa > Arthropoda > Insecta > Diptera > Syrphidae > Cheilosia > Cheilosia vernalis. Next base: position 16,490,257 of record OX421363.1, read on the forward strand.
GAGGCTAAAATGAAGAAAAAACCATTGCCAGTTCGACAGAAACGGCGACGTGACACAATGAAACCCAAGGAGGAGCACGTAGAGCCGAGCTGCATTGACATTAGGAGGCGAAGTTGGGGTGAGATCGCTGAGCACGGCAGCCCCCCACGAGTGATTCCCAAACTTAATTGGGGACGGAAGTTATATACATATGACTCTACAACTATAATACAATTTAGGTGGGACTATTGTCCTGAAAAGCCATCCTCTGACTCGGACAGCGTAGAAGAAGAGGAAGAGGAAAAGAAGAATCTCATTGCTCGTTCTAACTATTAAAAAAGAATAAACTTTAAGTTTTATCCTTATACCTATTTATATTTGTTTTTTTTCCTTTTAACTCCTTTTTAACTGAAGTGGTTTAATAAACTCTTTGCTTTGATAAAAAAAAAATATGGTTTACGAGAAACAAGTCGTTTTTATTTGTTATTGTTTTCAGATAGTGGGTGCTTGCAAATCTGTCAAAGTACGAGATGATGCTTAGTATACATATGCGTGGGTAGGTTTCTTCTGCGTGGTAAATCTGAGCGCAGTGGAGGTGCTCTAACAAATGAATGCCAGTGGTATTTTGCGGATTCAGTTACATCTGGCTGAGGGTGGCGTACGTGGAAATGCTCGTCAGATCATCAATGCGTTGACGTTTCACGTTGCATTTATTTGGCGCACACTTTTGAATTCGGAACACCAAACATATACACTTTCGCGTTTCAGTTCGAAATTCCTTATTTTAATTACTACAGAAAGATGTAAAAAAAATAATTATTTTTTTTTTGGAAAATGTAGCCAAATCTGGGGATTTTTGAGATTTATTTTGACCGTCTGGCAACGCTGCTTTGCCTAAAAATCAAAAGAGCCTGGCCCTGGACACTGTTACTGAAGTCATTCACTGGAGACTTGACAACAATTTATAATAAAATCAGATAAATTGTGTATTAGGTTACAGGCCATCGTTGCCAGCAGCAATACATTATTAAAAAAAAATGTATATATAACAAAATGTTTTTATTTTTATTTCCTTTTTCGTTCAATAAGGAATAAATTCTTATTTAAACTGAAAAAGAGGTCGTTTTGAAGATTGTTAAAAAGTTATCTTGAGGATCAAAATGGGACCAAACCGCAACTCTGGTACAAGCTTCAACTCTGGTACAAACGTCAGGTAGGTATCCCAGGGAACCTGCTGCTCTGGGAATGATTTTGTGGTTTGATTTTGTTTTGTCAATGATGTTATGAGGTAGAATTTTTTTATTTTGAAACAAGGACTTTACATGGATTTTGTCAATTTATACCTATATCCTGTCAGTGTTTTTACCTATATGTGTTTTTTCCAGATGTGGGTAGGTTTGAATATTCTGAATTTTTATAGGAACTGATACTCAGGACAAACTGTCCACACAATAGATATTACGTACTTACCGAACGATAAAGCTATTTGATCCCGTAATAGTAGGATTACCGGTTCAAGTCATAGGTATATACCATCAGAAGGCCAAAGGAAATCCACCTCTAAATGAAATACTTAAAAAGTTATTTCGGGTGTAATTTTTGGTTTTACTGTTCCAAAAATTTACAAATCCCCACGCCCTCAACTGATCAATGGCTTCGACCTTCAAAGAGTCGGCAACACCTCACGTACGGTAGAGGAGATCTTCGGTTATGTAATGCATGATGGCTTTTGCTGGAAAGAGGAGCCGATTTGGATTTTGTTGGGTTTTTTTTACTGAAAAAGTATCTCTTTGCGATATCAACAGTTTATTTCAATTTGGGGACACAATTTTAATGTTTTTGTTTGGGTAGGTACCTACCTATAAGCATTCGCATTATTTTTAGAGTTTTCATTATGCAATGCCAGTTCATAAAAGAAACAGTTCATAAAATAGCGGATTAGCGTTAAATAAAATTCACTTTTGGTCAGTACATACAATCATGTCAATAATAACAATGTGCGTTTTTATAAGTTAAAGCAATTGAATTGTTGCAAGTTCTGGCCAGATAGTTGTAAAAACTGTTACACTCTAAAAACAAATTTTACTTCAAAGCTAATGTGGTTTTAGATTGGGCTTCTTCAGATTTGCCCTCAGATTCCAGATTTCGTGTGGCTAATCATAAAAACCTCACTTGCTCTTTTTTGTGTTGCTATTCGTGCGATTTGAATACATGTAGTCTTCGACACTTTTCTAAGCGATTTACATTCACTAGTTAAATTTTGTATTAAAACATAAGAAATATCTGTTCCGATTGATTTCTAAATATTTATACATAAATAATTTACAATAATTCACCTGATGCAATGGCTTTCTTTGCTGGAGATAAAATTCACTAAAAATGTAAACAATCTCCATCAGTTGCTGTCAAACTCAAGCGTGCTTGTATAGTAAATCTGAGAAAATATCTAGATTCGCAAAAGTGCTTTGAAATCTGAAAAAGATTGCTTTTTGCTGTAGCAAACGAACATAAAAATTGCTCTGAGAGCAAAAAAAGTACTCTGAGCGCGCCCAATCGTGTAACAAAACAATCTCGTATTAAACCGATCCGCGGTAGGGAGCGGGTCGAAATTCTGCTTTTTAAAATTCTGACATGCAATATTTTAATCGGGTCGGGGTCGAAATTCTGGCGAGGTAAAAATTCTTTTTTCAAAATTCTGCTTTCAAAATTCTGTTTTACAAAATTCTGTTTTCAAAATTCAGCTTTTCAAAATTCTGCTTTACAAAATTCGGAAAATAAAAAAATAATTTTTGAGACAATGGTAATTTGCGCAAATTAAGAAATGTGTTTGGGGGCCATGCTGCCCCCCTGCAACCCCCCTGCTTGGATTAACTGTTGGATTACGGGGTGGGTGCGAGGTTTCTTACTTATATTTTTTGTTGAATTTTCAAATTGTTGGGCCAAAAATTCGAATTTCAGCACTCAAACTAGATAAAAATTTTCGAGATTTTAACCATTCTAGATTTTATTCGTTCTAGTTAGTAATCGTTGAAAAATATTTGTTTTCTTTAAATTCGTAAATTGGGAAAAAACAGAATTAGCAGAATTTATTTGTTTAAGATATTGCCTGTCAGAATTTTAAAAAGCAGAATTTTGAAAAGCAGAATTTTGTTAGACAGAACAGAAAAAAGTCAGAATTTTGAGAAGCAGAATTTTTGTGTTAAAAAGCGGAATTTTGTAAAACAGAATTTTGAAAAAAGAATTTTGACTTCGCCAGAATTTCGACCCCAACCCATATTGAACACAAAAATTCAGCTTTTCAAAATTCGGTTTTTTTTCTGTTCTGTCTAACAAAATTCTGCTTTCTTAAAATTCTGACAATTCTGTTATTTTTTCCAATTTACGAATTTAAAGAAAAAAAAATATTTTTCGACTTTGTCAACAAATTAAAATATATTTCATATAAAGAAGGTACACAGGTGGGTACCAGGAACACAAAAAAAAAAAAAACAGCTAACAAATGACCTTATATTTTAATTTATTGGATTTAATTACAGTACAGATATATTTATTTTCACTCACTAACTAACAGTGTATTTGTCTAAACCAAGAGAGCAAAATTAAAACCAATAACAAAACTATTTTAACCTCTTCTTCTATAACAAGTGAGTAGGTAAGTAGAATGTTTGCAGAATTTTGGAAAAAAATGACCTCGCCAGAATTTCGACCCCAGCCTGGGTAATCAATTAAAATTTATTCGAGTTTTTTGGGAAAAAACAATTGTAGGATATTTTTTAGGATACTTATTTAATCCTTAATATGGATTTTTATCAAAATCGTTAAAGCGGTTTTTGTAAAATTTTGCAGACCAAACAGTACCAAACCAAACATTGTAATGTTTAATTTGAGAAATGCTATTGCTTATTAATTTAGCTGAAAATGTAGTATAAGTAATTGTTCAGGATTTATAAGCATTACTTGGTTTTTAAAGTTTTATCGAAAATGGCGGGGTTTTCGAGATATGAGCAGTTTTTAAAATTAACGTTTTCGGTGATTCTAATTGAAAGTTAGTGACACAGTAATTTTGGAAATATCAATTTTAGTTTAAGTATGAATTTTGGTCGAAATCGTTAATGTCGTTAAACTAATGAAAACTACATTAAAAAAAAATACTTAAAAAAAAATACAGTGAGAAAATGAGTTTGCAATTAAGTTCGAAAAGGCCATACTACCTTAGTAATAATTCTTTGTCACAAACGTACCGTTTTCGAGATATGTCCAAATTTAAAAAGTATCTACCGGTAGGTATTCGTCTTCTTAGCGAAAAACTGAGTATGCAGTCATCTTAAATTCACCTACATAAGCTTAAACATCAATTCAGGTTGAAAATTTTAGAGTCGCTTTCGATCAAATCAAACTGGTATGAACATTTTATGTGTGGAGTCTGGAGTGCCATTAATATTGAGATGTGCTGAAGAAAAAAAAAAAAAACAGCCTGTACAAAACTGTATAGGCAAACAAGTTCCATATCAGAACTTTTAACGAAATTAGGGCTGCCGTTTGGGCTGTATGTCTCGGGAGCATACGGCCAGACAGATGGACGGAATTTTAAGACACACTTTTTAGACCTACTCTATCATAGTAATTTCAGAATTGATTGACGAAATTCTTTAAGAATACAGTACATTTTTCTTACTACGTAATTTAGAAAGTAAAAAATACGTGATTGTTTTATTATTAGTGTCAAAAGGTATTCATGATACATAATCAGAGTGTTTTGATTGATTTTCAAGGATGAGCAATGCAATTTTTCATTGCTTTTTTTCGTAATGTTTCATTTTGGCATATAAATTAAAAAATAGTTAGTTAGTTTTAGTTTAATTTTATTCATTATTCTCATTTACAAACATTTTTTATAAACTTATATTATAATTGAACATTTTTGGTTAAAGAGAATAGTTTGTAGCATTTGTATTTAAATGAAAAAAAAAAATAGTGATAATGCTACATTTTATATAAAATAATAAATTGTGGGGTGAACAGAAAACATATTTAACATTACATTCAAGAAAACAATTATACAGATGTATGAAGAAACAAGTTAAAGTATTTGAAACAACTTAAAAGACTAAATGCAAAGCAAGACTGAAAGAATAAAAGCAAAACAACAATTAAATCAAACCACATAGCGCAACAAAACTTCGATTTCACTAACATCACAAGCAAGAAGCCACGATTTTATTCTTTTTAAGAATACTGGTACAATTCTAATGCTTCGTATATCTTCAGGGAGATTATTAAACAACTTACGCGAAACGATAGTATAGGAATTTCTAAAATGTGTAGTCCGGAAAGGTAGTGTAGGAACAGAGCGGGAGTTTAATCTTAAGTTATATGTGTCTAGTATAGGACTTTGCATATACCCACATCTCATAAAAAATATCTTCAATACCTTAAAGTAATAAAGGTGTCTTACTGGTAAAATGCCCATTTTTCGAAATAGTGCTATAGAGTGCGCCAAGCGTGAAGAATTACAGATTTGCCTTACAGCACATTTTTGAAGAACAATCAATTGCTGTAATTTGTTTAGGTATGCACCACCCCAACAAGATATCCCATATTCTAATTTGGAATGAAACAATCCGTAGTAAACCGTTTTTAGAGTGGTATTCGATACAAATTTTCGAAGACGGTAAAAGCAACGAATTATTGAAAGAAAGTACTGCTTTAGAATAGGTACAGGGTAAGACGAAGATCTTTTTTATTTCTGAAATGCAACTGCAGCAAAACTTCCAGATATAACATTTTTTAAGTTTCCGAATAAAGGTTCTAATAGATATAATGATTGATTCAGATATTTCTTACTGCATCTTGGGTCACGTTAAGAAATCATAAATGTGCTTCTTTTAGGTATCTATCAAGCGAATCTTGCGTATTTCCTACAACAGGAACTAGAAAAAGTTGAATTCTTGTTTCGTTATTAAACTTTATTTACTAACAGTGAAGAAACCCCAACAGTCTTTGAAAAATAAGACAAGTAAGTGATATAAAACAGTTTTCTGTTTAAATGTTATTCTTGATAGCTAATAGTTTAAATTAATTAATTAATAATTATTAAATTTGAAAAGAAAATTATAAAAGTTTAAAATTTGACATTTATACATTAATTGTACCGAATATAATATGATAACCCTAAAAATAATGCGAATGCATTATAGGTACCTACCCAAACATTGTATCCTCAAATTGAAATAAATCCTCAAATCCTAAATTTTTGATATCGCAAAGAGATTCTTTTTCAATAAAAAAAAAACAACAAAATCCAATTCGGCTCCTCTTCCCAGCAAAAACCATCATGCATTACATAACCGAAGATCTCCTCACCTCACGGCACACACCCCCGCCGGCGTAGGTACAATCATCAAAGAAAGTAGATAAAGAAATAAAGGCGAAATTTTTATTTCCGCTTTCCTTTTACCTTGTGTCCTTCCTTACCCTTTTACCCACATATCAGTTATGAAATCAATCTACCTGTCCCATAAAGCATCACGCTGCACACAACATGTCACATGCCTTTCTGCGTGCGGTCATAATTCAACTAAAAGTAGCATTGATTGAAACAAAAAAACAAACCCCTTTTCGAATGAGGTGTGATGGGTTTTTAGTTTTCACCTTTCATTTGTTAGACGGTCTTTGTTGGACGACCGCAAAAAGTACAAGCATTTGGCATGAGACATCCGTATACCTATATAAATTATCTATGGTCAGGGTCAGGGTATAGATAAAGCGCAAAAGTGTAGCGAAATTTTAGTCAGTAGGTATATTTTGTTCTGTAGTGCGTAAAAAGTTGCACTATCGCACTTTCGCAATGATACAAGACCATATTATTTTTTTGTTATTATTAACAGTATTTCATTTCGTAAAAAAATTACCATGCGGATAAGAGAAAGAGTAATGACCAAATTTGGTCACAAATGACCAATGTGGCATGGCAACCGTGACCATACCCTACAAGCGCTAATGAACTCAAACAAATTTCCCTAATTCTATCAGAATAACTGAGGGCTTTTCACAAACACATGAAAACCATGTCAAGTCGTAGAGTGCGGCGAAGAGAGTAGGCAGTCAATCAAATAAGACCTCAATGTTTATGTGTATAGTATTTGCGACGTTGCATGAATTTTGAATATCAAATTTCGGTGTTGATGGTAACAAGTCGGCAATACAGTGGGCTGCATGGGAAACGGATGACAAATAATGAAACAAACAAATGATAGATTGGTAGGTACTTAGATAGGAGTTGCATTTTACTGACATGGACAATTTTTGGATCAGCTTTTTGAGCCTCTCAGTGTTGCAAGTTGCAACTTGGTAGGTACCTCGAAGCAGAAGTGTCAAATTTCTTGCGACGCAATGCCTTCTGCCATACCTAGGTGTAGGTAGGTACCTATATACAGATAGAAACTTTTTTGTTCCTTCGTTGACTCACCGGATCAATCAGTTGAGCACTCATAATGTAAATATATTTCTCGACTCGATAACGATATACAAAGCGTTGAGTAAGACTGCTTCCTCTCTATACTCCAACTTTGTTGAGTTAAAGCAGATCGATTTCTATTGGCGACGATGGAAATAAAATAAACACAGTTGGCGTCCGGATTCGAATTTCCAATTTCCAAGAAATCATTAAAAGTCCGCATACAAAACTGGCGAATAATAAAAACTGTTTTACGTTGACGTCGAGCAAAATTAGTTTCAGTTTTGTTTTGTTCGACTGTACTTTTTGCCGTCCATGTATACCTACCTATATTATATACCAATAGGTATGGCTTTTTAAAAATCCACACACTCACCCGTCCTGGAAAAAAAATCTACCGATACAACAGAAACACAACAAGCCACATTAGTAAAAAAAATAAGTCACTCCTTTATTCACAGATAATTTCAGTTAGTAGGTATAGGTATATAGATAATGAAAATTAAAAATTAAAAGTATGTAGGTAGGTACTTGGAACAGCAATCTATGCAGCTCCATCACGGGGCGGCTCCTCGGTCGGATTTGTCTCAAAGTCGTCGTGCTGCACCGGGGCTGCATTACCCCATCGTTCGAGCAATCCTGCTACTGGCAGGAATGGAGCGTTTTCGGCAGTCCGCTGCTCACCCATAGCGCCGCCGTTAGCACCATTATCCACATCCTCTTCGTCTGGTGGTATTCCTAGTAGCTGCATATCCGGTTCGTCCGCCTCCAGTTCGGGCAGCCATTCGTCCTCGAATCCAACGAGTGGTGGCAATTCGCCCAGTGGTTCCAATACGAGCAAATCGGGAAGCTCCAAAGGTTGAAATTCTACTTCTTCCATCTCGATGTTCTCGTTAAAATTACCCACAAGTGGATTATTTGAAATGCTCTCGGGAATGTTTTGCATATTTTAGCTCTTCAGGTGGAAGTCAGAGTAATTTTTTTTTTTTTAATTTTTGTGTAGTTTTTTGTTTTCACAAGAAAAAAATGTGTTTGCACTTTTGACTGGCCCTGTTCGTTGTTTTGTCACGAAGTGGATTGTTCAGACTAATAAGAAGCACTTACGCTACAAATTAAAGGTTAGCTACAGAATGGCAACAGGAAAATTTTGCCAAGTTATATATATAAATATAAGAAACTCAATTTAAAGAGGGACATAGCAGCCCAGGAAGCGGAATGAAAAGTGGGGAATATATTTCGAGTGGGTTTTTTTTAAGCTGAAAAAAGGTAGATTTCTTTGATTCGCTGTGTTTACTGACAGCCACTCAATCAGATTGTTTTATTAGTTGTTGTGAGTCGAGTTTCGATGCAAGGATGAGGGGTATAAATTATTAGTTACGATACGAGACGACTATCTCTTTCAGTTCGTTGAATGCGAGGGTATGCATGGAAATAGAAACAACGGAGAAGTAGGTACTATCGAACGCGACACACAGCCTTGAAAGTTGTTTAATTGTTATAATTAGGCTAGTTTTAGGTCTCTCGTATTGGAAAAATGTTCTCACTGGGTCTGTTATAATTTTCGTGGCTTTTTGGGAGCATGCTTTAGGCGGTTGGGATTTTTTATTTTATTTTGAATTATAAAATTCTGAACAATATTTGGTCGCTTCCAAACATTTTTCTGTCAGTCGTGGTTTCAGATTTGTGACACTATCTTTCTGGCTTTCTAAATTATGGCAAATTTCTTACCGAAAACTTATTTTTAAGAGCAATTAATAGATTTTGACCAAGAAAAGCCACAGATGTTGAGCTTATCGATGTTTGACGTTCTAAATTTTGACAAAAACTCACCTTAAACATATTTTTAAGAGCACTATATATATTTTGAGCAGTAAAAGTGTCAGACTTTTTTAAAGAGCACTAAATACATTTTGACCAAGGAAAGAGTCAGATTTTGAGCTTGTCAATCGTGGACCTTCTTAATTTTTGGCGAAAAGCTCACCTTAGACTTATTTTAAAGAGTACTATAAATATTTTGATCAAGAAAAGCCCATGATTCTGAGCTTGTCAATCGTGGACCTTCTAAATTTTTGACGAAAATCTCACCTTAGACTTATTTTAAAGAGCACTATAAATATTTTGATCAAGAAAAGCCCATGATTCTGAGCTTGTCAATCGTGGACCTTCTAAATTTTTGACGAAAATCTCACCTTAGACTTTTTTTAAAGAGCACTATAAATATTTTGATAACGTAAAGCCTCTGATTTTGAGGTTGTCGATCTTGGAATTTCTAAATCTTCATAAAAAGCTTACCTTAGATATATTGTGAGTGGCACTGAATATATTTGGACCAAGTCAGATGTTGAGCGTTCTATATTTTGAGAAAAAAAAGGGGTAAATCAATTCCGAATGGCCTAGTTGCAAATTTTGAAGTTGTATGAACATGATGGGATAATGCAATCGCCACCATTTTTAAAAGCTGAAGGCCTTACCACATAAGATTTGTTGATATCGTGTATATGATTATCTGAAGTGAAGACAATCGATCAATTTTCGCTGTAAAAGGAAGCTGAGGTGTGCCCTTTATGATTTATGTTGGGAAGTGGGAACAGTACCTACTCATACTAAACAAAAGTGAATCCGGTCAAATCTGACCGAATGACAGATTTCTATTTTTCTAATTCAGACCGGATTGGTCATAGCTTAAAATAAGAATTTTTGACCAGAAGTTCGGTCAAAAATAGAATATAGTAACATTTTCACTAAAAATAGAAAACAAAAATTTAATCCTATATTAGATGTAATTTATTTATTTTTCGAAGCTAATCTTAAGCTTAATAAAAAAAAAAAAAAAAAATAATAAAATAATAGGTATACATTGAAATGCTTTGTATCACAACGTTTTGCAGAAAAAGGAACTTCCAATCTAATCCAGTCTTCCAAAATATTGGTAAATACTTATTATAGGGGAAAAAATCTCTTCCCTTTTCAATAAATCAAATTTCACAACACATATACAAAACAGTGACAAAAATCCAGCGTCACAGAAATAATTTTGCAAAAACTTTGCGCTTCATTTTTGCTTCTTATAAATTTTGCATGGTATACTCACTTCACTTCAGTCTTGTTTGAATGCACACCCCCAGTCACAGTTTTGATGGGAGCTTGTTTCTGTATGAAATTTTGATCATGTTCCTGAAGTATGGTCGGTTAAAAATCGGTAAGACCGGACAAAATCCAGTTCTTAAACTCCAAATGGATCCAAACTGCTCAAAGTCGAAATCTCTAGACGGGTGTAACCCAGACTTGAGATTATTACAAGATAGATGCAGTTTTCAATAAAAATCAAGCTATCATATTACTTTGCCAGCAGAGGCCACACTTTTTTTTTTATTACTTTCAATAATAGGAATAAACAAATTCGACAATTGGATGTATTTGTGGCTTGTGACGGGGTGGCTGTACTCTTGACCAGTTTAAAGTACCGAAATCCAATAGCCCATGTACGCGAACATCAACAGGACCATTAAGAGAAAGAACCTCATGATGAACTTCACTGGAGAAGCATCCCTCACTATGTGACCCGTAACACGTACTCTTTGCGGTCTCCCTTTCAAAGCTATTCTTCCTGCCCGCGTACACCTGGGCATGCTTGATATTCAGATGGATAATCTGTTAAAGTTTAGAACTTTGTTAGGTGCAAGTATTTTAAAAAAAAATTTTAACCTACTTTTAAAGCACGAAACACTTGCGAACACTTGACTTGTCGGGGATAAACTGTGACACTGCGATGATGCAGATATATCGTAGGCAGTGTTGTTATGGATATTGTTTGAGAATCGTATAATTTCTCGGTTCAAAATCGTATTTGTCGTATTTTCTAAAAATATGGGTACAAAAAAATGCTTTTAAGAGCGTAGAGGTCATATTACACTTAGTTTGAATCTTATTTTGTAGTGCTCGTGACAAATTGGACAGTTTGAACTTAAATATTATACTTTTTCCATTATTAGTTTTGTAAATATAAAGTTTCAAGCAAGTTTAACCTCAAAGGTGTTTGCTTTCCTATCAATAATCACCCTTATTCCGAGTGGCGTTTACGACGAAAAATCCTTGTACATCCACAATGACTTCAGCTTCATTCATCCATCCATCCACTTCAAATATATAAATACCATAAACTGATACCGCTATCTGTCATTGGCGCATATTAGATGGTGTGAATCGTATGTGAAATGTGAACTACTTAAAGAGGTCAAAAAGAGCAAACGAAAATTTGTATTGTTCCGTTTTACGTATGGCTATAACTAGTGCCTAACGCCAAAACACAGGAGTACGTTCCATAATGGATGATTGCTAATTGCAAAGGGGCGTGTTGGCAAAGGTAAAGTCATATTTAAAGCCATTGTATTTTTTTTAGGTTCTGTTTCTAAAACTGGTTGGAATCCATTTATCGACTCGTATTTCGGTTTACTCATCGTATTTATGTTTATACAATATCGGAAAAATCGTTAAAATATTTACGAAATTGTAGAAATTAGGGCGAAAAAGAACATAAATCGGAACGTCGTATTAGCCTTCGAAAATCGTCACTTTTACGATAAATACGATCACATAACAACGCTGATCGTAGGTTCTCCTTCTCATATAGGCGATCGTTAACTTAATGCGAGAGTCTCTCTTTCGAAGGCACAGCACTTCGCAGTTCGCACTTGTTGTCGATAAAAAGTCGAACTAGACTAGGGTAGACAGGGAGACTTTAGAGATGGAGGGAATGACATCATGCTGGGTGTGAGTGCAGTATGCGATTAAAGATCGAAGTTAACATTAATTTGCCAGCTATTTTGGGGTTTATGTTTTTATCTTGAAAAGGTGTACTACAATGGAGGGAACCAGTTGGGAAGCCGCGTCTATGACGCGTATATGGCAACGAACGAGCCAGATTTTGGTCATTAAAATGTATGCACTTCTCTTTTGAATGTAAACACATCAGGTGTAGTATGTATCCTGACAGAGTTGTAGCACTCGAAATAATCGTACGTTGACTGTTCTTTGAAGGAGCATTGTCTCAAAAAATCCATACCAATTCCGTTCATCCTCCTATTCGGTTAATTTAAGGGTTTCCCAATCCTCAGCTCTAAGAAAAAGCCCCGTAAATCGCTTTTTAATCAATTTAAACAAAGCGAATAAAACAAAATCTCATCAAAAGCGCAGCAATGGTCACTCTATTACTTTCGAACCACAGACCACACACACAGCATTGCTATATTGCTACTGTTGTGTCGATAGAGCGAATGGTGACAGATACACAATCAATTTAACTGCATGAGTGTGGTTAGGATAGGAGACACATACGACATTCGGCCAGGGATCCCAGATTAAAGACAAAAAAAATCCCCCTTTTTTAACACCAAAACGATATTTTTGTCCCCAAAAACAAAAATCTTCATATAAGTTTTATTTTACCATTTTATGTTTCATTTATATATCTTAGAATTAGCAAACAACATAAATAATAGGAATTGTATTTTAAAATAGGTATATGCACCTTTGTGCATTTGTACATTGTATTATTTGGAAGCCTTAAGCAGCCATAATAATCTTGTTTCGTGTTTAAGTTTTATTTAAAAATAGTGTTGTCTTTGGAAGACTTTATTTAAACAAAATTTGAAAATTTCCCCTTTTTAGGTTGTTTTACCCCAAAAATTCCTTCCCCCTTTTTCTCCCTTAGAAAAAATCTACAAAATTGCCGACATTCCCCTTGATCTGGGATCAATGCATAAGCACAGACCATAAATAGGTAGGTATACAGATGTCTTAACCATATGGGAAGAAGTGGTGTGGTATATGAAAACGAAATTTACTTCAAGAAAAAGCTTCATAATTTTACAAGACATATTAATGAACCCCCTATTTTTTTTCTCTCTTTAAACTTATCAAAACATGAGAAAACAGAAACCCAATTTTTTTTTTCTTGTCTGCCTTTATTGCCTACCTACTTTGCACCCAACTAGGGGTGGATTTGCCATCGTTTCTCAGCACGGATCGTATCGGACCCATGCGAAATGTTAGTGGATGTGTGCTTGACATCGTGTTTGTACTATCTACTATGATGCACAATAGTAAACAGGGTTGGGGTCGAAATTCTGGCGAGGTCAAAATTCTTTCTTCAAAATTCTGCTTTCAAAATTCTGTTTTACAAAATTCTGCTTTCAAAATTCAGCTTTTCAAAATTCTGCTTTACAAAACTCTGCTTTACGAAATTCTGCTTTACAAAATTCTGCTTTACAAAATTCTGAAAATAAAAAAATAATTTTTGAGACAATGGTAATTTGCGCAAATTATGAAATGTGTATGGGGGGGCATGCGGCCCCCCTGCAACCCCCCTGCTTGGATTTACTGTTGGATTACGGGGTGGGTGCGAGGTTTTTTGCTTATAATTTTTGTTGAATTTTCAAATTGTTGGGCCCAAAATTCGAATTTCAGCACTCAAACTAGATACAAATTTTCGAGATTTTAACCATTCTAGATTTTACTCGTTCTAGTAATCGTTGAAAAATATTTGTTTTCTTTAAATTCGTAAATTGGAAAAAAAACAGAATTAGCAGAATTTATTTGTTTAAGATATTGCCTGTCAGAATTTTAAAAAGCAGAATTTTGTTAGACAGAACAGAAAAAAATCAGAATTTTGAGAAGCAGAATTTTTGTGTTAAAAAGCAGAATTTTGCAAAGCAGAATTTTGAAAGCAGAATTTCGACCCGCTCCCTAGTAAACATATATGTTCTTGTTCATGCAGTGGGTATTTTAGGTTTAGGTAGGCTTTTTGAACTCTGGGATCGTCAACATCCTATCGAATGTTATTTATGAATGCTGATTTTTCCATAAATGTGAACAGAGACACTAAATTTGTTTTCTAGTATTTACTGCCCCTAGTAGGTATAATACCGAAATTTCAATAATACTTCCCAGTTCCCACTCCTTGTATTATTACTTTTTTTGTCTTTCATTAATTTTTGGCAATTAGGTACCTACCTACCTATATAATTTTGATTTGCTCTTGCTGTGTCTCATAAACTCAAACCAGCGTTGCCAACTAATTTTGACGAAAAAAATCCTAACTTAAAAAAAAAGATGCCTTTTCCAATAAAATAATGCCTAAAATATTTTTTTATGTAAATTGGAAAAATAAATCAAAAATTAAACACAAATATAAAAAAATTAACAAAAACATTTTTTTTTGTTTAAAGGTGGACCGAGTACCGAGGTCTTCTTTTTGCCAAGACTTTTTAAGAGTATTTAAAAAAATAAAAAGTCAGTATACGTTGAATCAAAAAAAAAAATTTACCTTTATATTTGATGCCTTTTTGGAAATAAAAAAGCCTTAAAGCCTTAGCTAATGAAATAATGCCTAAAAGGCATGAAAAATCCTAGGCTGGCATCGCTGACGCAAACTCACATGCACAACCATAATTAAGGGAAGCTATTTGCCAAAACAAAGGGAGCGAAGAGAAACGTGCTAGGAAAAAGAGAGCTTTATTCTCAATTCTTATATTGAAAGCTCCTTGTCCTTAACTGTATTCTGGATATTTATTGTCTGTGCCTTAAGCATCGAATAAAGCTTCTTTTTCTCTTAGCTCTAATCCTCCGCAAGCTTTTTTTCCATATTATTGTCAACTACGCCGTCGCCTCGACAAGTCTCCTACATTTAGTGTTAAACTTATTTTCCATTTTCAGCGTAAATTTTGAGATACATCATGGACGAGCGTAGGGCTTCTGGATCCAGTGACAACGACGAGAGAAAAATCGCCATTGCAGACATGCTGCTTGGAAAAAGTCATACCTTCCGGAGATCCCTCAAGGTTTCGCGAGCTATGCAGTCGAACGGAAGCCTGGATCAGATGGACTCGGCGAGCTGCGGGCCATCAAGATGCCGTTTGGAACTATCCCAGAGCCTCGCGAAAATGTTTATGATAACCACGACCAAGAAGAGGATTTTGAATTTGAAAGTATTAAAACATGTGATCATAAAATCTTTAAAAATTTTAAATTTCAAGAATTACACACCAGTCTTTTGAGTTCAAAAAAAAAAAAAAATATATATATATAAATAAAAATTAAATAAAATCCTTGTTTATGTGCAAAATTGCTCTCAAGTGAAAGTGACTTTCGAATACCTATTTAAAAATGTTTTAATGAATTTTGTGCACCCAATGTAATTTTTGTTTCGGCTAAATAAAATTTCTGTGCGCAGCTTTAAACTGCATACCGCAAATTTCGTGTCTCAATTCTTGCTTTGGGTTTGGTTTTGTTCTTGCCCACTGAAGTGGCTCGTATATAACTTCGGTTTCAGCCTTGAGAAGGACGAAATCGAAAGTTTAAGTAAGTACAATCAAACGGTCACACAAGTCGAGGTAACAAAAAGGGCACATCATACCACTTTCTCAGATGTGAAAGTTCCACCAAAAGTCAAGTGTGTTCTGAGTAGCTATTTAGTGAGACTTTTCGGAGAAGCACGCCTTTCGCTTACTTTTCAGTCCATCGGATGCAGCTCCAGTCCTCGCCAATCTAAGTTCTGCTTATAAAAGACTTTCTGTTGACGGAGTTTCCAATTTCAGTCGGCAATTATCGAAACAACACATCGGCTACGGACGCAGAGCACGTCGCAGATTTACGGCCCGAGTAGCACGCAAGTCACACATCATTCGCAATGTCTCAGTTGATCACCATCACCAACACTTTAATGAAACAAACGATTTTACGGAATAATGTGCGCCACAAATGTATTTTATTATAGTAGTATACGAATTACAAAAGACAATGACATAAGATAAATTTAAATGTTGCCGTAAAAGCGCAAAAGGATGAAGGCCAACCCGACGGCCGAGAACAACATGATGCCAACGATGGTGATGGCCAATGGACAATTACAGCGAGACATCTGAATTGGTTCGGGTTGGCGTTCCATCACCTCCATGGGTCCAGATATACCAGGACGTGCTGCTGTTGTTGGTGGTATAAGGCCGACGCGGTGAATCCCTGTAATCGGTCGTTTGTTCAGCGGTGCACCTCGACGGTTATGCCTCTTTGTTGGAACTCTTCGTTTGGGTCTCGGTTTTGGGGTCCTTTCCTCGATATCTGGTGCCCAGTGTACCGAACGAGCCTTCCGGATGTTGTGATTGCCTTGTGTTGCCATTTTCCACTCCGAGTCCATAACACAATGGAATAATGTTAAAAATCAAAAAGCTTAGGCAGACCCTTCCTCACTTGAGAGCGCAGACCAAAATTAACACTCCCTCAACGATCGGTTGGCGATTTGTAACTGAAGCGAAAACCGAAGGCGAGAGTTTTAAATGTGGCGCTGGAGTAACTAACTGTACGTAGTCGTCCACGCAACGCACTATACACTATTTTATCGGACAGATGGGTTTGAAATCATATGTCGTTTCGCTTGCAATTTGTTATGCTGATAGAAACAACTGCTCTCAAGTTCTGTATCCACTATTCGCGTACAATACGAGTTGGGTGACGAATCGACATGGGCATGGATTTTAGCGTGTTCTTTGAAAAGCGTTTTATCATAACACAGCTTGGCGAAGTGCGGCTTTCGGAAATAATGGCCATTTGCAACGTTTGTTTACGCACATTTGGAATTCGTCCAGTTGACTTTTTAGTACAAATTTTGTCGTCTCGAAAAATTCAAATGCGCCGAAGTAATTTCGGCCCTAACGAGGGCTTCAAACTTAGATCGGTAAAAAAGATTTTTAATATTACAATCCAAAAAGGATTCCTTAATGTTTCACAATAAAAACAGCACACCCCGCCAGTTCAGACAAAAGAACCGTCATACGTAGGGGAGACCGGGGTTGGTTGTAACATTTTTTAGAACATTTTATTCAAATGAAAACTGGTCACTTATTCAAATGAAAATGGTCATTTGAAAGATTGATGCTTCGGCTATAAACTGCTTTTAGAATTTAAGCAGATCTCCACTTCGAACTAGTAGAAATATGGAGTTTTGTGAAATTGCATAGCTGTTTCATTCAACCCCGTATCTGGGGTTGGTTGTAACACTATCAGAGGTAAAAAGTAACAACAGCCATATTTTTTTTTATTTCATTTATCATTTTTATACAAAAAAAAATTCATTTAGTTAAAGTAATTATTTAAAAAAAAAAAATTGTGTTGGCAATTGGAAAACAAAAGTAAGCTGAAAATAAAAATAAAAGCTAATTTCAAAATGTTGGAAATAATAGTAGGTTAATCTGAATCACAATTGATGCAAACATAATAAGAAATGTTGCCCTTAGTGCACTTATTGTAAGCCCATTTCTTACAAGTTATGCACTGAATCCAGTTTCTCCGGGCAAAGTTTCTCCAAAGGGTTCGCAACAAATTAGGCAAAGTTCTTCATCACCGTCATCTGAAGAATCGGTCAAACATTTTTTTGTCACTTTTTTTCTTGCTTTAACCTTGAAACGTTTTTGTTTAAGCAGCTTTTTGGCCTGTTCTTCTGCAAGTGCTTGTTTTTCTGGGGTGTCCGTTAAAACAGCGGTTTTCTTATATTTGCGTTTACATGTTGCCGCTCTTGGCGCGGCCCTAGGGTAGGGTCGAACAGCTTCTGGAGAAAAGGTTAAATTGGTTTGACAGAGTTTTGATCGACCTGGTTCTGATGGTAAGGTGGTTTCTGAGACATGGGAGCTGCCACAAGTAATTATTGACTTTACAGGCCCTATTTTTTCAGTAGCAAGGCCACTTGTACTCGCGGATAGTGGTATGGGAAAAGTAGATATCGCTCCTGGCTGTATATTTTCAAACCTCAGCACTCCTACATCCAAATTTAATGAATCAGGCTCAGCTAGCGGTTTATCGGTGACAAAAGATAATATAAAATCGAAGTCTTGGAAGATGTCCCTATTAAAAGGAACAATGCCAGTTTTTTTTTAATCCATTAATAATGTTAGCTTGGTTTAGCGCTAGAGGAAGAGCGGCTCTAACTATTAATGGAATATCATATGTGGTCTTCGTTTTTCCTGGATTATTACGTAACCAGGCATCTTGTTGATTGGCGCAATAGGTAAGTGGGGCATATTGTAACATGTTTCAACCTGCCCCAGGCATATGTTACTTTTAGCCCCTACATAGAAATTGAACGTTCAAGGTACATTAAAAATAATCTCTGAACTTCTACAATATCGACAAGTGCATTCATGCACTGGTAAAATATGAATGTATACACAAACCAACGACACAATATCGTACCTAGAACGTGCACAAAAGAAAACCAAAACGAACAAAAAAAAAAAGTTACTTACCCGGTGATTTTCATAGCTACACTTGCAAAGTCTTCCAAAGACGGTCAAACGAAAACTGACTTGCCTGTTGCGGTTGCTATGGTCAACGGCAACGCAACGTTTTTTCTCTTTCAGACATTTTTATATCTCTATCATAACACATTTTTTTGTGGCTTTACAACCAGCCCCATCCTCCCCTATATTAAAAGTTGAATAAAATACTCACCGCATTTGACTTAAATTCACCATATGAATTGTTTCTTAAATTTGAAATCCCCGCGCGGATACGGAAGAGTTGGATATGCGATGGCCATTTCACCCAAATCAGTTGCGAATGAAAAAATAAATTTCTGCAGTGCAGTCAAAGTTTTTATTCAATTTATTTCCACGAGCGGACACTGAAAGAAGAAATTCACCACAGTTTCCCGGCACGAAATTCTATTCTCGAAAAAAAAAAATTGGAAAGCCGTATCACAAGACCGACTTGAGGTCATTCCTATGCCTCTTGACCGAAAAATCACAAAATAAAAAAAAACCCAAATTGTATTCCCCTTACCCCTTCTGGCAGAAACATAAATGAAGGTCGAAATTTTACTTTCACAAAAATAAACACGTTCTAACCACGCCTGGTTTTTTCTAACTTAAACTCTCTCTTCATGTATAGCCGACATTTTTTACCCTAGTTCTCTAACATACTTTTTTAACACGTTTTCTCAATTTTAATATTTAACATAACATTTAACAAGTTTTTTATGATTTGTGGTAGCTGAGGGAGGTGGATACCGATAAAAAAGTGGAAAGCAGAAAGACTGGCGAATTGAAAAGTGTGTTAAACAAGTGAAAACTCATTTTTCAGGATTTCACTATTTATTTTTTTATGTATTTATTATTGTAGGCGCAGTGGCTTAGTGGTTAGTGTGTTGGATTACTAAGCGAGGGGTTCAGGTTCGAATCCCGCAAAAACCCAATTTCCAACTCAGGGTTTTTTCACTGCGCCACCTCTCGCGAACGTCTGACAAACATCCGAGAGTATAACTGTCATGAAAGAGCTTCTCAATTAGCCGCGTTTGGAATCGGCATAAAATTGTAGATCCCTTCCATTCGTTCCAAAAATTAGAACTCACACAAAACGAATGGTTGCGAGAAGCTGGGCCTAGGGTCCCTACGGACCTGTTGCGCCAAAAATTATTATTATTATTCTCGTAAGACCTACACCTACACATACATACATATATAATAATCATAATAGTTGGCGCAACAGGTCTGTGGGGACCCTGGGCCTAGCTTCTCGCATTCGATTTGTTGAGTTTTTTAAGTTACATCCATATATACATACACTTATTAATGTCACAAATTATGTTCATCCCTTAAAACTCATCAGTCGTATTTTCCCTTTGAACTCGTTCATGCAGACGTGTCAGCCTACGCTTTGTTTCTTACTAATAAGTCTTGAAAAATAAGTCGTACCTTTTTTCTTTACTTCTCATTTTTTAACACTTGGTTATTATGTTTATCAAAGGGAAAACCCTGTTCAATGATTTAAAAATCTAACGAGGGCGCTATCGCCTTTTCAAAGCAACGCTACTCGGTCATTGGCTGACTATGGCAACACTGAGACGATTACTAAATTGACCGTCAAATTTGTGAATAATGCTGTAAGTTATAGTCGCTCTCACTGGCGTAGCGTGCATTGGGGCCGAACGGGTCGGAAACAACCGGCATGGTTGTTTCACATCCTAAAAAAAAAACAAGCTTTGCCAATAACTTGGTAAATTTTCTACATTTCTACCAAGTTTCTACTAAATATCTTTTTGCAGTGCTATGCTTTTTTAAATAACAGGAAGGGGCCAGAAGAAAACATATTATTTGTTTCTTATTTAGAAGATCAAACAATCGGGTAATTTTTGGTAACACATAGCTACATAATTTAAATTAGATAGGTACCTAGGTACGAGATAACTGCTTATTTTCTACTTTCATAAAGACGTTTGAAAGCACGACTTAAAACTTCTTATTTTTGTGCACTTTGTAGTACAAATCAAAAAATAACACGAACCTAATCAGAAAAAAATAAATATATTTTGTAACTAAGAAAACACTGCCAGTTTAGAGAAGAAGCAGCTATAATTTTTGCAACTACGGAGATAGGTACTCGTCGATATTACCGAAGCAACAAAAAACGCAAGATCATGGAAAAGGAAAAGTATCATTGGTATCATTTTTTAAGGTTCCGTACCCAAAGGGAAATAAAGTGCACGACTGGGTCGAACGAAACTTTCTCGATACTAGACAAAAGAAAACAAAATCCTCTTTTGGATATACATCTCATATGGCAGTTATATAAAATAACAATATAAGTTTTTAAAGGTTAAAGCTCTTAGTAACTGGCAATGTCCTCACTTGATTTTTGAGTACAGGACAAGCGTACCTAGTAGCAGTTTCTGTTTTTGACATAAGGATAAGTGTGTGCGGTGCAAATGAAGTTTTTGTTTTTGTAAAATTATCCAGACATAAAAGTTGCAAATATTGCAATTTGAAAAATACTATTGCGTAACTATTAAGCTGAAAACTGACTGTATGATATTGTTCCGGATAAAAGAAAAACTTCGTTTTTGACATTTTATCGAAATCGTAAATAGGGTTTTCGAGATATGAGCAGTTTTTAAAATTAGTGGGCGGTGCTTCAAATTCAAAATTAAGGACACAATAGTTTTGAAAACATCCAGTCAAATGCATTTTGGTCAAAATCGTTTTTGCCGTTTTAAGTTAACTAGACAAAACTATATTTTTAAAAAAATTACTATTTTCATAAATCCATTGTACGATAATATAGAGAAAAACTGAGCTTGCTATAAAGTTATAATTGACCACATAACCTTAGAAATTAATTTTTGCTGCAATCGTATAGACCGTTTTCGAGATATGTCGAAATTTCAAAAGTACCATTGTTTGAATTTTTAGCCAAAAACTGGGTACGCAGTCATGGTAACCTCACCTACTTAAGCTTAAATATCAATTTTGGTTGAAATCGTTACAGCAGTTTTCGATCAAATCAAACTGGTACGAAAATGTTGTATGGGAAGTACCATTAATATTGAGGTTACCTTGCAAAAAACTGTAAGCCCAAAAACTCCAAATCCGAGGTTTTAACTTAATCCGATAAGCCGTTTAGGCTGTAGGCCCGTGGAAGGACGGACAGACGGACAGACCGGACAGAATTTTGCGACCCACTTTTTTAAGTTCCTCTATCATCGTAATATCAGAATTGATTAAAATCTCAAGTTCGAAATTTTGTACGAAACCAATATCTTTCTCTTACTACGTAATGGAGAAAGTTAAAAACGGAACCTTATTAGTTTCCCTCGGATGTCTCTCCGTCTGTCTGTCCGTCTGGCAGAACCCACTAAACCAATTTTGTTTGTTATTATTATACCTACGACCGACTGAGATCTTTGCAAGCTTCACTTCGTATAAACAAAACAAAACACAATTACATGAATTTATTAGAGTTCATTTTGCACACCCGGGGCCTGTACCCCACTTGCCACCCACTCGCTACGCCACTGGTCGCTCTGCAACTACTAAACAAACAATCTTTATGTTTCGATTTCGACTCGACTCGTCTGCTACTCGAGTATCAAATCTGCGACGGTCTGCATCCGTAGCCCGTAGGCCTTCATGTTCGATGTGTTGTTTAGTTAATGTCCGACTGAAAGTGCAAGCAGATGATGAACTGAACATGTAGGTATACCAATGACTTTGGTGGAAAACAGCTACCCATGTCACATGTCAATAAGAACTTCTCTGCGGTTGGCGGGGCTAAGAAAAAAATATGAAGGCAGGTGCACCATTGTTAAAAATATTCAAACTGTCTTACAAATTTAATAATTATTTATTTTCTACATGTATTTAAAGAAAAAATAAATACTTTTTTGAACTTGTATATAAACAGTAAGCTAAAGAAATCCACATATATTCAAATTAAAGTAAGCACTTATAATAATCTTTCTTATTTTAAATCTTGTATTTTGATGAATTTATAGAAATAAATTATATCTATCTATCTAATTCCTTTCATTTTAGGGAGGATGACTACGGTCGCCTTCGTTCGGCCTGTCGCGGATCCGGTTCTCATAGTAGGCTTCGCGCGGCGTTATTATGGGACCTGCTGCCAGCCGGATGGCCCGCGCTTTAGCATCTCGTTCTTCGGCTGTTCTTTGAAGTTCGTACTCATTTGGTGCCCGTCTGGGTTGGAAATTTTCCGCATTTGAATGTCGCCAAATGCCGGGATTGCGCCCAGAACCCACACGACTAGGAATATAGTTCAAAAAGTTCATGATGATCTCCTGTTGTTTGTAGTGATTCTCTTGCTGAGACGGTGACTCAATTAAAACTGCAACCATATACTTAAAAGAGAAATCAACTTGGCTGCGAAATGACGCATACACATGTGTTTAGGTATAGTTTGAAGGCTTGTGTGGGAGTTCGAGGAGTATCCCATAAAAACCCCATTTGATAAAACGGTACGGTTTCTCTTTCCATGACGTTAACCGCAACTTTTTGAGTGGAAAAACTGATGCTATCTCGCTTCAACCCTCGGACTGCTGTCTATACATCTTGTAAACATTGGCCTTCTCTTACTGTCACACGTGTGAGTACAATAATTAGTATATGTTCTGCCGATTTAGCAAGCCAGGTCTACACAATTAGCATTTTTTGGTTTTGTTTCGTATACCATACTAGACCAACCGCCGTCTATAAATTTAATATTGTAACTACGTGTCACCGCATTTGTAAGGTTTTTAGTCTTGCTCATCAAATACTTCAACTACAAAATTCTTGGTTCATTTGCTCGAAATGGATAATCTCTCGTGCTCTATATGCAAAAAAAATACAAACGATGTCAATGTTTCCTGTGCATTATGCCTTGAATCTGTGCGTGCAAAGTGCATTGGCATAAAAGGAAAAGACGCGGATAAAATTATTACTATTCCGGGCCTACATTTTTATTGCGTAAAAACAAGCCCACTGGAAAATGATGAAGATTCAAAAGACGTTTAATAGCCTTTCTGATGTGTTATTTTCCGAGTTGCAAGAAGTGTTCGATTTCGACTCTTCGAATACAAACAAATTGCAGGTTTTACAAGCATTGAAAAGCTGCTGCAACAACCTCAGCAAGGCAACACTAGTGTTAATGTTCAACATCAACAAGAACAGCTACAACAACAACAGCCACCAAATAACGGGTGATTTTTTAAGAGGTTTAGAACTTTAAAAAAAAAAAAAACACAAACAATTCGAAAAAATTAAAGAAATATTTATTTGAATCGATAGTTTGAACATTGCAATTTAATGTTTAAAGATAATTTCATGCAAATGTTGACCGCGGCTGCGTCTCAGGTAGCCCATCCGCTGAGTCCAATTTTGGCATACTCTTTCACACATATCGGCCGGTATCTCACGAATGAATGCATGGATGTTGGCTTCCAGTGCGTCAATTGAAGCGGGCTTGTCCCTATACACATTAGCCTTGACATACCCCCACAATAAAATAATCTAATAGTGTCAAATCGCACGATCTAGGCGGCCAATTGACCGGCCCGAAACGTGAAATTAACTGTTCACCAAACTCGCCTCGCAATTGCGCCATTGTTTCGCGTGCTGTGTGGCATGTGGCACCGTCTTTTTGAAACCACATATCATGCAAGTCAAGAACTTCCATTTCGGGCAAAAAAAAGTTTGTTATCATCGCTCGGTAGCGTTCACCATTGACAGTAACGCTGCGATTCGCATCATCTTTGAAGAAATATGGCCCAATAATGCCGCCGGCCCATAAACCGCACCAAACAGTGGCTTTTTCGGGATGCATTGGTAGCTGTTGCAATGCTTCTGGCTGATCTTCACTCCAAATGCGGCAATTTTGCTTATTTACGTACCCATTCAACCAAAAATGAGCCTCATCGCTGAACACAATTTTTCGATAAAAAAGCGATTCGAACCGAGCACGAATTTTGATAGTAAAATTCAATAATTTGCAAGCGTTGTTCATTTGTAAGACGGTCCATGGTTAAATTGCAAACCAAACTGAAGCTGTTTGACGGTGACACAAGGTACTAAACACACGTCAGCTGTCAAAACCAGTGTTGCCAAAACCAAACCAGCTAAAAAATCACCCGTTATAATCATAACACCAACTTTACTTGAACCAGTCGTAACACCTACTTTGATAACACCAACTCTGATCGAACCAGTCATGCAACTTCAACCGCATAGTAAGATTGCTCACAGTGGTATCATTTCACATTTACCGGAAGGATCTAAACGCCCGTTTCAGGATGTTCTACAAGATCCTCCACAAATCCATCAGCTCCAACTTCCCATACCGAAAAGAGCTCTTCGATCAAATTCGCAAGCTAAATCGCCATCAGGAAGTGTCGTACTGTGTAATACTGCCTTAACTCCGATTGACAAACCACTTACTAGTGAGGTGGCTGTAAATATTCACCAGCGATCGGACAGTGTTCCTAGTACGGACTGTACTCTTACAATAGTGCCACCCCATTTTGCAGTGTTTTTATTACGGCTAGCATATGGAACCAAAAGCAGTGATATTCTGAACTACATTGCTGCTAAAGACATAAACACTAACAACATAAAATGCCATAGCCTGACACCGGATAACCTTACTGGTCGCCTAACATCTTCATTTAAACTTCTATCCCTTCTACCAACTGGAAAATTGCTGGTCAACCCGAGCTTTTGGACTAAAAATATTCTGGTAAAAGAATTCGTGAACAGGCCTAGCTCCAAGAAGATTCAATCAAAAAACCGCTCCAAAAACCTTCCAAAAAACTCATAACTAAGGATTTAACTCCTACACCCTTTAGTCTTTGTTAACAAAATACTGGTGGTCTAAGGATTAAAGTTCGCGATGTCTTGCTCTTCTCTTCATCTTCTCAATGCGATGTTATTGTATTCACTGAGACTTGGTTGAAACAGAATCATCACAACGAGGAAATGTTCAATAAGGACCAGTACGAAGTTTACCGCAAGAACCGCTGCCCCATTCTAACTGACCGCGAAAGAGGCGGCGGAGTATTGGTTTCGGTTCGGTCGGGCCTCTTAGCACAGTGATGAAGTCGAGCTACCTCCAACCGCAGTTGATTTAGATGTCGATACCAAATAGCAGTCTCAATCATATGCAGTTCTGGAAGTGAACTTATTGTTATTGTAAGTTATATACCACCAAGGAGTCCTTACCTGTTATAATGGGTGATTTTTTAAGAGGTTTAGAACTTTTTTTAAATAAAAAACACAAAAAATTCGAAAAAATGAATGAAATATTTATTTGAATCGATAGATTGAACCTTGCAATTTAATGTTTAAAGATAATTTCATGCAAATGTTGACCGCGGCTGTGTCTCAGGTAGCCCATCCGCTGAGTCCAATTTTGGCATACTCTTTCACACATATCGGCCGGTATCTCACGAATGAATGCATGGATGTTGGCTTCCAGTGCGTCAATCGAAGCGGTCTTGTCCTTATACACATTAGCCTTGACATACCCCCACAAAAAATAATCTAATGGTGTCAAATCGCACGATCTAGGCGGCCAATTGACCGGCCCGAAACGTGAAATTAACTGTTCACCAAACTCGCCTCGCAATTGCGCCATTGTTTCGCGTGCTGTGTGGCATGTGGCACCGTCTTTTTGAAACCACATATCATGCAAGTCAAGAACTTCCATTTCGGGCAAAAAAAAGTTTGTTATCATCGCTCGGTAGCGTTCACCATTGACAGTAACGCTGCGATTCGCATCATCTTTGAAGAAATATGGCCCAATAATGCCGCCGGCCCATAAACCGCACCAAACAGTGGCTTTTTCGGGATGCATTTGTAGCTGTTGCAATGCTTCTGGCTGATCTTCACTCCAAATGCGGCAATTTTGCTTATTAACGTACCCATTCAACCAAAAATGAGTCTCATCGCTGAACACAATTTTTCGATAAAAAAGCGAAAATGAACATTTCGAACCGAGCACGAATTTTGATAGTAAAATTCAATAATTTGCAAGCGTTGTTCATTTGTAAGACGATCCATGGTTAAATTGCAAACCAAACTGAAGCTGTTTGACAGTGACACAAGGTACTAAACACACGTCAGCTGTCAAAACCAGTGTTGCCAAAACCAAACCAGCTAAAAAATTACCCGTTATAAAGCTAATATTGATAATTGTTTCTTTATCTTAAGTCATTTAAAAGATCATCAGCACGTTATCCTTCTTGGAGACTTTAACTTGCCAAACTTATTTTGGTCGCTTGAGTGTGATGATTCTAGACTTCTCCCATTTAACGTTTTAAGTTAGACTACGAGCGAGAAGTCGTTGAAACTCTTGCTCAGCTTGACCTTTTTCACATAAATCATTTTCCTGATGAATTTGATAATGTTCTCGATTTGGTATTCGTTGATTCCGAACTTGACATTATTATCAACAACTCCATGATCCCACTTATTCGTAATTCTGTTTTCCATGTAGCTCTAGCAATGCAGTTTGAATTTTATGAGTTTTTTTAAACCGGGTTCCGGCGACACTAATTTCAAGTAGGTATAATTATGCTAAAGCTAATTTCAGCAACATCTCAACCTATTTAGATAGTATAAATTGGTCAGATATTTTTAACAATAATAATTGTAACTTCTTCTTTTAATATATTTATCAAATCTGTGAAAACGGTAATTGATTTGTTTACACCGTAAGTTAAGTCTGTCAATGGTTTAATGACAGAATCATAAACTTAAATAATTGGAAAAATAAGGCCTATAAACGTCTTCGTAATAGAAATAATGACCCGGAACTTCTGAAAGTTTATCGGACGCTTCAGAAAGAATTCGATGCTTTAAACAAGTTTCTTTATAGACATTATATTCTTTGCGTTGGGTCTAATTTTAAAACCAATAATAAACTCTTTTGGAGCTTTATTAATAGCAAAAAATAATCTAATGGTATTCCCAAATGTATGCGTCTTAATAGTGCAACCTCATCTGATCTGTCAACCATTTGTAACATGTTCGCTAACCACTTTCAATCGGTTTATACTTGTGGTTCTACCACATCTAGAGTCTCATTCAACAACTCAATGTCCTGTGATTTCGGAAATATTAGCAACTTAGAGTTTTCAATCACTGAAGTTCAGTTCTTCATTAAAACTAGAAAAAAATCCGGGTATGGATGAAGTGCTCATCAGTGTTTTGTGTACCTTTGTGTTTAGTATTTAATTTATCTGTCCAGTCTGGAATTTTTTTGAAAGATTGGAAGAGGTCGTTTTTAACGCCCATATATAGATCTGGATCGAAGCATGATATCACCAACTATCGTCCAATCAGTAAAATTCCTTCTATCCCTAAATTGTTTGAAAAGCTAGTGTGTGACAAACTTACACCTCTCTTAAAAAAATTATCTCTCCGCCTCAGCATGGATTCGTTACAAGCAGATCCACTACTACAAATCTCTCAATTTTTTGTAATACTGCCTTGAATTACCTTGAGAATGGCTCACAATGTGATGTAATTTATACAGACTAAGGCATTTAGGCCCATTTTATTCACTCCAAGTTGAACACAACTCGAGGAGTTTTCCATATAAAAATCCCCAAGTTGTGTTCAACTTCGAGTGAATAAAACGGGCCTTAGTCGTGTTAACCATAGAACATTAATTTCCAAACTGACTACCTTAGGATTTCACTCCAATATCCTAAAGTGGATTCATTCCTACTTAACCGATCGTATCCAGTATGTTCGCATGAACGGAAACGCCACCATTTTATGTTACCTCTGGAGTACCTCAAGGTAGTCATCTGGGCCCTCAACTCTTCCTTTTGTTTATTAATGACATTCCTGACTTGTTTTTGAGTTCCCAGTGTCTTATGCGGACGATTTGAAGATCTTCCGACAAATACGTTAAGTTCAAGATTGTTTTCTTCTACAAGAAGACCTCAATCGTCTTTCTATTTGGTGTAATGACAATGACCTTCATCTCAATGTCTTTAAATGTCAAAGCCTTTCTTTTTATCGTCACCTTTCTCCAATTCCCTTTACGTACGCAATCGACAATACCCCTTTGTCCATTATGTGCTCCAAAAAAGATCTTGAAGTTATTTTTGACATGTGCTTTTACAAGCACATTGACTTTTTGATTGCCAAAGGTAATCAGATGCTTGGTTTTTTTATTGCGGCTAACTTAAAAATGTAATGTGAAATACAACAATTGTTCAATTAGCTTTAATTATGCTAAATAAAACTTTTAACTAACTAACTAACTTTCAAGATCCTCATACGCTTAAATGTCTATTTTTTGCATTTGTCAGATCTCATCTTGAATACTGCCGTATAGTATGGAATCCATTTTACGAAGTACATTCTTTTAGAATTGAGAAGATCCAAACGCGTTTTACTAGTGTAGCTGTTCGTAGACCATCTTACGAGACGAGGTGCAAGTTATTTGGTATTTTACCTCTTTTCAGACGGAGGCAATATTTTTCCGTTATGTTTATTCGCGATTTGATAGATGGTCATATCGATTGCCCCTTTTCTATTATCAATATAGTTGGGTTCTATGCTCTTAGGAATCGCTTTTTATTTTATATACCCTATCATAGGGTAAGGGTTAATTATGGTTACAATGAACCAGTTTCTAGATGCCTTAGGCTTAGGGAATCCAATAAATATTGTGGTGCTATTGATTTCAATATTATTAGAGAATCATTTAAGAATAAACTAATCCTATTGTTGGTGGTCATTTTTAAGTATAATTTTTTGTATTAAGTATCTAATCTGGCGAGAACAGCGGATGTTAAATAAATAAATAAATAAATAGAGCTTGTATCGATTTCACATATGGTTTTGCATCCGGTTGCCATTTAAATGTTTGTGCAAGAGTCTGGCGGAAATCGGAGTTCGCATTCAGCACGTTCGAAGCCGACATTTCTTAAACGAAATGTGTTGGTTCCCAACACAAAACACAAAAACAACAAATCCCCGATCAATGTTTATCAATAATTCGCACACTTGACACTGATGCATCAAAATCGGAGTATTGAACAATTTATTTGGATTTTGCTTTATATATGTACAATAATGTTCCGCGCTGAGTTGAGCGCGAAAAGATAATTTGCTTTGAATAGAGGATTCTCCAGCGGGAAATAAGTCAGTTAGGGAAAACTGATCTTAACTGTGGGAAGAGAAAAAAAAAACTCGAACACGGATTTAATAGGAGATTAAACTTTATTCGCTGGTAGTGACTTTAAGAGTGATTTACCTTTGTCATATCAACCTTTCTTTAGCTGATAATGGCTTATGTAAAGCACTCAGCTGTTTATGTAGGTCAATCACTCTGACCAATTTACTTCTGTCACACGGATAGTAGGCCATTTATATCGGTGTCCCAACAATGCCCCACATCTTCATATGGTGTGTGAGAGCGATACCTTTCGGTGGATGGTGGATGATGGCACAATAGGCTCCTTTAAGAAGCCGTCTCGTTGATGTATGGAATCATCGTATTCAAGTACGATTGCCAAATTTTGAATTTTCATCATATTGATAAAGGCGCTCATCGTATTGATGACGGCTTACATCATACTGATGACCGCGCTCATCAAAAAAACAGACTTTAGTTTATATTAAGGAGAATGTTGATGTTGATGGTGAAGCGTTCTTCTTATAGATGAACTGAATTCGTTATATTGATGAAAAATATCAAATTCGTTACATTCATCATATTGATGAATTTAATCATCATATTGATGAATTTCTTTTATCGTTTTCTTCAATGTGATGTACATATGACATTTATCAAGCGTAAAGTATCTACACAGGGTGGCAAAAAAAATTGTGAATGGTTTAACGATGAACAATGAATATCTTAAAAGAGTCAAAATTTCGAAGAGTGATTTAGAAATTTCATCGTATAGATAGTTATATGTTTATTTTTTAATTAATGTTCCTACAAAAGTATTCATTTCTATCTTAAACATTGTGTTGAAAATTGCTTGCCGTTGAATAAACATTTTAACTATCTTTTACTACGGGCGAGTGATAATGAAGTGTGAAAAATTCAATAAAAACGGTGGAAATTTAAAAAGGTATTTCCAATTTTCGCATTATATAAGATGTTATCAAATATATATTTAAAGCATTTATTATGTAATCTGTAGAATGAAAGTTATATTATTCGAAAAGTAGATACTGTCTCATAGATGTGCACACACAAAGGTGTTGACTTACAACTTTCGTTTAAATGATGTTATGTAAACGAACGTTTTTCGACATAAATTTTTTGCTCTTAAAAACTATTTTCAAAATTGCGTATTTTTTCGATATCTAGACGCTTTTTAATTTGTAAAAAAAGACGTAAATATCGAAAAGTGTTGTAGGTGCTTTTAGTATGCATATCTACTTATAAAGCGTAGATAGGAAGAGTAGTATTAAATAAATGGAAATAGAGCTAGAATTGTCATGAATTTTTTTCACCGATTTTCCCTTGGTAAAAAGTATTGCCAATGAACTACAATGTTATATTTACCTCTTTTTAGAACGTATGTATAGGGGCATATTTCAATATTTTCAAAATCAATTTATGTGGTATTCGTTTGGGCTTCAGATTTCAGATTTCGTGTGCCTAATCGAACATAAAAACGGCACTTGCTCTTTTTTGTGTTGATATTTGTGCAATTTGAATATGTGTAGTCTTGGACACTTTTCTAAGCGATTTCCATTCACTAGTTAAATTTTGTACTAAAACATTAGAAATATCCGTCCCGATTGATTTCTAAATATTTATACTTAAATAATTCACAAAAATAGATTCACCCGCTGCAATGCCTTTCTTTGCTGGAGAAAAAATTCACTAAAAATGTAAACAAACTCCATCAGTTGTCAAACCCAAACGCACTTGTATTGGTAAATCTGAGAAAATATCTAGATTCGCAAAAGTGGCCTGAAATCTGAAAAAAATTGCAAAAAAGTGCTCTGAGAGCGCCCAATCGAATACCACATAAGATTATTTTTTAACCAATATTTTAAGGAACATGCTCCTCGATGCTTGAAATTATAAAATTCAAGAGAATGGATCAATTGAATTTTGATTATGATTAAATAACAAAAAACACAAAACACTTTTCAAACACAAATGTATATCTACATGTACCCTGTGCCCATACCTCAAGAAATGCATATGGCAGGCAAATGGCCGCTTTCTGACTCTAATTGGAATCCATTATCAAAAAAAAAACTTCCTGGAAAAATAAAAGTAACTAGCTCCGAAATAAAATTAAATATTATAAATCCTCAATATTTCTTGAGCGCGTGAGTTTTTGCCACTACAAATTATTGACATTCGTGGTAAAAGTGATTGTCGTTGGAATATTTTCCTTTCGGATACGAAGAAATTCAATTATTAAAATCACATAATATTGCCTCCATTACCATTTCCATGACATTATGTTCGTTTAGGTATTTTACCATTCTCAGTAAAGAAGAAAAGGTTATGTGTTTACGTTTTATTTGGTATAAGTATTTCTATTTCACATTTTCTTGTTCGTGTGCACCAACTTACAAACACATAAAAACAAAAGTGATAACACAAAAAGTGCGAATCACATTGATGGACAAAATTGTCAATTTGATGGACACATTCACCACATTGATGAAATTGGACGGCAATTTCGGTTCATCACATTGATGAATTTTTCATAACATTGATGAACAAAGTTGATGAATGATGAACACATTTTATTATTTTCAAATTTCTTCATATTGATGAAATTGGTTTCATCATAGCAACGAAAAATTTCACTGGACTAAAATTGATAATTTTTTCATTATATTGATGAATTTTTTCATTGCTATGGTGTACCTTTTTTTCAGTGAAATTTCTCCCGCCTCTAATCTAATCTCGCTTACACATAATTCGGCCATCATCGGCCTTTTATCGTTGCAGTGTAGTGCTTCTTCCGTGGTGTTGTTTCTTCGTAATTTTTCTTTATTCGAGTTGTGTAATTTGTGTTGTGTGCATTAAAGCTAGTTTCTCATAATGTTCAGCATTTATGTTGTTAAGAATTTGGCGACATTTGAGACACTAGCTTCCTGCAAACGCACAAGTCCTTCAGTGCCTTTGTTGAGAATCAACATAGTATATCCCGGTGATTAGTTTTAATACGCATGTTATTTATTAAATTAAAATCTGGATAAAAAAAAAAACCGACCGAACACACGCGACGAGAAAAACACGGAAAAACAAATGCACTTTTGACCCACCTATCAATTGTGGACTTATAACCCACCCAGGTGAGCCAAAAGTTCACACAAAATTCTTGTGGACTTTTGACTCACTGATTGTGGCCTTATGACTCACGGATGAAGAAGATGAAGAAGAGGATAACGAGCTTGAAAGCGAAGCTCTAAATTCAAGCAATGACCCCATTTGCGGTGTTTGCCTCCAAAACCCACGAGACACACTTCTCCAACCTTGCAATCATTTTAAGATTGCGCTTTCAAACTATGAAATGTCTATGCAACCGTCCTGTTGGGTTGGTCCAGTGTTGGTATGTCATTGAGATGGTTTTTCATTCATATTCCTCGCCCAATCCCACCAACCACCACCAAATCAATTCACACACATTACATCAATTTGATATTTTTTTATTTATTGAACTTATGACCCTGCGCCTCCAGTGACACCTGGCTTACAGGTGCAGGCTTCGATTAAAACGATTATTTTAAGTGCAAACTGAGTTTTTATTACTATCAGTAAGTAGTTTCATAGTAAAACTGAATTTTTGTTTTAATGCCCATAGAAGTGACGTAGAAACGTGAGGCCGACAGCAACCCCTAGGAAGATTAGTATTACAACAGCATTGATGGCGACAGATTTTGAAAAAGTACAACGACGCAATTGACTTGGGCCGCCATCGACTACTTCCACATCGACTTTTGGAGAAGGATCAGCAGCAATCAACGGCTCACGTTCCTCAGGAGTTAATAGCTCGATATCTGCACCTTGTGATGAAATGTTTCGACGAAATAGACGCGCTGCTATTGCACGCACTATGTTCCAATACGATGTGGCTGCATTGCGTGCTTTGGGTGCTATATCCTCTTCCTCCAAGAAGTCAGTTATTAGCGGAATCATTATGTCTTCGTCCAAGCAGCCAGTCACGGAGTAAGTCGTTTTGATGTTTTCAGTCTGATGTGGCATCTTAGACTTGGCAAACTTTTGAAAATCTACACACGCAAAGAAATATGTTAGAGAAGATTTGAAAAAAAAAAAAAACGCATTTCGCGGAAGCCACACCTTAACTTGCACGATATATATAAAGCACGTCCTCAATTACCGATGACTGACTTACAACTGAGGCGGCATTCGGTCATTCCAAACGAAAAGGTCTTAGATTATAAGTAGGTACATTGCGGCTAAATGGTGAATGAATCATGTTCCGGTGAAAATGGCACAGCGAAAAGCCATCAGACACTTTAAAAAACGATCGGTTTAACTTTGTTCAACCAAGCAAGAAGCCTCAAACATGTACACTGAAAAAAAGACGTCGTCATATCGACGGATAATGGCGTTCATCAACATGATATTCGTTGATATTATAGGTACGTACTTTTCATCAATATGATGAATATATTCATGGAAACTTTTTGGCAATTGATGAACCGATTTTCAATATGAAGAAAGAGCATTCATCAATTTTTTGTCAGGGTTCTGATCACAATTTGGCGTTTTTTTTTTTTACCTACGTTCATCATTTCATCAAAACATTTCATCCATATAACGAAAATACTTATTTTGATCAATTCAGTTATTTGTTCATCCTGTTGATGATTTATTCGTCTTATTGATGTATGGAATTATCGTATTCAAGTACGATTTCAAAGTTTTGAATTTTCATCATATTGATAACGGCGTTCATCGAATTGATGATGCCTTTCATCATATTGATGACCGCGTTCATGAAGAAACATACTTTAATTATTTATATTAAGGAGAATCTTGATCTTGATGGTGAAGCATTCTTCTTATAAATAGATGAACTGATTCGTTATATTGATAAAAAAAATCAAATGCACCATTTTATTCATCATATTGATGAATTTCTCTTATCGTTTTATTCAAGGTGATGTACAGATTGTTAATATGATGTATATGCCGGTACAGAATTAATACTACACGCGCAACATATATCTTTAAATGTTTGTATGAGTGAATACACAGGGTGGCATAAAAAAAAATCGTGAATGGTCTTGGAAATGGTGATTTAAAAATTTCATCGTATAGTTTTATGTTTACTTTTTAGCTAATGTTCCCATAAAAGTATTCAATTCTATCTTAAACATTGTACTGAAAATTGCGTGCCGTTGAATAAACATTTTAATTATCTTTTCCTACGCTTTACGACTGATTTTTCTAAATGAACTGCAGTAGATAAAATTGAAAACTATTAATGAATTGTGAATTAAATAAAAAAAGGGGAAATATAAAAAGCTAAGTCTAATTCTGATTTTTCATGTAATATAAAATGTTTTCATAATATATATTTAAAGTATTTGTTATGTAATCTGTAGAATGAAACTTATATTATTCGTAAGGTACTGTGTCATAGGTGTACACCAGACAAAGGTGTTGACCAACCATTTTCGTTTCAATGATGTAACTATGTAAAAGAACGTTTTTCAACATAATTTAGTTGATCCTAATTTTAATCTAAATCATGAGGAAAACTTATTTTCAAAATTGCGTATTTGTTCGATAGGTATCTAAACGCTTTTTAATTTGTAGAAAAAACATAAATATTGTTGTAGGTGCTTTCCTTTGGTAAAAAGTATTGCCAATGAACCACTACCTATGTTATGTTTACCTTATTATGTCTCTTTTAATAAAGAATATGTATAGATATTTAAATATATTCAAAATCAATTAAGTATTATTTTTCGACCAAATTTGTTAAGGTACATGCTCTCCGAAGTTTTGAAATTATAAAATTCAATAGAATAGATCACTTAAATATTGATTATGACTATATAACAAAAAGCGCAAAATTTCAAACACAAATGTGTAGATATACATTCACCCTGTGCCCATAACTCAAGAAATGCATATGGCAGGCAAATGGCCGTTTTCTGGGGCCCTACTATTAAACTCGATTCTACTATTGATCCTATTCGAAAGATATTTGCGATTCTACTTTTAAATGGTACTCTCTATGAAAGTAGAATCGAATGCCGGTATCGCCAAACTATTTGCCCGCAAATTTGCGATTTTCGAACGATTCTCGCATTATGGTTGACATAACCCAAACGAGTCTCGCAGTTTGTTTGGAATATCCCAAAAAAATACCGTGAAACAATAAAATAATAATAAGTAAACATGGACAGTGTCGCAATTTCGTTGGAGTCCGAAGGAAATCAGGTTTTTCTATTGAGTATTTATTTCAAGACATTTTGAATCGAATAAAATAACTTTATTTCAGCTTTTTTTTTTAAAACTACCGCCTTTCGAAAGATGCCTTCATGTACTTGTCGAATAATATTTCAGCAGAACGAATTCATTTAATTTTTTCTCAACTTGCCATTGGTATGTACTTTAAAATCAGCCCGAACATAATGAAACAAAAATAAAATAAATAAATTTGTCAGTGTTGAAACTTTGTTTTGTTTTTCTTTTTCCATCCTGCTGCACCGTGCTGAGGTGACCTTCAGCATTCAAATCTTTGGACAAATTAGTCCACATATTTTCGGATTTTTGAATGAAAATCAATAACAATGAAATGATTCCCTGGTACAAAAAAACAAAGATTATACATACAACATACATGTTACTATGTTTATGAAATATTCATGAGTTATTAATTTATATCTTCTATTTACTTACATTCTGAGAAAAAAAAATCTTCTTAAATCGATCTCTCGCAAACACATTTGATGTAGAATGATTATTTACGAATTCGAACGAATTTGACATGAACTTTCGGAAATGGTAGTACCAATTTTGTACCAAGAAAACAAAAATATGGTTGGCAGTACTAGGGATGCTCGATTATCGTTTCCATAACTTACTTATAGAATTACAGAGTAGTGATTTTGCGAATTCGAACAGTTTCACTTTAGAATCGAGTTACATAGTAGGGCCCCTGATTCGAATTGGGATCCATTATCAAAAAAAAAAAAGTTCCTGGAAAAATAAAAGTAGGTACCTAGTTTCGAAATAAAATTCAATATTACAATTCCTCAATATTTTTTGAGCGAGTGAGTTTTTACCACTATAACTTTTGACATTCGTGGTTAAACGGAGTTTCATTGGTACCTATATTTTTCTTTCGGCAACGAAAAAATTCAATTATTAAAACCACATAATATTGTCTCCATTACCATTTCCATGACATTATGTTCGCTTAGGTATTTTATCATTCCCAGTATAGAGCGAAGGTTATGTGCTTTCGTTTTATTTGGTATCAGGGAGAAGGTTGGAATATGGAACCCCATTTGGTTTTTAAAATTTTTTGTTCATACCCGTTATCTTAAGACATTAAAAATTGTTCAATTATATTATGTATATATTCTTACATGATATATAAGAAAAAAAAACATATTCTGAATACTTTTTGTATTAAATTTTGTACTTTATTCAAAGAAAGTCATTTTTACATTTTTCATTTTTATGTTCCTTATATGGAACCCCGGTTTCCATATTAAATGTATGTAAAAATAACAATTTACATTTGTGTGCAAAAATCGCAAACGTAATAATCATGATCGCATCCTTTTTGGTTTGGGTGGCGATTTTATTTGACTTCGCGGCATGGCGGTGGCTGGAGGAAAAAGAGAAAAAAACATTGCTAGGTAAATAAAAAACACGTAATGGTAATATGGAACCCCGGTTCCATATTAGG
This sequence comes from Cheilosia vernalis, assembly GCA_949126925.1. NCBI lineage: Eukaryota > Metazoa > Arthropoda > Insecta > Diptera > Syrphidae > Cheilosia > Cheilosia vernalis. Next base: position 16,527,909 of record OX421363.1, read on the forward strand.
TTACTATAGGAGTTCCATATTACAAGATTTCATATTTTAACAAAAAACACTGGTTTTATCACTTATTCAGAGTAATAAGAAAAATCTTACCTGAAAAAATGTTAATTCACACACTAATTATTACTTCCGAATTTTCTGCAGGAAAAAAAAACACAACGACTTGAAGGTTCTAGACTTGCAAACAAAATGAAAAAAAGTTTTCCATTTCGCTCGGTTACTGAAAATAACTTTACGGCGAAATGATCAAAGCGAAAGCTGTGTAAATTTATAATATGAGTTTTGGTTTGAGTCTTCGCAGTGTGTAGCTATTGAGTAATAGATGGCACTTACAGTTTTGATTTTAGAAGGGGGTTCCAATTTAACAACAGGTTCCATATTACCACCTTTTCCTCTATGTATTTCTATTTCACATGAAATCATGATAGCACAGAAAGTGTGCGTCATATTGATGAACAAATTTTTCAGTATGATGAATACATTCATCACATTGATGAAATTAAAGGAAAATTTCGGTTCATAATATTGATGAATTTTTCATAATATTGATGAACAAAGTTGGTGAATGATGAATTCCTATTTCGGTAATCATTTTGATGGACTTTTTTATGAACATGATGTAGGTACGTACCTTTTTTTTAAGTGATACGTAGGTAGGGTTGCTTTGCTGGTTCATTTTAAGCATTTAACTGAACTTAGGCCAACGTAATTCAAATGACAGACTAGACTGTCACAAGTCATCTGTGAGCTGTCAAATTGCCTGTCATTGTAAAAAATGCTGCCAATTTAGACGCCTAGTCGATAATAACAAAACACCCTTTTGAGTGAGGTGTAAACGCCATCGGTGATGGGAGAATTCATTTTGTTGCTACTCCCGCTGTTCCGCATGTCATTTGTTTACTGGGAAATGAAATCAGACCAAGCTGTGGGTACCTGTAGCAGTAATTCCAAGAAACCCCAACCAGTTACAGTGGTACGGTGTGATTTATGTTTCGGGTTTGCCTTTTATCAACCCCACCGGTGTGCTTTACATTTTCCAGCAGCAGCAGCAACAACAACACCAACAACACCACCAAACCAGTCCCCCAGTCTGCGATAGTATGGCAGGCGTTGACTTCGCCACCCATTCGGCAGCAGACAATCTGTCTCCACGAAAACCAGTTACGTTCTTCTTATCGTGAATCCAAGTGTGTGTGTGTCATAATCGAGAGGGTCAGGTTTAAGTTGGATTAAGTGGGGATATGTCCACCATACGAAGAAACAAAAAAAAAAGAAGAACTATATGCTGTTTCGTTTCAACTCTCTCTAACTCCATTACTTCCACTTGGAGATTCGATACAGGTCTGAGATCCAGTTGCCTCTAATCAATCACTGTCACTAGTTCGGATTCGCGCACAATTGGGTAAACGTTTTGAATGGCTAAAGCGAATTGGATGTCATTTCGAGACGAGATAAGAATAAGCCGTTGACTAGAAATCCTAAACACTCGAACCTTGCAGCAACCTGGGGCCCAATTTAGTGTTTCACTTAAAATGCAAAGTCGCGAGAAGTGCATTTTGCATTTTTTTGCAAACTGAAAAGTAGAAGTGTGTCATACCAATTAGAAAGAGAACTTTGCATCTACGAGGGGAGTTCAATATATTTGCGGTATCGACATGAAGAAGGAAAACACGAATTAAATTAAAAAAATCGAGCTGTCGTGGGACGGCCGAAAGAAGCGAATCATTGGACGTAAATTAATTTTTCATAGTGCCAGTTAGTTTAGATTACTCTCTCTGTTCCTCTTTCGCTCTCTACACACATATACTTAAGAATTTTTCGACTTTTCTTTTTTCCTAAGCCATCCCTGAACCCTGAATCAAGATGAACAACACAAAACAAAAATCATCCAAATCGGTGGAGCCGTTTAATTCATTTTAATTTTTCATAGTGCCAGTTAGTTTAGATTACTCTCTCTGTTCCTCTTTCGCTCTCTACACACATATATTTAAGAATTTTTCGACTTTTCTTTTTTCCTAAACCATCCCTGAATCAAGACGAACAACACAAAACCAAAATCATCCAAATCGGTGGAGCCGTTCAATTAATTTTAATTTTTCATAGTGCCAGTTAGTTTAGATTACTCTCTCTGTTCCTCTTTCGCTCTCTACACACATATATTTAAGAATTTTTCGACTTTTCTTTTTTCCTAAACCATCCCTGAATCAAGACGAACAACACAAAACAAAAATCATCCAAATCGGTGGAGCCGTTCTAGAGTTTTCATCTTCCAAGTGTGCCATGGAGGGGGAAGTTAACGCTACGGTGACGATTTTTTTCGGTTTACTCCCCATCTTTTTGAATAATTTATATGCGTGACCCACCGACCGTCCGTAAAAAAGCTATATTCGCTTCAAAATACTTTTATTTTTCAAGATAATCTTCTCTTACATTAATGCATTTATTACATCTTGAGATTAACTTTTCTATAGGTACCCTCAAAAAAATAGTTTTCATCTTTCATTTATTGCAGTTTTCAGCTCCTCATCATCGGTAAATCGCTTACCACGAATTTTTTTCTTAAATCTGGGAACAAAAATTAATCACTAGGGGCAAGGTCCGGACCATAGGATGGATGTTGAATTTTTTCGAAACCACAATCCCGTACAACAGCCTTAGAAATCCATGCCGTGTGCACCGGAGCATTTTGAGCGATGTGAGCATTCGAGGCACCCATCTTGCAGTGACTTTGGAAAGATTTATACAGTCATGAAGAATGGTGTGTATGTTACCAATAGAAAGGTTAATCTTCATAGGTATCGTTTTAACCTTTACTCGGACATCCTCAAGTACAAGTTTCTCGACTTGTGTAATGTTTTCTCCGGTGCAGCCAGTTAGTGGGCAGCCTGAGCGAGGATCCTTGTTTAGTAAGAAATTTTATCACAGCGCGGTTCTTAATTTTAGTGATCATCGCGACACCAGCCATTTCACCTTCGTTCAACGCAAAATACAAAGCAAACTTATAATCACAGCCAAATGAAATTTTACAGTAAAACATTTGAATAACGGGGCTACTAAAATCACAAAATAATTTGTTCACATCTTTGGAGTATACCCCCCATACCGCGAATATATTGAACTCCCCTCGTATGATCGTGTTTTTCAAATTTACAATGTGAAATACGTATGCGTGTATGTTTGTTTATATAATTGCACCCAACACGCAATCTTAGAGCCATTTTTATTGTCGTAAAATTGTTTCTTGCGGGCTTAAAAAAATTGTTTTCTAATAGGTACTCTATGAATTTCGATTAAAACTGAAATGTGAGCACTGAGCAGTATTTAACATAATATCCTAAAATAAAGCGTCCAAGTTCAAAACAATTAAAACAAGTAAAAAATGTATCATCGGCCTGACATATGCTTTGATACCCTCCACTGCATACAAGGCATATGCAAAATTGTGAGTTACTACCAGGGCCCGATCCAGCATCTATGCCGCCCTGGGCAAAATATAATTTGACGCCCTTTTCAATGTGAACAAACATAAACACAAATTTCACGAGACACCTACTAAGTTCAGAGATAGCTTGAATTGGAGCACTAATTTAGACGAGGTAAGAGTGTTAAGCAGTGCTTTTAATGGCCAGAGTCTGGCCGAAGCCTTTCCTTTGCCTAAGGAAAGTTAACTTGGTAGTTTTGTCGCAGTAGGGTTCCTGGTGTCATTGTGTCAGACGGCATATCCATAAGACAGGGGTCAAAGGTTAATTCTCGCACAAGTTCTTCAAAAATGCGTGTGGTACCAAAAACCACCTCTCTTTAATCGAGAGATGGTTTTCAGCGTACACCCCATGATACAAATATCAAGAGGGTAGGTTCATCATAGCATCTAGAGCAGAGTCCGGAGTGCTAGGGAAGGCCCCTGTGCATCCAAGACAGACCGTTCTTTGAAGTTTCGCAAAAGAGGCAACACGTTTCCGAGAGAGGCTGTTCCAACATACAACCGATGCATATGTGAGATGCCGTATAGATCCAAAGGAACCTTTTAGGAGATAGGCCCCATGTCTTGAGAAAAGCGCCTTTTGTACAGGCAGAAAGTTGACAGCGCTTTATCGGTTTTCGATTCAACATGCTTGGGCCAAATAAGCTTTCTATCGAGAATTACTTCCAGTTATTTGACTTCATCGGAGATCGTCGTTGTGACGCCTTTTAGCACAAGCTGAGTCAGACAAGTGACATTCCTACTTCTCGTGAAGAGAACAACCGTAGTTTTAAGATTATTCACTGAAAGCCCATTTTTTTGTGCACCAATCATCGATAAGGCCCAAGGATCTCTGCGCCTGAGAGCAGACAGTCCTTAGGTCTGAACCGACAGACAGAACAGCATTTAGGCTTAATATATGAAATCGTTATAAGGAACATTAAATTTAATTTTTCATTTCTATTAAATATAATTTTTCGTTGCACTTTTTGTTTTACTGTCTTTGTTGTTTTTTGGTTATATTTGTGTTGCTTTTCGGCAATTCTTGGTTGGGTGGTCACGTTGGAGCGTTTATTAAGCACTGCTCTATAGTGTACGTGTATCGATGTCGCAGCGCTTCGTTTTTAGCTATACCTACCTACGCCGCGCGTAGTTGCAGTTGATACATCACTGATAGCCAAAGCTTATGCATACGAACAAAAAACACTCTCTTGCTCTCAAAAAATTATCATAGCTATAACTACTCAAATATACATAAATACATGTAGTAGCGACAAGTTGTCGCCGACAATCAATCAAGCAAGCAACGAAATTGCAATGGTAATAATGCCGGCAACAATGCCGTTGCAAGTTCGTTGCTCGATTTGTTGTTGAATCAAAAGAAAAGAGTGAGAACAATAGCAAATAAAACAAACATAGTCCACATTTTAGATGAAAAGAAGTTTCAAACTTCATTTAATTCGAAATAAAATTTAATTAAAAAAATCATTTTGCCGCCCCTAAAATTTTCCGCTCCGGGCAATTGCCCGGCTTGCCCACCCCTAGATCGGGCCCTGGTTACTACGTCCATGGTATAAAAATAAATACCATGTAATAACTTTATTGGTTAAAACGCTGTACTACTTCAACGTCCAGATTTGTTCTGTTAATGGTGTTATTAACCATTCACTTAAAGAATAAGCGCTGACTCCTAAAAGTACTGCAATTGGAAATGGCCGATATCCTGCATTGAAATTCGCAGCCAAATTCCTTAATACCTTACTTACGTTAATCGCATAGAAAGATCGGTCCGGTCCACATACCATCATTGCATTCGATGTATGCTTCCCATGTCTATTAACACACTGCTCTTCATTTTCCCTGGGTGCGTCAATGTTGATCATCGTACCGTCAACGCACCCAGCTACACAAGGGAATTCACCTTGAGCAACAAATTGGGTAGCTCTATCCAAAGTATTTTGTGGCCAGCAAATGGTGGTTGCAAGCAATGATATTGCCATCCATTGCCCTCCATTTCCAATCTACGCCCAATTTTTGACAAAACACGTTAAATACTCGTCTTCGTTAAACGAAAGCTTTGTACATTATTTGTATCCTCTTCGTCTTCAAAAAGTGCTTCGAAACCGTTCATTCTATATTTTTTTAATTATTCACAACAAAAGCTCAACGCAAATGATTTATTTTTCTTTGCATATTATTGACAAACTTTTCACGATTTTAAATGTAAAGTGCGAATCTAATTTGTTTTGGTGAAATGAAATGAACGAATTCTTTGAAATTCACAAAACTTTGCACTTTGCAAAAACATGCTTCGCACTTTGAAAATTTGTGTTTGGTGAAACGAAATTTGCAAAGGACGAACATTTTCAACTTTGCAAAGGAATAATTTCCTTTTTGCAAAATTGCAAAACGCAAAGTGAAAAGTCGTTGGTGAAATAGGGCCCTGGTTAAGAACTTGTACTTGTTGCGGAAATAGGCGTCATTCACGCGGCTTAGAATCAACGCAGCACCATTTTTTTTTTTTGGGAATGATCTGAGTGTTGAAGCTTATCGGACAGGTTGACGTTTTAATGACTTCATGTCATTCTGGGTCTTTTGCTTTCCCTGCTTCTCCAAAACTCCGTCCGGAACAGTATCCAATCAAACAATCGATGCAAATGCAAACACTTTATTAACAAAAGACGAATTCCACAAGTCAGTAGGTGTACATGTTTACGATTGTAACTTAAAAGAAAAGAACACCTAAATCTTTTCGAAAAATCGCAATAAGACGCACGCCATCCCAGCGGTGGAGAACAAAACGAATCCAGCGATAGTGATGGCCAATGGACGATTACAACGAGTTGGTTCGCGCTCGAGTTCCATCATTTCAATACACCCAGATGGACCAGGATGTGATTGCTCCAGCTCGACACGCTCAACAACAAAAGTTCTTCGACTTCCAATAATTTCATACCGATGATTGGACCTTTCCATCGGAAGTCCACGTCCAGCTTTCTCGATGTCGACTTTTGCCTCAATGTGTACGGAGTGTGGGGCCCGCAGGCTGCTACGATTGCCTTGTGTTGCCATTTGGATCCTTTGAGAAAATCTACACAAAATTAGATAAATTTAAAATTCAGAAAATCACATCACAATTGTGGAAAATTACTTGGAAGTACCAACACGACAAAGCACGATCTTGAGGACTGTAGACTGTGGCGGTATACAACTGACGCGACAACTGAGAGCGAGCAGCAATTTTTGCGGGTGCATGCGATCGCAAATTGATACGATAACTGAATCTGGTTGTGAGAATGTTTGTGGGAAGTATGTTTTGTTGATTGCTATATCAAAATATGGTTTCAAAACAGCTGCCTTTGTGACTGGTGCGGCCTAATGGGACTGGGTGTCACACGCAAGCCAATTTCATGTCAGTGCAAGTGTGTTTCGATATCCGCTTTCCCCAATGAATTCTAATAAAAAGAACCAAAGCAACTATGACTCGTGTTCGAGACCGACGAAACCGCTGGTTTTTTCTTCCTGCAAAATCTCCGAATGAAAAATGCGACACATTAATTTAAAGATAATTCAATAATGCACTTTATTTAAGTCTATCTATGTAGATTAGGTATTAATTCAGTTTATTGTATGTAGTTTAGGAAAAGGGGTAAAACAAAAAACGTGTACACCGGTTGAGAGCGCGAAATGGACTGTGTCGTTTGACCTTTAACGTTTCTCCTTGACTGTTTCCGTGCTGGTAGCTATGTGTTCGGTAGTAGTATGTAAGTGTTGCCGCCTGAACAACTCGTTTGCAAAGAGAGCGAACTTGCACTACTACAATCCGAAATTCCATAAGTAAATGTTACTATACGTCAAAAATGGCAGCTCTAGCTCAAAGACATGTCATATTGTGAGAGTGAAAATGTTTATATTGTGATGCTCCCCGATTAGATAAGCAAACTCACTTAAGTAAATAAAGCGTCCACTTCTCTTAAATACATCCACCACAACAAAGTTTCCCAGAGTTTCGATCAGTTCATTCTATCGCGGCAAGGTCCGCACAAGCTATATTAGATAATCAAACTCCGCACAAGCTATATCTACTAGCGTATCGAATTTGAAAAGTTAAAAGTTTCAAGTGAAAAGTGCACTAACATCCCATCCAAAATGGCCGATCGCCCTGCCCGTGATGCTAATAGGATTACTGATTTCAGAAGACGCAGTCCAAATGCCGAAAATGAGCCTCCAAGGGACCAACCCAGACAAGAATACTCAAATGCAGCAGAATTGCGCGAAAGGACGCCATTTGCGCGTATACCAGATCCGCGCGATAACGAGGAGAATCGCAACCGTCACAGTAGAACACATCGAGGTGACGACGATTTTGTTTAATCAAGTCGAAAGAGTTTTTCTTATAATCAATTTAATTTTTGTATGAATTTGAATGCGTCCAAATAAAATCTGAACTTACACAACCATATTCATGTATCCCATTTTATTGTTTACACTTTAAATGTTTGCTTTTCAGATCGGGTTTCACATATCTGGGATATACGAGTCTCAGCGGAAGTCGTGGCATCACATCCGCGAAATCAATCGCCAAGGGTATTGGTAAAAAAAACCGTCGGCTGGCATTTTTGTTTCTGGGATCTGGGGCAGTTCTAGCCAAGAGTAAGGGTGTGATTTTACAATGGTGGAGCTGCTGACGTTAACTGCTTAACTGCAAGTAGAACTCATTATTTTGAAATGAAATGACAAAATGGTAGCCATGTGGAATAATTACTTTCATGCCTGCAGGGGGAAAAAACAACTTGCACAAATGAGTTGAGGAGTAAGTGAAAATGTATTAAAAATGGGGGAAAGCGTACACCTGCAAAAATCAAGAATATGTGCAATAATGGCTTCGGTGCTGAAGAAAGGGCTTTACTCGGTATTGCACTGTGCAGTCGTTATACTCGCAACAACTCGGATTGTGCTTCACTGCGAAAATCAACACAATAGGGTGGCTGATCCCGCCAGAAAGGGCCATTCTGTTGGCGTATGGTGAGCACCGGGCGCTTGTTAAATATATGTAAGGTTTGTTTGAGTGCGCACTGGTTTAATCCCAATCTGTCCGATATAGCCCTGAACTCGCACTGGTACTGTAAACCTGGGGTGGAATCCCGTAAGGCGATAGTTGATAGTCGCTTTTGTGATAGTCAAATGCGACAGTCACATCATTCTGCTTCTACGTAAGGTGATCGCAAAATAACTATAAAAATTTTGCATCACTTCATCATTTTGAAACAAAATATTTGCTGTCAGTTATTATTTGAATGATAACTGACAATTTCCTGGGAAAATATTATTATTTATTTTGAAAAAAAAAAAAAAAAAAAAACCTACAACCATACAGTGTATGCTATGCCTGCCTTTTAGGACTACACAAAAATTGTATCTACAGGTATAATGGTATGTAAACACATTACCTATAATGTTCATAATATTACTTCCAGGTATTTTGTACTCTGGGAAGAAAAATTCTTTGGTTGATTGCAAAGGTACGAATTTTATCGTAGTTAGGCCTAGTTGCAATAGCATTTTTCTAATGACTCGGGCTGTTATTTCAGGTACAGTATTTTGACCCATTGGTGCAGCCCAGTCAGCTGGCTACTTGCTTTTGGTAGCCGCCGCCTCCGAGAAGGTTTAACGTAATTTATCTGAAAATGATACATAGGTGTCACACGAAAACGATCGCAAAAAAAAACGATAGTCACAGTGATAATCACCTTACGTAGAGCAAAAAATGTGATTGCGACTATCAACTATCGCAAATCGCCTTACAGAATTCCACCCCTGTGTTTGTGTTCTACGGCGCCCTAGTTGTGCCCTGAACTGACCCAAGTTATTTTGTGGGGGTAAGAACTTAGTGCTGAGTTGCGCTGTCATTTCGCTTGTTGTTCGTTTGTTGACATAATATCGTTATAGAGATAAATAACGGGTGATTTTTTAGCTGGTTTGGTTTTGGCAACACTGGTTTTGACAGCTGACGTGTGTTTAGTACCTTGTGTCACTGTCAAACAGCTTCAGTTTGGTTTGCAATTTAACCATGGATCGACTTACAAATGAACAACGCTTGCAAATTATTGAATTTTACTATCAAAATTCGTGCTCGGTTCGAAATGTTCATTTTCGCTTTTTTATCGAAAAATTGTGTTCAGCGATGAGGCTCATTTTTGGTTGAATGGGTACGTAAATAAGCAAAATTGCCGCATTTGGAGTGAAGATCAGCCAGAAGCATTGCATTAACAGCTACCAATGCATCCCGAAAAAGCCACTGTTTGGTGCGGTTTATGGGCCGGCGGCATTATTGGGCCATATTTCTTCAAAGATGATGCGAATCGCAGCGTTACTGTCAATGGTGAACGCTACCGAGCGATGATAACAAACTTTTTTTTGCCCGAAATGGAAGTTCTTGACTTGCATGATATGTGGTTTCAACAAGACGGTGCCACATGCCACACAGCACGCGAAACAATGGCGCAATTGCGAGGCGAGTTTGGTGTTAAGTTAATTTCACGTTTCGGGCCGGTCAATTGGCCGCCTAGATCGTGCGATTTGACACCATTAGATTATTTTTTGTGGGGGTATGTCAAGGCTAATGTGTATAGGGACAAGCCCGCTTCGATTGACGCACTGGAAGCCAACATCCATGCATTCATTCGTGAGATACCGGCCGATATGTGTGAAAGAGTATGCCAAAATTGGACTCAGCGGATGGGCTACCACAATTGATTTGTGGACTTATAATTCACATAGATGGGTCAAAAGTCCATTGTGGACTTTTGGCCTGTGGACTTATGATTCTGTGCCCGAATTTGTAGGTTGTGGAATCTCCGTATTTAATTAGGACTATACCAGACAAGTGAGCTTCATGCGTGTTGTGGTGGTAATGGTACTCGTACCGTTCGTCAGTGACGTGTTTGCGCTTTTAATTTCGATTGTACCATACGTTTGATTGAACGTGGACTGTACAGTTAAAAAAAACAAAACAAATTAACTTCACATTTCTTTTCAGTTACGGATTTACATTGACCGACGGTTTTTTTGCAAGCCGGGTCATAAAAGACTTGCCGCCTAGAAAAATACGTACAAACAAAACTTCAAGAACATATATACAAGAACAATAAACTATTAGAACATCAATCGGTATTCAGGAAATCAACATTCATGTGAATCTGCAGGTGCCGTGAAATAACGGCGAGCGAAATAAAGCTGAATTCTGAAATGTTCGGTCTTATTTCACTTTGCTAAAGTGAAATAAAGCCGAGTCGGCCTTATTTCACTTTGCATTTATAAATACATTCTTGAACTATTGCTTGTGAAATAAAGCCGAAGCAAATGTTTCCACAATTCGGCATTGAATTTCGAACTATTGTTTTTTCAAATTCTAAATGCTGAAATAAATAGAATGATCGAGAACTTAACCAGTATTTTAACTGTTTATTATACATAAGTAAAAATTCCCGGCCATTCTATTTTTTCAGCATTTAGAATTTGAAAAAACAATAGTTCGAAATTCAATGCCGAATTGTGGAAACATTTGCTTCGGCTTTATTTCACAAGCAATGTTCGGCGTTATTTCACTTTGTCAATGTGTAAATGCCGAATTCTGAAATTCACTTTGTGGAGCAACTCACAGTCGCAATTTCCGCAAAGGACAACATACTAATGGGCTGCGACGCTAACGCAAGGCATACAGTATGGGGGGAGTTCAAAAGATAACGAAAAAGGTGAGTCACTTTTTGATTTTCTTTTAACTATTAACCTATCTGTCTGCAATAATGGCACGACTCCAACTCCTTTGTCTTCCCGAGTACGGGAACTTTCCGGGGGTGGGAAGACTTTCTAGATATCACACTAAAAACAAACAATTATAGCTTTACTGTCGAAAACTGGAGAGTTTCCAATCTGGAGTCACTCTCAGACCATAGATGAATCCTCTATGACTTGGGTCTCGAGGCCGAGACTAGTAAACTATTTAGAAATCCCAAGAGAGTCAAATGGACAAAGTTTGGTCAAGTCCTTCGGACAAAACTCCAAAACACACCTGAAAGACACACTTTAGCAACTGAAAAACTGGAGGCAAAGGTTAAGACTTTCAAGAACGCAATGGTTGTGGCATATAATGTCTCTTGCGCAGTTCAACGTAGCAAAAAAACAATTCCCCCATGGAGGAACGAGGATCTCTCCAATCTCAGACAGATGACCAGAGCGATTTTCAATATCTGCCACAAACACAATTTCTGGCAGCCTTATAGGGATGAACTGGCCAAGCGGGGGTCAGTTCTGCACAGCTCAATCGCGGCAAGGGTCCACATTCCAATAGGAGTGGTCAAAGGGCGAATTCATTCACATTTCCTGCAGAAAGCCAATCTCCAATGGGAGGGGTTGACCAACTGATAAATAGAACGCCTCAGAATCACGGCAATAATCACGGGCATTCAATTGGAGACCATGTGAAAAAAACGCTCTTCCATTTTCTCTGCAAATGTCTGACACTAGCAAGCGCCAGACTGCGCACACTGAGCCAAACTTTTTTCGACAATCTTAGCGACATTTCGGGTATAGGGGTACTATATAATCCGTTTCCTCAACTCCACCGGTCGGATATAGGCACCGAATGATTCACACCCTTAACAAACATCACAAACTAGGTATCACGAGTCGTGGTAACAAAAAGGCACTAAAATTGCTACATGAGTTCAAAGCTGGACCGCCAATTCTACTTACCTACCTACCGGAGACTAATGACAAGTTTCATTCAAGTTTCGTCAAGTGGATGAATTCGGTGAAATTCTTAATTTCTTAAACTAAAAGCATTTCAAAGCTAAAGCTTTTGGCTGGGCAAATTGTTTTCAACCGGGACTTTGGACACGGCTTCAAATGTCCCAGCCATTTGGTAGTCATAGTTGGACAGAATGTGGAATTTTAACAATGTGTTTCTGACATTTTTTCTTAGTGCAAACATATAAAAATGTTCCAAGTACGCCAGAATTTGAGAAATTTCACAGGCTTTGAAAATTCTTCCTATCTTTACATACATTTTTTCAAAAACGATTCTAAATGGGCTCCAGAAAATTGTTAACAACTATTTTTACAATAAGTTTGCAGCGATTGAAATGTGCTAGGGTGTCAATAATAGGAAAAGAATATTTTTGACCACTTTTCGGTATCCTCTGCCATCGATTTTGGGGGTTGAACCGGGGTAAATCAGCTGCTTTTTGAAAATTCATTGCACAATGGACTGTGGGACTTAAAAAATTCAAAACCGGTATTTCAATTACATCAAAGTAATCGAAAAAAAAGTAATTTTGAAAAAATATGTAATAATTACATTTTTCACTGTGAATTGCTAAAATTTAGAGTCGAAACTAAAAATGCTAATTGGTTATTCTAACTATGTATGAAACTAGCACTGGTAAAACAAATAAAAAAGTTCCACACGCTTTACATTTGTTAACTGCTGTTTGCATTTGAACTTGGCAAAAAAAGGCAAATAATACAATTAGTTAATTTATTTATGTGGCTTCATTAAACAAGTGTGAGAGTAATAAGATCAAGTAAAAGCTTAGTTTTAATTAGTAAAAAGCTGTATCCGCTCGGCTTTGGTCATGTTAACGAACTTTGTTGCTTTAATATTTTGTCTAAAGTCCCGCTCACATATAGGAAAGCAATTTGTTTTAACAGTTTTTACTGACATGAGTAGGTATCGATGAAAAGCGTGTCTTCTTAAACATGAGGTTACGTTGAAACGATGTGTTAATCTTCCCGAAAATACTGTTGAGATTTAAACCATATCTTCTTGTTTTATTTTTCTAAAAGAAGTTCCTAACCGTTTTGAATTCAACATGGCCTCAAATGTTTTCCCATGCCGATAAACAAACAAGATACGTTTTTAAATTACCAAATAAATACGGCTTGTACTGGCGATATTACTATGTAATTATAAGGACTGTCGGCAATACATTTTTTTTAAGTCTGCTAATGGAATGGTATGAGCCCATTTGACTGATAATATTGTTTATTGTTTATTTATTTAATAAAATATAATTTTTTATTCTGAAAATAAACGTTATCTTGAGAAAGTTTCTTAATTCAGGTTTATTGTAAAACAAACTCTAGGTATTGATTGCTGCAAAAAGCTAATCGCATAATTTACGAAACGATTGTCGTCGAAACGAACGAACATAACGACGAAGATTTATTTTCTTATTCATATAATATCATTGCAATGTTCATTATTTAAGTTAATTTACATTTTTAGTAAGGAATTAAAGTTAAATTTTACTTCAAAAAGTTATTCCACTGAGTTTTTCTTCAAGTTCTTCCAGAAAGCAATAGCTTTTCTGTAATTTTGTGTAATTTTGAATTGCATTTTTTTAATTAATAATTAACAGTTAATGCAAATGATTATTTTTCAATTTCAATAGGTAACATGTACATAATTGTAATTGTTAGAGCACAAGTGATTATTCACTTACAATTGTAATTGAATTTGTAATCAATTACCAAAAGTAATAATTATTTTCCAACTCTGCTCAAGAGTATTTATGGGTCTTGCTATTGAAATTAAGTTGAACTAAAAACTGTGTAGAGGACAATTTTGCCGGCCTACGTTAATGGATCAAGGTGAACTAAGAAAAAAAGCAAATGCCTAAAATGAATAGAAAATGGAACAATTGAACCAATTTAAAAAACTCTTTCACCAAACTAAAGAAAACCACAACATCCCTGAGTGATGCTCTTTTTTACCCTACTTTTCGTATCCATAATCATCTTCTTAAGAGGGACACAGCGACGTTTGAACCGTGGGCTACCAATAAAAAAAGACACAATATGTGGCCGACTGCTATGAATTAACAAAAAATGTTGCTCAAATAAGATATATGTCTAAAACAGTCCAAAAAAACTTGATGCTTGCACTGTCTCTTATTCTCTTTCTCTCTCTTATATTTTTGATTCAACATGCAACGCACATTGCAAAGAAAATGCTTTGAACTCCGCACTGCACTATCCACTGTTGGTGGTCTTTTTTTTTTTTTTTAACAAAAATTCGCATTCGAAGAAAAACTCTTAAAATTTTTTGGACATATAAAAATTCTTTATTTATCCTTCTAATTTGATCTTCTAACAAGTTCGACAGTACATATTTATAATCAACATTTCAAATATATAGCCTTTAAATTTAAATAGATACTATAAAATAATTTTGTAAATATTTTCATATTTTTGTTGAGATTCAAATATATGAAAAATTATATACATAGGTATATATATTAGATATACATTTTTTTAATTCGAACAAATAATTTAATGTTGGGCGTAGATATAGTGCCACGATTTAAGAGCGTTATATGCATATTGCGCTTGGTCCTCTGTAGCCTCGGCAACTCGTATCATCCATTTTTTGAACAAACTTTCCTTCCTATTCAAAATCAGGAAAATTTCGTACAATTGTACAGCAAATAGGTATGAACCCAAAGTTTATCAGTCGCTGGCCCAGGGTCCACTCAATTCCTGGTATAGTTCGTATACATTTGTCTGCCATAGGCGATGAAATGAAGTCCAATTGTTTTGCAATTATATATTTGATGTAAAAGCATTTCTGCATTCCCGGTATTTTTTCCATTGTTGAAATAATGCGAAGCACACAAGATTGTTTGCACAAGTTTAACTTGAACGAAAACGAATGTTTCCAATAACTCTACTTGAAGACGAACCGAATATGACTGAGTACTGAGAACAACATTACCGAATAACCATTAGACATAACGCAATGCCATAATGATAATGGAGAAAGGATCCAACAAAGAAAGGGACGAAGAAAGGAGCTAAAACAAAACTAACGAAGTAAAGTACAGATTTTAAGGAAAAGGAATACATAAATGCATTTCATGTATATATAGTCTGGGAATGGGATAACAAGAGAACAGAAAGAATATAGAGAAAAGCAAAATTATGCTCGTGGCAGCAGTGTTGCCAGGCGGGACATTACCCATGGATTTCCCACAATCAAAATACATATTGAGTAAACTGACTGACTCACCCAAGCTCTAATACAAAAACTGAAATCCTTTTAGAATGAGATTTTGCATATTGAATATGGCTCATTTTCAAATCAGTTACACGATTATAGTGATTCGCGATAGATGCGCACGAGGAATATAATATATGTTTGGCTTGTCAGTTACATGCGCAATAAGATTACGGTTCTAAAAAAAAAATATGCAAAACTATTGGGTGCGTTCACTTGGCGAATCTTTTAACCAACTATTGTTTTTGTGACGGCACGGCGTTCCTTTATTATTTAATATTGGAGATAAGTGTTGACATTAAATATTTTTTTCTATTTTCCCCACATTTCGTTCTAGAACAGGGAATATTACACTTTCCCCTTCCATAAAATTTTTAAGTGAAATCGACCACAAAAAGGGGAATTTCCCACGAACTGGCAACACTGCTTGTCAGTATAAGGTGGAAAGTAGATTGGCAATGGAAAGAGGAAATATAATATATGGATTCGGATACGGAGAATTGAAGTTTGAGTGATTTTCTTATGGAAATAGAAGGCCGAAAGTCGGCAAGATTGTAAGTAAGTTGATAAACATGTATGGCAACAAATTCCGATAAACAATTCACATGCTTAAAAAGGGGGAACAAATTCAAAAATCTCTGTAAAACAGATTTCAAAGAATGAAAGAAAACAGCCCATCGAAGGTCTACGTAAGAATTTCTCGAGTATCTGTCTGAATGCATTCACTCGTTTTGATAAATCATGTCTAATAAAAAAGAAAATGATTCTCTATGTATATTTTTGTTACATTTTTGAATTTTTCCATGCGGAAACACTGGCAAATTTCTCTGGGGCGAAGAAAGGTTAAGACTAATGCTTTTACTGATGAAACAATGTTGAAAACTGTCTTCCTAGTCTGCGAACACTGCATGGCACAGAGAATAATTCTCCCACAGGTAGATACACTTTAAGGGTTGACATAATCGTGCAGATTTGTTAGGCAGGCATAGGAAACAACCTCGTGTTTTTCGCTATCATTTATAGTTCCCCTTCGAAAGTTTCCAAATGGGATTGTATCTATTTGTTACAGGAGCTGGTTATGTAATAAAAAAGGTTATATAACAACCAGCAACGTGGGGGGTCTCAGGGGGCTGGGTCCCCAACATCCCGGAGAGTTGTAACAAAAAAAATCCTTCGTACGCCACAAGAATTATAAATAGCACAGAAAAACATCCTGTCAAAATGTCTAATACAGTCTTGGAAGGACGTTAGCCAAATTAAATTATTATATGTTTGCAATTATTTTAAGGCTTCGGACAAGGTCTTACCAAGTTCAAGATGCACGGGAACTTGAAATGGATTTTACACAAGCCTACCTCATTTCGAAGAAGATCGCCGCAAGAGATTCCGCACTTACCAGTCACTGGGGCACTTCAAACACTGTGACAAAGGTCCATAAAAAAGCATTGAGCTCCTCCATCCCCATAGTCTTTAGAAAATCGAATTTTTGAGACTTTCCTCTACATACCACTAACTTGTAGATTTCTTTTCCAATCAACAAACAACAAACACTTTGCTTTGCAGCATCAAAGATTCTTTATTGATTTAACATGTTTTTTTTTAGTAGGTACATCAATATATTCGTTAGGTATTTTTTCTTACGTAATAATTAAGCCCTGCTCATGTCACTTCTATTCAGTTGGTCTGATTTTTTTAATATTTTTTGTATAACATTTCCAAATAGGTATTTATGTAAATAAATTATTATTATTATATAGAAATAGTAATAAAATAAAAATTTTAAATAGTGACCAAAAACATAAAGGGTTTTCGTCATTTTCACTCTCTAGAAAAATAAAATATATATTTTTTATCCCTGGGACTAGGTATATGTATAGAGTATAGATGTTTCTAAAGTGTAAAACTTTTCAGGTATTAAGTAATTTATTGAATCGAATCAATCACATGCCAAAATGGACAACATACAATATCCCATTCTGCTTCAGTACTCCCTGCTTTCTGATAAATATATTTTTAATTATTTAAAAAAGTGCACTCTCAATATATTTTCAGTTATTTTGAATTTTGTGTAACAAATATTACATAAACTTAAATATTCTGATAAATATATTTTCAATTATTTTGCTTACATAAAACTCACAAACAATATATTTTAATATTTAATTATTTTAATTTTTTTTGTAAAACATATTAAATTTTAATGGATATTCAATATTCTTGATTTTTTGCAATTACTGGTCGTGGATGTAGTTCCACGTTTCCAGGGCAAAGTAAGCATCAGCCGATTCCCTTGCGTTGGCACCACACTTATATTCTAGCCAACATTGGAAGAGGAATTTGTCCTTCCATAGAAGCAGATACTGATTGTAGATCTGATGTGCGTACAAATAGCCATCCTCCATCAATCGCTCGGCCAGGATTTCCTCGATTCCGGGTATAATTTTAACAGATCTATGAACAATTGGATTATGGATAAAGGCCATATGTTTATTGACAACATGATCCACACTGTAGTTACGGCCGGCCATTGTATTGTGTTTAATTTTCCACACAGATGGACAGATATATAAGTATATATTTTTTTTTTTACAAAATTTTGAATCTTCTAGCACTGCGATGACAAAAGGATTGGCTAACCGAGACTGCACCGATGAAGACTGACGCGGAACTAAAATGTGCGCAGTAATGCATGTGGGTGACATTGGAAATGTGAACTTCAATATACTACTCCCACTTTTAAGTAATCAATAAAATGCCCACGAACAACACTATGCGAAGGTCAAGCGAAAGCTTACTAGTGCTAGGAGGCAGCATCCGATTTTTCTAGAAAAAAACATATTTCCTTCAGCTATCAATGCCTTGTGTTGGTATGGGTACCTGTGTAGGAGGCATGCACTCTGCTCCAATATGCACTTTGCACCAATATGCCAGCGTGCTTTTGCTAAGGACAAACAATAATAGGTAGATACAGGCGTGCTCGAAAGCTGTGGGTGTTCGGTAGGTTCGAAGTATGTTTGCAAGGCATGTCAGTGCGCACAATGTCCAATACAGAGAAACGACATCGAAGTTGTTGCTACATCTATACCTATAGGGCGAGAGCTTACTGCATTTCGATCCGGGCAACCCAAGAAGACATAACAACGGAACAAACTGCACACAAAACACCTTGATGTGAATTGTCATTGTTTGCACTCCAATCTTCCCAAACTCTGCACAGGGTTCATTATTTTTCAATCAAAATGTCACGTCGAATGGTGGTTATGAGCTTGTCATGCGATAGATGTGGGGGTCTGACTCCAGAGTGAAAATGTTTACCATATATACGCAAGCCTTTTTTACCAAATGTGTCGTGCATACCTTGACCCAAGCAACACTTCAAAATGTGAACGTCCTTTTCTTGAAAATCAATACTTTTGCACTTGGCATCCTTACTATACCTAATCATAGACGGTCTCAAGTGGATATCTTCTACTCGTATGTTTCCTGCCACCCGTCGGCCGGTCGTGTCTAAAACAGATCGCTCAATTACATGCTCTTCCATCGGACAGGAAAGCTGAACTTGAATGTCAGATGATATGGCATTTACTGAACACCTAGTCAGTGGTATGTGCGACCAAAAGAATGAAAAGTTAAAAATTTTTCATATTGAAATGCAGCAGGATTTTTCAGTACCTGTAGATTTTTTTTTTTTAAACAAAACCATCCACTACAAAGGAAAGACCATCTTTACTTAAAGTTAAGTTCCAAATAATTTATTTAGTCCTTTTTATCGGGCAAATAGCTAGTAGTGTGCATGATGCACTCGTACACATCCGGGAGGAACATCAAAACAACTAAAACAATAATTACAACGGTAACACAGACTCCAAAGAAGTAGATGAAGATTATAATCATTAGATGCCAATTGGCTGGAGTTGGCGCCAATGGCGGCTCATAGTCATCAGATTCATCTCGTCTTGATCTGATGTCGACGATGAACATTGGATGCTCCTCGGTACTGGTCACAGTTGCATGTAAGTCAGCCAATTCGATGGCTTCGCCAATATTACTCGAGCCGCTATTACTGGATCGCACCGATGAATATATCTGCCTTATCAGCCTGTCGATGGAAAAGCCACTTAAGACTTGGTCAAAACTGAGCTCAATCGATAATGGTGGCGATGGAGGCGGTGGGGCAGGATAGTCTGGCGGCTGATCAAGCTCATCCACGTCAACTCTAATCGAATCTATAAATCAAACACAAAACAAAATGGCACATTCGAATAAATACAAAAGTAATAAATAAATGAAACGACTGAAGAAACTCACTTTGCAAATCAAGTGTTTCCTCTTCCATTCCAAATAAAAGATACACGTCTGAACTGGCGAAATAACTGCACGAAATGCGAAGGCCCACTCGAACGATAGACGATAGGACTCAAATTTTGCTAGCTTGCACCAATACAAATGCAATCCAAACTCTATGAGACTCTGGTTATGGTGCCATGGTGGTAAAACGCGATGCTCTCGGAAAGTTTTTGCAAATCACGTTTTCAGATTTGCGTATTTGCAAAAGGGGGAAACCAAATCGGGTGCCCATGGGAGAGAACTGGCTGAGGGATGCCGATACGAGAGATGTCCAATAGATATCGTGAGAGTATGGCAAATGGTATAGGAGTGTGTGTGTTATACTGCGGGAGCGGGAGCAGAAAACATTTCCCGACACTTTGGTTTGGTTTTTTTCGTTGAGCGTTTCTTTCTGTTGTTTTTTTTAGCCACATTAGGTCTTCTTAAAAAAAATTCTGATTTGGACTATTGATAGTTGGCAAAGTTGACAATATTATTGTGGACGTATTTATGAGCGACTGGTCTAACAGATCGGCGCATATGAATATGAACACGAAGTGTGTTGATCCTGTGGTGCTAAAGGTCAACTGGTCCAAACTAGGGGTCAATGATGTTAAAATGCAGCTATCGGGTGGAAGTCTGCGTCTTCTTCCACATATCTGAGATAGAGATTTGACTATGTATCGACGGGATCAATCGGTTTGGCAAATATCGGTTGCGGACTACATAGATTCGGGTGTTCAAGATCAGCGGAAGATCGCCTACGATCAAAAGAAGTAATTGCCTGATTCTTTATTATCATTCTATTGATCGAAAGGTATCTACCTGCAGCATTTCGCATTTGTAGATAAAAGAGCCATAGATGTGGGTGGCAAAGCCGTGCAAGCTCACTGGCGATCTTATGAGTTTTGGGATTGCTTTTATGTCAGACTACATGGATCCGGATGTCTTCAGGCCGTTTTCTCATAAGCGCCGTATATATAGATAGTGCGGTGAGAGGGACATACAAAATCAAAACAAGATCAAATCAGGAACACTTCCTATCTGAAGTATGTTGCGCTGGGACAAACATTGTCAATATCTTTACCAAATAAAGTATGTATTGTACCTACGTGTTTGCTTAAAAATTAAAAAGCCATTGACTATTTTTCACAGTGAATTGGGAATCATTTTCACCTAATATCTACTTGAACTGCCCTTAGCTGATGTGAGGCTCCCGTTTCGGGGGGATTTCGTAGACCCTCTCTCGTAAACTACGAAGGCGTTTAGATAGATAGATACATTAATTTCGCTAGTAAAGTACAGTTTGCTATCGCACAATTTACATTATTCGTATAGAGATACGATTTACAAATGTACCTATATCTTTCTACTGAAAAATTATTTATATATTTTTATGTGATGCTATTAGTTTACAAAGTTTGAGCCTGAGGAAACAACGAAGAAAAAAACCTCAATTTGAAAAAAAAAAAATAAAAAAAAAAAAAAAAAATAATAAATAAAAAATAGAGAATAAGTATGATGTATAAGGAATAGTTTTGTATTATATACGACATACGAGTATAACAAGAATAAGCCACTCTATAGATATGACTAGAATAAGTATATGAACCAAATAAATAAGGAAATAAAATATAACTAAATAAATACATAGGTAAATAAATAAATAAATAAAAAAAAAATAATAGATTAACAATTAACAAATAATTAAATTAAGATTAACAATTAACAGATAAGTAAATTAACAGTAACTAAGTTCGCAAATGGATTTAATATTGCCATGTTTATCTGAGCTTTTCTATATTTTTAATTGATTAATAAGAGGATTATTAGAGGTGTGATTTTAAAGCAGTCATTGAGCTTTACTATTCTATTGGAGATCAACTCAACATTTGTTCTAATATGCAGATCTGAAGAAGAATTATGCCAGGGCAGATTAAGCATCATTTTTAGTATTTTGTTTTGAGTTATTTGCAAGGGCGGATCCAGGATTTATTTCTGGGAGGGGCACAAAGGCCAGATAGGTGATGAGTGTACCCCATAGTATTGCATTTGAATTTGTCTTTGGAATTCATTCTTTATCAATGGCATACAAAAATAACAAAGAATAAAAAACACTTTTTATAATGGTTTAATAATGAAAAATTATATGGTTAATAATGACAGTTTTTTTTATGTTTTCTGGTGAAGATATCCAGAACTTCTTCAGGGTTCATCTATGAAACAATGTCTTGATGGATATGCATTACACCGCGTCTCTACGAGTCTGAATTATGTCAGACTTTTAAGTCAGAAGTCTTGTCCGCCATATTTGCATTGCTTTGGTTGGGCAAATTGTGTTACGACATTTCATTTCACAAGATGCCATCAACTAAGAAACAAGTGAAAGTGGCTCTTGCTTTGAAAGCATTAATCGACCAAACAAGAAAGCACAGATTGTGGGTATATCCATTTCTTCAGAAGAGAGATCTACACGATTTGGAGCACATTTTTTGTTAAAAGATGTTTTATGGGACAATGCATAGGATATTTAGGTATGGAAATAACAATTTTAAATTATAGATGCCGTCATAGAAAGCGATTGGTTCTAAATTGCCAAGAATTTTGACAAATTCTGAGACTTTGCTCATACACTGGGATAGACGGAAAACATATCCTTAAAGGGCCAAGTTACTTTGTTGTCGTGACTGAAGTCGTGACTAAAATTATGCCTCGTCCATTCAGGCGATCTACTCTCATATTGCTGCGAAGATATGCCTTTAACCGGCGTAAGGTGGAGAAAAATCTTTCGGCAGTGCTGGTTGTCATAGGAAATGTGCACAATGATTGACAAAGGGTTCTTATGTTTGGCAGAGCCAATATTTTCTATTTATCTGTTAACAAATTTGTAACTCTCCCTTCAAAACTAAAATACAAGGTAGATCCTCTTTATATACTTCACCGCCTGGCAAAAATGAGATTGTAACTTTTGCCCCTGTGCCAAACTTCAATCTTAAAAGTCACTCATTTAACGCTGATCTTGTGGTAATCAACATCACTCAAACTTAATTTTCGCACGATAATTCTCCTCAATTCGGAGATCCTCTCTCTAATAACAGCAATAATTTCCCACCTAATTTCGGAGCAGTGGTATGAAATGAACTTTTCAGATTGTACTTTTCACAAGTTGAAATTTGTCGTTGTGGAAATTCGTAGCTATATGAAAATTGAGTTAAATATGCACACATATTTTTTACTACATATTTACTAAGCTCATGATTTAAAAAACAAATATTTTCCCTCCTTGGCCTTAAAATAAAACAAATGGATATTTCGAAAACCTTATTGGTGACACACCATATTGTTTTTGAAAACAAAGGAGATCAGTCGTTTAAGGGACAAAATAATAATAAGAGTTCTGTCTCAGGGTTTTTGACTTTTATGTGGTATTGAAATGAGTTGCCTTGAGTTATTTCATAAATATAAAATTACCAAATAAGATTTTAGTGAGGGTAACCTCCGTCCAAAACATTAAAATTGGTCCATTTTTTAAAGATTTTAAATGCTCAAAGTCGGCTATGGTATACGATACTCATTATTAATGAAATTTTATCATAAAAAAAAATCACCTTATTTAGGTAGGTATAATAGAAATACAATTGTGTCTCTTGAATTGATTTGCCGAAAAATTTTCTATAGAAATAAACACTTTGTGTATAGTGATGCGATGCACAGTTTATGCGTTGCTGGTTGAATATGGCGTTTGAGTTTAAAAATGCAATGCTTACATCACATTTCAGTGTTAAGGTGGAAGTTTTGCTCGAAACGCGTGCGGACTTTAATAAGCAGATTAAAAAAAAGGAAAATCTCTACAATTAGAGACTAGGTATTTCACAGTTCTAGAAGAATATCCAGACGATGTATTCCAAAATTTTTCATTTTAGAATGTGTCGCTTTTCTATCTCTTCCGACATTTTTCTTACTATTTTTGCCGGCGAATAAACACTTAAAACATTGAAAGGGATGCTTTGTCTTCAAAATTTATTCTTCCACGGACGTCTTCCACAAACGATATGTAATAATATTTTGCATGTAGTTTATGTTTTAGTATTTCATGATTTGGCACATTGTATATTTTAAAGAGGGATTGTAACTGCGTAACTTTTGAAGCAAAAACATGTTTGGTAAATTGTAACTTTTTTGAGACGATTGTATCTGTGTAACTTTATTATCTGATTGTATCCAAAAGATACAATTGTACCCACTTTTCCATCACAGTTTCGGAGTAAAGCTTTAAGAGAAGCTCGGGGCCTCTCTAAGTTTGTTATGGCCAAAAACTATATCTCTTGTATCCATCCCTTTTTCGTATTCCATGACATTCAAGTGAATAAGTACTACTCCCGGTCCCGGTCGTATAAAAGTAAAAGTTTAAAATCGAAGGAAGACAAGAGAAACAAAAAAAAAGTCACGTTCTCTTGAACACAAGTCATTGAAGATTTGCATATTTGTGTCCCTGGATAGTTAATAGAAAGTGACAGTGGTGAAGATTTCTTTTACCTGCCAAGTACACGCCGGAAGGCAATAATCGAAGTAGCTGGCAGTGGATCAAATGTAAGTAACCAATATGTGTCTGATTGTGTTATAATCCTGCAGGAAGTGTTACTCGAACTATCAGTGAGGTAATCAAATGAGTTATGAACTCTCGATATTTTTCAGTTTTTCTATTTGAATTCCATCTATTTCGAATATAGGTAGGTATTTGCGGAGTTTTCTTTTTTGTCTGAAATTATAAAATTCTGGTCAAAAATGTAGAGTAGGTGCCTACTTATAATCAGTTCTTCAGTGACGTAATTTGTAAAGTTCTTGACGAGGTTGCGGCCAGTTTTCTGCATGTGTACCTACTTGTTGTTTTTTTACCGAAATTTTTAAATTCTGGTCAAGTGCGAATTACTTTCGTACACTTAGATACATATGTACACATACCTGTTGTTGTTTAAATTTAGCCCACAAATTGTTAAAATTTCTTCAAACGTAGGTTTGTTTTTGCGCAAATGGTATGCCTACATATTGGATGAGATTGCATTCAGCTATTTGTCAATTTCAGGTATTTGTACAATTTTGGTCTTCCTGAATGGAAAATCAGTAATTTTTACGAATTTCCATCATATTGGTCGGCAAAATATCTTGTTATTCTGTACAAGCTCTTCGATATAAACATATTTAAACACTTTCCTCACGACATGTACCTACTATCTTATATATATATTTTTTTTTTTTTTTTGTACCTTCATCGAGGACACACAAAACATACAGTGAAATCAAAATACAAAGTTATGCTCACACAATACCTACTTGATATCGATACTATGCATTGAATTGAAATAAATAAAACCAGCAGACAATGGAATTCTTTTGGTGTGCAGTAGAGTCATCTCATCAGTTTGTTTACAATAGAGGATACGTTACAAAAATCATTTAAAACGTCGGCCTAGTATGAATTCATTTTTAATTACATTTCGGGTTGCATCCCTTGCGAAAATTATGAAAAGCACTCAGTAATTGCCGCCAATCGTGGTGGGATGCGAAGTCACCCTCATAAATTTCGAAAATGCAATTTTACGGAATGAATTTTGAATTTGAACGGTCCGGGTTGTATTACTTTAATTGCAGCCGTCCTCGTAAGTCCAACTTCGTAGTACTGCGCATATCATATCTCGCACAAGCACAAGCAGGTCGTTCCAGTCGCAGGGGTGCCTATCGACGCATATAAAAAAATTAGTAATCGTCTGTTGTAGGCATTATTTCCAGTGCTTAGAGAGCAATAATTATGTATTAAAAAATGCGAGTTTTTCAATAAAACGAAAGGGAGTGACGTTCAAGACGCAGCAAGGCCAATGCTTCTGTCCTACACTGCCCACATAAAATGACAACCGAAGTAGGGTATGGTCACACAGAAGTGCTGTTGTTACTGATCAGGTCAGAGACCGCGGTGTGTGTATTCAGACCCTTGCAGTTCGATTTTAGTAGAAGCTGCAATTGATTAATAGATATGCCATCAATTTAGGAGTTGCAGTCAGCTTCGAAATTGATTTTGTGATTGAGTTTTGAAGTCACTCCATTTAACTTGATTTGAAGGATCATTTTTAAAAAAACCGACAAACTTTATAGAGACAAATAGCTCCTGCAGAAGTCTTCATGCGGTACAAGGGGTTTTTTTATTCGACGGTCATCATGAAATTCACACCCTTCGATCTTGACTTCTTTAATTTCTGGTAACCTGTTCCCGGAGCTGCCCCTGTAAACATTGCCATTTAGGGTTTTTTTTTTGCACTGACACTTGTTTTTTTCATTCCCATGATTGTTTTGAAAACTGAATTCTCTTGGGGCCATGGTCAATAAGGATTTTATTTTGAAGAATATAAGTATTTTTTTAATATTTTTTGTAAGTTTCGTATTCATTCATATGCTTTATTTAGGTGCTTATTTATTTATTTATAAATAATTATAAATGCGGATTAATCGGTATTTTCTTTATTTAAGAATTTATCTTTTTACTAAAACTTGACAAACTGTTTTGGCTTTTACTCTCAGAAGATTATGTTTTATAATTTATTGTAAAGTCTGTTATATGTAACCAATAAACTAAACTGCTCAGTGAACACGTCGTTTGTCCCCAACATAACATGGCGATCTTTTCAGTACTCTGGGGTCCGGGTGCGTTGTTGGAACAACAACAAAAAAATACTATAGACCACAAAACTGGGAATATTTGACTACTCGACGGTTATTCCCTGATAACAGATTTTTCCTGGCTAAAAGGTCCACGGGTAATTTTTTTTTCTTTATTCAAATGCGGAAAATTAACAAAAAATATAGGCACTCCCTTATATAGCGCAGATGTTATTAATTTTTAGTTCCTGAAGTCATTAATTTATTTTGTCACTTTGCGCTCTTTTAGTTAGCAATAGATTGCACAAAGCCACGCCCAGTTTCGGGGTGTTTTCCTTCAATACTTGAGAACTGA
This sequence comes from Cheilosia vernalis, assembly GCA_949126925.1. NCBI lineage: Eukaryota > Metazoa > Arthropoda > Insecta > Diptera > Syrphidae > Cheilosia > Cheilosia vernalis. Next base: position 16,554,753 of record OX421363.1, read on the forward strand.
ATGGCTCGCGCACGCGAAAGATGAGTAATTCTTGTTTAATTTAGTCGCACGTGGTATGCTTCCAGACACCCTAGGTATTTATTTTCAAAAAGGGGGTCGGCCTTAGTTCGCCACTGACCAAATGTTCGTCTCTTGTTGTTTTTTTTTAGTTTGTGAACATGTTTTTAAGTCCGATTGATGGTAGTACGCGCTTATAGAGCAAGTCTTAAAGCAAGGTAATAAATTTGTTTCGACGTTCTGTTAATGCTCTGTAAGTCGTCTTGTTTTTTGCCTTCATTCATAAAGTCGAATGCATTTCTGTCGGTTGAGTTGGTGCTGAGTTCTGTCAATGATGTCAATACGAGGAATTTCTCTCATTATTATTATATTATTTAAATAAAAAAAATCGATTTATTTTTTCAGTGGAAAAGATTCAAACTGCGGTCCTACTAAAATAAGGTAGGTAGCTAACCTCATTTATAGTTAATATTGATGTGAACTTAGCAGTGATTGGTTGTTTTACAGCTGAACTCTTATAGATTCTTCAGCTAAGATTACACTTGCCGTTTAACTTTTTTGGCAGGTTTTCTTGCAAGAAGCCAACCTCCCGCGTATCGCATTCACGGATTCAGAGCTCGCTGCTCTCTATAAAATGCGGCATACACACAAATTGGATATGAGGAGGAGGAGTATTCCCATTCAAGTAAATTGGCTCGATGCCAGATGCCATAATGGCACTCTCTATATATCGCATTCGTGTATTATATCGTGTTCATTGGTAAAGCCTTGCGATGGCACATCGATCCGTACCTGACCAATGTTTGATGGTGGTTCTGGAGACAGGCCAAGATGCATCTATATGCGCTGCAGCTACGATGTGGAGTGTTTATTTTTCTGCAAATGTATACGGCAGCTCTAATAGGTCGTTTGTCTGTTTGTTTCGCACACCAAGTTGGTTGAGGTTGCTCTTCAAATTTGGCCTATCACCTAAGGTGGGGTAGTCTTGCTCTGATTCGTTGTCCCTCAGGGCTAGATTCAAGGACGCTAGGTGCTATAAGCTTGGCAATAATGACTCTTGAGTCTAAAGGTAGCCAAAGCCGTTTAATATTTTACAGGTTATAGCTGTCCAAATTGACATCTGGAATTGGTGATTTCCTTATTCGACTCGGCAGAGTATAAGGATTCGGTTAATGGTTGCCTTTGCTGACACCTATTCATAAAACCGGCGGTCGGGCGGCATTTAAGAGTGTCATTCTCATCTTGCTGTGGATGTGGATGACACTGAGCAAATGTTGGGGTCTTGCCCGTTTTTGTTTGTGAAAATTGTTTGCCAATTAATTATCGACGAATCATACGAAGGAATAGAAATTTTGGCTATCATCGCACATGTGGAACGGTACAGCCAATTGTTGGCGGTTTCTGGCCACCTATGTCCAAATTGTCAGCAGGTTAGCACCGATCTTCGGCAAGATCTTTTAACTCCCTGGTAGCACTCTGGAATATCTCCAAATACCTCTGCTCGATGTTTGTGGATTTTTTCTTTGACAGCTCGCACCAACATATGGATTGATATGGGCATCGGTCTTGGCTAAATGTGCCAATAGAATGGAATTCATCTCTTTCTCGCATCACTCTGTTCCACACTTCAACTGCATATACATGTGTCTTTCTTTGATATCGCCTCTTTGCAATTTTTTTCCATTCCATTCCACCCGAGTCTGATTTGAAGTCAACCACCACTTCTCTGTCCTTCGTTCAACTTGTCGTCATGGTCGCACCAACTTTTGTCGCTTTGAAAGGAACGGAACTGCATTCAAGGTCTATTATTATCGTGGATCGGGCTCCCTTCCATTTCCATTTCATACAGCCAGTCGGGGAGTCAAGCATCCTCCTTCGATGACACCAGTCCATCTACATCAGACAAGTCTATTTCAATCTTTCATCTTCTTTCATGATTATGCATCAGGTTCTTGATCCTTGATGCCGCAACATAAATCGGCTGAACAAAATCGGGTTTTCCATTTCATTTATCATAAGCAAACACCCGCAGTGGCCAAGGCTGCCATGTACTCGTGATATGTGTGCGGCTTCCTTCAAAGACCAGAGACAAACAAGCTTCGCGGGCCTCAGTTTCGAATCGAATGGACTGTGAGATAATTTAATAACTGTCATTTGTCTATATAACCGCGCGTGCAGGATACCTCAGGCAAAGACCTCATTCTCCGCAAAACAACACCCTCCATACTATTTGAAATTTGAACGAGCGACAAATATTTACCTTTCCGCAATTGATTGCATTGCCACAACCTATATGTACATGTTGCTTGTCAGCCTTTCGTTTTGTTAGTTTTAAAATGTAATGCATTGTAACACGCGACCATTATTCATACATCCTTTGACGCATACATCCACTGGTGCATACCACTAAAAGGTAGTCCCTCTCTACTGCAGAATATCAATTCGAATCCGGTGTATATCGGGATAAGCCAAAGCAAGCTCGTAAGGGTTAATTATGTTTTTATTACAGCGCACATCCAGTGCTGTGATGCATGTATGCACAGCGCATCCTTTTGGATATCAAATCGGCCCACGGCTTTTTTTTTTTTTTTTTTTTAAGGATGCGCCAATGGATGTCGTAATCTTCTAAAGATTCGGTAGCCCGTGCTACCAACATGCACGGTTCGCAAACCCGGCCTACGGCTATATAGACGTATTTGGTAAAATATGTCATGCAACCCGCTCGCTTGATGATGCTAAGGACAAACAGATACTCGTATATTATGTTAATCCATCAGTCCATTTGATTTGTTTTTGCCTACAAAGTTATTAAAGAGTTTTTCTGTTTTCTTTCGACTACTGTGTGAAAATAATTGCGAACAAAACGGGCAGTCGGCAGGAAATCCTATCCCGAAGACGAAGACCCCTTCAATTTCAAGGACCCAAATAAAAAAAATTCAAAATGAAAAAGATGTATGAGCCAAAAAAAGTGTCCCTCCACACAATGTACTAATACTGGACGTTCAGTATAACGAATGATATAATGTTTGATGTCATTCACTATATCGATCGACTTTTTATACTATTTTTAAAAAAAGAACTCATTGAAAATTAGTTAGTTTGAAAGAAGAAAAAAAAAAAAAATGAATTGAAAAAACATAAACAAAATAAGTATATTACGAAATATAATCTGAGTTTAACAATATTTTGACCATACAAATATCCATTTTGAAAAGCTATTTTTTAATTAAAAAAAAAAAAGTGTTTTTTTTAGCTACAGGGATGTTTAAAGCTCCCATATTATTTACTCTCAACCCGTAAGCACTTGAGCTCTTCTGAGAGTGGCGCCGTAACCGCTTGGCAGTAAAACACTTTTAGAACCTTAAAGATGTAAAGATGATTTATTGGCAATACTATAGGAGATTGTAAAATAAGGGCCAAATAATTCTTATAAGATGTTTCTGGGCAATATTTAATACTTCAATTGTGGAATTTTATATTCTTTCCTTTCCAGAGCTAGATTTCTATCAATTAAAACCCCTAGGTACTTAAAGCGTTCAACACTTTCTATTTCGACGTTAAAGCAAATTGGACTACATACATAATCTACTAAAAAACTACTTTGTCCACAGACATGTACAGCTAGAGATAATTTTGTGCAAACAGCGGAGTGGGGGATTATGTCGCAATAGTTAGGATATGGACTTTTCAGGTTACAGACCAAAAGTTTAGTTTTGTTGCTAATAAGTAACTCATGTTTTGCGAACCATTGACCGTAGTATTTATAAGTCCATATGGAGCTGATCCAAATAAGTTGTTGTTTGTATACGTAAAAGTGATGTCATCAGCGAAAGCTGTGATACGACAAAGAGTTTACATATATTAAAAACAAGATTGGCCCTAGGACTGAGCCTTGGGGTACACCAATATTAATTTTAAGTTCGTCGCTGCAATTTTCATCTATTTTTCTCGTTGACTTCTCCCCGACAAGTACGAAGAGAACAAATTTTAAATTACTCCTCTAAAAGTTTATTATGCTTAACCATATCGAATGCTTTGGTCATGTCTATAAAGAGAGCGATCCAAGTACTATTACTATTAAAGCCATTATTAATTTATTTAACTATGGCATCTTCAGTGGATCCCTTCTCTCAAAACCAAATTGGTCATCACTCACCACTAAAAAAAAATTGTTTTATTTAGAAAGGAAATAATGCGCACTTTAACAAGTTTTTCAAATAATTTAGAAAATGTTGGAAGTATAGCGAAAGGCCTGTACTGCGATATTAAGCATCTATCAGCAGCTTTTAGAGACGAGGGAAAGATACCACAATTGCCACTCAAATTAAATTCAGAAAAAAATTGGTGATACCGCAAGAAGTGCTGGAGTTTTTATTATCAAGCGATATAATTTGTTTATGTACCTCAAGCGGGGTTATCGGACACTGGGCTTTATAATACTTTTTTTTAAATAGAATAAAAATAAATTGTTTCCACAACCGTTTCGTAGGTAGGTCTAACCATTCGTTTTGTGTGACTTTTTAATTTTTGGAACGAATGGAATTTTATGCGGAGTCCAAACGGCTAGTTGAGAAGCTCTTTCAAGCCAGTTAAATTCTCGGATGTTTGTCAGACGGTCGCGAGAGGTAGCGCAGTGGAAAATGGGACGGTTAAAGTCAATTGGTTTTACTCAAAGCGTAGATATGGAAAGGGAGAGCATGAAATTGGTGCAGTACAGAACTGTGCCCGCAACTTCGTACGCGACGTGAGACTGTGTAATTTCCAATAAAAGAGATACTAATAGTTAAGTTTCAATACATGAGATAATTATATTTTTTATGATAATTTGTTTACAAAGCTTCTTGAAATACAATATGTATTTGAGGTTCTGTTGTCCGGAGCATACACAAATTTGTACCCACACCAACAATAAATCAAACAACATAATTCACCTATATCGTCTTTACCTCTTGAATTCTTCAATTCTTTACTGTAAGGTAGGTATCACCGTAGGTACTATAACAACCGTTAAAACAAAAAAAAAAAATATATCAGGCACTCCGGGAGTGCCGACAGAAGTTATTACTTCAACATTTACGTGTGTATTTTTCGAATCGTCAGGAATTTTACTGCGCAGGAAATATTTAAAACTGTTTTGGGAGTAAAAACAGCGAACAAAAAAATCGACAACAGCTCCACCTATCGGATCCAAAACTATCCTATCTTTCTAGCTGCATACAAACATGCACACATACAAAGTTTCATTGAGATCGGCTGAGTTTCTCGGAAAATGGACAACAGCGCCACCTATCGGGTGTCGGTTTCTCGGTGTCGATGACACGGTGTCGTTGTAAGTGAAGTAACCCGAATTCATTGATTTCTTCCCATCTAAAAGTGCCCAACGCGCCTAAAGAAGTAATAACTTAAAAAAAAACCTTGAACTCAATTTCTATATACACCACCATATGTACGATTGTACGTCCATCAGCGCACGTCATCAGCCACCTGCGCATTTCCTCAGAAACACATTGTCGTTGTTGATTACATTTTACATACACATTCACGTCGCATACTTCTCTTTCGTTTCACTTAATTCGGAGAAAACACCACGCAGTTTTTTTTTTTAAATGAACGTGCTTGTGCGATGTGCGCCACCCAACCACCCCAAAGCAGAACAACGATCAAGAACCGCGGTTGCTGATAAAGTTCGATTTGAGAAAATAAATTTATTTTTTTCGTGTTAGATTTTAGATTGTAGCTCAGCTTCTAGAGTACATAGAAAGCTGATTGATGGCTTGAAATAACTGTGCAAATGTTGGCTCTCCTAAGGATTTTATTTTGTTTGCATTGATTAAGAATTGTTTGAGTAATGGCGAGTTAAAGGCAGTAAAGTCAGGAAAAAAAAACACATTTTGGTCAAAAACGCTCCCAAAAAATAGGCATGACAATGAAAGGAATAGCCTATGTCATTCTCAGAATCTTAACAAACATTTCAAAAGAAGTTTCATCAAAATCTGTACAGTAGTTTTCACGCCAACCGCGAACATATGAAAACGGCTACAGTTTTATTATATTTATAGATTATTATATGTACATCAAATGAGAACATTCACTGCTCTCGCTAGATTACTCGATATAAATTCTAAAAGCATTAAATACTACCACCAAAGTATAACATTAAAATCAATTTATTCTTTGAGTCCCTACTAAGATCAAACTCAAAAAAACTACTATTATTATTAGATTCTCTTAGGCATCTGGTAATTGGTTCACTACAACCATAGTTAACTCTATGATAAGGAACATAAAATTAAAAGCGTTTTCTAAGCATTCTAGAAGGAGCATAAAAACCAATTAATGATAAAAGAAAAGGGCAGTCGATATGGTTGTTTATCAAGTCCCGAATGAACACAATGAAAAATATTGTCTACGCTTAAAAAGAGGTAAGATACCGAATAATTTGCATCTTGTCTCATACGATGGCATTTCGATATTCCAGCGTAATCTACAAATGGCAACTCTAGTAATACGTTTTTGGATCTTCTCAATTCTATTGGAATGTACTTCATAAAATGGATTCCATACTATACTACAGTATTCAAGATTAGACCTGACAAAAGAAAAGAATAGTCATTTAAAAGTATGCGGTTCACGAAAGTCTTTAGAGTTCCGCAATATAAAACCGAACATAGAATTACCCTTAGCAACCAAGAAGTCAATATGCTTACAGAAATCGAGTTTTTGTCAAATATGACTCCCAGGTCTTTTTTAGAGGATATAATAGACTGTGGGATATTATCGATCGAAAGATTGAAGTAATCTACGTTGTGATAATAAAGAGTACGAGGACGTGTAGGGCTGGGCTAAGAGATTCAAACGATAAGTTAGGACGCGAAACTAATTTCTAAAATCGCAGCGAGATTTTTGTAGATGTGAAATGCGTCTGGAGTTAATATGGGATGCATAAGCCACAGTTTTAAAGGAAATATTGTAACTTTCATGACAGCTTGTGGATTCGAGGGGACGGCTTCCGTTTGAATCGAAATTTGTACGTTGGTTTTGGTCTTACCGTAAATACGTACTGATTTGGGCTTATCCAACAACACGGGGCAACAAGCCACACAACTCGACCTATGTAAAGGGTTTTCCAATAAGAGGTGTTATTGTGAATGACCCGCTATTTCGGTAGCTGTCACTTTTGAAGCTTTTATTCTTTGACATTTGACAAGTAGAAACTACGCCATTACTAAAAATGGAAGCCGGCCGATCATCAACAACGTCGTGTCTTTGCTGATTGGGTCCTTGAAATGCATGAAAATGATTCGGAATTCCATCGAATAATTATCTTGACTGATGAGGCCCATTTCCACCTCGGTGGCTACGTCAACAAGCAAAATTGTCGCATCTGGGGCTCGGAAAACCCAAGAGTTATTGTTGAGAAGCCTCTCCATCCTCAACGTGTGACTGTTTGGTGCGGTTTATGGTCCGGCGGGCTCATTGGGCCTTACTTCTTCGAAAATGAGGTTGGATCAACAGTTACGGTGAATGGATTGCGCTATCGAGAAATGAATAATGATTTTCTATGGTCGGAGTTCGATGGTATTCATCTGGACAACGTTTACTTTCAACAAGACGGCGCTAAGTGCCACACAAGCAACGAAACCATTGATCTTTTACAGGGAAAGTTTCCGGACCGATTTATCTCTTGAAGAGGTGATCACAATTGGCCACCGAGATCTTGTGATTTAACACCTTGAGACTTCTTCCTTTGGGGCCACATGAAAGATAAGGTCTACGCCAAAAGCCCAGCGTCGATTCAAGGCCTCAAAGATAAAATTCCTGAGGCTATCGAGGACATAGGGCAGCCACTTTGTGAAAATTTCATGAAAAGGTATATGGTCCTGTACGCGTGCTCGTGGTGGCCATTTGGCTGATGTTGTTTTTCATTATTAACGGCATACCTTCTTCTTTATTATGAAATAAACATCCGATCATTTATCTCAAAAAATGACATTCTTTGAATACCAAAATAACACCTCTTATTGGAAAACCCTTTATTATGGCTTTATTGGTGAGAAGTTTTCTGGTCGCGTAATTTCACGTTTGGCAATGTCAATTGACCACCAAGAGCATGCGATTTGACACCGTTCGGCCTTTTTCTGTGGGGCTACTCAAAAAACCGTGTTTAAGCGAATAGTACCCAAACTCTAGACGCATAAAAACCAACATTACTCAAGTTATGGCCGAGATATCGCCCGAAATGTGCGAAAAAGTGGTTAAAAATTACCTCAACAGAATCGCATGCTGCGAAACTTCTAGAGGCGGCCATTTCAATGATATTGTTTCTCAAACTTAATGGCAAAGTCCAAATTATATAATGAAATAAAATTTTTATCAAAAATCTATCGCTGGGTGTGTTTTATTTCGCTTTACTTGCCTCAAAGAGTTTATCGCTTTTTTGACGCAGTTTAAATGAACTCGATTTACAGTTTACCCCGTGCATCGTAATTTCCCAGCGTTTTTTTCAACTCATAAGTGAACGTGCCTTATTGTCGTCGCCGCAATGCGACACGGTAATAAAACTCTGCCATTATTTTACTGCGCAAAAAAAAAAATCAGAGCAAAACCGGCAGCAAGCAATTAAAAGTCTCGTCGGTGTGAGTTTGCGAAAAGGCACAAAATAAAAACTCACCCCTGATTATAGATAACATATTCAGACTGTGTCGCTTGGCATGGTATAATGTGGCGAGAAGGATTATTGTCTCCCAGCCTTCTGTGGGATGCGTATTAGGAGTTCCATGTGCGGTGCGAGGTTCGATTTTGCATGAGCTGTTGATGGCATAAGTGGCTTTTAATGGTTCCGGCTGCAAGTGCGACAAAACAATTTCCCGCTCTTGCGGGTTATCGGTGGAGATGACAATTTTACGACACGTGCCGAAAGGACAAGTCGCACAGTAGCGTACGTAGGATTTTTATTTTGGGGGAGATTATGTTCTGGTTTTTTTTTTTTTTTTTTTAATTAACACGCGCTAAAGAGGTTATGACTACTCTTATGGTGTAGTTTGAAGTACACAGCGCGGGCGTTAAGGAAATTGTGATAGAGAAGATAGGAGATTCCGATGCACATTGGTTTTAAATGTCTGCAAATTGCACCGAGGGGGAAAGACCGAGCTGGGCAAGGCATTCCACATTCGTGTTGTACGGCTTATGAAAGAATCTCTATATTTCATAGTACGACCGAAGGTAGGCTGAAGGGTAAACTGATGGGCATTCCTGGCTTGACGAGTATTGCGGTTGAATTGTTGAAGGGGTGGAATGCAGCGGGCAATTTCATTTGAGCACTGTTTGTAAAAATAGCGATAAAACAATGAGAGGCTTGTTACATTTCTGCGATGTTCGAGCGAATTTATAGAATTCGCTATATTTATGTCTCCAATGAGTTTTAAGGCACGATTTTGTATCCTATCCAGGAGGTGCAGTGAGGTTTTAGGGGCACCAGACCAGATATAAGAGTTGTACTCAAGTTTGGGGCGAATGAACGCCTTGTATATGGTAGCCAGATCAGAAGGGGTAAAATATTTCATGCACCTTTTAAGGAAACCTAGACATTTCGCAGCGTTCTTGGCGACTTCGTGAATGTATTCGTTCCAACGGAGTTTGTCATGGACACACATACCGAGAATGGAAAGTCTTTCGGTTTCGGCGATGCAAGTGCCTTTCATGGATAATGGCGGAGGATTCTGGTTTCGCTTTAATGACAGCAGACAGCATTGTGTTTTGGAAGCATTAAATTCCACTCTATTGGCTAAACCCCATTTTATAATGCTGTCGAGATCGGAATTTAATGAGCTTAACATACGTTGCCGTTCCAGTTCTACGGCCGAAGAGCAGGGACGTGAGTCTTGGAATGAATATGAGAAGCTGAGGGTGCTGTCATCGGCGAAGGAGTGGATTGGACTAGAGGTTGCAGACAGGAGATCATTTATGAAAATGAGAAAGAGAGTCGGAGACAAAACGGAGCCTTGGGGAACACCAGCATTTATATGGTGAATTTCAGACTTGAAGCCATCCAATACAACTTGAATTGAACGGCCAAATAGGTAGTTACTAATCCATTGAAGACGAGACGCATCGATCCCATATGCACGCATTTTCAACAAAAGAGCTTTGGTGCCAAACTCTGTCAAATGCCTTTGAAATATCAAGCGCAACAATCTTCGTTTCCATCAAATCACCAGTGGATCTGTTGCCACGAAAACCGTACTGCCGGTCATTAATGAGTTTTCGTGATTCAAGATATTTCATGAGCTGACGATTTATCAGCGTTTCCATGACCTTTGAAAGAATGGATGTAAGTGCTATGGGTCGGTAGTTGGTGGGAGAAGAAGATTCGCCTTTTTTGGGGACGGGCTGGACAAATGCTGTTTTCCACCTTCTCGGGAAGAGTCCAGAAGAATAGGACAGATGGAAAAACTTACGCAGTGGTTTTGCCAGCGTGGAAGAACACCTCTTCAGAACAATTGGGGAAATACAATCTGGACCAGCGGATTTATTTATGTTGAGATCATTAAGTACTCTTGCCACTGTACGAGTGTGAAAATGGATTTGTCCCATGGTGTATTCGACGCTCTCAAGTACAGGTAGAGGCAAAGCGCAATCTGGGAGCATTGAGCTGGCTGCAAAATGTGCAGCAAGCAGATTCGCTTTGTCTAAAGAGTTGACAGCTGGAAGGTCATTGTAAATGAGCGTTGGGATCGAAGATGTGGCCGAATTCTTTATATTTTTTACAAAAGTGGGAAAAGCTGCGACTTAAGCCTGAACTACATCGAAACAAAAGTGGGAAAAAATACAAAAAAGTAGAAAAAATTGGATCTACCTACTGCTTCATCCCTTAGCACAGTTTGTATACTTTTCTCTCAAATTAAAATTTTCACTTTGTGGAAAGCTCGAGCATTTTCTACAAGTTCTACAAACAAATACACTCAAGGAATTCATTAGCGATTTGCCGGTTGATCACGTTCCAATCATATGACTACTGTCAGTTTCAAAGGGAAAAGCTCTTTTTTCACTTCACTCGGCTAAATGTGCTTGTAATTGCTTCTGGAAATTTGAAATGTAAACATAACAGGCTCTGAGGCTTCATAGAGCTTTTCACATTTTTGAACTTTTTCCCACTTTTGTTTGATGTAAAATTTTAATTTCTATTTTGTTACTGTATTTTGCATTCTGCCTCTGATTCTTTCGTTATAATTAATGTTTTCTTTCGAACTCCTGATTTAATTTTGTTAGTTTTTCCTAAAGGGTCACCCCACCCAAAACTTTTATTTTTTTTATGGTGTTTAAGTCAATGATATGGCATTCAACTCTATTTTTATTACACATGTATATAAAAGTAAAAAAATGTCACTTACTTTTCTTATATGTTCTTTTTATGAATACTGTATAAATTATAAATCATAAAACTTTCTTGTATTTTGGAACCATAAGAAATAAATATTATAAAAAAAAAATGTAGTTAAGGCTTTAATTTTGTGATGACATTTTTGAGAGTTTTTCATAGTTCTCTGAGCCTTTGGGCTACAAGACTCCCCCGCCCCCCGCCCCTGTCATACGCCACTGCGGATGGACTAGAATGAACGATGTCTGATGGGGCAAAATCAACGCGAAGATAGATTCTATCCATTGCACGACGACGTCTTATTTTTTTCAATTCATACAATATTTTTGATTATAAGTATGCACATTTCAGTGCACAAAGCAAAAATAAATTTTAATTACTAGAATGGGCCATAAAAATGCCTCCCCTTACAGAGAATTCTATTTAAACTGGAAAAGTGCAACCGAACTCGACCGCACTCGGGTTTCGCTATTTCTTCGAAATTATTCACAATTGCAATCATATTTTATGCGAGCTGTAATGACGAGTGTTTGATTGCTCCTACTGACGGCCGATTTATACTTATGTATATGTTGGTGTTTATTTTATATGTATATTGCGCACAAGTTCTCTGCTTCAGGAGAGATCCACCGTGGGTCGTTCATTGCCTGGTTGGATGCTTCTCTGCGCTGAAAACTTTTCTTTAAATATACGCACAGACACAAAAGAAGGCTCGCAAAATATTGACCACATTGGCAATACCTACTTATACAGAGCACATTGCACACCTACGGGCTACGGCTGCGATCGTTTGAATAGGGCCAATGAAATCGTTTTTTATGATTCAGTTCAGTTTGCAGCTACACTCGGCACGACGCCAATAGGAATTGATCAAACGCTCAGGTCTAATTAAATCGGGTTTTGTAAAAGTTAAAAAAAAATATATATATATCTCAATCCGCCTATAGTGTGCATTATTGAAAAAAGGACACCGAATTTGTGAGGCTTTTGTATTTCGCAGACCGCTATATAACAAGATGTATCCATCGAGTAAGGGGAAGAAAACGAGCCCATCCACATGGATGCCTGATGTGAGTAGAATTTTATCGCCTATGAACGAGGTGACATCAACGCAGCGACTTTTCGCCTCCCATCGACAGCGTTATCAACCCAACTATTGGAAGACCAAGGAGGGGCGACAAATTTGCCTTCTAGACGACGTGTGCCTGTGCGTAACCAACTTGGAGGATGATATTATGCGACGACATGCCGTTGTCAAGCTGAGTAACTATGGGGTACATATTCTTTTCACCAAGCTGGAACAGAGCCCACCACGTCATCCGATAGCAATGTTCTTTCAAGGTAAGCGTTGCGTGCAGAAATCTAAAAAATAGATTCGGGCTACCGTCACCGATGGCAGTTTATTTTATTTTTGTAAGGCTCATGGTTGTTTTTTCGGACTAGCTTGGAATGGAAAAGCAATTTGAACCTACTTGATGAAGAGCCGACTGAATTTGAAGCTTTGAGGGTCTAGCAAGCAAACTGAATCTTTAGGGAACTATTATCCATTTTACGACATTTCAGACTTTCAAGGGAATTTAAAGCAAATTTGTTCAAATTATTAACTTTCCAATGGACACAATTGTCCCAACTGATGGTGCAAGTGAAGCTGTGCCACATATTTACCTATCTTCTGTTAAATATACAGCGAAGTTGGTGCAGCTCGTTCTGTGTAAGCACGAGCTGAGTACTGGGCTGAAAGAGGATCGAAGGCTGAGCGTGCGACAAATCTTCAACTACTTCAACTACTGTCAGAGGAGCTAGACGCTTTTTTAATGTAACACCACACAGATGGGCAGTGTTTTAAGTACCTTATCTATACATCGCAATAATGTGTCCGAAACTGAGTACTGAAAAGCCGAAAGCTGGTCGCCAATTGGAAACATTCCCTTCTGAGGAGGTGTCTCCGACACTGAAGAGACTGAAGAACGTGCACCACGGTGCGTTGTGACACAACAGGTCCACAGAAATTGATAATTTATCCTAGTTCTAGTTTGTCCGTCGGGTGATCAATTTTCTCTTCATTCCCAAATACATATACAACCACTGAAGATCTCAAGTAATGTTGCTTCTCTCTCTCTGTCTCTCTCTATAAAAGTGGAAAATAAAGACGTTTTCGGTGTTCCCATTGAGAAGGCCTACCAAATTGAAAAGAATCTCCATGACTATCCAAAAGTACGCATCAACGCGCAGTACGCGTCCCATATTCCGCACTTTTTCCTAGCAACAGTCAAAAGTGTAGCCGAACATGGAATGTCCGGCGTGAGCATTTTAAACGACGAAGGTCGCACCCTCAAAACATCCATGGTAAGCTAAACAAAATTCGATGATAAGACCTTTTTGGGAAAACCAGCACAAATGCCATCTTCCAGATGCAGCAGCAACTTCGTGAAGGAGCTAAGCTGGTCTACGATTCAAAGGAGAACTGCGCAGAGCTGTCAATGTTAATGCGAATTTTTTTACGCGATCTATCCGAAGGATTGCTAACCAACGAGCTTGAGGTGGCCTTCGGTAAAATCGTTAGTAAGTGTTATCTTTTTTTTTCCTTTTACCATATATCAACAAATGGGCATAATGACACGTCTCGTTTTAAATCAGGGTTTAATCGTTTGTCCGCACAGTTGGAAGTGCTTCAGTTTCTGATTCAGGTGCTGCCACGTGCCAATCGGGAGGCACTTTTCCTCGTCCTATCGCTCTGTCGAAAGATGCTATTCGTTGATAGGAGCCAATACAAATTTCGCAAGATTGTAGGCATTTTTACGCGCCTCATCTTTCGCAGCGAATACAGGATCAATGGCATCGGAAGTTTTGTTGTTAAGTGAGTATAATAAAATTATTTTTCCCTCAGTTTTGGGGTGTGTCCAAGACCGAACAAAATTTAGAAAGTCCAGTCAACCACTGAAAAGTACCGAATTGGGTACATGCCCTACTTCGAAGGTGGAAAATAGGATACAACTGCACGCACAGTAGAGGAAACTTTAAGGCCCATTTTATTCACTCGAAGTTGAACACAACTTGGGAAGTTTCCCATATAAAAATCCCCAAGTTGTGTTCAACTTCGAGTGAATAAAATGGGCCTAAGACTACCTCTCGCAACTACTCTCGTTTGGGCTTCATTTAAGACACAAAGCTAATCCACTGATTCATACCCATCTCAACTGCAGGTTAACCCATTTCCATCCCCTTTTAGAGTCGCTTCTAAAATCTTCGACTAACGATGATATGGTTTCATTTAAAATAATACCGCACAAAAACTAAGCTACGGCGTCACTAACGATTCTTTGTTTCTTTCTCCCCCACAGAGTTATGATCAAGAACATAGAGAGTATTTTCACACTGAGCGCTGCTACTCTGAATTGCATGTACAAGCAGATAGGCATGTTCCATCCAAAGAAACTTGACGCTGTGCTGAAACTTCGTGTTGGCCAAAACCTGTGGGACGGCTCGGATATACCGAGTGTTCTCTGGATTTTAACAAATCAAGGACGAAGCTTTGAGTTAATTCCATTGGAGGAATACGTGTTGGCAAAAAAACGTGGAAAAGAGCGCCATCAACCGAAGAAAGATGCCGAGGAGCCCATATATTCTTAAACTTGGAAAATTTTAAAGGAACTTTAGATTCCAATTAAATTTCAATTAAGATCTTCTATATATTCTGTATTCAATAAAGTTGTTTCTTTGTGTACTATGCAATGTTCGTTATTTCGTATCCTTTTGTTGTTTTTATTTAAATGTTTTTCTTTAACTTGGCAGTGAGATTGCATATGTTGACTTTTTGCATTTTGCAACTATTCATTATTCAATAAAAAATAAAATCTTTCCTAAACTGAAAAAGAGGTCATTTTGACAAATTTTGAAGAAAATGGGGCCATCCGTCTCGAAGCTCAAAGGGACTCAACGGTAAAGCTGCAGACTGGTAGTCCAGTCCCTAAAAGTAGAAACGGGAAAGAAGTACACAGGTGTGCACTTGAAGTGTTTCCCGATGAAAAATCTGAAAATCTTGTTTTTCCGCAATAAAAAATAGTTTTCTTCAAGATTTTTTCAAAATAAAAAACGAAAGAAATATAAGAAATATACTTTAAATAAAACTTATATTTATTTGTTAGTAAAAATTATTGTAGGTAAACTATATAGATAATTAAATTTTGCTGATGAATTAATATTTATAAATACATATTTATATATATTTATTTATTTATATTTAAATTGTTTACAGCAACATATTTATTTATGACTTGGAATTTCATTGTTTATACCTGTCTAGATCATAGAAACTCGCTTCATTAAAGCGCAACAAAATCTTTGTAACAGTTAAACTTCAACTGGTTCAGTAGGTATTCAAAAGATAACGATTTTTTCGTTTATTTAAATTAACAGCAGAAAATATCGTTTCAACATTTGCATTGAAAATGTGGACGTGATAAAATATTGATAGTAAAATCTTTTAAGATTGAATAAGTTAAATTCCTGTCCGCTGTTTTTACTCCTAAAACATTTTTAGTTGGCGCCGAAAGCAGTATTTAAGGACTCTTTCGTAGCGTAGTCATTTTTCCCATTTCACAGTAGGTACTTAAATTTCCTTAAAAATGTCTCGATACTTTTTTGCGAAGACTTCAAACATTGAAAGTAGATAAAAAATAATATTAATTTAACTTCTAGTACTAAAATTACAGACAATTTAAATGAGCAATTTTTTATGGACACTCTTCTATTGAGAAATGTAGATGTTTCGATGAAATTGCAGTCAAAATTTATATATGAATGAATGTTTTTTATTATTAGATTCCAGAATTTCCCTTTATCCCACTGAAGGCTTTTTAGACATAGAAAATCCCCCAACCTTTTAGATCCCACGATATAATAACACTGGCCGAAAGTGGCTCACCTATACCTACCAACTTAACCAGTTTGTGACAAAGCTACATAAAAAAAAGTAAATAAGTAAAAATCACCTCGTTCTTGGTTAAAGGAGTCGTTCAAATGTTGTCCTAGGTTCTTGCCACAGGGACAATCAAATTTGAATAAATAAATAGGGCTAGCCTCTCACAACCATTCATAAGCGGTTCAACTAATCACCGGGTCGACAACAAATCAGGATGTCCCTGAAACCGGGTGTGTGAACTTGGCACCCCAATGTTTTTTTTTAGAGTTCCGGGTGGCTAGAGTTCTTGCTAAGAATTTTGAGAAGTTCTGTACAGGGTCATCGACATTTGCATTTAGTTGTTCTTCTGATAAGCTGAAAGGTCCCTTGCACATCGCAACACAATTATTTGACTTAAGACGAAAAAAAGGAACGTATCGTGTCAGTGACACCTTTTCTTTTTTCTTATAAAATAATAATAAGGAAACAAAACAAACAGTAACAGAAAAGTGATTTTGCAGCTCGTCTGTACCTCACCAGGGAGCCATCTCGGTACACGTGCCGTACTTGTGTAGAGTTTGTTTACCAATTTCCAAACATGTATTAAGGGTCGTATTTCTATTTCTTCTGGTCCCTGTCAGTCAAAACACACGTACTTTATCGAATTGAATATTTATCATGGATATGCACAACGAACCAAGGAATTTGAATTAAGCTCACCCGTTGTCTCGGCACATTCGCATTCCCTGATCTGTGTATGAAGAATACGTTTCATTGTTATCCCATCACCTACAGTAACTAAATAAACACACATTTCTTTTGAGTAGATATGGATATGAGGCAATCGAATCGAAACCAGGACCTTTTTGCGAATGCAATTTGCTAGCTGTTTGTGCCGATAAAGTATTAAGACGGTTATTCAATACACAATATAGACAACGCACCGTGAGACATTTGACATGGAGTGCACGAGCATAGCTGGGTTTGCGAGGATTTGCATTAACTTAAGGTTATCCATCCGCAAGAGGAAGCAAAATATCACATGCGAGTCCCGCCTGTATTCCGAAAGCCTACTATCACTTCAAAAATAGAAAACTATAGGTACAGAAATATTGACACAAGCAAATAGATCACTTTTCCTTCACTTCACTCAACTCATCGTATATCTACCACTGAAAGGAGTTCACACAATTTTCGTTTTTAACCGAATAATAGCGATTCCGCGTTCACACGACACAACCGACCTCAAGGACAACATCATCCCTTTTGGTCCATTCCTGAAATATCTCCTTGAGTTGTTCGATTTACTCTCGAAGTCGGTCACCTCGCACACAGCGACACATTCATGCATTCATATCCGGGGTATGATGATTTTACAATAATCCTACTTTCATGACATGAGTGCGGGGAAGTTCAAGTGGACTCACGGTTGGTACTTGGCCCGGCATCTGGAGATGGCTGGTGGCACATGGGGTATATCGTGTGTGTTTATATTATTGAGTGAGTTTTGTTGTAGGTAGGTATTGAATTTAGCGCAAGAAGGGGGAGGATGCAAATCGAAAGTCGTTGAAGAGATCCCCTCGATGACACCGAGAAGGGTGATTTGTGTCAGCCTAAAGCAAGAATAAATTTAATAGTGGGGGGCAAATAGCACACGTTAGAGGGTTGTTGTATAGCAGCATAAACGGTAGAACCTGCAAATAAACTGGATGAAAGCTGAGTTAGGTGAGGATTGGATATGATTACTTCTAAAACGATGCAGCGACAGAAAGTCGACTGCGCTCGGCTGCAGGTAAAAGGACACCGAAACATAAACAGTGTCCTACTGTGGGCTGTGATTTTTCACTTTGCCAAACTAATCCAAGCACAGTTCAGGTTTTGAATGTAAAAGGGCTCAACCCTAACATAAGAAACTCAGTCAGACGTAGATATTTAAATAAATAAATAAAATAAATAGAGCTCAACGCACGACATCAAACTATTGCTCACTTGGTCATTATACTCCAGAAAAACTAAGAAGTTGAAAGAAAGCCTGCACCCGATACGAATATGCTGTCGGATTCCACTCGCTTCGAATTCAAATGCCATATCGTCGAATTGCAGTCACACAAACGTCAAAGCTGCCAAGCTTTCTTGAATTCGACAAAACTCCAGCTACCGGCGCTCAAGACTATCGATCTGTTCCAGTTAGAGGCAGCTACCCGAAATCGGCAGCAGTTTATTAAAAGCACATTTCTTTCCCGCATTTAGTCGAAATTTTGTCTGCACTTCTGTTCATGTGAAATCTCATCTCTATTAAGCACTTAAAAATATTGTACTAGACCATATAAGTTACATTTTCGTCATGCATAAAATCCTGTTAGATGGAGCCTTAAGTTCAACTTAATTTCCTTCATTTAACTTTTATTTAATGTCAATCGTTAGCTCTAAGTCTCTTCTTGTAACAACACTCGTCGAGATAAGACATATCTTTTTGGAAAAGAATAAAAACCATCCCGAAACTTACAAAACTCTTTTTTTTTGTATTTTACTTCAATTTCCCCCCATATAAACCACGGCGAGATCCAATCGACAACCAGCGACTAGGTGCTCCTCCAAAACATCCTAACAACTTCCGTTTAATGATCGCCTTAAATACGACGGCAAATCGTGCGTATCTCGGGCAGTAGTTGCTGTTTGAAAAAAACACATGCACATCAGTGGGAAATGTAATCGGGCAGTAAGTATAGTAAGATAAAAGTCGTTGAAGCTCACCACATTTTAATATTTCCCCACACCATGCGGAAATCCGCGTAAACTCCAAGAGCTCGCTCAAGCGGCTGAAGTCGATTTTGCCCTCAGTGCTCACTGCTCAGTCACATCACAAAGCGAGTTGCGACTTCTGTTCTCCTTCTAATCATTTGTGTCTTATAAGGAAAAGTAGTGACTAAGTATGAGTCAAAGTTTTCTCCTTTGTGTTGGGTAATAGTATTTGTTTGTTCCTTTTTAGGATGTCTCACGAAAAGGACGCTACCGGCACCTGCACAAGGGATGAGCCACTGGATGTCACTGCCGTCCAAATGGAGTTGCTGCTAATTAAGATCAAGGTGACTTTTCATTTCTTGAGCAAGGTGGTGGAGCGCGAGAAGAACCGTCAGGACGTTTCATTGGAGACGCCTGGCTCTAAGGACACCAGTCGTTCGCTGCTGCAAGACTTGCAAAAATTGAGAACTCTGCGCGAAGCGGAGGAAGGCATAAAGGTCATTCTGCCCTTGACACCACCACGCCCTGGTTCTCCGAACTACTTCCTCCTCTCTATTGTACTTGTCTTCATGGTTTTATTTTTTATTGTATTTGTTCGCTAGAAGAGGACGAACCTGTTGCACATTTAATACACAAAATGTAATAAGAAAGTTCTTCTAATAAACTTGTGCAAACTCAAAGGTATGTTTTGCTTCGTCTCTCTTTCGAACTGCTTTGCCGAGGCTGCTGATGGTAAAATTCTTGTGAGTATTCTCTTAACTCGAGGCAGTGCAGTCTCGAAAGGGAGAACTGATGTCCTACACATGGATTGGAGTTGGAATTGGTGCTAACCGAAGCGGTTGCTAAAATATTTGCTTGGAGACAGTTCGAAAATCGATTCTCCTTGATGTAAGATGCGAATAAAAATCGGTGCCAGTATTAAGTTCTTGAAGATTTCAAGATTTTTAGTTGCTATTCATTTTTCCTCTAGTGATAGGTGGTGGGCGGCACGATTTGATTACTTTAGGAGCGGCAGCTAAAGTCGAATCCGACACCGCATGGTCCTGTGTTTGTTTCGAAGAATCGTTGTCCTTTCCGTGTAGTAGATTGAAACAGCATGACTCAATGTTGAAGAGCATGTCCGTAGTCATCAGTAATCAGCAGTCATCAGTCACCAGTCAGCAGTCACCCAGTCAGCAGTCACCAGTCATCCTATGCCAAATATGCTCATCGTCATGAATGTAAGTGTGCAAGGACTTTAAATTTGTACTGGCAAATCGCTAACAAAAATACAAGCTAATAGTTCTGTGAAAACAGACGCTTGTGGACAGCAAAATAAATTTATTTTAGCGGTTGTCTGAACCGTTTCTTAACTAGAGGGCAAGTGGAACGCACTGCTGGATTTCCAATTCTAGCCGGAAATTCGAATTCACGACATCTGCACATAAAATCATCCATTTCGAGGGTCAATTTCAGAGTCGTTAGACGAACTGATGCATCCAGTACGTCTCAGTTCGAAATCGCTCTGCTAAATCACTTCTGTATCATTAACCTGAGAGGACAACGAGCACTCCGGTTTCTAGGAATCCGTAGGCCCACCCACAAACTTCTCTCACAATATAAACACATTCGCAAAATAAAAACAAATAAGTCCGAGTATCATGAAACTGGTATACCTCTTCATCTCCTTGACTAATTATACGAAAGTTAAATTTGTTTCCCCCTATTCCATGTGGCATGACCAACGTATTGGCTCGGCTCCAGTTTCATTCACAACAGATTTGTGCGAACGCGGATCTTAGTGGAAAATTTAGAGCAAGCGCGACACTCCCTCGATAAATCGCCATCAAACAAAAACTTTTAGTTTGATATTGATGTGTATTGGGTACGCCGGGAGCGAAAATATATTTTCTGTAGAAAAAAACTGTACGTCTTTATCGGCGCTCGGGTGCTTTGTTCCCCCCGCAATAGCAAAGTAATCGACTGCTAGTAGGTGTGGATACGTTTTTTCCGCTCTTTTCTTGGGACTGATTTCACTGAATTGCAAGTAGGTACACGGACTACAGTACCAGTTCATAAAGTGTGCAACGCACAAACGGACGAACGAATTTAAATGTGAAAATGCGCACCCATCGAGTACGAACATTGCGAATGAAGAATCTCAGAAAGTGGCACGTAAGTTGAACCTTAAATTGTTTACTTGTTTTCGCAAATTTATTTACAAATGTGTGTGTTTTTTTAGGGTAAAATGAAGTTGTTCAAGTACACTCGAATCCTGCAAAACTGGCCACCGATAAATGTCCTTTCGAAGTGGTACTTCCAGGCGAAGGGCAAGCATAGGGTCTACCTGAAGGTTGGATGGAATGTGATTGGTTGCCAGAAGTGGAACAATATCCAGATAATGGAGAAGCGACTCCAGCCGTCCTGCGAGATTGCGATTCGGGTGACCGAGGATCACTTGCCACCACTTGTATACGACGAGCACAGAAGCTGCATGTTCAATGGCTGCGTGATGGAAACGCAAGCATTTAACTTGCTCCATGACTCGGAGATAACTGTGAAGACCACCAGGCGGTATTTCGTTTTCCATTTCTTCAACAAGGACTTGGATATTGAGTTTTAAGATTCCCTTGGATATAGACTACCGTAAAATAATAAAGAGTCTGTGTGGCATGGAAATTTACTAAAATGGAAAGTGTTTTTGTATATAGAAAGGTTTTGTGTGTGGTGTGTAGCGAGCTTAATTCATGGCGTAGGGCGGTTCGTATATCCATGTTGGAGAAATTCTCACCATCTACCGGCTAGAACTTAACGACCATGATATAGAAGGATTGTAGCACATCTGCGATAAGGCGCGTTTCAAAAAAATGAAGCTGATACCTCGATTGTTGAGACGTGGTTCGAATTGGTGAGTAGCTAAGACTTTTTACTTTTATAAAACACAGTAGAGTCAGTTTTATGGCTTTCATTGTTCTTTGTCTCTACATCAACAATAACAAACATTCAGTCAGGTGTTGGAGCGGTTCGCACTGTAAGCCCCACCTAAGACTCAAACTCAAAGTCCGACTCAGACTCAGACTCAATGAATAGTCCTATGCGGGGTGGAAACGACGATAGCATCCGGAGTTTCAATTAGATTTTTGAGCGGCACATGGGACACTGGCCGAGTATACTAATCGTCCTCCAATGGAGACTTGGACACCTTGGTACGAAGTCTAATCAAACGACGGTTGGATTTGACAATCTGCAGCCTCCGTCTACATCAATGATACTCAATTGGAGAGTTGGACACTTTGAGTCTGCGTCTAATTAAACGACAGTCGGATTTGACAATCTGCTTGAAGGGTCGGTGTAAGCTATTGGGTTCCCCACTGGCAGAATTAGGTCGGAATCTGATCGAATGACAGTCTATATAGAGATATCTCTGCGATCAGGGATCAACTTTGAGGTGTTCAAACCACCATCGGGTGGATGTAGCTCTGTATGTACTCTGGAAGGCTTTTTTCAGAACAACCTCATCGTTAGGAGAATATCTATATTCCCACGCGAAACGTATACGGTCTATATAACATTTACATAAACCGCAAACGACCAGGTCTGAGGAGCTAATAACCTACGTAGAGCGATGCAGATATGAGTTTTCTCGCTGTAGCATTGCTCATTAAATCGTACTGAAGTATATATCAATCGTTTCAGTATCCGATCGATCTGACATCCACAGATGGCGATGGGCGGCCACATGCGCATGGCTACAGAAAGGGGATGACGATAAAGTTCCCCCAACGATAGCCACATAAACATATAATAATTTAAACGGGGGTTACTCTCGCAGAAAATGTGCTATTATTAAACCAACCAATCCTTGGGTTTTTCTATTTCGTGCGCGATGCTATAATTACGCGAGCTCGAAAGCGACGCCCCGACGACTTCCATGTGGTAACCAGGCACTTGATAAACCAGCACGACACCGATCGGACGTGCACTTTGGTAAGAGCGAATTGAATTTGCGTGCCGTTCAGATTTTTTCAGTACGAGTTCACTTTACAGAAATGGATCAGTTCAGCGACGTCGAGGAGTACATCGAAAGCAGATTCGACAAGTCAACGCATCACCGGAAGGTGACCATAGTGATGAGGCCAAGTATGGAGCAGTCGTTGGTGGGCGAGCCCATCGATGGGATGCCCACTGTCTCGAGGACTAGGGCCGACATGGTCCGATTGGAGAGAGCCCAAGCCATGCTGAACGAGGAGGATCACCATGCCCCGAAGCAGCTTGGCTGGCAGATCATCACTCAGTCAGATCGAACTTTTGCCATTCAGCCGTGGGAAGAAACAGGATCATACATCATTGAAATGGACAATCGGGCAGTACAGCCGACTGATCAGGCAGAGGACTCTCTGGCAGAGGACGAATTGCCCTGGGACACGTGGATTGTTACGTTTCTAGTTGTGATGGCCGCTGGATTTCTCATCTTGTTGCTGGCCTTGTATTTCTTATTCATTGGGTCCCATTATTGAGTTGTTTGTCAAAATGTCCATGCCACCATGTTTTTAATAAATTTTGGACATAAGTTGTTTGTTTTTTGTGTTGAGAAATAAATTTGAGTCGAGCGAAGGTACAAGTCCGAACTTGTACACTTTGGAACGCCTTTGTTTCCACGCAGAATGTCTGCGACCGGGAGCTGGCATAAGGTTTAGAAGACCCTCTGTTCTCATGCGGTTCCCCATTGTTCGAAAACGCCTGTCTCCAGTGCAGGCTTACCCAAAGCTCAACCCACGTCTCCGAAACATTTGACGACCTTCTCTGAAAATTTCAAGTGAATTCTGTGCTGACGTCAATCCATCAATCACAGTCAAGATTTGTCTATCTGCACACCACACAATCGAAATCAGATTACTGCGAGGCCACACCATAATTCACTTGTTGACATATCGATTCCCACTCCCATTGACATTATAATTGGGTGCTAAGCCCATGTAATCACTTACTTAACGCATCAGGGAAGACACCCACCAAACATCAATGGTAGCTGTGGGCGAATGAAGAAGCCAGACCGCCTTTTGTGTCCTTTCGAATAGCCAAAGAGTAAAGAAAACACCCAGCTATACCTATACGCCCCAAGGCATCCGGATAAAGGCAGACAGCTGTGGATGGCCCAGGTATCAGCTCAATCACTTCGATAGACGAGTGTCTAGGGTGTGAACATAGACTACAGCAAACCAGAGACCAGCTTGTGGTATTCACGTAGGACGGCAGGCATCCTGCGGTTCATTATATATTTTCTTTTCCAATGGAATCACTTCTTCTGCTCTGTTGGCAGTTTGCTCTTGTGCGGTGTTGTTGGATTGGCGAGACCATCATACTTCTAATCGCCGATAAATTGGTTGTGCCCACATCCTTTGTTTATTCACTGTGTTCGGAGTGCTGTGTATCTGGCCTATAGCGATGCGATGAAATTTTTGTGGATGCTTTCATCATGGATCATGGTGACGCATTGTGGTCCAAATGGGCAAATTATAACGGAAGTTGCCCCTACCATGCAAAGTGCGATTACATTGCATTCCCCACGATCCCTAGGAGCACAGGATTTTCTACAGAAATCGATGCGTTGCAAGGTAGGTTGTCCTGGCAGGAAAGTGTGAGCAGGTATGCTTGCATATGCGCGACACTAGCTCGACGGAGGCGTGGGTTCTTAACACTCACTGCCGGACGACCGTACATTTTTATCATGCCTATTAGAATTATTAATTTAATAAAAAAAAATTGGAACCACGAATAAAGCGGACGAACTAAATCTTGGAGTTTTAGTTTTTTATAAAAATTGCGAAAGAAATAAACCAGAATCTGAAAAACCATGGGCAACCTAAAATGAAAAATTGTTCCCGTAGCGTGACCCTCCCACAATCTTGCGCTAGCCCCTAATTCGAGACGAGCAATTCCCTAAAAATTACTCATCGTATGTACCACCGACGCACGGTCCGTACACAAAACACATACACTTCCCAAAGGCACTAAGTATCTTCTTAATCAAGAATCATCGTGAAATGAAGAAAGGAATTTAGCATAGATTTCAACGCATTTCTAGTAGGTAATTTATTTAAATAAAATGTTCTAAACAGAATTTGAAAGCATCTCCATATTCAAATTAATATGGATCATAGCATAGCACTCATAATATTCATAATATAATAATTCATAATTTCCTTTGGAATTATTTCAAAAAATTATCGTTAAGTTCATTATTAGATCTTGAAATTAATACTATTAGCAGTAATTATATCGACATTAACTTTAGGCTTACTTTTGGATCGATTAATTTATAAACCTTCTCTGACATTAAAAGAAAAATCATTAACATGTTTTTGTTTGTATGTATGAATTAATCGAAGCTAAAGATTTAATTTGCGTGAAACGAATTTTTAAAACGAACATTTAACAAAAAATGTTATTTATTTAAAAGACGAAGTAACACTGACTACAATAGACGTAGATGATGAGCTGCTCTGTTGTTATGCTGTTATCTCTAAATTGATGTGCCGCTATATTGAGATGTTGACTGATGATGTTGCTGTTGTTGGAGATGGGTATTTTCGCAAGCAGCAGACCGGTTCTGTTTAAAATGTCATTACACGTAACTCGCGCTCTCAACAACACATATGCAGCTTTTAAACTAGAAACTAGAAATTTGCTTATACCTCCTTTGCTTTTCTCTGAAGATATAGGAAAGTGGCTGGGATCTATTTAGGTGGAATATGTGGCCTTGCAGCCTCGTTTTAGTAAGGTTTACAGCACTTCTTAACTGTGAGACGTAGCTTGTTTCGATCAAATCGCGAAGAGGATTGATCTGACGAAATTACACTGTCACTAGCAAACACTAAGCACTATTGCTGCTGAGGAAAAATGTGTCGTTTGCTCAGACTGTGTTGAGTTTTGCGGGCTTGGATTCGTCGTGGCAGATGGACGTATAATAATAATAATAATTTTTGGCGCAACAGGTCCGTAGGGTGGACCCTAGGCCTAGCTTCTCGCAACCATTCGTTCTGTGTGAGTTTTCATTTTTGGAACGAATGGAAGGGATCCACAATTTTATGCCGATTCCAAGCGGCTAATTGAGAAGCTCTTTCATGACAGTTATACTCTCGGATGTTTGTCAGACGTTCGCGATAGGTGGCGCAGTGAAAAAACAAAAACCCTGAGTTGGGTTTTTGCGGGATTCGAACCTGAACCCCTAGGTGACGTGAAATAAAGCCAAATGAAATAAGGCCGAATTCACAAAATTTGGCTTTATTTCGTTTTCCAAAGCGAAATTAAACCAAATTTGTAGTTTGGCTTTATTTCGTTACTGAAAACGAAACAACACCAATTTGGCATTATTTCGTTTGGCGCAGGGACATAAGTCCACGAGACGTTGGCGCACGCGAGTTGCTACCATTGTACTATGAAATGTGTTTGGGGGGGCATGCTGCCCCCCTGCAACCCCCCTGCTTGGGTTTACTGTTGGATTACGGGGTGGGTGCGTGGGTTTTTACTTATATATTTTGTTGAATTTTCAAATTGTTGGCTGGGACATAAGGCCCAAAATGTTTTCTTGTGACTTAGATCCCGCACATTTGTGCACAACGGAGTGGTTTGGTCTTATTTCCATTAGTTTTTTGGTATTATTTCGTTTTGCATGACGAAATAAAGCCAAATTGGCTCTATTTCGCTTTCGAAAGCGAAATTATGCCAAATTTATAATTTGGCATTAATTCGTTTGGCTTTATTTCACGTCACCGAACCCCTAGCTTAGTAGTCCAACACACTAACCACTAAGCCACTGCGCCCACGATGGAAGTATATCACTATTAATCTTTGCACTCTTTTCTCCCCTTTTTTTTTTTTTGTAACGCAATAAATTAGCCCTTTACCGCATATGAAGCCATTTTTGGTTTCGCATCTTCGTGACGTATTTTTAATTTTTCTATAATTCAAATTCAACAAATTCAAAAATTAAAGTAATGGACGGACTAATATTTCCATTTTCAGTTAATGAATGTAACCAAACGAATTGAGATTTCCGCCTAAACTTGGCGCGCACAGTGCTACTCCCGTCGGTGTCAAAAAGAAAAAGAATGCTTTGTACTTGAAGAAACAGTAGGTAGGCTACTTGTCGAAAAAGGCAAGCAAAAAAATTTTCGCTTCCGCTCACATATTTGACGAAAGGTTACAGCTGATTGAAGGTGAAATTCATTGTGGTTCTGGCGTAGACATATTTTTTATTTTTTTTTTTAAACAGGGTGTTTATTTGAATCACCACGTTACTAATAGATTTGAAAATTTTGATTTATTATTTCAAAGTAATCCCCCACAAAATCTCGTAACAAAAATACTAAAATCGATGTTTTTTGTTTAATAGATATAAATGCGGAGTTTTAAAAACAGTAAACAAAATAATTTTCTGCTTCAAAGTTTGTTTTAGAGTAAAAAAAAAAAAACAGAAAAAAAACAACTTTTTTTTTTTTTTTTTTTCAATTATGGTAGATATATTAAATGAAAACTCTTAGTTTTCCGGAATATAGTCTAGTTGTTTTATATAAATGTAAACTAAAACTTTAATAAAAAATAAAAAAAAATTACCAAATATTTTTAATAAATAAAACAAAAAAAAATTGGTTTGAGTAGAGCTACAAGTAAATTCTTTTGAGCTCAGACGCAAAATTGACCACTATAATTGAGCATAACTATTTGCTAAGCCATATGCAAAATTGTATAGCTGCAGCAATTTTCAATGTTCGTAGAAATTTTAATTTGCTTAAAAAAAGTCGTCTTCCCAGTGCTAACATTTTTGCCTTCAAAACAAATTTTCTTATGGAATATTTTTATTATTTTGTTAATTAAAATAGTTGAGAGTGTCAAATTTTTGTGCCTATTTTGATGGTACAAAAAATTACCGGTCTTTTTTATATAAATGCCAATGCCCACTTTAGCGACTCTCTTTGAATAAATTCCTTCTAAACTAAAAGGATTTTTGACGTATGCTGTTACTGGGTTTCTTCGAACTACCTAAATTATTGTTAATTATTATCGTTGTTGTCGCAAGGACAACTAGCAAACAAAAAAAGCGATCTGACTTCAAAAAAAACTTGCGAAACCGAAATTATCAAATGCCGTCGGCACTACGTGATAACGATGAACGAACTTTTCGATTGACCGGAGAAAAGAATAACAACAACAATTGAATGTGACAAAATTTATTTCTTCTTCTTCTGTCGCGTAATTGATAATGCCAATATTGTTTAGTATTTGTTTAAAAGAAACCTCGCATTCAGCTCACATTGCAGCATTGCCCGTTTAGAGGGTTCGTTGACCTGAGGGTTGCGGATCTTCCGGACTGCTATGTGGTCAGCTGGTCGGCGAGATCGACTTTCACGCATACATCCATGCGTATGCACAATTCGGCGAGTTGCTCAGTGGGAGGACCCAACTAGACAAAACTAATGCATTTTTTTTGCATGGGTTTCTCTATGGTCTTCTTGATGATTGCTTTGTTGCTGTTGTTTTTCTGTTTTTCTGCATGCCCAGATTTGACTTTGTGGATTTATTGATTGGAAGCTGGAAGCTCTTCGTTTTGCCGACGGCAATTAACATCTGCGAAATTATCGATGTGATGTATTTTTGGTAATCGATTTCAAGGGTTTGGTTGCATTGCAACAATCGTTCTTAATCTTAAAGTATATTAAGGCATGGATTAACTATGCCAAAGGAAACTGATACGTTAGATCCTAAAGAGAGATGAAGAAAAGTTATTGCCCAGAACTAATAAGTCTATTAAATGTTGAAAATAGTGCTGATGATGGCAATGACTTTTTTTCTGAACATTAAGATCTGTAGTAGTTGTAAGAAATATGTATTATGTGTATTCCATTCTATATGATACATATACATTTTCTATTTGATTTAATTTTATAATAAACGTTGGTAAAAATATTAAACATTTGTTCGCTAATTTTTGCATCCACTGCTGTAAAAAAAATATTTTGGCTCTTTTTCAAAGAAAATCTTACTTCAGCCTAAGATTTAGAAACACCCTGTGAAGCTGTGTTCTTTAAAATCACTATTTACTTGGAAATTTTCTTTAAAAAGAAGAAAATATTGTAGCGATATCACTATGCATTCAAGTCAATGATTTTTGCAACCAAAAAACCACTGAAGTTCAGGTTGGAAGTGCAGTAGCTAAGTTACCATTTTGAAGTTCTAGGAAAACCTAAATTCAGACACACTGTCTCGCCATTAAGCTATTCTGGTTATAAATTGAACAACGAAATCCTGCCCGTAGACACATGTTGCATTCGGATCGCGGGACTATTTCGAAGACATCACTCCCCATATCACCCCCCCCCCCACATCACCAGCCACATCATACACTCGTGGATACTGCCGGAAGTAGTTTTCCATGTACCATGACTATGAGCTCCATAACGGCGCGATACATGGAAATTGCAATCATTTTTGCAGCGGCACCCATCAACTGTGCACCATCCGCATGCATTCTCGAGCTAGCTCATTAATCATCTTTACACCTTTTACGACCGAAACGATTATTAGCTGCATGCCATACCCAGATCGTTTTCACCCCACATTTCTAATAATTCCGTCTATTTTCAGAGCTCTTTAGCGCACCCAATGCAGAATTGCAGGGAACAATGGATCACGCCAGCGCCGCATGACTCTGCTTTATGGCCATTTTCTCAGAAATTCTATTTACAGTTTAGATTCGCAAAGAACTGCTCGTTATGCCCGCGAATATACTCGTATTAAACTATATCCGGGAGTGTTTTTCCGCGAAAAACACTTAACCAAACAAACACCATCATTTGCCGGAATTCGTCTTATCATAGATGAGGATGCCAGGGTGCTGTCGGTTGATGGAGCGCCATGACAATGGGGAAACGCGCATCGATCTACGGACTGGGTTGGGTAATAAAATTTCGATTACTTTCTTCATCCGCGCTGATGTATATAATTAGTTCGAAATGTGAGTCCGTTACGCTGAAATGATTTTATTTTCAACGAGAGTGGTAGATTAATTTTTATATTATTGCCCCTCGGAATTAATGGGCGAGTTTGCCTTTAAGCCGATTGAAGAATTTTGTTTTGCTTGTTTGTTTGTTTACGAGTAAGCCCTCAAGGAAGGCATGAAAGACGACAAGTGCCGATAGAAAAAAAACGATTCTGTGATTTTCTAATGGGAAGCAAATTATTAGCCCATTGTTTCGAGAATTCGTCCCTCCATATCATTTTGGGGTGGGGTAAGAGTGTGCGGTTCTGTTTTGATTTGGACTTAGCTTGTTGATTGAAGTCTTTGAAAAACAAATGTCCTACGAGCACGAACTCGGTGGGATGCTTTTCAACAGCCCCATACGAATAGCGAAAACGAAGTCGGAAGACTGCTGTTTGAATTTCCGTTGTCCATTAGTAGAGGGAGAAGCATAAGTTCTTCTGGACAGTCGCTAACTAAATGCTGACAACATTGACAAAACCACTTTGGGAGCAGTCTCACTTATTGTACCTATAGATCGATTCGAAGTCACATAGATTCACATAGATTCAGCGCCCAACTGCTCAGCTAAGATTACACGTGCCATTTTTCGTAGCAAATTTTGCCATGCTGACGTCATTATGACGTAAACACTTGACCTAACTGTGTCACTACGTGCGATCGGCTGTCAAGCGTCTGATCATTCTGTCTGTCGCCGTGTACTCTCACAAGAGACATACGACTGACAATAGAAAGAGCTATTTTTTCGGACGTCAGCATGTCAAAATTTGTCACGAAAGATGACACGTGTAATCTTACATCCAGATAGTGCAAGCTTTGTCATGTCATGCTGTCTATTGAGCCATGCTCTCATTTAACTGACGTATAGATCGTAAGATTCTTTTTAGCGGTCTTGTTGGAGATCAAGTTTCAGCAAACTATCCGGAATAAGTCAGCAATTCGCAGGAACTGCTGCTGCGAACAAATACTTTGGCTAGAATAACATTTCCTTTGAAACGCGGAGACTAGACCATGCGTGTTGAGCACGCACGCTCTCATCTCTCATCACCAATAAACTGTCATATGAAACCGTCGACCATAAGTTCAGTATACGAAAAATTACCTCCGAAAATTAGCTCTCACGAAAAATGTGGCAGGTATAGAGATTCGCGAAAAATTTGCACGTCCACAACTACAATCAAACAGCTCGTTATTCTCGTTTATTTTTATTTTTCGACAATTCTAACAGATGACATTAAAGCAAAAGTGTAATGAGAAAGGAAGGTGCATCTAAGAAACCTCACGAAGGTAATGCAAAATGGCATAACAGCCTCCAATAATCAGCATAAAGATGATGGTTCTTGTTGCGGTCCTCGATGTGCAACGCACTTCAACTGGATCGAATTCGGGCTGAAAAGAGTGCATGTTTTCCGACGGGACACGACCGACTTCAACCTCTTCCAGTACTGCGATATGATTCAAACTCTCATCCGTGCCGCATTTCGGGCTCAAACGCCGATTACACCATTCGTCATCATGGGTGCCTGCAAGACCCGGGCAAGAAGTCGAAGCGGTTTTGGAGATCGACATATTTCCGCTTTCTGGAATAAGAATTTCACAATTACGAGTGTGAAGCGAACATTTATTTGAATTGAGAGAAAAACTTACAGATTGAAATGCAATACTTTCTGAAAAAAAAAAAAAAAAAAATGGGTGGCGGGAGGTGAGACTTTCACGATCGATGGATGACTTGCAACTGAGAGGATTGCCATGTCGTTGAGCGGATGGCAATGGTGATGGTAGTGTTGTTAGGACTCTCTCTTCATTTATCCCACGAAGCGTAGTCATTTTTCCCATTTTTTCCCATTTCATAGTACTTAGATTCCCTTAAAAATCCCTCGATACTTTTTTGCGAAAAATTCTAATTTTAAAAGTAAAATTTGTATTACATTACCATGACTATTTTTGGTGGTACTAGGAAATTTTTATGAAAGACAATTTACATAAGCAATTTGTTACGAACAGTTTTTTTGTGGCTTGTTTTGATGAAATTGCTACTAAAACTTATAGTATGAATGCTTTGTGTTAGATTCCTAAAAATCCCACGATTTCGTGCTGTTTCCCTTTATCCCACAGAAGGCATTTTAGACATCAAAAATCCCACAAAAAAGGATAAATCCCACGATATAACAACACTGGGTGATGGTGAGTGAGATTGTCTGGTATCTAGTTTAATCACACATAGGGGGGGGCTTTGGGCGAAGTTACTGTGGCCTGGGTGTAAGGATGCAATCAGCACGCATTTCGCTGGGAAATTAGTTTGCGTACGTTTTCAAATAGAGACAATATATTGTAACGGGTGATTTTTTAAGAGGTTTAGAACTTTAAAAAAAAAAAAAAACACACAAAATTCAAAAAAATAAATGAAATATTTATTTGAATCGATAGTTTGAACCTTGCAATTTAATGTTTAAAGATAATTTCATGCAAATGTTGACCGCGGCTGCGTCTCAGGTAGCCCATCCGCTGAGTCCAATTTTGGCATACTCTTTCACACATATCGGCCGGTATCTCACGAATGAATGCATGGATGTTGGCTTCCAGTGCGTCAATCGAAGCGGGCTTGTCCCTATACACATTAGCCTTGACATACCCCCACAAAAAATAATCTAATGGTGTCAAATCGCACGATCTAGGCAGCCAATTGACCGGCCCGAAACGTGAAATTAACTGTTCACCAAACTCGCCTCGCAATTGCGCCATTGTTTCGCGTGCTGTGTGGCATGTGGCACCGTCTTGTTGAAACCACATATCATGCAAGTCAAGAACTTCCATTTCGGGCAAAAAAAAGTTTGTTATCATAGCTCGGTAGCGTTCACCATTGACAGTAACGCTGCGATTCGCATCATCTTTGAAGAAATATGGCCCAATAATGCCGCCGGCCCATAAACCGCACCAAACAGTGGCTTTTTCGGGATGCATTGGTAGCTGTTGCAATGCTTCTGGCTGATCTTCACTCCAAATGCGGCAATTTTGCTTATTTACGTACCCATTCAACCAAAAATGAGCCTCATCGCTGAACACAATTTTTCGATAAAAAAGCGCGATGAACATTTCGAACCGAGCACGAATTTTGATAGTAAAATTCAATAATTTGCAAGCGTTGTTCATTTGTAAGACGATCCATGGTTAAATTGCAAACCAAACTGAAGCTGTATGACAGTGACACAAGGTACTAAACACACGTCAGCTGTCAAAACCAGTGTTGCCAAAACCAAACCAGCTACAAAATCACCCGTTAGTTGTAGGTAATTCATCAAAGGTGCAGAAGGATCTGATTTTTATTGCTTAAGAACAAAATTGTTATTTTACTGAAATTAATCTTACATTCAGGATCGATATTTCAGGCAGTTTTTAAAGGAACAATACCTACCAAGTTTATAACAAATGGTAGCTTTGCATTTTGCAGAATGTGGGGAAAATGTCAACAACTATGTGAATCCTTTAAGGACGATCATGAATTGTCGACTTTATTAAAGATGAGAAAACACAAATTTACAGTGAAAGCACCAAGATTAATTTGAGTGAATAATTTTGGATCCAAAAATAAGAGAACACAAAGTTTCGAGGAATATTTACAAAAATATGTTTGCTGCAAATATTATCTGACATGTTCATAAAACCTCAATTTTGAATATGTCTTTCTAGACAAAATTCTCTACAAACAGTATAAATAATTCATGTGGCTGTCTGTTCCAGATCTCGAGAATTTTTTTCAAAATCAATTTAGAAAACACAAATAAACCCAAATCAATTTTTTGTTGCTCTTCCCAATTTGATCCCGTGCCCACACTTCTCCTAACTGATCAGCTTACTGATTGTCAGATTTTCTGTCAAAAACTATGTGGTCCAACGTCCAATGGCCAATTGAACATGGATATCAGAAATCTAAAGTTTTTCACTACAACTGATTTGAAGAAGTAAAATTTGGATAATCACGGACCGTACGATAGAAAATGTATTTTCTGCTTCTTCTTTTCTTTAAGAAATATTTTTATGTAATAAAAAAAAATTTCGCACGGAAATTTCTGAAGTAGACTTTAATGTCACCCCTGGACTCTGAATCGGGTACCTTGCCTGGCTACTTCGCATTGATTTTTGGTTGTTTTTTATATTAACTGGGAATCAGTATAGGGAACTGTAATCAAGATGTATTTCTTCGAATGCTTTGCCACTGCATCTGCAAAGCAGATATCCGTGAAAGCACTTACATCTCCAGCGAACTTTGCCATTGAGAGCATACCTCTTATCTAGAGCTTATATTCAAAAATCTTTTGAAAATTGCATTTTGGCGAACACACCCGGTTCCTGGGCGAATCATACTGAAACATTTAAGGGTGACAATGTGGACAAACAGAAATAAACGAGATGTGTCTCTTGAGTCGATATAGAGCTTCCGCATATGCAGGTGCCCGAGTAATCGACAGCTCGCGCCAGACACAATGTGCTTTGCAATTTCCCATACAAGTGTATCTACGGAATACGAGTACTCTAACTTGTCCAAACACTGGAGAGACACTCTATTTATTTATTTTTTTGGTCTCTATGGGTCAGCAGTGCAACAATGTGCTTCTTGCCGAAATCCACTTCAGATTGAATCGGACCCTAGACCCATTTACAGTGACACTTCAATATAAATATCTTCTTAATGTATATCTACTCGTATCTCCGTGTATTTCAATCGCTCATGCTCGTTCTAGTTTGGGTCTGTTTCGGACTTCATCACCAGTTTTCGATTAACTACAAGGGTCGAGGGAGTATGATGCTCAAGTGGACTTGCGGGACCGTTTATTTACGATTTTCTCGGCCGATGACTTCGTTTCAAATTTGTATCACGAACAGTGATACAAAGACCGCATTTTCTACTGCGCAAAGGGACACCTATAAAATATGTGGAGCTCTTTCAAAGACCTAAATCCAATCATCCGTAACATTGTGTGAGTGTGACTTTGACAAACCAAAGAGCCAAGTGTCGCCGTTTTAATTGTTCTTAGGAGGGTGCGACGTACGAGCTGACTCGTAAAACAAAGGATTTTCTTACAGTTGAATATGAAACCACTCCGGGTCGTAATGAGAAATTAGTCACGACGTCTGAAGTGCGGGGCCAATGATGTGGGTGTGCACTGAGAGCCTCGGCGTCGTAAAATAAATAATTTATTAAGTTCTAGACGTGTCGGTCGGTCACCGCACTATACTTATGCACCTCATGAAAATCTGGCGGGCTGGCAAAGTGAGTTTCACAGATTTTCTGTTTCCTGTGAGGGCTATGCCAGTGTGCCTTTGACAGTGACAGTATGCTCTTATCAAAGTCAATGTTAACGGCTATAGCCAGTTCAAGTGCAGCGATTGCTGTGTATTGGAAAGATGAACAACTGTACTTTTGAAGTTTTAGTTCTTCTGAGAGAGAATTCTTATGGAAAAAGAACACGAATGGATTTTCGTTCATTGGGTGCACTTACGGTTGAACGATGGGAGCATATTCATCGGATTGTCCTGGACCCCAATTCTCAAATTCTACATAAAATAATTCGCATACGAGCAACTCCGCCTGAAAATTTCGCATACGAGCAAAATTTTTTTCACCTGTGTGAAAATTATATTCACCTTTCGAATGGGGTAGAATCTTACAGCACGTCAAGTAAACCATTTTGACAGACGGTTAAAAAAACAATACCTTACTCAAATTTCAATTGTTTTGCGAATTGGTGTTTTCGATTGACAAAAGAAAGAAAACTAAATGTAGGTATGTTTAAAGAGCATATATGGGTTTTCGCAGTTCTAATTTGGGCGATATAAGTTCAGCATTTCTTCGATTCTCAATGAAGCAGTTAGGCGAAATCGAAATAGGTAGATATGCAACAAACTATCCGATAGGCCCAAGACTACTTTCAACGAATAGCACTATTTCCGAACATATTTATTGCAATGCGAACGGATATCATTCAATAAGTGCTTTCATTTAAATTGTTTGATTTATTTTAACTTTATCTAATAATCCATTTTTTGAAGTATCGAACTCATAATTCCGAATATACTAGATGCAAATCCGCATTCGAAACGTATGCGGATTTTGAGAATTGCAAATTTCGGTTTTTCGCATCGCATCGGAGATTTGACAGATAAACGTATGCGAGAATTTTCAAGAATTGTGGTCCTTCTGTATTTCGGTTTTGAAGTTCGGATAGGTGGGCAGTAAGGAACGATTTCTGCATCGGAATTTCCCACACGGAGTAGAGCGACTTCAGGCATACAATAGCTTGGTAGTAAGAGCAAACTCTAGCTAACGGCGGCGTTGAAACACATTTCTTTCCCGTATCTCTGTCAGTAGTTGCTGTTTGAAAAAAAAAAACATGCACATCAGTGGGAAATGTAATCGGGCAGTAAGTATAGTAAGATAAAAGTCGTTGAAGCTCACCACATTTTAATATTTCCCCACACCATGCGGAAATCCGCGTAAACTCCAAGAGCTCGCTCAAGCGGCTGAAGTCGATTTTGCCCTCAGTGCTCACTGCTCAGTCACATCACAAAGCGAGTTGCGACTTCTGTTCTCCTTCTAATCATTTGTGTCTTGTAAGTAAAAGTAGTGACTAAGTATGAGTGAAAGTTTTCTCCTTTGTGTTGGGTAATAGTATTTGTTTGTTCCCTTTTTAGGATGTCTCACGAAAAGGACGCTACCGGCACCTGCACGAGGGATGACCCACTGGATGTCACTGCCGTCCAAATGGATTTGCGGCTAATTAAGATCAAGGTGACTTATCATTTCTTGAGCAAGGTGGTGGAGCGCAAGAAGAACCGTCAGGACGTTTCATTGGAGACGCCTGGCTCTAAGGACACCAGTCGTTCGCTGCTGCAAGACTTGCAAAAATTGAGAACTCTGCGCGAAGCGGAGGAAGGCATAAAGGTCATTCTGCCCTTGACACCACCACGCCCTGGTTCTCCGAACTACTTCCTCCTCTCTATTGTACTTGTCTTCATGGTTTTATTCTTTATTGTATTTGTTCGCTAGAAGAGGACGAACCTGTTGCACATTTAATACACAAAATGTAATAAGAAAGTTCTTCTAATAAACTTGTGCAAACTCAAAGGTATGTTTTGCTTCGTCTCTCTTTCGAACTGCTTTGCCGAGGCTGCTGATGGTAAAATTGTTGTGAGTATTCTCTTAACTCGAGGCAGTGCAGTCTCGAAAGGGAGAACTGATGACATGGATTGGAGTTGGAATTGGTGCTAACCGAAGCGGTTGCTAAAATATTTGCTTGGAGACAGTTCGAAAATCGATTCTCCTTGATGTGTAAGATGCGAATAAAAATCGGTGCCAGTATTAAGTTCTTGAAGATTTCAAGATTTTTAGTTGCTATTCATTTTTCCTCTAGTGATAGGTGGTGGGCGGCAAGATTTGATTACTTTAGGAGCGGCAGCTAAAGTCGAATCCGACACCGCATGGTCCCTTCCGTGTAGTAGATTGAAACAGCATGACTCAATGTTGAAGAGCATGTCCGTAGTCATCAGTCATCAGCAGTCAAAATACAAACTACACTCAGAAAAAAAAAGTTATTGGGCGAAGAATTTTGGGATTTTTAAAAAATTGAAAGCAAAAAGTTCTTGCTCTAACAATAATTTCTTATAAAAAGAACTCGTTTTTAAGTCTTCAACAATCAAATATTCAGATTAAGAATAAAATGCTTGCCATAACTATTTTGCCAACAATATAATTCTTTAGTCAAAAATTTTGATATTTGGGTTCATTTTAACCAACGAAAATTGTTGGCATTACAATTTTTGGCTGAGGTTTCCAATATGCGCACTAAGCAAATTCATTTTTTTTATTTTTTTTATTTAAATTGAGTTATTCTAAGATGTACTGTAAAAGAATTTTTCTGTGGAAACTTTTTTTTCTATTTTTTTTTATTTTTAAAGCTTTCAATTTTCACTGAAAAGTGCATGTAAACAAACTGGACAAATTTTTTTTTTTTTTTTTTTGACTGAAAATATTATACATACTGCTAAATACCCCAAAGTAAATATATATATATAAACTTTAACTCCAGGCGCCTGCCTGACAGTTGTTGACATACCCTTAGCGGAGCGACGAAGTCGCGTGAGCGGGCTAAACCCTGCGAAAAAAAGGGTTAAAATCCTGTTAACGAGCGAAGCGAGCCACGCACCTCATACTTTAAATACAACATACTTTCTTACAGTCTGACAGTTTTTTCCTCCAATAATTTCACTGGTATTTAACAGTGGAGGAGGGAAATAGCAAAAAAAAATAGATCCCTTTGAAGAGTTGCTTCAAGCAGTTGTGCATTCGTATGGAGATTTCGGAAAAAAGGCATAAGATCTCTGTGTATAAACAACATAAACATGGTTTCATTAAAAAAAAGAAAAATTATTAAAATTTAATAAAAAAAAAAAAAAAAATAAAATAAAAAAAAATAAAAAAAAATTCATTTTCTCAAAAAAAAATATTATATTTATGTTTTTTAGGACATTTAAGCTGGAAAAAAAATATAAAAAAATGTTTGCTTAGTGCGCATGTTGGAAACCCGCCCCCCCAAATGAATTTAAATCTACTGCTTCATCAGCTGATGATTGTTTTCTCCTGGTAACACTGCATGATCCACTTGCACTTGAGCCAACCCTTCGGTAATTACTTCAGTAGCAAACCACGCGACGGTCAATAAGCTTGTGTTTAGAATCAGAGTTAGAGAGTGGCCTTCCAAGAAGTGTGTATACATAAGACATTTTTCAATTGTGTTGTTATGTCGGAGGTTTTTTTTTTTTCCTTCGTTTATAGGCTTTTCAAAAACATCCGAGGAACCAAGTGGAAAATGACATCAAACGGGAATACACTTGAGCCCTTGAACGGGGACATTGAGCAAAACATCCAAAACAGTCCGAGGATGCCTAGTGTACCGCATGCAAGACATCATATCGAACCCGAGGACCCGATAGCTCCAATAATTGCATTTGGCTATTCAGGCGATGGTATTGCTGCAGTACTCATCATCATTACGCTGCTCATGGTCACTTTTATAATTTTCAATTATTTCTCGCCCATATATGAGTAGGAACCTTCCTTACAGTGTATTACATATATTAATTTTTGGCTAATAAAAAACGTAATGATTTTAAAAAAGTTCTTTTTAAAGGAACAACTCGCACCATAAGAGTAATAGCACTTCGTGAGAAGTTACGTGACATCAGCTTTTCGTCGAATTTGGGCTCATAACGTGAGTTTTATGTTACAGTTTCCTTATATTTTATTGTGTCACACAAAACGCGGCAGATGGTTTGCGGGAAAAAAAATCAAATCAATGTTCTTTGCTCTGTTTCGGTATATCGGTTTTAATGGCTGTTTCCGACTCGAAAGCTGTAAAGATCGCGTCATTTGTTTCTGTTTTGTACTGGAGTTGCATCATTTCATCAAGTGTTTTTTTTTTTATTGCCTTTGGCAGCTGTAAGGAAACCGACTAAAGGCACGCACGAAGTTTGAAGTCTGGCAACTGGAAAATTAAACATAAGAAAGTAATTAGATCTGGCGTTTGCGGATTGCACGAGACATAGGTGTACCCACAAGAAGGGCGAATGGTACAGTTTCGCTAAAAACTGAAAAGTTTCAGTGTACACTGAAAAAAAAGGTACAACATGGTAATGAAAAAGTTCATCAATATAATGAAAAAATCATCAATTTTAGTCCAGTGAAAATTTTCGTTTCTATGATGAAACCGAGTTCATCAATATTAAGAACTTCGAAAACTATAAAAAGTGTTCATCAATGTTATGAAAAATTCATCAATGTGATGAACCGAAATTGCCCTCCAATTTCATCAATGTGATGAATGTGTTCATCATATTGACAAATTTGCTCATCAATATGATGCGCACTTTTTGTGTTATCACTTTTGTTTTCATGTGTTTTGTATTTATACCAAATAAAACGTAAACACATAACCTTTCTTCTTTACTGAGAATGGTGAAATACCTAAACGAACATAATGTCATCGAAATGGTAATGGAGGCAATATTATGTGATTTTAATAATTGAATTTCTTCGTATCCGAAAGGAAAATATTCGAACGACAATCAGTTTTACCACGAATATCAATAAGTTGTAGCGGAAAAAACTCAAGCGCTCAAGAAATATTGAGGATTTATAATATTGAATTATATTTCGGAGCTAGGTATTTTTATTTTTCCAGGAATTTTTTTTCTTTTTTGATAATGGATCCCAATTAGAGTCAGAAAACGGCCATTTGCCTGCCATATGCATTTCTTGAGGTATTTGCGTTTTTTGTTATTTACTTGATCAATTCTCTTGAATTTTATAATTTATTTCAAGCATCACAGAGCATGTACCTAAAAGATTGGTTAAAAAATAATCTTAAATTGATTTTGAAAATATTCAAATATGCGAGGTAAACATAACATTGTAGTTCATTGGCAATACTTTTTACCAAGGGAAAATCGGTAAAAAAAAATCATGACAATTCTAGCTCTCCATTTATTTAATGCTACTCTTCCTATCTACCCTTTATAAGTATGCATACTAAAAACACCTACATCACTTTTCGATATTAACCTCTTTTTTTACAAATTAAAAAGTGTCTAGATATCGAAAAAATACGCAATTTTGAAAAAAGATTTTAAGAGCAAAAAATTTATGTCGAAAAACGTTCGTTTAAATAACATCATTTAAACGAAGGTTGTTAGTCAACACCTTTATCTGTGCACAACTATGACACAGTACCTTTCGAATAATATAACTTTCATTCTACAGATTACATAATAAATACTTTAAATATATACATATATGATAACATGTTATAGTTATAATGGGAAAATCGGGATTACCTTTTTAAATTTCCACCGTTTTTATTGAATTTTTCACACTTCATTATCAGTCGCCCGTAGTAAAGCTAATTAAAATGTTTACTCAACGGCAAGCAATTTTCAACACAATGTTTAAGATAGAAATGAATACTTTTGTGGGAACATTAATTAAAAAATAAACATATAACTATCTATACGATGAAATTTCTAAATCACTCTTCGAAATTTTGACTCTTTTAAGATATTCATTGTTCATCGTTAAACCATTCACAATTTTTTTTTGCCACCCTGTGTAGATACTTTACGCTTGATAAATGTCATATGTCATATGTACATCACATTGAAGAAAACGATAAAAGAAATTCATCAATATGATGATTAAATTCATCAATATGATGAATGTAACGAATTTGATATTTTTCATCAATATAACGAATTCAGTTCATCTATAAGAAGAACGCTTCACCATCAACATCAACATTCTCGTTTATATAAACTAAAGTCTGTTTTTTTGATGAACACGGTTATCAGTATGATGAAAGCCGTCATCAATACGATGAGCGCCTTTATCAATATGATGAAAATTCAAAATTTGGCAATCGTACTTGAATTCGATGATTCCATACATCAATGAGACGAATAAATCATCAACTCGATGAACAAATAACTAAATTCATAGAGAGAAGTGTTTTCGTTTTGATGAAATGATGAACTTCGTTTATAAAAAAATACTCCGAATACTTATCAGAACCCTGCCAAAAAAATTGATGAATGCTCTTTCTTCATATTGAAAAACGGTTCATCAATTGTCGAAAAGTTTTCATGAATTTATTCATCATATTGATAAAAAGTTCGTCATATCAATGAATATCATGTTGATAAACGCTATTCGTCAATATGACGACGTCTTTTTTTTCTAGTGTAGACGAGTCAATTTTGCGTAGGTATTAAGTACAGATCTCAACTGGTGGACTCAAAGACCCGTCACGCTGAAACGTTATTTAGGTGTTGTGTGTTGAGCTCTGCGTAAGCTGTGTCCAGATAGGAAAGAGATGGCTGTGATAGGAACAAATGGCAAAACTAACGACCTGAACCAAAAAGGGTTATGTAGAAAGTATCGAGTATCTTTATACTTAAGCTGTGTGTCTAAGAAGATGAATACTGCTATGCACTTAGGCAGTTGATGATATAAACGAACAGTGAAACCGACGAGTTCAGTCAACGAAGACTTTATTGAAAGTATCGAGTAGCTCTGTGTAAGCTGTCCCTAGGCAACAAAGAGCTGAGGATGGCTGTGACTAGATTAGATTAGAAACAAAAGACGAAACTAGCGCCCTCAATCAAGAGAGGACTTATGTAGAAAGTATCGAGTAGCATTGTGAAAACCCACACACAAACAATGTCCCAATATATCTGGGACTAAGGTGCGCAATGCTCCAGACACTCAGACAGAAATGCACTGAAAAAAAGGGTACATCACGTTCATGAAAAAGTTCATCAATATGATGAAGAAATCATAAATTTAAGTCCAGTGAACTTTTTCATTGATATGATGAAACACATTTCATCAATATGATGAACGAAAAAGGAATTCATCTACTTTGTTCATCATTATTATTGAAAATTCATCTATATGATGAACCGAAATTCCGAATGTATTCATCATATTGACAAATTTGTTCATCAATATGATGCACAGTTAGCACAGAGCTATCAATTTTGTTTTCATGTGTTTGAAAGTTCGTTCACACGAAAAAAAAAATGTGACGAGACATAATAAATTAAACATAACATTGAAGTCCATTAGCAAAACTTTTTTTAAAAATGAAAATCGGTGAAGAAAATTCATGACAATTCTAGCTCTATTTACGTTACATGATAACA
The DNA here is from genome assembly GCA_949126925.1 of Cheilosia vernalis. Classification (NCBI taxonomy): domain Eukaryota; kingdom Metazoa; phylum Arthropoda; class Insecta; order Diptera; family Syrphidae; genus Cheilosia; species Cheilosia vernalis. The sequence continues at coordinate 16,597,536 of OX421363.1, forward strand.
TTTTATCTAACAGAATCGGAAGTAGACTATAGCTTTCATTAATCGTTTTCAATTTTATCTACCTACTGCAGTTTATTCAGCAAAATCAGTCACCCGTAGTTAAAGCTACCTAATTAAAATGTTTATTCAACGGCAAGCAATTTTGAATAATTTTGATAGAAATGAATGCTTTTGTAGGAACATTAATTAAAAAATAAACATATAACTATACGATGAAATTTCTAAATCACTATTAGAAATTTCCACTCTTTTAAGATATTCATTGTTCATCGTTCAGCTAAAAGTGGCCGTGTCGTTGAAGATTAAAACAAAAGACAAAACTGACGATCTCAGCTAAAGAACGTCTTATGTATAGTCTTATATATATCGAGTTAGTCTGTGCAAGTGAACCAAAGCCATGTTTTAGAAATTTCAAATAGATAGACATTTCCTGCAGTATCTTCGCAGGACTAATTTGTAAACACCTAACCAAACTATGGAATCTGAAAAGGAAAACAAAGCCTACAACTCTCCAAGTCACAAATGCGTACGGTAAATTTACCTCATGTTCGTGACCACGGTCAACATCAAGTTGAAGGTGTTTCTTTTTCGCCACAGCAAAAATAGCGCAAAAGGTTTTCAATGTGCAAAAATAATTATTACCCACAAACACAATAGAAATTGGTTTGCTCTTTAAATCGATAAAAAAATATCGAGAGTAAAAAACATATTCTCCCTCTCAGTCCCTTTCCCTTGTTCGCTTTTGATGAATATGAAAAAAATCTCTCGCCAGCAAAGAGCACGATCGTCAGTCTTCTATTGTCGTGCTTGAAATACAGACCTAGTACGACCACTTTGCGTTCCATTCGATTGTGAAATATTGCGAAATGGTTGATATAGAAGACAATAAACCGATTGACAAGCCATCGCCAAGGCAATCGATGACTGTTGAGGAGCTGATTCGTGTTTTCCAACGTTTGGAAGGTAATTTGTAATAATTTTCCAAACTAATTAAAGTGGCACAAACCTGTTACAGATGATGCCGCCGCTGTTCGTGTCAATATGCCAACCGCTCAAGCTATACCGACATCGCCACCAAGCAGATCATCAAACTCATCACCAGACGCCTCGCCAAGTGCATCACGAAGCCAAACCCCAAGCCCACCACTAGGCAGACCATTGCCAGAACCAAATGATGAATGCTGTGACCAACTCAAGGACTTTATCATCTTAGCGATTTGCTTGGCCACTTATGGTGTGGTTTTAATTTACTACCTAATCAACATATCGTAGTTTTCAAATCGAGCTGACAAGTGACAAGTGCTTGCCACAAGTTTAAATATCAATGCGCAACAAATTTTCAACTTAATGAAATGAATGAATTGGTGGACGCTGCATTCTCTACAAATATAATTGTGTATATTTAAATAAAAACGCTCTTCAAGTGACAGTTTATTTGAGACGTCAGAATGCTGTTAAATACAGTTGACTTTACTCATCAAGGATTTTAAAATTTTTTCTTTCGAATTCCAACGCAAATCGAAGCACACCTTCTGTTGAATAAATATAAAATATTGTCACTGTCACAGCTCTTTGTGGAACTATAAAAAAAACAATAAAAAGAAATAGTTTCCCCAGTATGCAATTGCGATTTTCAAAATTTAACTTTTACAATACATACAATTTACAGCTACGAAGTTTTGTTGAATTTTTTTTTTATTTTGAAAATAAATTTTCTGCGCAATATGTGTTTGCTTTTGCTTTTTTTCTTCACAACTATACGACGCGACGTCAGCGAAGGTTTTGCGGATACATAATATATTCGGCGGAATAGGGCGAAGTGCATTAATAATTGATGCGTAAAATATTTTTAAATCGCTTGGACTGGACTTCCCCTACTTGAATACCAACACAAATGTCTCTCACCGCCAAAGCGGCAGTTAGTTCCTTCACTAAGCAATCGTCGTTCGTCAGTCTTAGCACACCGCCTTATATACAGACGTCTGGTAAAATAACTGAAAATCGTTGTTCATGTGAAATACATCAACATCGCATGAGTTCAGTCTAAATATTGAGACGAATCTTAAAAATGCGATTGAAACACTGCAAAACTACTACACAAAAAAGAAGACCATGTTTTCTCCCAGAAAACCAAGTTCCTGTCAATGGGTAGGTATTCAATTGCATGGAAGCCTTCTGTAAAATACTTGGGTGTATATCTTGATTCAAAACTGACGTTTAAAGAACACATTACGCAAGCACTTAACAAAGTAAATATTGCCATAAAAATATTATATCCATTTATAAATAGTCAATCATTACTTTCAAATGAAAACAAAATCTCAATCCATAAAACAATTTTTCAATCCATCTTATTATATGGCTGCCCAGTTTGGGGACACTGTGCCAATTGTCACACTAAAAAGTTACACATCGCACAGAACAAGCTATTAAAAATGATGCTTAATCTCCCATGGCATCACTCTACGTTAGATCTACATGCAAGAGCAAATGTTGAAATGATCTCCTTCAGAATACGCAAACTAATCGACAAATTTAAGATCAGATGTGATATTCCTGACAATCCTCTTATCAATCAATTAAATACTCAATTTCGAATACTTCACTGATATTAACTCAACATTTTGTTAATTCATTTGTATGTTATCTATTTATCTTCTTATTCCATTATCTACTATAAATGTTTGTCAATTAGATATTATCTTTTTATTCCCTTAAATGTTTCTCCATTGTCTATTAATTTATGTTTATTTGCTTATTCACTTATTTATTTTATTTGTTCACTCATTTATTTATTTAATCACTGATTTATTAATTTACATATGAGTTTATTTATTTGGGATCATGACGTTACCTAGAAAGACTAAAATCTAGAATGGTTAAAATCTCGAAAATTAATTTGATAAATCTCGAATGAGAAAATCTCGAATGGGTAAAAATCTAGAAAGAACAAAAATCTCGAAAGACTCTATCTCGAAAAAAATCTAGAAAATAAAACGCTTTCGAGATTTTTATAATTTCTTAAATTTAGTCCGAAAGTAATGAAAACAAGTCTAGAATGAACATTCTATAGCCTTTTTATTGAAAATAATGAATTTTTAACAAATATTCATAACAAAATACATTATTTTGAAACTATACCTATAACTATAACTATAACTATAACTATACAAAAGAAAAGTGATTATAAATGCAACCATTTATCTCTTTTTTTACTAAGCCCTTATTTGTTTTAATTTGATTAATTTTCATTTGTCCCACTCTTTGACTCTATACGTACACGGAAAAAATATATAGGCAGCTAGTGTCTGAATTAAGCCACGGGGTGTTTTGACAATTCAATAAGGTTTAAGAAGACCTGTTGTTTTTTAGCTGACTCATTTGTTTGTAATTCAAATAGTTTTCCATATGAGTAAATCTTGAATTAATATTAATTTTTGAGACAATGGTAACAAATCGCGCTCGCGAATTGTCTCAAAAATTAATATTAAGTCTAGATTTTTGCTTTTTTTCGAGATTTTGGTTTCATTATAAGTTTTCGAGATTTTATTTTTCTAAATTATGGTTTTCTGTATTATATTTTTCTATATATCAGGGTAAACCCTATTTATTTACCTATTAATTAATTTGTTTATTTATTTTTTTATTTTTTTATTTATTTATTTATTTATTTATTTATTTGTTTATTTATTTATTTATTTATTAATTTATTTATACATTCATGTATATTTTACTTATTGGTTTATACATTTATTATTTTTTTTTCTACCTTATATTGAGGTTTTTTAGTTGTTTTTCCTGAAGGGAAACTTTTTTCTAATTTTATTTATTTGTTCCCACTTGTGATTTGTGAACCTTTTCCAGTAGAAAGACTTAAATTTGTCATATCTCTGTATTGAAATTATTTAAATTGTGCTATAACAAATTGTAAATTCTAAACGAAAATAAATTAATCTATAATAAAATTATAGATCTCAACCATCACCAAAAAGGTGATGACCCCCGAAGAGCTTGTTAAGGCTTTACAATTACAATATATTGATGGTAAATTCGACAAAAATTCCCTACCAATTACTTTGCTCTTTATTTCACAGCAACGGACTCATCAGTACCTACGTATCAATATGCCACCTGGGATCACAGCTCCACTATCATCACCGGCAATTGAAGAAACTTAAGGAAGAGGACCAGCTGCTGATGAAGCTGGCAATAGAAATGTTTGTTGTTGTACTAAATTCATGAAAGCAGCCATTAAGCTTTTTGGTGTGGTTATTTGTATAGTTGCCATTTTGTTTGTCTTCTATAATTTCTCTTCAAATTAGATTATATGTTTTTTTGCCCAACTTCAATTCAGTAAAATCTATATAAAAATAAAGTGTACGACTGGGTCGAACGAAACTTTCTCGATACTAGATAAAAGAAAACAAAATCCACTTTTGGATATTCATCTCATATGGCAGTTATATGAAATAACGATGTAAGTTTTTAAAAGTTAAAGCTCTTAGTAACAGGCAATTGTCGCAAGTTCTGGCTAGAGAGGTATAAGCGCCTACTGTACTATTTTATAAGGTCTTACACCTCAAACGATTTTTGAGAACAGGACAAGCGTACCTAGTAGGAGTTCCTGTTTTTTACCTACTAGGATATGTTTTAATTTTGACTGGAATATGATTAAAGTTTCCAATGATTGGAAGTATTGCTCGCGATAGACCTATATAATAGGAGCCAAGCGATTTAAAAGTGCTTTTGCACACTTCTCGTCATTGTTATCTATTCTGTATTCTTATAGTTTTCTTTTTATTTCATCTTTCATTTCAGCTTTCTCTTTCCCCCTTCATCTCCCACTTTTCCGTCCATTTAACTCCTTTCTCTGTATCTCTTATATATCTTTTAATTTAATTTAAGATTTAATTTAAACTATAAGTTTAACTTAAACATTCATTTAATTGTGCTCCTAATCTTCCAAAATTAATTTAATGTGTATATTCTTGTGAGCTTTCTTGTGCTATAAAAGACTTTTGTTCTTGTTATTTGTACCTTACATGTTAGCAAAAACACTTGTTGTTCCAATTCTAAGCTGTGGCTGTGAAATTTTCTGCAACTGTGATGCTGCCAGCAGGAGGAAGCTTAACGTCGCATTTAATAACATTGCGCGTTATGTCTATAGCCCGAATCGATTTGACAGTGTTTCAAATTATTCTAAATCACTTTATATTTTGTATTTTGAATATTGACAATTTACTTCGTTTTCATTCTTGTTATCTAATGTAGTACGGACACATCAGCCAAGTTATCTTTTTACTAAATTATGCTTTAGTTCCTCTAACAGATCCCAACAACTTATTCACCCTCGAGTTGCATGTCTACCATCGGAACGACACTTTTTCACTAACTCCATCCGCTTATGGAATTCATTGCCTCAGCATGTGCGAAAACTAGGCGGCACTAGACAGCTTCGGACTAAACTCCAGTCTTTCACATGGAGTTTCCCGACTGATTTTGTTCTTTGTTTTTAGTTATTCTTTTTACTAACTTTAATTAGTTGATTGGAGATGTATGTATATATTGTTTTTACTCTATCATTTTAGGTACATTTTTCTGAAGAAATGTTACATTTTTCCTTTTTTTTCTCAAAACATATTTTTTAGTAGCTTGTATCAGAATTAAATTTTTCCATTATTAAGCTCTCACTATAGTATAAGACAATTTTATGCCTTGATGAGAAAGCATTCAATTAAAATAAATAAATGAAATTAAATTAAATGAAAAAATAAATAACCAAAAAAATATTAAGGTGAAATAGTGCACAAGTGCGAATTTTGTTAATATTATTTCTAGCAGCACAAAAAAAAATTATACAAATATTAGATTGGAACGGATTAGTATAACTCAAGGGCGGATCCAGATAAAGAATGAATCCCCAAGACAAATTCAAATGCAATACTATGGGGTACACTCATCACCTATCTGGCCTTTGTGCCCCTCCCAGAAATAAATCCTGGATCCGCCCTTGAGTATAACTTTGTTTAAACAAAAATATTTAGCGCCATATATAAAATTTTTAAAAATAACGTCCTTAAAAAAATGTTGTCTTGTCAAAATTGTGAAACAAAGTTCTCAACTCAGAGTGTATAGTTCGTCTGCTACTATTAATTGAAAAAAAAAGTTTCGGGCAAGAGAATTTTCTTAAATTAAATTAAATCATATAAAAGGTTACGAGCCTTAAAAAAACCCTTTCCTGTCAAAATTATAAAGCAAAATTCTCAGCTCATCATGTAAAGTTCGTCTGCTACTTAAAAAAACAAAATAAATCACATTGCAAACTCTTCCGAGCTTACTTGGATCCGTTGACTTTTTATAAAATCGAAATCAGTGTTCTTAAAATTTTCAAAATTGTATCATAACCCGTTGTAATTCACGTTTTATGTTTTTTGGGATACCTACATCCTACATAATACACAAGCGCAAAATCCCCAAACCCCAAAATCCCCACCTTTTGAAAAATACCCGAATTGATTATCCCCAAGAAAATCCCCAAACGTTTTGCAAACGCAAAATCCCCACAGTAGATGACGATTATTGTACATTCCGATTGTACACAGATGACGATTGTACATACATGTACAAGTTTTAGTAATAAGACCAACATTGCACCCGCCCCGTAATCCAACAGTAAACCCAAGCAGGGGGGTAGCAGGGGGGCAGCATGCCCCCCCATACAGATTTCATAGTTTGAATGATTAAGTATTTTGGATTTGGGGATTTTCTGTTTGGGGATATTGACTTGGGGATTTCAGTCTGGGGATTTTAATTTTGGAGTTTTCGTACCCAACCCATGTTTTTTCTCATTACGGAAAACCCGTTTCAGCAGAACAAAATCTATTTCCGACAGTCTCTGGCGTTTTGGTTTATAAGGAATTTCGAGGACTCTCTCAAGCACTTGTTAATCGGTAAGTATCGTGGTACCTTCCAGTGAATCAAAGCTGCGAGTGGTGTATATTTCCCCCTCATGGATGAAATGTGCTTAATATCCAACCCCCTGCATACATACATACGTCGACTTATTTTTTTTTTGCATTCGATTCGACGAGATAACGATACAATGACGGCAAGGACTTGACATAAACAATTGTCTTTGATACACATAGTCACAGCTTTGTGACGGTGGCACATGTAGCAGGCCGAAGCTCATTACAGCGGAAGCGACGCGTAAACATTCTCCAAACCGATGCAAAAGTATATCCGTGGAAATAAAATATTTGTTTATATTGACCGCAATATTTATGTAAGTGACATGAGAGCATAGAGACCACACCACAATATTAGATAGTTTCGGCTTCGATCACGCAGTTAAGTCTAATTTGTGTAAACAACAAAAGGGTGCCTATATCTGCGACGTTTTGTTGACTGATAAATAAATATATCGAAGATACAACGATTTTACTGTAAATAAACAGGAATCTCGTCGCTCTCAGGCCTGTGCTTGTTTTACTTCGATTCTAAGAATTTTGATATTTGAGAGTTTGGTTAAGTCTGATATTTGATTCTATATTTCAATCATGCGTATACATTACTGTCCCAACCACAAGGGCAAGGTTTCGTGTTTAAGATTTGTTGAACCCAATTTTTCCGTCTCACCTAGATGATGTTGTTTCTTTGCGTTGCTTTATTTTTTGAGTCCACAGAGAAGTCCAGTCAAAGGAACTGAAATTCGTCCACATCCGGAAGTATTTACAAAGAAACACCAAAACAACTTGCTTTAAAACTTTATTTAATATATATATTATGCAAGCAGATTAATAATAAAGGTAGAGCACACTACACAGTATACAAGTGAAAGAGCTGATAAATTAATTGTTTTATTTAGTCCATTGCATTGAAGAACTGAAACAGTATGATCTTGTTCGGTGCGAGAATTCCAACGCGCGATCCGTGGGCTATGACACTTGACGAGTAGCCCAGACGCACATAGTTAAGCAAGATGTTCCCGGATATATCATAGACAATCGGTGGACTAAACGGATCAACGGTTTGTACAGAAAATTCTGTTGGCTGCAAGCCGCCGTGGTCGATCTCAATGTTATTGGCATGGCTCCGGCCAAATAGGTTCCAACCCACCTTCAGATAGACCCGAGAATCAAACGGTGTAGTGAAATACCAATGCGAGAGGTCACACAGTTGGCAAGAGTGTTCGATGATATGGGTGTTTGTGTTGAATGCAATTATTCCCTGAAATGATTCACAAAAATGTCCATTTGCGGATGTATTTCAATTGAATACTAAAAAAAAAGGATTCGAAAAAAAAATAAATAAAAACAATATGTTTGAAAGCCGCGCCATCAGTTTGGCTTTGCAACAAATATCACTTTAAACAGAGTACAAACATTACAACAGCTCTAGCGGGTTTCACTTCAAAAGGGTTTCACTTCAAAAGGTGCAATATGATGGGTCCGAATGATTTCTGGATTTGAAGTCAGATTTGGAACGGCGGAATATGGAATGACATCTGACTGACATTCAGTTTTCCAATCAAGCTCTAAATTTGCAACAAATTCCACTTCAAACAGAAATTTCTGTATTTTTTTCTGATTTTGGCAAACGACTGTGGTCTAAATTTTATAATTTTAATAAAAAAAGGAAAAAAAAATTACCTAATATTAAAAAAAAACTTTTTCAGCAGATCTTGTTGGTTGGAGTAGAGCTGCAAGAAAATTCTCTTTAGCTTCCGCAGAAAATTGACCACGATAGTTGAGCTAACTATTTGCCAAATTGTAGCTGCAATGTTCGCAATGTTCGGAGAAATTTAATTGCTTAAAAAAGTCGTCTTCCCAGTGCTGATATTTTGGCCTTCAAAGCCATTTTTCTTACGGAATATTTCAATTATTTGGTTACTAAAAAGAACTGAGAGTGTGAAATTAACTTTGCCAATGGAAAGGGACACTTTAGATCGTAAAAAGAGCTAAAAAGAAGTTTTTCCCCAGAACTAATAAGAACTAATAATAAATGATTTTTTTTTCTGAAAATTAAGATCTACAGCAGTTGTAAGAATATGTATTATGTATTCTATTCTATTTTATAGATATAATATATTTTCCATTTGATTTTTTTTCAATACATGAGTCACCGTCACCGAATTTTGTGGATTTTACAAGCAAAACCGTAACAATAAAGTTAAACTCGATGACGGATGCAGTATATCAACCCCAGTTTCAATATTCTGTGCCGAAAAGGTAAAACATCTTATGTCAATTTTGTACACTTTTCAGGAGAGCAATCCTAAATTCTAAAGGATGCACTACAGTATATGGCACAAGCTATTTTGAAACAGTCATAACTTCCTTACTATTTGAAATTTTTTCACCTGGTTTGGCTTAAAAAATAGAGTAAGGAAAACAATATTCAAAAAACGTTAAATAGCTAAAACAACTTAAGTCGACTTAAGATGTTTTTCATTTTAGGCACAGATTTATCGCCGTCAAAACACTAATATTCACATTCAGTCTGTCGTAATTTTTCATCTTATTTTTCTGTTTCAAAATAATATTTCGATGTCACGAGTTGCCAGATTTTTTTGTAACAATTTTTTTTCTATTTCATTGGTGTGGAAAATTTTTTTGCAAGGTACCTATTACACTAACTATACTTACATTGGCCCCAGGGGAAACACCGAATGCCGTGAAATGACGATTTATAAACATATTTGTGACGTTTTTAAAATGTGAAAGCAAAACTGCACAGTATGATTTTTGAATCGCAACTGAAAGCGTTTTGAATTGGCCAAGAAGCAGATTATCTTGTATAACGAATGCACCCACTCCCAACCCCATCATGACATTTAAAAGTCCTTATAGCTGTCTAATGAATCTCTCTGTCAGTTATATGATGCAAGATTATTCTCTCCGATTCTCTTAAGGATCTATTATTAGAAAGCAAAGGAATATTAATGGTATTGGTGTTGTGTACAGTCTTAGAGCATGATAATTGCATTCCCACAGACATTAGGTAAATAATTATTGCTTTCAGTCGAACAACATTGCGACTATGACGGTATGAGGGCGAGATTTTCATAGAGGTCACACCCCATTTTGACTTTCACCTATGACGTGAGTTCAAGTTGCATAGGAGACTCGCCAATCACCAGCAACAGCAATTCACAACACTGAATACGCAAGACGGCAACCATCATGCATATTACCTTGCTGTAGGTATAGCTATGACTTCCCAAAAGAGTAAATGAAATAACAAATTCACGGAATTCATTAGCCTTCGTCTTATCGCGTGCTTAATGCGCCTGGGAAGAGTTTGAGCGCATCATCTGCAGCAGTAATTGACGAAAACTCACATTCGCCCACCGACGCGACGATTGAAATGGAATAGGTAGGTACTTACATGGTGTTTGGCAAGAAGGTGAAACCTTTACCTACCTACACCTGTACAGGGCTTTCTGTCAGATTAACCAAGAAAAAAGTAGACCTACAGTATTTACTGAATCACCCTCCAAAGGTGCTCCCGCAATCCCTCCAGTGTCCAGAGAATGCAGCTTCATCCCCTTAATGACTGCATCCATCGACTCTTTTCAAGTGGAGTGCGTAAAATTCAACTTTTGTTCTCAGTCTTTCATTTAAAGGCTTAACATCAGGATGCTCATCTGGAATATTAAAAACAGCATAGCACAGGTGAAGCTCCGAAGGATGTGTGTAGGCTGTAGGGGGAGTAATTCGCAGACACACCTGCGGAAATTAAATGTGTTGACGCGATTACGGCTCTTGGCCGCACTCCCCTATTGATTGAATTCGCCCTAGCGCTATTGCTTTTAATCTGCCCCAAACACGGTTACAAATACTACAGTTGATGGCGCCGGCCTTAGGGCGACCGGCTGTTACAATTAGCTAGGTAGGTATATTCCCCCGAAATTCATGTTGGCGTGGTTGTAGAGAATAGGCATTAGCTTTTCAGTTTACCCCCTCAAACAGTGTCGAGATAGGTACCCATCCTATATTCGATTTTTAATTGCTTTATTGCTTTAGTGCTTCCTAAACCTGCACGTCTCTCGGTGGGTAGGTAGGTACTTAGTTTATCTTGTTTTGATGAAATTTATATGATAACAGTTTTTTTTTCGCATCGGGGTTTTTTTTTTCTTTCTTAACGAATTCTAAGAAAAACTGTAAACTGAGCAGCCAACTCTCGCTTTTTTTTTTTTATTTGTCTTCTCGTTCATTGTGGGTTTGGTTTTTTTTTCTTCTGTCGCAGCCATTGAAATAATATACTGCGCGCCATGCTTTGCACGCTCGCACACATTCTCATGGTTGCTCGCGTCGCCTCCACAATTTCTCAGAATCAGCCAAGCCCAAGCAAACACAAATACAGTTATATACCAACGAATTGGATAACAATTAGCAGTGATCGTGGGGGCAAGCCAAACTCATTCTCTGTCTCGTTTGCGACGACTGTGTGTGCGTGTGTGCCGTCTTTGTGGTATTGTAATTTGTAAGAAAACTCATTAAAAATCTTCCTAAGAGATATTTGGTTGGCAAACTGTTATACGGGTTCTCTCTTAAATAAAAGCTCATTGAATGATTATTATTTCTCTAACTTACTTCCCTCTCCCTATGGTCTCTCTTTGGTGACAAGCATTTAGTTTTGTGTGCTACAAAAAAATTGGCTCTGTGTTGGGGATTTTTTTGCTGCATTTGTGGAGTGCGGAATGCGGATATCTGTTATACTCTCTTATTCCAGATCAAGTTTTCAGTAATTTTTGAATGTTGCCAGAGAAAAATCAGCAAAAAATTTCGTCTGTATTGGGTTGTGGAGGGGTAGTTTCTTTTGTTAGCGATTTCTGATTTGGGATGAGAATTGAGAAATGTCCTAGAAAAATGTCGCTCTCTTAATAATGACAAGTTGACGATGACGTGCTGGATCAAGTCACGTTCAAATTTTTGTAATATTGAAATGGTAAGATGAAATTTAATTGTCTCGTTACTCCAATCTCCAACAGGAAAATTATTTACATCCAAAAAATTTCGCTCTGTATTTGGGTGGTACAAGTTCAAAGTTCAAACTTGAAACTAGGTAGGTACCTTACCTACTCAGCATTTATTTTTGGGGGTACTGCAAGAAGTCCGTTTGAATATCCTCGTAGGTAGTATAGGTACTAGGGTTCCCAACCGTACTATAATATAGTATTGTATTGTACTATATTTTGGCTTTGCGTTCTATATACTGTTGAAGAAATATATAGTACGCAAAAGTAGTCTATTTCCATCCTGTTATCTTCTTATTGGTGGTCATGTTACATTTTTAGTTTCGATTTGTTGGGATTGAATTGTTTTGCAATTTGAGGGGATTTTTATTGTTCCAAAGAGTGAAATTTGTGAAAACAACAAACAATAAAAATCACGCACCGCACTTTGAATTCACTTTAAAATGACATATCGATTGTAAGTTTTTAAATATTATGATAGATAAGCGAGATATGCGAATAAGACACCAAGACACGATACAAAATTATTGCATCTTGGGAGCATTTTCTATGCAAAGAAATATGCAACTTGAGCAGAAATATATGAATCAATAGCCGACGAATCTAGTCAAGAAATTTGTGATTGAGAACTAAGTTGACAGTTCGGATATGTGGATGACGTAGAATACGTGACGTTCCCGACCAACCTAGTTTTTGCGTTCAGGTTACATCTTATCCAGACCAATCTAGTAGACTTAAGATGACTAGATTCTTGACTGTGCCCATTTTTATCATTTATGAAATTACAACTGATTCGTGTTCGTGTAATATTTAAACATTGTTTAATTTTTTGATTTTCAATCGGAATTTTATTGACAAAATTTTTAAAGTAACTTTAAGGTTTTAATTGTTGTGCCAATGGCTCAGGCTCAAGGCTCAGGTAGCGAAAAAATTTAAAAAAGACTACTATACTATATTTTTTGGAATTGTAGGTACTACATTTTACTTAGGAAATACTATAATCAGTTAAAAAAATGTTGGGAACCCTAATAGGTACCTACGCTGACTCGAAAAGACTGAAATGAAAAAAAAAAACAGAAAGATTTTATTTTTAAATGGGTTTTGCATTCGCCTGTTTGGAGTTTGCTTTTGTTTTATTAATCGGCCAGCTATTGCGGTATAAAATCGCAGTTCCATGGTCGAGCTTAAATTTCCAGGGATCATATTTTGGCAGTAGGAGTTTTCACATACAAAATTTTGAATATGAGTTTGATTGGGAAGAACATTCGTGTATGTGGGTGGTTCATTTCGGTTACTAAGAGGTGCTTGGACGTAAGCAAACGGTCTATCATTCGGGCAAAACTATATGCAGGTAGGTACCTCCAGCGTTACCAAGTCAATGCAAAATCTTTTTGTTTTTGTGCTGGGAATTGGCTGGAATTAAAGAATCATCGAAAGACATTGCAGAGCTAGTACGCGAGGGATGCTTCTGCAATAGTGATGGACTTTTACAGTTCACTCGCCATATGACTGAATATGAATAGGTAAGCTTTATGTGTTGTTGTTTTTACTTCTATATTTTTACCTGTTTAAAAAAAATATACCTAGGTACCTATATAGTTTCGATGCCTAAGAGGTCAAAATTAACGCTGACAATTTTAAAAACGGTGATCAAGCGCCAAAATGACTTGGCAACGCAGGGTACCTCCATCTATTTGGGAGGTCCGAAGTTAGTTGCGGTTACTTGTCGCAGTGGTATTTAGTGTTAAGGGAAAAGTTACGCTTCCACCCCACCACAATCGCAAATATTACCGATATTACCTCTATCGGCTCGAACACAAGCACTTGCAGTTTGCACTTGCCACTAAAGCCAAAGTCTCTCAGTTACAGCTCTGGGCTACTACTTGTACCGTGTCTACTTGTTCGTCTCGAAGAAAGATATCTCACAAGTCTTATAATGAATTTGAATATATTTTTCATGTTAAACGGCAACAAAGTGCAAAACTTTTACAAGTCTACCATAATGAAGGCGGTAAGGATGTCCCGACCACAAACCAACAGTGTAAGAAAACATAGGAGATACATTCGCACAGCCAAGCTCCTGGATGGGGTTGAGAATATTGCTTCTACAGCTGAGCGGAACTACCGCAGATACTGGCGTCCACCAAACTATGCAAATCTTCGCCTCCAGCGACAGCACTCGATGCCAAGCGTGTCAACGCCAAACATTAGTTTCATCATCTTTGTAGGTTTTTTCGCATTTATAACTCTAGTTGGCATTTTCGTCTATATGTTTGTAAACTACATTTTAAAATGAACGAATTGTGTTTCATTTCAATAAATTAAATTTCTCTGGAAATTTGTGCTTCATTTCTTAGTCGTTTTCATAGTATTGATATAGTATACTGGGCAGGTATGGTGTTACCTACTGTTCAGTAAAGTTCCAGTTTCAGCATCGGATTTCAGAGAATTCCCAGTAAAACTTGTGCGGGGAACCGAAAAATGAACAAAGAGTTTGGAGCAGTGGCGTAGCTATCATAGGGCCAGGTGGTGCAGTGCACCAGGGCCCCGGAGCTCAGGGGGTCCTCTAGCCTCAGCTTTTGAAAAAAAAAATGAAAAATTTTAAAAATTTCAAAAAAATAAAATTCTTGTGAGCAGGCTCGAGCCCCGAGTATCGAGCCTGCTCACAAGATTCTCGTTCTTTTTTTTTTCAATTTCTATTTTTTTTATTCAATCAACATCACCAATGATAAAACTCCTTATTTGACATTTTCAACACATGCGCCAAGGTCCTCGATAGTCGATAAGCATGTGCTGTTTGTTTGTCCGTTATCGTTATTTCAGTTATATGGTAGTTTGGATGAGTACGCCCGTAGCACATTGGATCAGCTCACGTGCTTGACGGTCGTGAGATCAATTCGCCAATTCCGCCCATCAACTTTTTAAAGAAAGTTTTCATTCGCTCTTGCCTTGCATCAGTTCTTATTTACTATATTTGTTCTAAACTCAAGTTCAAATTTACAAACGAGTTAATATTGATTTTACCGCATCATTACCAAACAAGCTGTTTTATGGTTCTTTTTTGTTGAGCTTCCTGTAATCTAGATATGCTAAACATTGACAAGCAATATAGGAAAATCTCAGTAAGTACTCCGAATTTCTAAAATTTCGATAGTTAACAATTGAAAATTATGGAAAGAAAAAAGGAACGTAGCGGTGCCGCAAAGCGGAAACAACGCCAAGAAAGAGAAGAAAGTAAAAAAAAAAAAATGCCCAAGCTAGATAGCTCTTTTACGAAACCGATTTCTGCTAGAGTTCGTTTTTTCTCTTAATTAATAAATATTCTATATTGTCATGTGCGTCGTTGTTTATGTAATCCCTTTTTCTTCCATTGAACACATGAAGATTTTGATAGAGACGACGTATGGATAGGGATGATTCAACTCCGCACTATTTCCTATTCTTATTCCCTATCAATAATTTTGAAGAACAATATAAGTTCAAACTACGCGGAAAGAGGGGAGGAGGGCCCGATTCTCTCCCTATGCACCAGGGCCCTTGTCCCCCTAGCTACGCCACTGGTTTGGAGGGCTTTTTCTCGGCCGTAAAGTGGAAAATAATACTGAACTAGAACAGCATTCGTTGTGAAAAGGATACACTCCTAGTTTCAAATAGTTTGGTTACTCTTCGCCGTTATGCTGAGTCAGAAGGAAGTGGACATGTCCAGTGTTATCGAAAATTGAGGATAGGATAGTTTTGAAAACATCCATTTAACGCTTAGTTTGCATTTTGGTCAAAATCGTTATCGCCGTTTTCCAGTAGGTAAACTGAAAAAAACTAAATTTTAAAAAAATTATTTTTTTTCAAAAATCCATTGCACGATAATGTAGAGAAAAACTGAGTTTGCTATTAAGTTATAAATGACCAAAATACGTTAGAAATTAATTTTTGTTACAATCGTATAGACCTCGAAAACATATGTCGAAATTTTAAAAGTACCGTTGTTCGAATTTTTAGCCAAAAACTGGGTACGCAGTCATGGTAGCCTCACCTACTTAAGTTTAAATAACTATTAATTTTTGTTGAAATCTTTAGAGCCGTTTTCGATCAAATCAAACTGGTACGAACATTTTATATGGGAGGTACCATTAATATTGAGGTTACCTTGAAAAAAAAAAAACAGCTCCCGAGCTGTAAGCCCAAAAACTCCAAATCCGAGGTTTGAACGTAAAGCCGTTTAGGCTGTAGGCCCGTGGAAGGACGGACAGACGAACAGACCGGACAGAATTTTGCGACCCACTTTTTTGAGTTCCTCTATCATCGTAATATCAGAATTAAAATCTCGAGTTCGAAATTTTGTGCGAAACCAATATCTCTCTCTTACTACGTAATGGAGAAAGTTAAAAACCGAAAGGTATCGGCTTCAGAAAAAAATTATCGATTTCCGATTTTCAAATGAATTTTTAAATTATTAGAAGTAAATAATGTTATGTGTCAAACTAAAAGATTCTGTCACAATAAATTTCCAAACTTGGCCATTTGATTGTGTAAAAAATAAAATCAAACAATAAAATGAGTACAAAAGCAACAAAAAAAATGACAGCGGATTTTTAACCAACGAGAGTGGGAACAATTTCAAGATAGAATAATTTATCTATCAATAATGAGTACGCATTCATTCGATTTGCTGCAATAATTTTGAGCCTTATCTGTTAAAATGCTTTTGGCATTTAATGTTAATATTTAGGAAGATGGTTTTTTGGATGAAATAGATGAGTAATACTAGACTGATCTTTTGGTTGTTATGTTGTTTTTGTTTTATTAACAATATTAGCTGAAGTTTGTATCAAATAAGTTGTTTTCGTTTTCGTTTTTAATAAATGTGTTATTTTTTGTGTTTTAAATAATTAATTGCTTAGTTTTATTACATTTTACAATACTTTTAATTTGGCGATTTATGGCAACGGAGATTTATTAATTTGGCGATTTTTGGCGATTTTAAATTTAAGATTGGCGATTTCGATTTTAAAAACCTGACAACCCTGGACATGTCCCTAATGCAAATGGCTGGTCTGGAATCTCTTAAACAACTTCGACATGAAGCGATCTCGACCTATGTCATCTTTCATCTACTACTTGTACCAGTTTCCTGATTTCGTCAAATCCTGAAACCGAATGACTGTCATAGAAAGCTTCATCAATGCCACTAAACTCCGAATTTGCTTCTTTTTCATTTAATTGTTTCGCGGAGTTCGTTGTGATACGAACTTGCAATTCACGCCAACTGCGACTTCATTCACCCGTTCACGGGTGGGGTGAGTTGTTCTTCCTGAAAATACATTATAGACAACAAAAGCCACATCAACTCTCTGCATAGTACTCTTTATTAAAACGACTTTTTACGATATAAAAGTATTTAGGGTATAAAAGTATTTAGGATATAAAAGTATTTAGTTTATAAAAGTATTCTTATTATTCTTAAGTTTCGCTTAACTGTCGTTAATTTAGGCTCTGCAAGGACTTGTCATAAAACTTGAAGAGTATGGATCTGCCTCCTGCAGAAATGGTTATGATGCAATGGTGATGCATCAGATACGGCATTCTGGGCATACGTACGCCGTAGTACAAGCAAAGTCCGCTTACATTGTACATAATTGGTAGCGCGCCGTCGTCGTCGGGCACAAAAACTGATAGATCGCACGATTTCGGGAGCAGCGGTTCCATCAGCTGGATATGGTTGCAAAAACGGCGCCCGAAGATGTTCCAGCCTTGTTTCAAGTAGACTTCTTGCGAACCATACGACAGGAAGTACCATTTCGATTGAACGTAGTTGCTTGGCCAATTAAGCTGGATTTTGGTGAACGTGAAGTAACGTCGACGAGTCTGGAAAAACACACACATCGTAAGAGTGAAGAGTCCAAATGCAAACGGTTGCCGAAACACTTTTAACTTACCCGTCTAGTGGGAAGCGCCACCTCACGTAGCGTAGGCACTCTCAATCGATTCATTTCTGGCTCTCTGATTCTCGGCAAAACTGCTACTGATATTGATCTTCTCCGAATCGCAATCTGAAATGAACTGGTGCAAGTAAAAATCGCCGATTACCTATTGTTTATTCAAAGCTGTATACAGTTTTGTGGTCGCTCACTGCTCACGTATGGGAAGCAACTTTTGTTTATAGTTAACTTTGCCGTTGTAGTGGATTCGAAAATGTTACCTCAATAATTATGTATGTATATGTGTGTTTTTTTTTTTTATGAGTACCTACTAGAACTTTCGACAGAATCTCCCTTAAATATATGAACAGAAAATGTTGCGTCACTAAATTGATGTGGTCGGGGGTGAGACGTGAGATTTAAAGCCCACTAAAAAGTGGGCTCAACTCTCAAACAACGCGATTGAATAAATAAAACACAAGTATGTGTATGTGTTGATTTATTCTAATTAAAAATACATACAAGTACCAACCAAGAAAAACTGCTACTGGCTTGTGCTTTTGGTTATACTGCGAAAAGACTTAGGTAGTAGGTATGTATATATACGAGTAATTTGAATAAAAAAAAAAAACAATAAATATCTTTCAAGTGTATAGACACAGTGGCACACAGTCGCTGTTGTAATCGAACTGAGATATTTTCAGAGAATATCCTGGATCTACATATTTCATACAGTTTTGTCTCACTGAATATGAGCTGGCGAAAAAGTAGGGTTAACTCTAGCTCAAGTGTCTGGCGTTTAAAAATAAATGTGACTGGAAGTCCAAGACGATGCGGTTAAGTCACTGAAATGGTATAATCTATAATTAAGTAATAATTCGATAGACGAGTGGGAGTCGACAGATAGCTGCAACGTCGGGCTCTATTTCACTGACGTGTGCAGGCTATTTTTTTTAGCACAATACGGTGCATCATACAAACATCCCGGTTCGCTGTCAGGTAAGGACAAAGGATATGTATATAAATACATTATCTTTGTCAGATTGGAGGGTTTTCCCCCCCTATATCGAGTGTCTACGATATATAGACAAATTGCATCGGACTTAGTTTGGCGCTTCCAACTGCGATGTGGCGGGTGAAGCTAGAGAAGAGGCAACACTTTCAAACTGCTATCACTCCCGGCTTGGCCAGCAAACATTTGATTAATTAACATATATTTTGCGACGAGATTTAATTTAGTTTGACATGTCCAAATTTTTTTTTATATGTATAGGTACAGCTTCTGCAATAGTGAGCGCCTTAAAAAGAACCTCCCGATAGGGTTTCATCCCGAATGAGACTACACCTTGATCCTAGATGTTTGGCAATTTACTTTAGAATGCTTTGAGGAATTTAGAAAAATTTAAGAGAGAAATCCGCCGTTTGGGAACTTACACAACACTTATAAAAATAGTTGGTGCAAAGTTTTCGTAAATTAACCCCAGATTCTCACAATCATGGATCGTTGTGGGTGATTCTGGAATGTATGTTCCCCATCAAACATCAAAATTACACTTGGTTTCAGTGGTCGCTTAATAAATATTTTGAAACGGTGATGGAAAAGCGGATACAATGGTATCTTTTGGATGCAATCAGAAAATAAAGTTACACATATACAATCCAGTCGAAAAAGTGACAATTTACCAACCATGTTTTTGCTTCTAAAGTTACGCAGTTACAATCCAAATGATGAAATACTCCAACATAAACTACATGCAAAATATTGGTTGGTTGGTTGGTTTAGGTGGCTGTATTTCCCGACGAGGGAAAAACACAAGTAGCGCATTGAGCGCCGTTTTGAAACCACAACTAACGGAACCTGATATGAAAAGGAGGTGAAGGAAGTTAAAAGAGCTCAAAACCAGCCTGTGGAGTTGAGAAATTTGATAAACCTGTGGAAATGGATGCCTTGGATGGCCAAAAGGTCATCAAAAAATGGTTGACCCAGTGCACTGCGTCTGGTTTTGGCTAGGGCCGGACACTCACAAAACAAATGGAACACTGTTTCACTCTTACTTGTGTCATCACAGCTACGGCAGTGGGTATTGTGGGGGATGCCAAGCTTGGCTGCGTGGGTTCCTAAAGGCCAATGACCCGTACTAATTGCCGTTAGTCTGGCAACATCTACACGCGATCTGGATAATAGGTTGTTTGTTCGGGCATTATCGTAGGTTGGCCAGATCTTCCTGGAAATGACACAGTTCGTCAGGTTCATCCAACTAGTCTCAGCACATGAGGTGAAGTGCAGGAGGATTTCTCTCTTTTTACATATCCCAGCGGAGGGAAGACTTCCTCCGCGTGAGACACGCACAGAGCTGAGCCAATTCTGGCAAGTTCATCGGCTTTCTCATTCCCTTCAATGTTCCTATGGCCGGGAACCCAGACGAGAGTGATATCAAACCGATGACAAGCCCTGGTCAGTATCTCCCTACATTCCACAACAAGTTTGGACGTCGACTTAGTTGAACCGACAGCCTTAATCGCGGCCTGACTGTCGACGAAGATGCCTATTTTTCTTTTGGGAGTCGCACTATTGTGGAGCAGTCTACACGCCTCCTTAATTGCGAGTACTTCTGCTTGAAATACACTGGCCACGTTGGGTAGGCGAAGACTTTTGGCGATGTTTAATTCTGTTGAGAAAATGCCTGCTCCTACTCCACATTCCATCTTGGAACCATCTGTGAAGATAGGTATGTCGAATTCATTAACGACCGCATTCTCCTCCCATTCTGATCTAGAGGGGACTCTAACAGAGAAGTTTTTATGGAAGTCGTATTTGGGTACTATGTAGTCTGTAGACATACGGCCTAAGCCGTCAGGAAGGGAAAGAAGGATGCTGGTATGGCCATAAGGCCTTTCGGACCAACACTTAGATTCCTTCAATCTAACAGCGCTACACGCAGCAATGTTTTTTATATGCAGATCCACAGGCAGGAAATTAAGAATGACATTGAGGGCAGCGGTCGGACTTGATCGCAGGGCTCCAGTGATTCCAATTCCAGCTGTTCTTTGGACTCTACTTAATTTAAGGACGTTATAGGCTTTGCTTAAAGCGGGCCACCATACTAGTGATCCGTAGGTGAGGATGGGACGTACTACCGCTGTGTACATCCAACGAACCATCTTTGGTTGAAGCCCCCACTTCTTGCCGAAGGTTTTACTGCAAGTGTAGAAAGCTATGCTTGCCTTCCGCACTCGATGTTCGATATTGTACTTCCAGTTGAGTTTGGGGTCAAGCATGACCCCAAGGTATTTAGCGCTGGTGGATAAAGGAAGGATTTGGTTGTTTAAGCGGGGAAGTGAGAAGGTTGGTATTTTGGTTTTGGTGGTGAAAAGCATCAGTTCAGTTTTACTTGGGTTAACGCTAAGACCACAACTTGTAGCCCAACCGCTAATCTTACCCAGGGCCCTTTCCATGATTTCACTTATCACGGTCGGAAACATTCCTGACACTAAAACGACCACGTCATCCGCATACGCAACGACTTTTATACCTTCCCTGTCGAGTTTTGAAAGGATTTTGTTAAGTACCATAATCCATAAGAGAGGCGAGATCACCCCACCTTGAGGTGTTCCTCTGCTTACTGATTTGGTTAGATGGGTGTTACCAAGTTTAGCTTGAATGATCCTTGTTTTGAGCATGGAAATGATCCACGAAGTGACGTAATCCTCTACACCTAGTTCTAAGAGAGATTCCTGGATCGATTCAGTGTGGACGTTGTTAAAAGCGCCCTCTATATCTAAGAAGGTAGCTAAGGTAAATTGGTGATGGGAGAGTGACCACTCAACTGTACGCACTGCTTCATGAAGAGCTGTCTCAGTCGACCTGCCCTTGAGGTATGCGTGTTGTGAGTTACATAAGGGGGACCTTTCAAGGCTTGTTCTTATGTGAAGGTCGAGTATACGCTCTAAAGTTTTAAGAATGAAGGAGGTTAAGCTGATAGGTCGGAAGTCCTTCGCGGATTCGTGACCTCTTTTGCCGACTTTCGGTATGAAAACTACACGGACATGTCTCCATGACTGAGGTACATGATTTAGTAGGATACTGCTTCTGTACATTTTCACGAGAAGGGGCAGCACTATCCCCTCATGCTTTTGCAGCATGATGGGGAGAATGCCGTCCTGCCCAGGTGATTTATACGGAGCAAAACTTTGAATGGCCCATGAGATTTTTTCCTTGGTTATAATGCGCTCTATTTCTTCCCGGTGTGAGGGAAAATTCCCCAGCGAATAAGATGGGGTAACGCAGTGGTCTTTACAACCAGGAAAGTGGGTGCTGAGTAGAAGCTCTAAGGATTCGTCGGTTGATTCTGTCCAGGTTCCGTCCGTTTTAATTATTAAAATATTAATACATGTGGTTTGTGTAAGACCTCAGTGGAAGAATAAATTTCGGAGATGCTAATGATGATTTGCAAAATGTTCATTAATGCAACTATTACTTTCAACTCAACTTCAATGTCAATGACGTGATTCGCCGTCAAAAAAAAAATAAGAAAAAAATCGAGCTGTCGTGGGACGGCCGAAAAAAGCGAATCATTGGACGTAAAGTATTGTCCCGTGTTACGTGGCGTCCTATTTAAAATTCATTTTAATTTTTCATAGTGCCAGTTAGTTTAGATTACTCTCTCTGTTCCTCTTTCGCTCTCTGCACACATATATTTAAGAATTTTTCGACTTTTCTTTTTTCCTAAACCATCCCTGAATCAAGACGAACAACACAAAACAAAAATCATCCAAATCGGTGGAGCCGTTCTAGAGTTTTCATCTTCCAAGTGCGCCATGGAGGGGGAAGTTAACGCTACGGTGACGATTTTTTTCGGTTTACTCCCCATCTTTTTGAATAATTTATATGCGTGACCCACCGACCGTCCGTAAAAAAGCTATATTCGCTTCAAAAAAAAATCCTTCATTTAAATCTACTTATTAAAGTCCTTACCCGTTTCCATTACTTTCTTCTTGCTTCACACATATTAAAAATAAATTTATCGTCTTTACGATCATAGTTATCGACTAAAACTTTTATTGGCGAAACTCCCATCTTGACATTTAAATGTTTGTCGAGGGGGAAGTAATCAGGTGTATTCAAGGAACTTTTCTGTGCGTATTCATGGTGAATCACAGTGTACCACAGTGTATTCAAACGAATTCGCATGCAATCACAAGTAGAAAATCTGTAGTCAAGGACTACTCAAAAATATTGATTACTTCCCCATGTTTGGTGTAAACAATGCGTTCTCAAACTGAAATGTCATATTCAATCAGCAACCCATCAGCATAGCATAACCTGTGCATCGCATCAGCATCGCAAAGAAGCAGTGATGCCGCATCACTGCGCAAAATGTTTGAACGTCTCTGAATTTGCACAAAGTGTTTATTTCTATTGAATATCTTTCGCCAAATCATGTTATTTCTGGAGACACCATTTCATTTCTATTACCAAAATAGGTATAATCCTTTTTTTTTGATGATATAATTTCGAAAATTGATAGCGTTAATAATGAGAATCGTATACCATAGCCTACTCTGAACATTTAAAATCTTTAAAAAAAATGAACTATTTTTTATGTTTTGGACACAGGTTACCCTCATTAATATTTATTATGTTGATTTAATGTTAATGAACTAGCTGAAGGCATATTTTCACTACCACATTCTTCGGCCTGTGTGGAAAGAATTTTTTCTTGTCAAAATTTACATAGAAATCGACTTCAGTTGAAAAATGTTCAGTGAATTGAAACCAAGAGCTTGCTAAAATATGACGCCGGTCATAGTTTTATAATTGAAATTTTTCTCTTACAAAAGAAATACAAATTATAGTGACATTGATCAAGCCACACTAATAACCATAAATCCTGAGGTGAAAAACAACTACGTATTATTATTATTTTGTCCCCTAAAATCTGAATTCTTTTGTTTTCAAAAACAATTTAAAGTTTTACTATGGTTTTCAAAATACACATTTGTTTCATTTCAAAGCCAAGGAGGCAAAATATATGTTTTTTGTTTTTTAAATCATGAGCTAAGTAAATATGTAGTAAAAGGTATGTGCACATATCCAACTTAATATTCATATACCTAGCTACGAATTGAAAAAAGTTACACTTCAGCCCCAACAGTGACAATTTCAACTTGTGAAAAGTAGAGTAGAATCGGGTATTGTGGTATACATGTTACTTTTATGACTACAACGAGCAAAATATTCTTTTGATTTCAAAGAAAGTGTGAATAATTAAATAAATTAAGTATTCCTCACCATATCCTGGATAAGTTTTAACATTCACGTTTTGTATTAAAGAAATATTACTATAAAAGAAGAGCGACTCGAAAAGTACCTACCATATCTATTCATAAGAGGATGGGTAATGTGGTATACACGGGTAGTTAAAATATATCTATATCTTAAACATTTAGAAAATATTTTGTATGTTCTTTCTCCTTTTTACACTAATATATTCGAATCATTAAATCAAACGACATACATTTTATATTGAATAGCAAAACATATATTCATAAAAAATATGTTCTAGGCGGAGATAAGTCGTAAAAAATAAGGAAATATGATTAAAATTTTGTCCGTCTCCATTTCAGCTTTGTCCCATTTTCTGATTTCTCCCTTTTTTATGCATTTATCTAGAAAAATATCCCAATGAAATTGTATGTGGTACACTATACCATATTAGCCGGTGTCAGCTGTACCACATTAGCCGATTGTCTCTTTTTGTGCAAAAATATTTAAAAAAAAAATAGCTTACCTAACGATTCAAAAACTCACTTTTATTTCATAAAATTACACTCTTCGAAAGGCAGTTATATTCAATAGTTAAACAATAGCTTCAATTTTTCACATAGAAAAAAAAAAAAACAAATTTTCGAGGTCATAACAAAAAGTCTGCCTATTGACTTGACACCTTTCACACAACTGAGCGAAAAATTAGAGGAATTTTAACACGTCAATACAAATCATGCTTCTTTCTTCTGGTTGCACAAGTATGAAAGTGTTCAGTTTTGCAAGGCAGTGCATGGGAATGGAGGTATGCCACTGTACCACATTACCCGACTATACCACAATACCCGATTTTACTCTGTCTGAAAAGTTAATTTTCCATCACTGTTTTGAAGTCGTTTAACCCTAAGTAGTAGGTACCTACTGCGCCACCATATTTTGTGCCGGAAATGAGCTGCTACTTGTAAACACACTTTGCGACATCTTCTGCAGGGTCCGATGCAGAAGGTCTGCCGCCGATCCTACAGCAGCAGCACTTTCCATCTAACACCACCCCTATATGTCCAAAAGTGCATAACAACTTTTCACACTTTTGCTGAGAACACGAAGTCTTATTCACTATATACAGAAACACACATTTATTAGGATGAATTCCAATTGTAAATATATAATTTTATTGGTGATTAAAATATATAGTGTACATAATACATATACAGAAACACACATTTATTAGGATGAATTCCAATTGTAAATATATAATTTTATTGGTGATTAAAATATTATTTTAATTCTTCGATTCAATTTTAATCCTTGTCAAACTTCAGCAATATGGCTGTACCGCCAGAGAAAAGAGTGACAATCGACAAATTCTTCAATTCACGCGACGTCGCCATATATACGCCATTAAAGTAGCATGAACTTCCAAAGTTGTGCACCATTGGTGTGGAAGTAAACTTGGGTACGCCAACTGACAGACGAACTGGACAGCAAATGGTGGGGTCATTGAACTGGAAACAACTTGTTTCATCCTTTCCGAAGGTGTTCCAGCCTTCCTTCAAGTAGATCTTCTCATTTTGTTCGCTCAATAAGTACCATTTGGATGGGACAGCGTAGGGTGGAAAATTTACTCTGATCAATACATATCCATATTGCCATGATTCACCGCGCTAAATGTTTCGGAAAGAAAAGATGAGCAATTTTAGAAGACTCCCCCTTCAAATGTTTATATTGTTAACTTACAATTTCCGAAGCAACCTTTCGATGCCTGCGTACACGAATGGTGGGTATTTTATAGTACGTGGATGACATGTTGCTCAAAATACGGCTTTTCTAATATAGGACTGCTCTGTTTGAAGATGATTTTTTGAATGACTTGATTTTGCAAATGGCTATATACAGTTCTAGGGAGCTTTCAGTTTTGTTTATATTACATTTTGCTTCTGATGGATGTTGGCAAAACAACAACGAGCACCATGACGCAGACTATGAAACTAATCGTACAGACCATTTATATCTCGTTCCTGCATGTAAATGAGAAGAGCTTTTTAGGTTGAAGTATGAGTTTTATTTGTTTGTGTACGGCGGCGATACAGATGAGAAAAGCAGAATCAGCGTAGGAATGTGAAAGAAATACCTACTCCTACATTGTTCTGTCAAGTGCTCTGTCCCAGGGCGTAGGTAATTCAATTTGGGATCAATTGGGGAGAGATTTCGTCTAACTAGTCCATTTCAATAAGTGAAATGAATATTGTTGAATGGACTTCTGTTTAGAGCTACCAACTTTTCATTAAAGAAAAAATAAATAGCTAACGTTTTCGGACTGCGAAAATTTGGCCTCAAATTTGAACAAAATATTCTAATTCTTGTCCCACGGACGGAAATATTCACAAGACCCAAATTTGCTTTCTTTATTTTGGGGCCAAAAATTAACTAAGTAGGAACTTGCGAAATTTTATGGAAGGTAGTATTTTTACAGGGCCTAAATTTGCTTTCTAAATTTTAGGGGAAGAAAATTTATTAAGTAGGAAGTTGCGAAATTTTGTGCCATGGACGGAAATATTTAGTCATGACCCAAAGCAGAAATTCGTAGTCCGTAACACAGAAAACCGCCCAACTACTTACAGTTGCATACAAATTGGATAACAATTTTTTGGCAAACATATTCACAAAATCTCCAACTGGCTGTTTTGCATTAGGTACAAAGAAAAAAAAACTTTGCTTCAACTCAAATGTCAATACTTCCTTGGAAAGAAAAATTTGGCTTTCTGACTTTTGGTCATAAATTCGTAGGTCCCAATGGGCAGAGAGACAATTCGCTTTGTATTTCGATGTAACAAATAGTTCTTCATTCCTTGAACACTTTTAGGTTTTGACTTTCGGTCAGAAATTCGCAGTTCCCGATGGGGAGAACTCTAAATACCGACAGTGAGGCAATTTTGCAAGATTCTTCTCACCATTAAAAATGCTTATCAAAAATGATAAAATTCAGAAAGCTTCTAAAATGACAGAAATTTTTTTTTTTTTTTTTTTTTTTTTTTTTTTTGATTTGGCAACACCAGCTTTCACATCAACCATTGAAGTAGACAAATCCACTGTCAGTTCTTACTTAGCGGCTACGTTAATCAGTTCTAGAAATCCCATTATGAAGTTTAACTTGTTTTTTATGTTAAGCCGCAATGAAGTGCAAAGTTTCTGCAAGTCCACCATATTAATGAAGAAGGTGATAAGGATGCCAACGCTCAAGCCACCAACAAACAGTGCAAACACAAGTAAACCCAATTTAAGTGGTGTATTGAAGCGTACCGACCAGGCTGCAACCATTGCTTCTATAGCTGACCGCAACTACCGCAGATGGAATCGTTTCCAAGGACAAGGACATCAAGGTGATCAAAATAATCAAAACGATCAAAATGATCATTACAACTCAAATGAATGACATGTTCAGTATTTGTATTTACTCTTGCCGCAATTGTGTGTCTTTGTTGTATTTTATTAAACCACCAATAAACTAAAGTTGGCAGCAATATTCGTTATGAATAAAAAGAATTTCTCTGAAAATGGGCGTTTCATTTATTGGACCTTTACAAGTATCGGATTTCAAAGAATTCCTGGCAAAACCCCGCACACGAATGCAATGATTCAAATGGCTCTGGTGTCGAAGACTGGGAAACTCGCTTCAAATCAATATAGATTTCCAATTTTTGAATTTAAAATTTAATCATGCGTCATGATAGTGGCAGACATTTTTTTAAACACAGCAACCACAATTGGAAGTACGTTCCAATGTCAAGGACATGCATCCTAAACTGTGCTCAGACAAATGTCAACAACAATACAGCAGTTTGTTTTCATAACTTGGTATGAATGATTTTTTTGAATGATTTTAACTGAAATTTTAAAAACTGAACGAGAAAATGAGAGAACGAGTAAATTCGAAAATGTTAAATGTTGCCAGGCCCAGCAGAATCTAACATCTATCACATCCATGCTCGTGAATATTGCGTCAAGATAATGCGAGTGCACAACAAATGAGTAAAGAAATTTGTACTCCCTTCGAACGCAAAAGATACGCAAAAAAATTCGCCTTACAAATTTCGCACAACAAGGAGATGGACACCAGAGTCCAGAGGGTATGGCTTCTACAAAATGTCCTTTGATTTCTACATATTTCGCAATCTCAATCAATTCATCGTCATCTTCTGGATCTGAGCTGGGCAGATTTTCTTTTGACTTTACCAGATAAGTATTTGTCAAACTTTAGCTCTATATAGCTCCCGCGATAGGCACTTCGCTCACTTCGCTCAGGGAAAATCACCTTCAATTTCAGACTGAACAGTGCCACACACAAACTTCGCAAGAAAATCTTCTTCCGCCTAGTTCAATAAAACAAAAGTAAAATTGAAAAATAATGTTTGTTAAATTTTTTATTAATTCAGTACAACAAGAGAAGGTCGACTCACAAATGAAGGCACCAAATGATGCATACAACACCGATCGCAACTAAAGCACAACCCACAAGACATGTCGAACGCTCATGCAATTTTGTCGGCATTGGCAGAATATCGCTATTGATCTTCTTGAGATCCCTCTTCGCGGCAACAACTGGCGGCTGATTCTCCTCCAGCTGTGCCAGTTTCTTCAGAAGTTGATTGCACTTCTTAACTTCACTGAGCATTGCATCAATTTGCTCGAATACGATACACACCGTATAATCGAATTCGCTTAGAGCATCCTCAAATGCATCACTGTCGCTGTCGCTGTTATAGTCGAACATGTTCAACTTGAACATGTACCTATATAAAATAGAAAATGTCACAAAAAATAATATGAACAATTTTGCAAAAATCAAACTCACTTGGTCAATTTCTTTGTGACGGACAATACTTTGAAACGTCCACTTAGTAGATATCTGTATCTAATTTCGACGACTGAAGGCGAATATCACGTTTGTGGCGAGCCCAAATCCGAACGCTTGCCGTTTGCCAATTTCAGGGCGTGGTGAATTTCTCTTCCCTGACTATGCACAGATGTTTTGAAAATAAACATTTACGATCGCGCTCTCTACGCGAAGTGGACTACACTTCCAAGAACTATAGCTTGTATTTCAATTTTAAATTGTTCTTGGGAATTGAAATGAGAATTCTGTGAGGATTTCTATTGGAATGCAGCTGGTTGTAGTGCGGCTATTAATGGGATATTTAATGGAAAAGAATGCACGAAAATTGTCCCACCCCACCGCCATTCTTGGCAGACAGCACCTACCCTCATCAAGAGGAGGGCTGCAGGCCAAATTTGACCCACTCTCGCTAAATGAATCGCACCTCCGTTTTATAGCAGCCTGGAGATTAAAACTTTGACTTTCCAGCACGATGACATCATTCTGCAGAAATTGTTGTTTACTATCGACAGCGATCTCGTGAAGTGTATCGATTGCTGATTTCCATGGAATTTCTGTCAGACACGATGTGTAGTATGTGTGTGTACGGTGTCAATTTGAGTTTGTTTTCTTCGAAATTAAGCGTTTTGTTTGATCGGAATATGGAAATGGAGACGGTCAAGGGTTTTTCTTACTCAAACTTTTTCGACATGGCATTGAATTCTGCTCGGCAATCTCCTGCTAAGTGGACACAGCTTTAGGCCCATTTTACTTCGAGTGAATAAAATGGTCCTTAAAGTGCCTTCACTGCCACAAGCCACACTGTATGCTGCCCCTCAGAAATCCACTCAAAACTACATCAATTTTTGTAAAAATTTCCATTTTCATTGAAAGCAAACTTCAAAACTATCGGACATAACATATGAATATGATATATATTTTTATTGCAACCTCGCAGATCTGTATTCAATTCAAAACTCTTAACCATGAGAGCACATGAAGTATAAATTCTATTTTAAATATTAACATTTGAACCTCCCATCAGGACATCTGGACATCAGATCAACGTTCTGGCAGTGCCTAATTCGATTTCACTGCACTTGAGCGTTGAAGTTGCTTGGAAACAACTTTGTTGAGGAACCTAAACATTATAGCTGTTTCCGGTGCGATCACACTGATAGTTGTATCATGTTCCAATTCGTAGAGGCCCTGGCCCATCCGTTCACCATTGTACAAACACAAACCGTTGGCACTACTTACGCACGCTTTGTTACCGGTCACTTGAATCGATAGCTCAGATGAAATAACGAGGTTCGAGTGCCGAATCAGGATATGATTGTTGGAAAGCTGTCCAATTAGGTTGCAGCCCATTGTCAAGTAGACCTTTCTCTTACGCTTGCAAAGGATATACCATTTCGACTTGACATAGGATGTCGGCCAGTTTAGCTCGATCATTGTATGAGACGTCTTTTTCTTATACGCCACTGCCACCTAATAGTAAACGCTTAGATGAAATTTACACTTGAAACAAAATATTTGCATCACCTGGTCACCCTGCGGCCTTACCATCACCATTGTAGGCACCTTGAGACGACGTTCCATTTTGATGTAACACCAACCACCGGCCAGTTACAAACTAAGTGACGATTGCTTATATTGAATTTTGCAAAACAGTTCAATAATTGTTGCTGCCCGTCCTGTCACTTGTGCTACTGAAAGAGCTTTGAGTGGTGTGATAACGATTGAGCGGGTCCAGACTGTGTGTATACCCAGAGCTCCAATCCAATCAAAGATATACAGATATACTGAAGTTTTTCAATCAAGACTGTGGAACTGTGTGGGTGAGATTAGTCAGAGTAATATTTACATATTTTGCACGCAAA
This sequence comes from Cheilosia vernalis, assembly GCA_949126925.1. Classification (NCBI taxonomy): domain Eukaryota; kingdom Metazoa; phylum Arthropoda; class Insecta; order Diptera; family Syrphidae; genus Cheilosia; species Cheilosia vernalis. The sequence continues at coordinate 16,628,452 of OX421363.1, forward strand.
AATGAAACTTCTGCTCTCTAATGAGGGTATACCGATAGCGATGGGAATGAAAACTGAAGGCTTTTCTTTCTCCTACAGATGCAGGTGTCATGTATCCTGTAATAGCCATAAGTGGGGGGTGGGTGGCATAATCTGCGATCGAAAATAAAAATGGGGCAGAAGTGCATTTGAGATTCAATTTATCGCAACTCCAAAAATACCTCTATGACATTCGTTGCATTCAAATGAACCCAATTGGCAATAATTTCGAACACGTTTCTTTATGAATACTATCATCCGCAGATTACCAATGAAATAAGGCGCCTCCCCCCAGCTGAGCAAACAGCACCCTTCTTCAGGGCCAGGAACATTGTCGAACAATGGCCGCGTTCCACTGCCCGCTAGATGAGCAGCAACATGTCAAACTCCATATAAAAAAAATTGACATTTTACCATTTGCGCTAGTCGTCTAGCACTTTTTGTGAAATATTCCTTTTACGGCCATATTATTCACTCCGGGTGTAACGCAAGTTTAACCTAATTTTACACCCGACCATTAATCCGCATTTATTAAACCCGACAATTTAAACCTATGTCCATATTATTCACTGAAAAACATGCATTAAACCCGCTGGATCAAAGATGGATTTAAAAGCGGATTTAAAACAGTTTAAACCGTTTTTAATTCGTTTTAAACCTGCGTAATGTCAAAATTCTCATATAATGGCATTTGTTTTTATCACATTTTATTAGATTTTTTTTTGATATGTTTTGTGTCAATAGTTGTTTTTTCATTTCCTTTTATCTTTATGTAAAATAAAAGGAGAAAGACAGAGATAAATGATTAAAAGAGATGGAATGGATATCTTTCGTACGTCTATCCCCCCAAAACCCAGTTGTTTACATAGTTGTTTTTGTAATTTCAGCCCCCGTCTGTGAATACGCGTGACCAACAAAAAAGCATGTTGCTATTTATTTTATTTCACTTTTTTATTTCTTGCCTCCTACGAGCAAAGAAATGTCAAAAGTGTAACCTAAACCAAAACAGTGAATATTATGGTATTGAGTTTTAACCCGGGTTAAAGTACTTAAACTGGTCTCCGGAGTGCGGTTTAAATTTAATCGAATTAAACGCTGTCAAGTTTAAAAAACTGGGTTAATGTTCGGGTTTAACGATTGAATATTATGGACTTGGGTTTATTTTTTGGGTTAAACTCACTTAAATCCGGATGTAAAATTTAACCCGGATTAAAGGGAGTGAATAATATGGCCGTTAGGGAAATTTCTCAATCTAGCGCAAAACTTCCCGCTGCTTTGAGAGAAAAAGAAAACAGCTGTCAAAGGAAATCGTTCAAACGTCTACAAAATAAAAACAAATATACGAAGCCGAGCTTCAATTGTGATAAAATTTTTAATAAGGTAAGTAAAATAGCAATTCCGATATTATTATGTTTTCCATAACATGTACCATTTCTTTTTAAATTTAGTTTGGAAATTATTATGCGACACGAAATTATTTATGAAGGAAAGTCATATGTTTTTGATGCCAACAAGTCAAATGTCACTTTGCCGCTGATACTTTGTGCTAGAAGACTAGCGGGCAGTGGAACGCGGCCAATGACACTAAAGAAGTGACAAAATATTAAATTTTCGAAACAGTAACAGAAAGAGCAAAGCAATGGGTTAAAAAAACGATTTTGGAGTTTTCCAGGACTGTGGCCTGTATATGAGGATTTCACTTTTTTGACATGGACATGGACATGACCTAAACTAAACGGAATAAACGTAGACAAGCTTAAAAAAAAACCGGACTTATGTTCGGGTTTGATGACTGAAAATTATACATTTCTAAGGTTTATTTTTTGGAGTGAATAACGTAGTGAGATAACCTTATATTTATGTTCGGTTTACTTCGAAAATTAAATAGTACAAATAGTCGGGAAAGTCAAACAGCATTGAAATCAGTACAATAGTAAGCCTTTTTTCAACAGTGCGTACCTATAGCCAATGAATAGAATTTTGTGATTTTTTTTTTAAATTTTCCAAAATGGAAAGGAAATTCTATTCACCATTATTTGCGAAGTGTTTAAGTGGTAGCACTGCAGTACTTTCAACAGTCATTCCGATACGTGATGAAATCCTTGCATAGACTTGCACAAAAACGAGCGACAACATCCATTTTATTTATTATCAATGACAAAAACACAGGTGTCATTGTGTAGTGGCACTGAAAAAAAAAACACAAAATAAAAGGCGACTCCATGTTTGCCGAAATACATAGAAATTCTTTATTATGAGTAGATGAATATTCAAAAATGTTAGTTATATTTCTGAAATCTACGGTTACAGTATTGTTTTTGAAACATTTTTTTTTTTAAATACTATAGCACACTAAATAGGTGAATATTCAAAAATATTAGTTACATTTCTTAAATCTACGGTTAGTATTGTTTTTGAAACATTTTTTTTTTTAAATACTATAGCACACTAAATATTCTCTTTGAAATTTTTTTTGGGAATTAAAAAGTTATAAATGAATCACTTTTGTCTCTTGTTTATATATGCATAGCTGTTTTTCTGCTGCGTGTGTTATTTGTGAATCTAATCAAGTCATTATTATTATTATTATTAAAAAATTTAAAAACACATCTGTTCGAATTTTATTGGGGTCTGTTGCAGTTGCAGCAATTACCTCTGGTATTTGCAAATGCTTTGCGGTTGTTTCGAAGTAATTCATAATCACGAATAAAAGTGGATCGTAAGAACTTTGACAAAATGGCGTAGGACATACCGAAACAATGCGCAAAGTGTTTGCGGCAGGTAACAGTTCTTACGCCGTTTATCTCTAGGGAATACCTGAACCTCATGCGCATCTGGCCGATTGTGGTGGACCCTGATGGTATAATGAGGTTGGCCAAATAGCGACTTTGCAATTCTGCAGACCTCATGGACCAAAAGCGATTCCGTGTACTTTCAATATCGTGGATAGAAAATTTTAAACAGCATTTGATGCGACAGCTGTTGAATGATGTAAGTATTCCTCTAGGAAACTGAGTCCTAATAAGTGATGGCTGTACTTGTGGGTATTCGTGTGTCACTGTTCGTGTTGGATTTGGCACCGGATTCCGCTGATGTGCTGCTTTGGGCGGAATGGGTCGGTTTTCCTGCCTCGGTTGGGATTGTTGTTGTCGGGTTGGTTCAATTATATACGGTCCTGTAGTCTGTGTAGTTGGTCTGATATTATATCTCCCGCTGTTGCCGCTACCGCCGCTTACTGTTGCGGCGTCTGCATTCATGGCTGAAAAATAACACAAATATTAACTTCCTGGTTCGATTGAAGGAAAGTGTTTCTTACTTTGCCTCATAAGTGCATTCACATCGAAACCAATGCCATTCATGGATGACTGCGTTTCGTTGGGCATGGGTATGAAGTTTGTCAAAGCATCATTCCTATATGAATGAGCATTAGTAAACCTTTCGTTCGGAACTGAGGGAAATGGCAAAGGACACTGAGCAATTGACGCCCCTTGACGTTCAGTTGGTCTATTCGCAATTGGCTCAAACCTCTCCATATTTTCTTGGCTACCAGCTAAACCGTTATTGAAGCAGGTCCCAGAAACCAAATTCAAGTTCTGCCTAACACGATCGTTGCAATAAGAAGAAGTCGACGGTTGGTCTTGCATCAATAAGCCTCTCCTTCCAGAAGATCGTTCTATGAATACATTATGAGATCATAATATAGATATGAGATGGAATATAGATATGCAAATAATAAAACTGTATAAAACTAAATAAATAAATAGTTGGCGATGGGCCGAGCTTCTCACAACCATTCGTTTTGTGTGAGTTTTTCATTTTTCAATGTTTTTTTTTTTTTTAATAATGCTTTTAAAAACTCTCAGAATACTAAAAACGGGTTTTCTCTTAAATGCATCAACAACGATCGACTATTCTATTCTGAATCATAAAAACATAGATTCACCATTAATGTTTAATTAACATAGAAAATACTCGGCTTCAAGTTCCAGACCTGAGTGTACATAATTCTTTTCTCAAGCATTTAGTTTTAACTCGGTTTTCTTTTAATGGTTATTGAATACGTTACTTTGTTTTAAATATATTAATAATAATTTCAATAAGAAGTAAACTTTCCTATTTACAAGAATATTAAATTCAAATTAGATTAAATTAAGGTGTTCATTGTAAAAATTTTTTTAGCTAACCCCTTTAACTTATAACTGTCGAAAGTTTGCAACCCTCAAAGTCACAGCATCCCTTCAATATTTATAATAATAACTAGCTGGCCCGGCGAACTTCGTTCCGCAAAAATTCGTTAAGTTAATGAAATTAATAATTCCGGGCTTTCGCTTCCGGTCAATTTAAATTCTTTATTAAAAATTTATATTAAAATAAATACAATTGCAATAACCGCAGCGATTTACTTGTCGGCCAACCTACCGCTTTTTCACTGAAGGGCTTTATGGCACATAGCATTTTTCGTTCCATTTACGGGTGCGTAAACGTACGTACAAAGCTAGAGGTTTACCGACACGTGAGCACGCCACATACAATTGATCATGTAAGAAACATGGAACGCTATCATCAGCATAGCAAAGATTGTGTTGTTGTCTATCTCGGTCTCCAGTATGGACGATTGCATGATATTCTTTCCCGAATTTCAGACATATTCTCTCGATTGTAAATATTCCGATCTGACTGTTCGTCCTGATTTTCTGCGACGTGAAACGTTTGACCTTCTCACTGGCGGCATGATCAAATTTGTATTGGAATCACCAAATCCCACACAAACTTTCATCCCCTATCTATACCATCCTGTCAAAGTTTTGTTTTCGAAAATAGCCTATGGCCTTCCTTGGGCCAAATCGAAACCATCAAGCTCAGAATCTTTAAAAACTAACCATCCTGTCTCGAGTTATGCGCGAAAAAACTCAAAACGCTCAACAACTCCTGTTGCCTGTCATCATCGTCATCTCAAACATTTCAACTTACTCACTCATACTAATGCAAGGATCCTGAAAATACTTGGCAATCAAAAATGAGGCATTCAAACACCATCAAACAAATCAAATTATCTACTCCGTTTCAAAAAGCTACTTAACGTAACATATTTAACATAAGTAAACTTATTAGGTGTATTTAAAAAAAGAAATTTCAAAACTGGTGACAACAACAATTTGCTTGGAAAATAATTAAAATAACTGACAACAACAATTGCTTTTAAAATTAAAAATATTTTTTTTTTTGAATTTGATGTATCACTACTCGATTTCTACATCGTTTATTTGTTTTCAAAGTGCATATCCCCATACAAACTTTCATATCCTCTTTCATTCTCTCAAAGTTTTGTTTTCGCGACAAAAAGTAGCCTATAACCTTCCTTGGTCCAAAACGAAACCGTCAAGCCTAAAATCGTTGAAATCCAAAAATCCGTTATCGAGTTATGCGCGTACACACGGACTTCATTGCCTTTTATATATATAGATACAATAAATTAAAAATGCTATAGAAATCTTAAATAAACGACCCGTTAGGGTGTTTGGAAATATTTGCCAGTTTAGCTTCAGTTAGTCAGAACCTAAAACACAAGCTGGTTTTCTAGTGTTTTATAGAATTATTCAATCCCATTATTGCTTATAGTAGAATCTTTTATATACAAATAAGTCGCGTTTTCCTTCCTTACGCTATAACTCCAGAACGGCTCAACCGATTTGAATGATTTTTCTTTTGTTTGGTTCGTCTTGAATCAGGAATGGTTTATGAAAAAAGAAAAGTCGGAAAATTATCAACAGGTGGCGTTGTAGGCACACATTTCGTTTTTCATTGGGAAATGCACTTTGAAAAAATACGAACTGGATAGAAATCGAGTATTTTCAAATGCAAAAAAAAAAATATATTTTAAATTTTAAAAGCAATTGTTGCTGTCAATTATTTTAATTATTTTCCAAGCAAATTGTTGCTGTCAAAAATTTTGAAAGTTCTTTTTTTTTTAAATATAGGTACATACCTACCTAATAATTTTGTTTATGTTTACTATTTAACATTAAGTAACTCTTTGAAATGGAGTAGACACTTTGATTTCTTTGATCGTGTTTGAATCCATCACAACCAATTCAGTTATGGAACAAACACAAAGACAACATATGTGAAGATATCTTGCATCGCTTGTGCATTCGAACGAATAATCCCGACATGCAAATAACCGATGAAATCTACAATGAAGGATTAATTCTGATTGAGGATCAATGCTTGACTATTGCAAACAAGCTACTGATTGAAGTAGGAATGATTGCGCCAAATCGATCGATGCACGATGCATTCAACCAATAAATGTTGATACATTGCAGGAATTCGTTCGAAATAATGTGCCGTTGCTGAATGAACAGCAAAAACAAGTATACAAAACATTAATGCAAGCGGTGGACAATAATACTGGTGGTCTATTGTTCCTGGACGCACCTGGAGGAACAGAGAAAACATTTGTCATTTCATTGATTTTGGCCACTATTCGATCAAGATGTGACATAGCTTTGGCGTTAGCATCATCTGGAATTGCGGCGACTCTTCTAGATGGCGGTCGTACTGCACATTCTGCGCTTAAGTTGCCACTCAATTTAAACACAATTGATTCTCCAACATGCAATAATTCCCGATCCAGTGCAATGGGAAAATTGTTGATGCAATGCAAGCTCATTGTTTGGGATGAGTGCACAATGGCACATAAGAAATCACTTAGAGCACTTAACTTCACACTGAAGGATCTTCGGCGAAATAACAACATCTTTGGCGGCTTTTCAGGCAGACGTTGCCAGTAATTCCCCGTGGAACGCCAGCAGATGAATTGAATGCTAACGTAAAAACATTACGGCTAACCACTAATATGAGAGTTCAACTTCAAAATGAACAAAGTGCTGCACAATTTTCCAAACATCTGTTAGCTGTTGGAAATGGAAAAGTCCCAGTTGATGCAACAACTGGATTAATTACTCTTACCAACGACTTAACTTATGTTTTCCGTTTGATACCTGCACTAACACTCTCGGACTCTAAAACGAAATTTTCACTTAATCCACGAACTACATAGACTGAACTTTTTGGCGGTTTAGTGATGTTCACAGTTGTCAAATTTTACCAGCGCGATAGATGGGTCAAAAATTATAGCCACAATCTTTGGCCAGTGAAAATAACGATTAATTTACTTATTATGAACTATTAAACGCAAAGTGGCCGGATACTAGTGACTGGCATACCTACCCTATGACGACTCAAAATATTCACCCGGAGTAGCACACACTTCTTGGCACTGCAAAAGTCAAAGCGATATAGAGCTGAAACTTCTCCATGTTCGCAATAGTTCGCTACACCTACTTATACAAACACAAGAGCGCAATATGCGAAAAAGTAACCCAATCTCGGCGTTTCCTGTAAATTGCACTTTCTTGAACACTCCAATTTTTCTGCAATATTCGCACCTAAAGAGTACATATAGGTACAGTATTTAAGTAAATTCGTAGTTTTACAAAAAGAAACAATAAATATGGGAACCTCATCACAGGTCAACAAGTGCATAGCACAGATGGAAATTGCTAGCAGAATGAGTGTCGTTGTGTGACCAACGATTTGTTCTCGTTATTGAAACCCGAGTGGGGTACTATGGGTCTTTTTTTTCTATTGAATAGGAACTATTTTAGTAACGACAGTGAGGTCGGAAAAATTATGTTCAGAGTTTTATGGATTAGGGAAAATTAGCAAAACGGATTGGTTGGGGTTAAGGTCAGTGCGGATTTTCCCAATAAATAAGAGATTTTGCACTAAGACGTGATCCTATTGATGATAAAATGCAGGAACATTTAGTACAATATATAGTACAAAACGCATATGTATTTTTAATCTGTACAATCAATATGAATAATCATTTCAATTGGCTTAGGAAATATTTCAATGTGTCTTCGTTCAGTGTTAGTTGATTCATTTTAACATAAACAAATTTAAAACCGACTAAAAACTAATCCAAACTAATCATCAGAGCTCGTATTTCTCGCCCAATGAAAATGCTAAAATTTACGCTTAATCTGTAAAAACAATGTTTCAATAGAAATATACAAATTATCATATCTCTGAATTGTCAAATGTGTGCAGTACTAAATGCCTACTGTAAATTTATACACGAAATAAAACTATCTATCAAATAGAGGGTACTTCCTGAAAATGCAGTACTAAAATATATGACAAATACTTCAACTTTTGTCGTGCAGGAAGTGCATCAAGTACTTTCCAGTCGAAATTTCAGTGTGTTTTCATCAGAATGATGTTTTATTGGTAAAAACCACTGGTCCAACTTGGCTTCGTTGGGGGTATACCTGCATAGGTTTGCATTCGAAATTATTACCACATAGGAATTTGTGTTGAAGCTAGGAAATAAACGTATGCTTTTCATTTGCAACTCAACAAAAAGCTGATAGTATTGATATCTTACAACCAGCTATGTTTATGTATACAGAGCTAGAAAATATCAGTCAAAAATAAAACTCATATTTCCAACTAATGTCCACTAGATTTGATTGAATTTGTTTACCCACGCGGAGTAGAGTGGGCTTCAGCAGAGTAACCAAATACCGACCGCTAGCAGGAATTCTTTGAAATTCTTCGAAAACAATAATCAATACATTCGCGTTCGAGATCGACCAGCGGTTTTAAGGAAACAATGGTATCAAGTCTCGCTATAATTCATTCGAATATAACTTAATATTTCGCACATTGAAAATAAAAGTGACACTAAAAAAAAATCTTCATTTACGAATACGGCCGATTAAAGTCTTGGACTAACTTCAACGGTCAATAGCTACAAAACAAGAGTATAAAAAGTTGTGTAAAGTATCACTATATTATCACAAATACTGCAACTTTTGTCGTGCAGGAAGTGCATCAAGTACTTTCCAGTCGAAATTTAAGTGTGTTTTCATCAGAATGATGTTTTATTGGTAAAAACCACGGGTCCAATTTGGCTTGGTTGGGGGTATACCTGCATAGGTTTGCATTCGAAATTATTACCACATAGGAATTTGTGTTGAAGCTAGGAAATAAACGTATGCTTTTCATTTGCAACTCAACAAAAAGCTGATAGTATTGATATCTTACAACCAGCTATGTTTATGTATACAGAGCTAGAAAATATCAGTCAAAAATAAAACTCATATTTCCAACTAATGTCCACTAGATTTGATTGAATTTGTTTACCCACGCGGAGTAGAGTGGGCTTCAGCAGAGTAACCAAATACCGACCGCTAGCAGGAATTCTTTGAAATTCTTCGAAAACAATAATCAATACATTCGCGCTCGAGATCGAAAAGCGGTTTTAAGGAAACAATGGTATCAAGTCTCGCTATAATTCATTCGAATATAACTTAATATTTCGCACATTGAAAATAAAAGTGACACTAAAAAAAAAAATCTTCATTTACGAATACGGCCGATTAAAGTCTTGGACTAACTTCAACGGGGAATAGCTACAAAACAAGAGTATAAAAAGTTGTGTAAAGTATCACTATATTTTTGTAATTGTTTGTTATGTATTTTCTAACAGAACCATAAAATTACACAGATTAAAAAAAAAAAAAAAAAAAAAAAACAGGCTAAAAACTTTAAAAATAAACAAAAAGTATTTTTCATTAATTAAGTAATACTGTTTATTGGCGGTGAAATCACAAAACAAAAATTATTCAGTCAAAGTTAAGCATAACAATATGAACATTAATGCACTGTTTCTTTTTTTTTAGCAAACCGGTACTAAACGAAAAATAACACTATTTATCACTTATCACTTATCTGCATAATAATAACTCTAAGCTTAAATTATGCGAAAAGTGCCGATTTGTCACTTACCTCAACATGAATTCCTTCCAAAGTCCAGACTTGAAGTGCCGAATGGCCGTTTTATCTGTTACCGATGAAGTGATTTACGTCAAAGTAATAAGCGATACTAGTGACCACTTGTGGAAATTAGACGAAGTAACAGGACGGGTATCTCTACAAACGATGCGTTGTATATATCGGAACCTAGATGTCGCTCTAACTAAAAATGTTAGATTTTGTATAGTGTCACCTTTTTTTTCAACGTGCGATTTGCGTAAATAAAACAAGTCTTGAATATAGTGATATCACATCTCGTTTTTTGGAACTAAAGGTTCATCTGCTAAACAAGCTGTATCTACCACTCGAAGCGAAAAGAACTTATTCGCTTTTAAAATGCTGCTAACAGCCAATATTATTCTTTTTTATATTCAATTCATATTCACATATTCATATTCAAAAACCACTTCAGTTCATGTGGGATAGTTCAAACCATGGACAGTTTTTTTTGTTGTTAATTATGGCTGCCTTTTTCCATTTTCCATTTTCTTATCTTCCGACATCTCGAGAAAGCACATACAGAAAGTGGATTGTAAGCAAATTTCGAATAGCTTCCCAGTTTGACCTACGGACACGCGTTGAACTCAGCATATCAAAGAGCAAGGACTGAGTGAAATGTCACATTACTCGCGCCTGCATCAATATTGGTTATTGCCAAATTTTATTTATTTATTGACTTAGGAATATCTTTTACATTAGACTTGAAGTCCATTTATAGCAAAAGTTAATACAATAAACAATTGGAGATAAGAAAAATAGTGATTCAATTGAAATGGTGAAGAATTCGCAATTTATGAGCAGAGAAAAGCAAATATAAGTAAATAAATTGACAAATAATAATAGTTATGAATTATTGACTAGATGTCTGAATAAGGCATTACACTGTCTGATAACACAAACAAAAAATGTACGATCTGTACAAATATAAACGGTCTTGAAGAAGCAAACATCATGCAGGTCATCAGACAATAGAATCGAAAATCAACAAAAGTCCTCTCAAACTCAAGGAGACGTGAACAATTCTTTGTAATAAATCCACGAGGTCGGACAATACATAATATGTATTAAAAATATAAGAAACCGCTGCAGTTGTAGCTTTTAGCTTGATTTAGCAAGCTCCTTTCGCATTGCTCACTTGCATTTCACAGTCGGATGAGGATTACAACTAAACGAGTACACACTTAAGATTTAATTAGCATTGCCCTAGATATAGCGAAGGCAGAAAATATTTCCGTTGCTGGTGGAAAGTACGCACATACGTACGTACTCGCACAGCCCCCAGTTCTAAGATATGGATTATGGATAGTTCATTAGTTGAAATACATACCCCGATGAGATTCGCCCATAAATCCTCTTATAGCGCACGAATAATTTGGCTCATTGAATAAGAGCGTGAGTGTATTTTGTATTTTCTTAGGGCTGCCACTTAAAATTCGGCTAATGTCGGCGGCGTTACAAATTGAGTTTAAAATCGACGTACCTGCACTCCTGCAGCATTGTTTCATTATCTGGGTGAAATGCCACTTGAATGTAGGGAGAAATATTTTTCCACTTCTTGTGTTCGTTTCTGTATTGGTATCCTTGAAAAGTATAGAGCGGCCAAGGTGCGGTGATTGTTGACTTGTCGGGAAAAGAAAATTTTATTTCCACCTTGGCTGTTTCGATTTTTACTGCAAATAAAGTGAAAACAATGCATTCAGTGTCATCTTGTAAGACTCGGCTTCGGTGTGGTTGCACGTACTGCCTGAATTGATTTCGATGCTTATTTGTTTTAAAGCAAAGTAAAAACAAGAAGCGGAAAGGGAAAACTCCTTTTAGCGTGGTACACAGAAACGCACTCGAGACGGCAATCGCTTCGATGGCTCTCTGCTGAGTTGTTGATGATAAATTTCTGCAAAAATCCGAAAAGCATCAGGATAATTTCCATAAACGAGAATAACACTTCAAACTGATTTTTCAGATTCGAAGAAATCAAACTTTTTGTTTGATTAAATTTTAATTCTAATAATGTAGATGTTTATCTTTTTATTTAACTTTCACTTAATTTTATGTTGAAAAATATTTTTTATTTGTATAAAATTGTGTAGAGATAAAATGTGTTCTACAATTAAGATAGTTCTTCACTGGTCTGACTGGATCAGACCAATGCCAACTATCAGACACATGCCCAGGGCTGTAAAGATGCAAACGGTTGTAAAACACAGTAGTTGATCAGTGGATAGAATCCTCCGTTTTGAGGAGCCCACAAACCTTACTGTCAGTGTGCTTGATGCAGTTGTAGTTGACAACTCTTCGGGAACACCAATAACGATATTCTGAGGGAGATCTGCAGGTCGAGACCGCCGTTCTTCGTTGTTGACTATTTGTATAATCTCTTCCTGTTCCTGGACCACTTGTATCAAATCTTCCTGTTCCTGGAGCACTTGAACAGGTCGTCGAGCCACTTGTATATCAGTTTGAGTAGACTTATCATTTGGATGCATATTGCCTGCTCCATCGAATTGAATGTCGGAGTAAATGCAGGAGTCAATAGAAGCCAGTGGACAACGTGGAATATCTTCAATATTGACTTGTACGATTTTGTCGTAAGCTTCTTCAACGTAGTAAACGGTAAATTCCTCTTCCTCGTCTGTTATATACTCGTAAAAATCTTGGGAAAGACGGATAATAACATTCTCGGGGAAGTCTTCAGGGCGAAAACACTGTTCTTCATTGTTGACTAGTGGTATCATCTCCGTAGCAACTGGTTGAATATTGTCTGCTTCAGTGATTTGAATTTCTGTGTAAAAGCGGCAGTCCGGTGGATTAGTTGGAATATCTTCAAAATTGACTGGTACTTCAGCGTAGTAAACAGTCAACTCATCCTCGTCTGTTATATAAAAATCGTTCAAAAGTAGAGCTGCTGGTGACAACTCTTCGGGAACATAAATCATCTCTGCCTCTTCCTGGACGACTTGAACAGATATAGACTTATCATTTGGATGCACTGAATCTGTAGCTACTGGTTGAATATTGTCTGCTCCAGTGATTTGAATCTCTGAGTAAATGCTGCAGTCCATAGCAGCCAGTGGACAATGCGGAATATCTTCAAAATCGACTTGTACGATTTTGTCGTAATCTTCTTCAGCGTAGTGAACGGTCAACTCCTCCTCGTCTGTTACATATATATCATCCGAAATTTCGCCTTCCTCTGCCACCGAATAGATGCAATCTTTAGTAACAACTCTGCGCAACATGGCGAAAGTTGCTGATCACTGAATCTAAATACTAGTTTCACGCTTCGACACGAACTGTTCGCTTTGATGGACTCGTCCAAACTGTTTGAATATTATTCGATTCTGGTCAGTGTAAGTGATGAAAGCGTATATATATGTGGGGGTGGGAGGGTGGTGTGGAAAAGCTCATCCTTATTATTGCAGCTGAAGGTTTTGCTTTTATTGGGTGGCACACAAATTCCACTGCATACCGCACTTATTGATGCTATGTCGGTTATATGGAATGCAAAAAAAAAAGCAGAACGTGGCTCGTGCCCGTTATGATTGGCAATGGGAGTGTGCACTTTTCGACTCAACTTGGTCGCGAAGTAATTTCAAATGGCCTCCGTTTGTTCTCATAGCACATACCACGCGAAGGTTTTCAGGGGTGCTTTAATTACTCACATTCAATTTAATATTTTTCCTACATTCTCTCTTAATTAGGACGTTGGTAAAGCTTGCCCTCTTACTCGTGTTCGGACGAAGCAGTGCGTGGAAAATCAAGTTTTGTTCCTATTTACATTTTACATGGATCTTTATATATGGCTGAGCTCATTGTATATAATTGAATAATAAGATACCCCGCTGGCTTTTCACCCTCATTTGCGTTTGTGTGAGTTCTTCTACGTTCAGTTCAGACCAATTCAAGGATTCTTATATTTTGCTTGACGTTTGATTGTGAAACTTTCTGCGGACATTTATGCCGACACCCACGTATGGTAGTCAGAAAATCGAGTTGCATTCCAATGATAAACTGTGCAAAGTTGACCCATGCAGTTCAAACGCTGAAACAGGACAAACCTTAATTTAAATGACGTTTTTCTGCGAAAAATTATGTAGACCAAGTAGTAGCCGGGTTTTTTCGGTACATCAAAGCATTACATGCTGAGCAGGCGTCTATGGTATTTTAGCAAATACATTCCCAGATTCATAATTGCTTTCAGAGCCTTTGTAAATGTTGTGTACTTATGTGTGTCAATATAACCCTTCTTTGCGGCGTGAATCGAACCTGATTTTGTCAGAGCATTAGAGTGGTGGAGTTTGGTCATATTAAAAGTTCAATTCTCCGCAATATGGAGTTTTTTGTAATAATCTATTGAGTTCGGTTTGCACTGCAGAGCCAGAGATTCGTTTCTGAGAGTCGATGTTTTTTTTTTTTTTTTTACTATAACTGGTTGTTTGTTCAAACGGCGCGTTTTTTGGTTGGCACAGAAAACTCTATTAGGCGGGTAAACGCTGTGTCACAGTCCGCCTTGGGGTGCTTTCACTGTATATTGACGTCCGAGTTTAATTTTTGTGCAAGCCAAAATGCATAGGTACTTCTCTTACGGAAAAGAAAACATGGGAAACTGTCAACATTTCCAGGGGTGCGATTTGCCTCATATCGTAGAGAAGGCTGAGCGCAGGAAGAATTTAAAATCAAAAAGGGTCTTTCACTTAAAACGGCTAAAAAAAAACTTGCAGGCGCCAGGCACTTATTAACAAATGAAATTATGTGAAAAGAAAATCTTCTTTCAAGACACGCTACTTTTTTTTTATTTATTTATTGACTTAGAAAATATCTTTTACATTAGACTTGAAGTCCATTTATAGCTAAAGTTAATACAATTTCGAGTTAATTGAGGTAAGCAAATATGAAATGCAAATTGAATTCAATTGAAATGATGAAAAATCTACATTATTACATTGGCAATTTATGAGCAGAGAAAAGCAAATATAAGTAAATAAATTGACAAATAATAATAGTTATGAATTATTGACTAGATGTCTGAATAAAACGTTTTCAATGTATTTCGTACCGTGCATTTCGCATTTGTGCAGGTGAAGTTTAGCTGTACAAATATAAACGATCTCGAAGAAGCAGAAATTTTATTTTGTTCATAAAGATAGGAGGGTGTTCCTTGCTTATTAAAATGTTATTTAGCTTCTTAAGTTCGCAATACCTGAGATATCTACATATACAAACTACATACATCCAAATACGCTTTTCGAGTAACTTGATATGTGATCAAAGCGTTTGAGATTATTACATGTATCGGATGACATTCTTAAATAATACAGTTGAATTTCTTTTTGTTTCGGAATTATGTCCACAAACAATTTCACACCCATATGTTATAATCGGCATAATTATTGATTTGATATTCTGATATGTTTGGGGAGTAAAATGCTTGGATGAATTTAAGTTTCGCGGACAGCCATAGAACTTACCTTAACTGAGGGTAGAATCGAAGTAAATACCGAAGATTTTAGCCTTTTCTATATAGGTATTCATGTAATGTTCGTCGTAAGTATATTTTTGCAAAATAGCTATGGCCAATTTTATTCTAGTAAATAATCAAACGTTTACGGCATTACCAATTTTCAACTTAGATTACGCAAAGACTCCACCACTTTCGAAATTCCTCTACCAATAAACAAATATATATTGATTAACATTTTTAAGTCATTTGAAGAAAGTGGAATAATTATTCAAAATGAAACTGGTTCTCATAAGGGACAATTTAGGTTTAAATGATATTCTTGGCTTCACAAATTCGTTTAATTCAAACTACTACTGCCGTTTTTGTACTAGAAAATAGACTGAAATGCAAAGTGACTGTATAGACTATAGAATATCCTAAGTATATGCGATCTGAGGAAAATTGTAATGAAGGATTAAACAAAAATGACGCTAAGCAAACTGGGATAATAGCTTACAGTCTACTCAATGACTTACCTACTTTTCATGTTACAAAGAACTTTGCTGTAGACATCGTTCACGACTTATTTGAAGGTGTTTGTAGATACGATCTTTGTGAAATTTTGTTAAATTTGATTTTGGAACGTAAATTTTTTTCAATAGAAACTTTTAATTACAGAAAACAAAATGTTTAACTACGGCGAAACTGAGTTAGGGAATTTATCACCACCTATTGAATTAACGCATTTAAAAAGCAATAAAATAAAAATGTCTGCTCGAGAAATGATGACATTCTCTCATTTTCTTCCTTTAATTATAGGGGATTTAATTCCAATAGATAACGATGTCTGGACGTTTTTTTTGACTCTTTTAAAAATTATTGACTTAGTAATGTTAAGTCGATTTGATACAAATATTTTAAAGACCCTAGCAAAGCAAATTGAAATGCATAATAAAATATGTATAAACCTTTTTAAGAAAAATTTAAAACCAAAGTCTCACTTCTTGAATCATTGGAATAATAAAGAAAATCGGTCCCTTAAAATATATATGGAACTATCGTTATGAAGCTTAACACAGAGAAGCTAAAATCTATGCCAGAAATATTACTTCCAGAAAAAACATTTCCTACACACTTAGTATGAAATCATCCCTAAAATTTTGTAATTTCTTAACAGAACACAAACAAGGTCTACCGAATGAAGTCGTATATGAAAACACTGCCGATTTCAATATTGATGAAATTGAATTTAATATTGTAAATTTGAAAGAAGTAAGGTTTCAATTTTTAAAAGGTTTAACAGTAAAATCGTTGTCATATAAAGGAACGGTATATAAAAAGGGATATTTCCTAACTATTACTCAAAAAAACAAAGCAGAATTATTTGAAATCAAGGAAATGTTCTTGAATAATTATAAAAAGCCTTATGTTTTGGTAAATCAGTATAAGATACTACAGTTTTCTGAGCATTATCAATCATACTTTGTGGGCCCTAAATTTATTTTTTTTTAAATAATGGATTTAAGGATGTTTACGGGTCCACCAATTCATTCATACTTTCTCGCTGATGGCTCTTCGGTAATAAGAAACAAAACCATTTACCTATATATAACAAACAAAATTAATAAATAAAATGTATATGTGAAAATCGAAAAAATGGGGTTTACGAAAAAGCAAGATAAAAATATTGGTAAGGATAATGTTAAACTGATAAGAGTGCATATCAATTTAATATTTTATATTTTCCGTTATTATATCAGAAATATCAGTCTTCGCATATCAGTTCGGCATTTATAAAGTCAAATTTACATATAAAAATATCAAAAACATCAATCAAATCATATTATTTTAATATTTTTAATTTTCAGTTATTCTCAGCAATATCAGTTTTTGGATATCAGTTTGCCATTTAGAGTGTCAAATTTACATTATGCAAATATCAGAAACATTAATTGCATCATATTATTTTGATATTTTTAATTTTCAATTAGCATCAGCAATATCAGTTCCCGCATATCAGTTTAACAATTATAATGTTCAATTTTAATTAAGAAATATTAAAAACATTTTATTTTATATATATAATAAATGTAATAGTGATATGATCAGTATACCAAATGTGATATTTTGAATGTTGGATCACTTTTATAACCGAAAAATGTTAATTTTACAGTTGTTTTATCAAAATATTTTTTTCGGTGAGTTACCAGAATATCACTAACTGTACGGTCAAATATTGTTGAGAAAGCCATGTTTATATCGGGCATTGGCTAATGTCGTTTTCCATTGGGCAAAAAGAAGCGTCCGGAATCGAAAAAATCACTTCTGAAACCGTTCCATTGGCACAAAAAATACTCTTCTGGTGATTCTGAGGAGAGAATTTCGCTTCTGGATTTGAAGTCAGAATCCACTCAAGAAGCACTCACACAAGTGTAGTTTGTGTATTTTATATCTACAAGTCAACTGACGGCTGCCGTAGATTATTTTTTGGCATTTCACCAATACTCTTTTGGATTCAATCAGAAGCAGTTTTCTTGTTCCATTGGACTACAGAATGAGTGGATCCCCGAGTAAAACCAATGGAAAACGACATAAATAAATCCTGTCCTAATGTCATTTTGAAGACAAGTGTTGCCCAATCGTTCAAAATCACGGTATTAAATTTCGCAATAGGAGCGAATGTACATAGTTGTTCAGCGTGAGCGTTCACAATTATAAATTATTTGTAGTAAATTGTAAATGTTTAATAATTTTATTCATTGCAATACAACAATACAAATGGTTTTAAAGTCAAACAAACACAAATTTCAACACATGTATGCAACAATTTTTTTTTTGTTTTATTTCTAAACAAGTGAAGCATATATTTCTGCGTTTTTCTTTGTTTTATCTTGTTTAACGGCTGGTTTTTGCTTTGTGATTGGTTTGTCTTTTAAATCAACGAATGGATGATTACTAAAAAGTGTATATAATTTTATACAAGTTTAGGATATTTCCAAGACTTTCTTGACAGTCGTCGCAAACAGAATAAAATATCACCGTACTAAGTTTAGACGAATCGTACTTTTTTTCAACAATTCTCAGTACCTTAGGCGACACAGGTATATATTTGGCTGCAACCAAACCCTTATCAAACTCTTTGCAAGAGGAGTTTGTTTACCGAGAATGAGGATCTTTAATAAAACCATCGTTGGTGTGAAAGGTTCACTACGCTGGGAATATAGTTATAAGGATAGAATTATCAGCACTTAGAAAATACACGCGAAATAGCAAATTTATTAATTTCTAGAGTAATACCATTTGGTTTAAAAATACATATGTGCGAATTAATGGAAGAGGCAACATGTCAGCTTTCGTGCATAAAAATATAATTGTCGACTTCTTAGTTTCCCGAATTAAGTAATACTGGATGACCCGGCGAACTTTGTTTCGCCCAAATTCGTATATGATAATATAATCATTTTGAGTTTGCACTATTCATATTTGCTTTATATAATTCGGTCAATTCAAATCCTTTATTCAAAACTTATACTCATACAATATAAATAATTGAATAATACCAATGTCGATGTGTTTCACTAGAGTGCTTTATGGTAGAAGACATCTAAAGCGCAAGGTTGGCACAAACGTGAACACGCCACATACAATTGACCATTTGAGAAAAATGGGAATTCAAGAATTGATGCCACAAATATACAGCGAATGTCTTTGCGACCTTTTATGTGTCATAGTGAAAGCGAGACGCATGGGAAATTGATCACACATGAAAACCAAGGGCAAATTATTCTATATAAGCGGAATCCGCTTAATTATAATGTTAACCTTGAATTTTATGCATGCGTTGGACTACTTGCTTTGAGGGTCAGGTGGAGGGACAATCAGGCGGTGATCAGACGCATGAAGCAAACTTTACAATATCATTGGCACTGGGATTGGCTGGCAGAAGAATGAAGATCTTGGGACATCATTGGGTGGAGACCCAATCGATGAAACAGATTTTCACATAAAAACCAGATGCTAGCGGTAACACTAGGAATCGAACCCAGGGAAGAACTCTGGAGAAATTCAGAGAGTCTATCTTGGTAAAAATTTATAGTGGTAGAGAGACGAAAAGAGACCCGTCAATGGTGTTCTGATTCGAATATATCTTGAAAATATATAACCTTGAATTTTTCAGTCAAAATCGTCACCCCATGACATTTGATTTCAGATTCTTCACAATCAAATCAAATGCGGTTCGTTAAAAAGTTTTGGCGGATTGGGGTTGCTCAGCAAAATTATAACTGATCCGACTCTCAATTTGAAATTGTGTAGCGGTAAGCCCGGAACATCCAAAGAATTCAAAAATTTAACAATTGAATTAATTTTTGTTGTGTTGGGAGTAAAACTATCATCCAGTCTAATTTTTTTTTCAAAGTAGGTACGGTTAACATAAAAATTCAATCCTTTATCGCATCCCTTTAAACTTGTATTTTCACTATTCAAAGTAGCATTATGTCCTTCCTTGAGACAATACGAATCCACCAAGCCGACAATCTTAAAAATCGATCCATCCTTTTTAGAGTGATGAGTGCACACACGGCCGTCATCAGTCTCTTTTAGATGTATATAGCAGTACCCTTGCGGTTTCGCCCGTGAATTCTATTTGGACCTATCGGGTCTAAAACCATCCTATCTTTAAAACTGGAACCAACGATACCCATCCACAAGGTTTCATTGAAATTAGTTCAGTGGTTTCGGAGATCCCACGCAAATTTTGAAAACAACATTCCTATTTGTGAATACGCGTGAAGACTGAAGAGTCATGCCTCATGCTCATGCATTCACTACTCTTATGACTGTAAATCTCTTCGGCCGTCGACTCTCTTTACCGTCGTTTTTCCGGACAGGATGAATGAAAGGAAAGTATTTCCCGGAATCATAGTTTGCACAACTTTCTTCAATTGTCAATATTTAAATAAAAAAAGTCAATCTAAGAAACCAAAAAGAAAAAACTAAAAAATATGAACAAGACGCTATACTTAACTAATTGACAATCGGAGACTATACCTACACAGCTAAACAAAAATCTGAGCACCCTCTGACTGCCAAATAGCTAGGTTCATATTTTATACTAATACGAAAACGAATACGAAGACACCTCACTCTTGAAAATTGGTCATGCCGTTTGGGCTATAGGGCGTCACCTAGGAACGTGCATAGGATACGCGCAAAACCAAAACCCTCCATGTGTCCAGTCGGTGTCTAACATTGAACCACAATCCCCCGTTAGTAAAATAATAAGAATGCCAAACGTTCGAAGAAGAAAAATAGAAATAACAAAATAACAAAGTTGCAGAAACACTCTTGCGTATACTCACTATTTCTCACAATGGGAAACAAAATGCTTTTTCTCGTTGCAATATTTGGTGTAACCTTGTTGACCAATTTTACTGATTTATACTTCAATTCATTCCACAGACATTTTTTGCAGATATTCCCTTCTGGAGAAAGAATAAAAATCAATTTCGTTGCATAACATACTTTACTTCAGACATTTCGCAATCTGTCCGACATTGGAGCCGACACAAATCTATTCAACTCGATCACCCGATACGAGTACATAGGATGAGGTACTTGGTAAAAATTGTTGTGTTGTGTCACGTAAAACTCAAAAACACAGCATAATAAAATTCAATTGTATATTTATTGTAAGCTTCGATTTTTTTTAATATAGAGTAACCTAACAATTTCCTTGAAATATCTTCCTGGGGCATTCTTAATTAATTTCGAGGACCAAAAGCCAGCCGAAAAAGGTCCATTCAAAGAAACTACTATTTAAAGATTTACATACAACCATCAATTTATTAAGTGGACAACGTTAAGATAAGAAAGGCAAGAATAAGGCTCATACTATATCCACACAGTGTCTACAAATCTCTTTGAAATGCCGCACCAGAGAATCGGCCATAAGGCACACAAAAGCCAAACTTCGCAACCAGCCAATGGGAAGCACTTCCCGGTTAACTTCGTACACGGGATTTTTACAGATGGTCGTCCTTGCATTTAGCAATTAGTGGTAAGCTGTTGAGAAATTTTCCAATTTAACTACAAGAATGGCTTCGGATGATAGCAATAAAATTACCTATTGACACTCCATTCACTGGACTCTTCAGCTCGGCCCATTTGGAACAGGCCTTTCTTCGACTGTTTGCATGAATTTTCACAGAGAGGCAGCGCTAGACCTATTGAACTGCATGTTTACTTACATATTTGATTAAAATATAGATAAGCTTACCCTTTAAGATCATGTAAGTCTTAGCCAAAAGACTAAGGCCAAAGGACTTGCAGGTATCAGGGTAGGAACTGTATGTTTGTTTTCTGAACGAACAGAAACTTACCGTCTACCGAGATTTCTACATGAAGACAGCTCCTGATACGTCCTGGGACTCTCTAGACATCTGCTGCACATCTGATGTGATTAAGAATTAAATAATTGATTTAAATTTACCTTATTTTAAATCCATTCGTATTTTATAGCAAGTGGTCGACCGCAGGCTTAGAAAATCAGCTCCTGAACTGTTTTGCTTAGTGTTGGCATAAGAGCGTTCCAAGTTCCAATATTACTGGGTGCATATATTCAGCTATAAATTTAATCCCATGTCCAATCATTAACTTGATTGAAATAGGAAAAAATTTACCTTTTAGAATCGTTGAGGTTTCGGTGGGTCAAGACCTATTCGCCGGGTCAGTGACTGCGGTACTTCATGTCGCTGAGGAGCTGTAAGTTTCATTTCGTTTTAAAATCACTCAAACGGATTTTCAATGAAAGGAAACTTACCTCACAGGAGGACAGCTTGGGAGCACACCATACCGAGACTTCACCATTGCCGTCTTCGTCGTTTTTAATCGCATCTGTGTTTGGAGTCATTGGAGTCGCTTTTCCGCCACACTCGATATGCTGCTACAGGTTTGATTCCGTTTTAAGTAATGCACTCAAATTCGTGGAAAAACTAACCTTCGAACATGTCCTTCTCCAGAGATCACCCAGCACAACATACAGCACTCGTAACCGGAATAAGGACGTCCCAATTATATGCAGAAGCTGCATTGCCATCAGATTTCTGTTGACCATTCCCTTGTGCCGATTCTCTATTCAAAAGTGTACCTTTTGCGGTAGCTTTGCAATTTGCAAGTCACTAGAAAGTCGAATAAAACGACGACGACGACAAAGGACTCTACCTATAGAAACTCTGCACCGGTGTTTCCAGTGGTCTTTTCTGAGGAGTAACCAAATGAATAATGACTATTTGCGCTTACGCTAATGTCTTTATTAAATCCATTATATAATTTAAGCTGCCCCCTTTACAATTTTTTTCTTCTTTGTAATCCTTACATTTTACGGATCTAGATTTCCATAATAAATACAAGGCGAAGATAATTTTGAAGGGAAATTGCTCGAGGTGGTACAGGGTGGCGCAAAAGTAACGAGTCACTGTAACTACGTTACATGCCTTTTAAAGGTATACTCCAAATGGAGTTGCGTCAATTCTGCGCCACCCTGCTTACTTGTAAAATAATTGAGATTAAAATGAATATATAGGGTGGGGAAAGAGTAATAGTCATTTACCAGCGGATATGCAGAATACAAGTGAAAAGAAGTTGCCGGTTAGGCATAAGAGAAAGGATAAACCTTTATGTAAATTAAATTTTCAGCTTATCCTTGTATCTGGCACTAGTTCTGATAAATACAAAGGGCGAAGGGAGGGTCTTTGTTGGAAGAAATACGAGTATAAGAATATTATGTTTCATGTGAATAGATTTTTTTTTTTTTAATTAGAACCATGAAGATCTTGAATCTCCACGAATTGGCTCCTGGCTAGGACGGCTGTTGGCCTGGAAATCTTGCTCCCTGATCGAACCCAAAACAGGAGTGAATGCACTTCCACGTTGACGTGAATTGTTTCCTGATGCTGCGGTTTCAGCCGGCTCGGATGGTCCTGCCTCTCCAGCTATTCCATCTTTTCCAACTGTTCCAACTCGTCCAAGCGGTTCAGATGTTGCAAACGGTCTCCAAGGTCTAGCGAATCTAAATATTTCAGACGGCGCGGGCGGAGGCACTGCAGCTAATATAGCACGTCCAACAGGTCCCAATGCTCCAGGCAGTCCATTTCGTTCAAAATTTGAAGACGGTCCGGATGTTCTAACCGGTATAGGCATTCCAACTGGTGCAGCCGGTCCATCCTGTCTGGGCAATGCAAATGGTGTGACGTTAAAACGGATAGGACATGGAATTCTAACTGAGCTCGTATTTAGATTGTTGCCTGTCGATCCTAGATTTTGAATCATTTTTTGTTGCTCATCCGTTGAGGCATGAAAAATTTTCAATGTTTCAAGAATGTCCGAAGACTCGTCGTTGCACTGCATAGACCTACGCTTGAGATGAACAGCCATTTTTCTTGGATACAACGTATTCATCTGCTTGTAAATTGCGTCCAACTGCATATTTTGGAGACCGAAGATCGCTGGAAAGTAGTCAATGAGGACCCTTGCAACGAAACAAAACAGAACCAAATAAGTAGAGGTGGCGAACCAATCGGCGAAACTGTACATCAGACTTACTGCACAAGTCCATAGCGCTCGCCAATGACATTGCCGTTGTAACGGCACAAAACCGGTTCAAAAATCTGGTCCAGTATATAGCTATTTACTTGGGCCCACGGTCTGCGTGTGATGCGGAACAGTAACCCCATTAAAAGGAACAGCGCCTCGCGATTGATTTGAGGCAACACCTGAACCAGTAGGTTCAGCACACAAATGCGCACTGAAAGTGCTAGTTCTACAATGAAAAGGAAACTCGCATTAAAGCCATTTGCTTTTTCAAAAAAAAAAATAAAAAAATATCGCCCACCCCTAGTGTATAAGAAACGAGACTCCAAGTCGTCGGTAAATATTCCCTCTGGCATCATTTGAAAGTAGGTCTTGAGCAATTCAGCCACTTCGAAGGTATGATAGTAGTTGTCAAAACTATATTCCAAGCCATTAGAGATGTTGGTCCTGATCTGTAAGAAAGCATAATATATTCGGAACGTCTGGTCGTTGAAAGGATAGCTTACTTCGTGAAGTTTGGCGTATTCGCCCGGTCTTATGAAAATGCCATTCATGCCTATTCCAAATCGTTCGATGCACTTTACCGCCTTGAGTACGAACATGGGTATATGCAACTTGTACTGATTATTTATGCGAATGATTCTGGAGCGAAAACGTATGCGTTCGTCCTTGCTGGCAGCTTCCAGGCTCATCCCAAAGATGTGCTTATCGGGGCTCTTAGTCGACTGTATAGCTTTCTTCATGTTTGCAAACAGATGTTGAGGCCTAAATCCTTGGGCGAACTCGGGCGCATTTCGATGCAGACATAAATTGTAATCGCTTTCAAGTTGTTTAGCCGCAAGAGTGTGCATGATTTTGTTTTCCAATGTCGTAATGGAGATTACAACGTCACTGTAAATGGTAATTTGGATACCGTCGTTGTTTTCCCACATTAAGTCGCCCTGCAATGGAAATTATTAGCGCTGGGGGATCTATTATGAGACTTTCGAAGTAGTACCACGCTTCGCCAAGACTGAACTTCATTCGAGCGGCTGGGCGTTCGTAGTCTAGCTCCCATTTTTGTCCTGGATCTGGACATACAGAGATAAAAATTCTTTTAGTTTGACTTTCGTGAGGAGTTTTTTTTTTTTTTTTTTTTTGTAAAGTGGTTTGCTTTCCGAATTGGCATAACTGACAGCTGACAGATGGTTGCTCTTCATTTTTGTTTGTCGCAAAAAAGGACTTGCAGTTTAGTCTAGTCCAAATTAAACCACAATAATAGAACAATAGAACAATAAATGGGAACTCTCCGGGCAAGTCTATTCTGGATAAAAACCGGAGGAGATTGCCTGTCTGACAGAGTCGGAAGCTCAAATTTCGAAGGCGATGTACAGCACCTATGCAAAACAAAAAGAGGAAGACCCAAGGCAGTAGCCATTGAGGATTTAAGGGGATTCTCACATTCCAGAAATCACTATAAAATAAGGCCCCAGGGAATAGTGCCCCAAAATAAAAGTGAAATAAGGCCCCAAAATTTGGGGATATCTGCGCCACTTGCGCTAGAATCTGCATGCAGCTTAAGATTGGACTCTTCACGTATTTTCATATGTTCTATGTACATATTAAAAGAAAATAGTTAAAACATTTTTATGAATTTATAAAAATTTGTAACCATAAACCAAATTACTGCATGTAGAAAATAGTTGAAATATTTTTATAAATTGATGACGAAAACTTAAAGCAATATAAGAAATGGGCAGTATTGACGTTAATTAAAAACAATAAGAAGAACGAAATAAGGAACGAATTAAAGTTTGGGGGTCTATTTCATATTTTGCAATTTGGGGATATATTTCATAACGAAATATGGCCCCAAAAACGAAAATGAAATAAGACCCCAAAAAAATGAAATAAGACCCCAATTCCAAAATAAAAAGTTGTTGTTGTTGAGCGTATAAATTTTGGGGCTTTATTACATTTTTAGTTTGGGACATTATTTCCTGGCGCCTTATTTCCTAGAACCCTAACGCCTAGATGTAGAAAGACTTACACAAATCTTGAGGAAACAACCAGCCATGCTTAAGGAAATATAAAAGAAAACACCACGACAAAGCGGAAATGTTAACAGCCTCTATAAAATTATTTTCTAATCTTCGGGAACACATCACAAAAGGGTTTGCTTTTTTAAAATACGCTTTAAATTCATTCTCCGATGCACCGATGTTTAACATCATTTCCAAGAGCAAAGAAAATTCCTAACTACACATTTATATAAAAAAAAATAAAAACTAAAAACAAACCCCTCAAGAAATCAACTAGTCTCACAAAATCACCACTACATAGTAATGATTCAAAAAAAAAAAAAACTGTTATGTTGAAATCTGCTGAAATTAAATTAAAATGTTCACTTCACGAAAATACCCTTTATATATGAAAAAAGAAGTCAATTGTCTGCTATTTGCTTGTAACGGTTAAAAAAAAAAAAAAAAAAAAAAATAGCTGAAATTTAATCTGTTGAAATTGTATCAAGATTTTTCACTTCACGAAAATACCCTTTAAATATAAAAAGAAGTCAATTGTCTGCTATTTGCTTTTCAATGGTACACTGCTTTAAATATTGCAAAAATTAAATAAATTGCATTATAAAAAATAATATAATTTTAATTATTTTAGAAATAAAATATAATTGCAAATGTTTTCAGTAAAAAAAAAGAAAATGGGGAACTTATAATAAAATAAAAAATAATCGATTTAAATTTGAATAAATTTTAAAATTGTAAGATAAAAAATATAAAACTGGGTTTTTTTTACAACTCACCCAACTGCCAGAAGATCTGATGAAACTCGAACAAAACCAATTTGGTAGGCACTATAAGCCGTGAAAAATGTTTGCACAAAGAGTCTTTCAAAAGTTTTCTTCTTCAAGTTCAATTTTGTTATAATATTTTTTTTTCAGTCCAACCGAACACAGATTATTTTCCGCAAAAGAAAAGGTTTTTCTTATGCAAAAATGTGAAAAAAATATATTTTCAAAACACTTCACCGCAATTTTTTTTTTCAAGGAAAGAAGAAAATATTCAATCAGATCCAATACACTACAACTAGTTGCACAGTAAAACGCTTCACTTCCTCACTATCGCGACGATGAAATGAGAATGATCTTAAAATTCTCTCCATCGGAGTAGAACTAGAATACATTGCACACGCTGAGAGGAGTTTGGAATTTAAGAGAGATCAGAGGAGAAGAGAAAAAGTACAACGATCTTAGATAAACAGAAGACAACTCTCTGGTGTCTGGTCTGCCTTTAGGCTGAGGATGGGGAAAAGCATCCCCGAGCTTAAACGACCCAACTGCGCCTGTATTTGTTTGATAAACAAAATGCAGGCCTTACGCACACGAAAGAACATGAATCGAGTCGATGAAGCCAACAAAACGGGGTCCGCTACTTCTTTTTGCAGGGGATCAGCATTTTTATTACTTTTACAAAAATGGGGAGGGGTACGGCGGCAAGTAATATCTATATTCGATTGAATACGGATGACGAAATATTGTTTATAAGATACGATTCTTGGAAGACTACTATGTTGTTTACTTAAAAACTGAAGAGGAAACTGTACTCAAATTCGTATATCAAATTACGCGAATGATTTTGCCAAACTATAATCAATGTCCTGTCTGGGAAATGGCGTCGAGCTTTAGCAACCGCAATAAGTTTGAGTAAGACGCGGTCTGTATTTTTGGCAGTTTTACACAGCTTGCGAAAGTCGCGATAGACACAGAAAGGAACAAGTGTGTAAGCGTTCAATAATTACTCAATATGACAGCTATATCAATTGAGAACGTTATATCCTTGTACAGGAGATTCAGCCTACAAAAGGTTCCATACTGATGTATACCTAGCAGCTGATATTGTGCGCACTATATGAGTAACGCGCAAAGACAAAGACCGAAAGGCAAAAGACCTCCGTATACTTCCCAGAATGCAGAAAATAAACAGAGAGTAGTTTTTGTATTGAGTTTCTTCATAGCGGTAAGTGGTCACTTCAAAACCACTATATATCTGTATCTGTGCACTGCTCGTGCACGTGTCTGCTCTCGGAGGTAGGTATATAAAATTTGTAGGCCTACTTTAAGACGGAGAAAAAAAAAAAAAACAACCCACGGATATATTATGATACAAGACTTTATCCAACTTGCATAAGCTAAATACACCCCCTTGTCAGAAGCATTCCATTGTACCAGTAACATCTTCAAGTGATTATGTTGATTGCTGGGAATTGAAATATCGAGAAGAAATCTTTCAGTGTAACCAACAACAATAAAAAAAAAACCGTGGGTTGTTAGAATCTTTCTCAGAATTATCTACACTAAAGTTCGCCAGTGGTAGAAATTCTACCATAATAAGGACCTATAGCTTTTACGCAATATATATTAAAAATAAATTTATACACAGCATTACATTTTTGCAAAATCTTTCCAACAAAAAAAAAAAATTAAAAAATGTGGAAGGCAGTGAAAGTGGTTCTAAACTATTTGCCTTCGCCTAAGAATAACAAGCTAACAACTGAAAGAGTCCCTTTTTTGCAATCACTCAGGTCTCAATAAAAAGAAAGAGTTGGTCATTTTTTAGGATTCCATAAATTGAAGGAACGGTCTTAGCAATGAAAAAATATTCTTAAATATTTATTACTTACTTTGGTTCTGCTGAAAAATGTTTTGCCTCTTAGTTACTGTTCTCACATAGGTACTATAATTAACAGGTGCAACAGAGTCTATTGGATTTTCAAAATCTATATGTCAGTATTGAGTACCTAATAATTTCGCGAATCTTTTTAAAAACAAGATCAAGAGCGAAGCCGACACTACAAACAGTTAAGTTAAGTTTGTACAATTCTGTTTAACTTTCTTCAGATTTTTTCATCTTCATTCGAAATAATTGAACTTGAACAAATTTTGAAAATATTATCTCGTCCAACACACATCCAAGAGTAATAGTCCAATTCACAAAGTGTAATGGGGATTTTTTGTATTATTTTTGTCCCAGGACTTGGTGCTTTGCATATCTGGTCTTGACTATTGGTGACAAAAGCATAGAGTACCTAAGGCTAACAACGTGATTTAAAGCGCAGGATGGGTGCGCATGTGTTGCAGAAGTATACACGTAGCTCGGTCTCACTTATGAGAGACGTATACAGGTTGATAAGAGTCTCCTTTGTAATTACAGGTAAAGCTTTGAATGCGATATATATATATTTCTTAGATCGTTCTAAGTATAAGTGGAATTGAAGATTTCTGCTAGCGGGGGAATGTGAAGGGGAGTGTGAAAGAGAGGTGAAAAAAAGCACTCGAATATACAGTGTGTTTGACATAAAGGGGGATTCTACATCCGAATCACACAACCATACAACCTATGTGGGTAGGTAAACTAACCTCCTGTCTGACAGTTCAATTGAAAACTTTCTTAAATCCTTGCGTTGCCCCATAAACTTATGTGTTTTTCCATTGGTTTCACAATGAAACAAGAAAATTGCTTCTGATTTAATCCACAAAAGTAGTGGTATAAAATAATCTACAGCAGCTGTCAGCTGACTTGTATAAAATACATAAACAACACTTGTGTGAACGCTTCTTGCGTGTATTCGAACTTCAAATTGAGAAGTGAGATTCTCCTCTCACAAAAGAATTTTTTGGTTCAGAAATATTTTTTCTCGATTTCGGGCCCTTCCATTTAGTCAATGGAAAACGACATTACCTTTCCTATCGACGCATGTAAAGCTAACACAATTTATATTTAAAGGTTATTGTCAACGTCAATTCAACGACTGGATGGAACATGTTGCATAACCTACGCATATTTTACAGATGTCTTTGGCATGTTTGAGTACAGTACAGACCTCAAACTCACAGGCCCATTCTTCGGTGGGTGGGTGGAGAATTGATAAAGTTGTATTACGTTCTACGAAGAGGCACAAGGTTACGTGCCAAAATATGTATATTCAAATATTAAATAACCATGTAGTACTAGCGGACCCCCGCCCGCCTTGCTAGGCGTCAAAATTCAAACTTAAATAAATGTTGATGGTACTCGTATTTGATACGGACTTCTTATTCAAATTATTTTAATCTTTGTGATCACTTGATGAATTTGTAGTAGGTATGTTGTATTTACAATTGTTTAATGTGAACGGTTGCTGATCAATGAAGTGAAAATTGAGACTATACCTATCGCTTTTGGAGGAAAAAAACAGTAGCATATTGTAGTTGTCATTTTATGACAAACTATCGACGGTGTATGAGAGTGTTCTTGTGACAACACATCGGAAGTGAAACTCCTCTCGATAAATGCGTAGGTATATAATGTATTTAAACCCTAGAAGCTTAAGGTTACTGACTGATCATCCGTCGATTCGACAAACAATATTTTTTTTTAAAGCTTTGTGTTCTACTTTTCTTACTGGAGCATTAGAAAGGGGCAGCCAAATGAAAAATTGCAATTTTTAGATTAGATTTAGATTTTAGATTATTTTTATTATTTCATAAATTCCTATATATATAAATTCAGTAAAAACAATATTTACAATTCAATTAAAATATTAAATTCATTTGACAATCTGTATTTTTTACTATTGTAAAAAAATAGTGATGAATGCCATTATATACAATTTACAATTTAGGCATTTAAAAAAGTTATGCGTGGGTGGGGTGACCCTTAAAAAATCAAAAAATTACGTTACTTTATAAAATAAGTTTAAACAGTCTTAAAACAAAACAATTTTCCTTTGAATGCATCAAGATCAATTAACAATTAAGACTCAAATTATAATTCTTAAGTAACATCAGATGGTCAGAAAAAAAAAGACTCTATGCCAGCGAAATTTAAATTGAAAAGCCATATTTTTACGAGTTTGAGAAACTTTTTAGGTATACATACCGACCTGAACGATCGAGGAAGTTTATTGAATAGACGAATAGACGATATTTAATAAAAATTACGATAAGCCGTGGTTAGGGATGAATCGATACAAGTAAATACAAGTACATACTCGATACTTTTGTTTCGATACCAAGTATTTTAGTACTCGATACCTTTGGTTGCGATACCAAGTAAGTATCGTTTAAAAGTACTTGCATCGAATGAAAGCATCGCACTTTGACTTAACACCCAAAACAGATTCCCACACATACTCAATGTTCATTCAATTTTGTATTCCTTTTCGCACAAAACGGAAATCACACATTTTCCGCACACACATTAAAATTCTTGCATTGCTTAAACACATTCACCACGCATTTTATATCTCTTTACTCATACTCTTACAGTCTTTATGAATTCCTTTACGAAATGAAATTAACTCTCTGGGAATGCGTTTAGTCTTTCTCTTCCCACGTAAAGTCATAAATTCTTAAGTCTCAACTCTTTTGTCGATTATCTTTATCAGTGGTGAGTTTGGTAGATTTAGTTGAATCGTTTTTCATTTGTTGTTTCAAGATAAATATTAATAAATTATTTTTTATAACAATCAGCTAAACCAGAAACCGACTAAGTGGAAAACATCTCGAAAAATAGATGTTTTTAGGAAATATTCCACAAAATGTATTTTATTTTTGTAAAAAAAAAATTAAAAATTAGTGATTGTTTTCATCTGGAATTTTAATTCGATCCAAGTAGGTATCGATACTTTTCATCCGATACCGAGTAGGTTTCGATACTTTTTTGCGATACTAGTATCGAGTACAAGTACCTTGAAGGTATCGTTTCATCCCTAGCCGTGGTATGGAATTGAGGAACGGATAAAGAGTACGAAGAGTTTCCACGTAAACTATAGTTAGAGATCAGTCGGAAGTTGCGATTTCCAGACTTCATAAAGAAGGTCTTCAAAACTTTAAAACAATACAAATGACGCACAGGGAGAATTTTTAAGTCACAGAACAAAGGTTAAGTAGGGTTGCCTTCTAGGTTTCCGGCATAGCTTCCGTAGAATATATTTCTGTATTATCAAGAGCGGCTGTATTTTATTTTTATAAGCGCCTCCCCAGCAAGTAATTCCATATTGTAGTTTTAAATGAACGATACCATAGTAAATAGTTTTTAGCAAAGTAGTCGAACAAATATTGCTTAAATAGAAAAAATGCCTTAGCGTGCAACGAAAATATTTCCTCAAAGCTTCTACATGATTCGAGAAGCTCATTCTTGAATCAATAGTTATACCCAGGTATTTGAATTCCTTAACTTTCTCGACGGGGAAACATTTATCACTGCAGCATAGGCTACTATCAAAATTAGGACAAGACGAACCAGGTCGACAGTTGCTGCAATCAAGTTTAAATCTATTGCAATCAGATGCATGAAAGTAAACATTCACATTAAAATCAAGTAGAGACGATAAACTAAAAATAATAATTTTAGTTTTGGAGCTGATAACCAAGTAATGTTTTGAAAACCAAATTCTAAAAGGGCTAAGGTCCCAATTTATGTCGGAAACCAGATCAAGGCGGCTAGCCGAACCATATGCGAAACCTACATCACCTGCAAAAGCAGTTGGAACACCTTTAAAATCAAGCATAAAAAGAGAGTTAATGTAAATAAGAAAGATGATCGGACCTACGACAGAACCTTGGGGTACCCCTAAGTTGATAATCAATGGATCACTAATTACATCATCAACCTTCACACTTTGTGACCTATTTTTAAGGTAAGATCTAAACCAGTCCAACATGAAGCCACGAATTCCTGCTTTTTCAAGTTTATCCAGTTGAATGTGGTGATCGACCTTATCAAACGCTTTGGTGATATCAACAAATAACCCAGCAGTACACTTTTTACAGTCGAGGTTTGAAATTATATTGCTACAAAACTGCAAAAGTGCATCTTCGGTTGATTTGCCCTTTTGAAAACCAAACTGTGTTGGTTTAAAAAACTGAGTTTTCGTGAGATAGCTCACTAACCTGTTCTTTACAAGCTTTTCAAAAACTTTACTTATCACTGGAAGAAGTGAGATAGGCCTATACCCTATAGTTACATACATCCACAGCAGAACCCTTTTTAAATAAAGGTACTACAACTGCACCCTTGAGCTTTTACTAAATAAATACTTAAATTTTTATTATTAAACAGTCTTGAGTGGCTTCGGAGATCGACAACAGCGTAATACACGTGTCAGAAAATAAGAAAATGTGTAAATTAAAGTGGCAGTTAAAATAAATGAACGCCACAAACAGATGTCTTATTAGAAGCATGGATTTTTCAAAACTTTTGTGTTCGTCTGGACCGAATTTTCCAATCTTCCACGCACCTTTCTGTTGCATATGTGTCACATGTATTTATATATGCATATGTATATATAGCTAAAGCTATGTGTTTAATAGTTTGTGTAGTTATATGGTTAGAATTACTCTAGTATAGAGTCAGTCGTCATTATCTATACCACCGTTTAATAAAGTCAAGTAATAAGAGCAGTTCTTGTTTTATTAAAATATCACACTCTCTTTGCGTAAAAACCTAACTCGATTTATTACGAACATTGTTATAAGAAAAAGATGAGCCAATTCGGTCACGGCAAACTCTACCATACTTACTCACGAACAGAATTTGATTTTTTACTATGTTTATGACAGGTAAACAATTTGACAGCTGATATCTGATATTTACGGTCTTTTTGGGGTTTGCCATTTTACATTGAGTACCTATGGCTCTATCTCCTCGAAAACAATACTTCCATGCTCAAAACCATACACAAACAGAACTGTCATAAAATTGTGTCCCTAATTGTCAATTCCATGTTTCAATTATGAAATTTCATAACCTGCAAAAGAAACAGTCTCTCAATAATTTCAATTTCTACCTTCATTCGACATAACTGTAGTACGAAAACCAGACAACTACACAGGTGACGTACATTTTTTTTTCAAGTGCAACTGTTGGTCTCTTTTTTTTGTGGAGAATGTTATTCGAAATTTCAGCACACGCAGTTTGTTCATCCGTGTGCTTAGTATGTGGCCCCAGTTCGTTTTTTCTTTGTTTTCAACTTGAAATTGCACATTTATTTTTGCATTGAATTGTAATCAAGTAATTTTCTGAATGAAAGTTAAATGAAAAATAGTCATTAGCGTTTTCTGTTGGTTGCGGCTTCCAGTGGAAAATAATAAAAAAGTATTAAACCCCACATCGGGTTATACGGCCATGAAAAATGATTACCAGAGCACGTATGTATGTACGTAAAGTAAAAAGTTATTAACAAATTTACACTGTCAATATTTTTGTTTCAAATTTTCAATTCTGAAGTCGCCATGATCAAAATCTGTTATCGTTTCTGCTGTCGTTTCCAATGCGAAGTTGTCGACGTCTGGAACAAATTTGACATATCTGACAAGTTTGTTTCTATTTGATTTTGACCTCTGGACAAGCTTCACATCGAGACTTTTTTGTTCGTGCTATTTCTGCGACTGGGGTTTGTTTTTTGGTTATTTTTCTTCAACTCGCTTGTTTCTGTGAAATCGACTGGATTTGTTTGTGTTTAATTGTGTTGAAGTATTTAGATGATTTAAATAATGAAAAGTGCTTTCATTGATGCAGCCCTTTGGATTATACCGACATCATTTGGATTCATGACAGCTTTCCAGACTAGACTATATAACACTTTTAAATGTGAATGTGTAGTGGGCATGATTGCTGGCTTGTGCATGTGACTTTTGTCTTCGTCTGTCCTCCTACGTCTCGTAGAGAGAATCGGGGGCAGTTTATCCTCGGATAAAGGAAGGGTGACCGAAAAAGTCTTCCCTACACTGAACCAAAAAGGTACATAATATGAATTAAAAAGTTTATTGGGACAATGAACCTTTTTATTAAAACTCGTCCAACTAACAAGTTTATTGGGACAATGAACGGGTGTTTATTGATTTAATTTTCCCATAATTTTTCAATAAACTCGTTTATTGGCGCAATAAACTCATTAATTGGCACAATGAACTCGTTTATTGGCGCAATAAACTCATTAATTGGCGCAATAAACTCATTAATTGGCGCAATAAACTCATTAATTGGAACAATGAACTCGTTTATTGGCGCAATGAACTCAGTTTATTGCCACGAATAACGTATTGATAAAAATTTTAGTAAAATATTGAAATTTTTATTTATTAATATATATAAATAATTAAATTATTGATATACATATATATAAATAAATAAAATCTTTAATGTATTTTTAAAATTTCTATAAATAATTTATTGTGGCAATAGGCACATGTTAAATATAGGTACTTACATTTTATATTTTTTTCTTTCCAAACTTTTCCTGCAATTTGTAAGAATCTTAAGTTCAAAAATTAAACATTTTAGTTAAACGTTAGGTACATGATATTTTATTGAATTTTATCTTTTAAAATTACTTAAATTACTTAAAATTACACGCCTTCCAGTACCTATCGAATTCCTCTGAATCAGCATTTTCTTCTGGAACTGAAAAACATATATTTATGTAGGATATTAGTTTTTTTTTATTTTGAATAAATTAGCAAAATAAATCAGGCTCCTGTTTCTCACCATTTACATCAACGATCTCAAAAACCAATAGTGTCGCTCCATTGATATTTTAAAATACTCATTGCTGTCAAAAAAGTACTTCGTAAAGTTCAATCGGACTCACATATTGTTAAAGGTCGTTGATGTAATTGATGTAGCTGATGAGAAAGAGACCCCAGGTTTAAAAGAAATATATGTCAACAAGTGATATTAAATATAAGACTTACCCATTTCGACTTCTATGTCTATATGTGACTACAATATTTATTGTAGATCTTCGCCCTCTTTCCAGACCTGTAGTAATCCTGCAAAATATTGAATATCTACTTTAAAAATATTGTTTTCAAAGAATTTTTTTTTGTAAAACGAATAATTTCAAAACTCTTCTTTTTCACTTTAAAAAAAAACTTTGAACGACATATGAAAAATACATATTGACATAAAAAAAATATGTGAAAATAATGCAGCATACAAGTAACGCATTAGGCTATTGTATAATTTGTTTAATATGTATATGTATATTAATAACGTAATTCACCTTGTCTTTTGTTCTATGTTTTGTTTCTCCATCAGCTGGATTTTTACTTCGAGCAATATGAAAAAAAAAAGGATAGAAAAAAAAACAAATTGGTAGTAAAAATGGAAAATTCATATTAAAAAATTCACAATAAACCATTTTCAATTTTAGTGTTCAACACTTTTTTTAAGCGCAAGAAAAATGCAATACTTACTTCTATAGATTTGAAATCAGCCACTCACACAAGATTAATTGAATTTGAATTCATTTAAACTTATTTATTGTCTTTACTGTTTTGTTCTCAACACTTTCTTACACTTTGTTACACTTTTTTAAAACTTCGTCAATAGATTCGAGGACGTCTGCTCACGACAAGACCAAGGAATAGACTAAATCGTCAGTGAATTCTAATTGTACGATTGGGTTAACTATGGTAATAAATAGTGGTTTGCTTCAATAAAATGTTTATTGCGCCAATTAACAGTTTATAACAACAATAAACTGTTTATTGTGACAATAAATGGTTTATTGAAAGTTGAAATGGTAATTCGGATTTTTTGATAAACTGAAAAGCAAATTTAGTAAATAACTTATAATTTTAAACATCTTATTTTAAGATCAGATCTTATAATGTTTATCTAAAATTTCAAATAGGACTTAAAAAAAAAAACACAATAAACTATTTATTGCCACAATAAACGAGTTTTTAAGGCTCAAAAATTGTAAATCAACTAAAAAGTTTATTGCGACAATGTACAAGTTCATTGCGGCAATAAAAAGTTTATTAATTTTCGGATTTCCAATTCAATAAACTCAAATTAATTAGGACAATAAACAGTTTATTGATTACGGAAATCTGAAATCAATAAACGTTTATTGTGACAATAAAAAGTTTATTGGGACAATGAAAATTAAGTCAATAAACGGTTTTTATAATTTTTATGAACAGTATTATTTTCAGTGTACGCCTGTAATCCTTAGGCAACTCCTTGAAGAAGTGAGACTGGGGATGGCTATGGGACGATATGTCTTCGGAAGTGCGACGGGTGACCGAAACTGTGTGCCCCTCGCTTATAATCCTCGGACATCTCGTCGAAATGACGTGACCCGATATATGCTGAGTATTTATTGAAGATCACACAAGCCAAGTCACTAAGGTCCTCGAAGAAGTTTTACCCTATGTTGGTTTTTCGCAACTTTGCAAGAGCTGGTCATGTAGATGAAAAACGGTTTCTTCTTGCTCCTCTAGAACTTTTTAATGTGATTTGTAATGTTGGGATGGTTTTTAGTAATGCTCTTTGAATTGTCACTTGAGGTAGGTATTCATCGAGATTGACAATTAAAAGAACTGCTTGATGCGGAATGCGGTTTTAGAACAATTTGTTGCGGAATTTTCATGCAGGCGTAACATAACAATAAATGTCTTCTGGATTATTCAGTCAATTCGTTGGAGATTTGTATTGTGTAAGTTTTTGGTACTACAGTTGTGAAGGGTATTTTTCAGACGATGTCACACTGAATTTAAAGAGCTGTAAAAAGAGCCATGTTTGGCAAAATATTTCGCAAGTTTTCGAGGTGACTTCTTTTGGTAATGTGAATTTTAAAGCTACATTCAGGGCAATTCATTTAACTCCTTCCAGGATGGGAGTGGGAGAGCAAAGGCATAAAAAACGCTTCTTTCTCAAAATCGGCAGCGTGGTGTTTTCTGTTGGAAAACTCCGTTGAGTCTTTGTTTGTTAAATTTTGGCAGCCAGGAAAAGAGACAGTTCTGCTATTGCAAGAAGTCCAAGGCACGTACAGCATTTATTGATACATTTCTCATAACCAAGTGATCTATTAATAAGTATACTTAACTGTTTATGGTCCGTTGCATGTTTGGCTTCAAAACTTGCTTACCTATACATGCGATGTGTAATTCAAATCCAGCAGGAGCTTTTGTATTCTTTGATTTGAGGTGGAACTGCTAAGCAAATAAAAATTCTGCTTATTCAATTATTCATCATACTTCAAATCTTAGCAAGAAAAATGTTTCTCATTTTTTTGTTAACCTTATGCTTTTATTATTCAATCGCTACTGTTTCTTGGTGAAATACCTGTCGTAACCTCTATGCAAGGGTACGGCAAATAGCTCTATGTATCAGAGAGTCCTAACATTGTGAACGAGCCTTAGGGTCGTAGCTTTTCAAAGACCGCATTCATTGATCGATTTGACACTGAAAATAAAACGCGGGTTCAATCAACAATTTTTTTGCCAATATACGTCCAACAAAATGTTTCTATCAGATTGACAAAATATAAATAAGTGTTACATTGTCTTACAATTTTTGTTGTGACAACAAACAAAAATAATATTGCGTTAACAAAAATCGTTTCTTGTGCGTATCGAAAGAATTTGTTAAATTCATGAAAATGTT
Organism: Cheilosia vernalis; assembly: GCA_949126925.1. Classification (NCBI taxonomy): domain Eukaryota; kingdom Metazoa; phylum Arthropoda; class Insecta; order Diptera; family Syrphidae; genus Cheilosia; species Cheilosia vernalis. The sequence continues at coordinate 16,666,816 of OX421363.1, forward strand.
GGTAATTTTACAAAAAAGATTTACCGATTCTACAGTTAACTTTTGCTTTTACAGAGAAATTTATCAATTTGGTCTTTATCTTTTTGTCAAATTAACAAACAAAAATTGTTAATAATATCGAAGAATTCAATTCAGTGTTTGTTAAATCGATTGTACAGAAATTATTTCTCAGCACTGCCGTTATGTTTCAGATTATTAATAATAATAATAGTTGGCGCAGCAGGTCTGTAGGCACCCTGGGCCTAGCTTCTCGCAACCGTTCGTTTTGTATGAGATTTTAATTTTTGGAACGAATGGAAGGGATCTACAATTTTATGTCGATTTCAAACGGCTAATTGAGAAGCTCTTTCAAGACAGTTATACTCAGAGCTGGAATTTGGGTTTTTGCGGGATTCGAACCTGGTACCCCTCGCTTTGTAGTCCAACACACTAACCACTAAGCCACTGCGCCTACTGTGTTTTAGATTAGGTATTAATAAATGAAACGCAAAACAAATGAGTTTAATAATCAGATTTATTTGAAAAAGTATATATATACAAAAATACTTTATTACAAAATCATATTTTTATGCCTGCATCCTTGTCATTATTCCTTCCACCTCGTCTAATGTCCTTCCAATAATCATAAATGCATTCTAGGAATCTTCAATAGAATATTTTATAGGGACCCTCTTACCGCCTTTGTTGGTCACTGACTTGCTGGTCGGTATAAAAGGCGCATGCAGCAATTAAGACACGGCAACAAAATCTATTTAGAAAAAGAGAAAAATTAGTTTGTTTTAATATAGACACGAGACAATAAAAAAGGGTTTGTTGAATCAGTTAACAATTTTTAGCTATATAACTACTTGTCTTTTAAATATTTCCATATGCGGCTTTATTTTGTTGAAGCAAGGTTAAGTTTAGTAACTATGTCCTCATATATATATAATTTTCGTTTAAGGAAAATAAGTTTAAACAAAAAAATAAAACACTTTCTTTTACTTTTTAAACATTTTTATATTCTATTCTAAAAAATAAGATTCAGATCCCTTACCGTTGGTCGGGGGAAATCTTAGGCTATACCTACGTCGTGACAGAATTCTTAGAACTAACTCTAATGAGATCAAATGATCCCTTTTTATACCCTTCGTATGACCATGGATGATACAATGATCACGGAGAAAAAGAAGTTGTTGAAATTACCGAAAACGACAGTCAGTTCAACGTTTTCCGGTCTTGATTTTCAGCTAATAGCATAAAATGTTGAATTTACAATTTGACTGAATAGTGAAATCAACTACAAATCTGTTGAATTTATCGTGTAAAGTGCATTGGAAAATAACAATAATAATGGTTATTTCAACATAATTATATGTTGATGTTAAAACTCTTTCAGTCAAATCTAATATTCACATGTCTCAAAATCAACAACCAGTTTGTTGAATTTGTAGTGCAAACTGCGTAGTAAGCTCAATATATTAGCAGTTGTTTCAACATACTTGTGTGTCAATAAAACAGATTTTCTTGTAAAATTGATATGTCATAAATGTTGAATTAACCGAATCGTAGATTCAACAACCATTTTTGTTGTTTGTCGGCCCTTTTTGCAGCACTTTTTGGGAAACATTTTACCCAAAATCCGTTGCATATTTTATCTGAAAAAAAAAAACTATAAAACACACACATCCAAATATTTGTTTAATAGAATTTATTTCTTATTTTTATGATCCGCAAATACAAAGATTAAGTTAATGAAATAAAATTATAAATTCAGTAGTTATAAGAAAGAATAAGCTGCTAAAAGTTTATACACGACTAAATTTTGCCTTGCATGTATAGCAAATAAACATTTTATATTAACAAAATAAACGCCTATGAATATTAATTGAACCCATTAAACTGGCAACACATGAAACTATGGTTTATCGTATAAAGTTTGTATGTTGTAAAGAAAGTGTTTGATAAAATACCATACATAATGGATAGAAAATTATGGATAGAAATAAATAATGTAAATACTGTCTTCAAGAACAATTACTTTAATTTTCCTATAAAGTTTTTCTTTTACCTCAATTTCTGTCGCGGACACTAGGAACATAGCATTAATTGAGTCTTGTATAGAAGGCTTGTACATGGAAGAACCGGAAGATGTTCTAAGTTTATACCTGTTTCCCGGTGGCACCAGGTAATGTGATGCTTCAAATATCTTGAAGTTGTTTAAATCTAAAAGTAAATAGAAATGCAGAATATGTAAATATGTACCTACATGTTTGTAACACTTTGTGAGAAATTTTGTTTACCTATTTTATTGTTTAAATTACCAATCTTTGCCCATACGCCCATCTGAGTAACATTTTCCTTTCAGAATTACTTCAATATCCTAAATAATTTGTAGGAAGAATAATTATTTAATGATATACTACTGCTATATAGTTACTACTAGTATAGTTTTTATAGTACACCGCTTATGACATAAGATATATCGCTCGGATTGCAGCTTAAATAAATAAAAGAAGACAAAAATTACCGGGAGCGTATCGGAATCCCGCTTTTTGAAATCCCGCTTTTCAAAAATCCCGAAAAAAAAGTTTTAAAATCCCGTCTGCTAAAATACTGTTTTTTTAAAATCCTGTCTTCTAAAATCCCGCTTGTTCAAAATCCCGATCTATTATAATCCCGCTTTTTAAAATCCCGCCAAAACCCGCTAATCCCGTTTTTACAAAACATTGTTATCAAAAAAATAGGTGTTGGTTATATGCGCTTTTCTATATTATATTATTATATATGTCTTTAAAAATACCTACTCGACCAAAAAGAAAATGTATCAGAATGTTTTTAGTTTTTACTGTAAGCACACATTTGTTTTTGCTTAATATTGTTTTTACGCATTGCGAAAATAGTATGTAGATAATCGGCCCTAGCGAGGTATCCATCGGAACGGAAAATTCTCCGATTTTATACGATTCGGAGGATTTTTGCTGCGAGGTATTCTTCGGAACAACTGTTCGGAGAATTGTTCCGACATTTTGCAACTCATATCGGCGAATTACGTTGAAGTGCGATGAAGTGCATTTTCTTGTTTAATTTTTGACAGCTAGGCTCCGATATCCTCCGAGAGAAATTGGTTGCAGAATTTTTTTACGATATCCTCCGAGTACAATGAGTCGCGGAATTTATTCACGATTTGCGGTAAAGTGTTAAATAAATTAATAATAAACAATATAGCAACGAATTTGTTTGTATTTATTGACTAAATTTGTGTTTCCAGTGCAAAATCTAGCGAAAAACCAAGCACCAAACAATACGAGGATGTGAAGTCAATGCGTCATCGCATTTCAATTATATTTTCCGAGAACGGATACTTCGAATGCGATTTGCTGTTACGGCAGAGTATGCGCTGCGGAGAATTTTCCGTTCCGACGGATACCTCGCTAGGGCCGAATAATATATAATGCACATAAAAACCTACCTCTTGCTAACAGTTTTACACTTATCATTTACTGCTGTAAATGGTTTGAAGTTTTTTTTGTTCCCTTTTGCAGAAAATCATATAACATTACTATATAAATATTTTTTAATTAATGAAGATTGTCATATCTAGTACTTAAAAATGTATTTTGATATTATTTATTTCTTATTTTGTTACTTCCTCTAAAAATGATAAATGTTAAAATAAACTGCATTTCAAAAAAAAAAAAAAAACACTCATTGCTTAATTTATTTGAATTTTCTTATTATCCCGCTTTTAGAATCAAAAGTAGTTGTTTTATTTTAAAAAATCGCGCGATTTTTGAAAATAAAACAACTACTTTTGATTCTAAAAGCGGGATAATAAGAAACGGGATTATAAAAAACGGGATAATAAGAGGCGGGATTTTAAAAAGCGGGATTTTAAAAAAGCGGGATTATAAAAAGCGAGATTATAAAAAGCGGGATTTTAATAGCGGGATTTTAAGAATCGGCATTATAAAAAGCGGGATATCGAACCCAACCCAAATTACCACATCAGTGCAAACAGAAAAGATGCACTTGGTGAGTTAGGAGCAAATGACGACGGACTTGAAATGGATTCCTCTGAAATTGTGCTTTGTTTTTTAACCAGTCAGAAATAGAGGAGCACATTGACAACGCATTCGTAAGAGCTGTTGGATTGTAACCCTATGAGAAGAATTTGTTTAATTGAAACATATAATGAAGTAATAAAGTGTTCTTACATTATCGGTTCTCCATTTTATTATTTTTATTATTTTGTAAATTCTTTATAAAGAACGTGTAAGTGTTCTTCGTTACCAGCTGATTTAGGATCCATTGAAACTATTTCACTATTTTTACATGTTATTTAGGTATTTATTCGTCCACAAACACGACCGAACTCTTTAAGCGCTTCGAAAAGTGATGCATGAAGGCAGACAAGAAACTTAACCTCGAAAACTAACGGTGATTTGATAAATATCTACGAATACTTCGGCAGTAACAACTGATACCTACATCTGTAGATACTGCCGATGAACGTGACAAAATCGGTAAAATCAACAAATTTCTTGCACGCATAATTGAGTCTGAACTAAAAGCGAATAAAAAATAAGTTGAAACATCGTTTCGGCGGAAAGAGTTTTTCGGTAAAATCAACAAACTATCAGTTGCTTTTACTGAGGTCATAGTTATTGAAAAATGTGCCAAATCAACCAATTCATCGGCTAAATTTACCTTAAATTGGCAATTACAACAGTTTTTGCTGTTGACACATATTTTCGGATTCATATGCTGAAGGCAAAAGTGTTACTTTGTTAATGTTGTGATTCTTGTATGCTGAAGGCAAATAGTTCTGGTTCCGGTGATCAGCTTATGGTATTTTAATGGCCGCATCATTGTATTTATGATTTGAAATCTCATTATGGTAGGTATTTCACAATCGCATCATTGTATTAATTGGTTTTTCTAACATTGTATTCAATTGACTTAAGTTAATTTAATTTGAAATCGAGCGTTGGTGCACTCGATTTGCTCTGATATAATATTATATGTAGGTGTATATTATCTACTACTTACTTACTTACTGTTACAATGTTTAAAATGTATTTTTGTTGATTCAACACGTGTGTTATCAATTCTAGAAAATTTTCGTCATATCTACAAACATTTTTCTTACTTCAACAAAATGTTATTAATATTTCAATTTCTATGCCAATTTCACAAACTTTTACAGAAGTGATTTTTGGTTCTGTTTTTATGGATACCTTTAACAAAAACTTTTTCAATTGAATGAATATCGATTTATTAAACTTATTTTCAGTGAACATCCCGCTGTCTAAAAGTGGCTCGATAGGTACATAAAATAACAACCAAAAAAAAAAAAACAACAGCATTATCAATGTCACCCAGTGCTTCCTCTTCAGTCAAATGATTTATTGCACTTACCATCGACAGAGATACCATTTCAAGCAGTACGCTAAATTAAATACCTACCAACCAATGGCAGCCAGCAAACGCTGTCAAAATGCCCGATTAGGAACACCCCTCATTCACATTGCCCCTCGTGTGTACTCAAAAGCAGAAATGGAAAGTCTTTTTTTATTTATTCGGTGGCGGTATAAATAAGTCAACCAAATTGTGAGCATAGTGCCTCACCGTTGAAGCATATTTTCAGAATGTATAGCCCATGATGCAGTGCGACAGAGGTGTATCCCACCGTAGTGCTCACCCCTATGCCCTCGTACTGAATCCAATCAAATTGTCTCTTTGTTCGCCTTCTTCAAATATTTAACACAGAACTGGGCTAGGCTAGGGTAAACATTAACCACACGCTGTGGCAAGAGGAATCCAAACGATTTAATGTGCGCTCATGCAGTATCGCCTTGGGCGTGGTGTTGCTGAAGCTACTAATCCCCTATATGTTGAGTGCTGTTTCCCCAAGGGGGAAGTTGTTCAAATTACCCACTAACCTAATTAAACCGGATTTATGACGCATATGCGCTTCAGTCTTCAGTGTATACAAGTAGGTATACATGCTGTCGGATAGGCGTTCTGTAGGATGAGACCTCTGAAACAAGTCCGACATCTTTTTTCTACCCGTATGGGGGTTGACTTTTGAGAGCTATGGGGGTTCAGTTAAGCATTATATCGATTAAAGGAACGCAAGTAGGTGTTTGACATGAAAAATCTCCCAGTCGCATAGAAAATGCGCGATAATTTCTTTTATTGGGCGTCCCATGTTTGAAAACCCCATAGCTTTTTTGCGGGAATGCTGACTTTAAAATATTGTTGCACCAATAGTAGGTACATTCTTGACATCTATTGTCGACGGGTGAGAGGTGCTGCAGACTATCATCCCGTTGCTGTTCCTAAACTAGCCTAGAGAGTTTGACAAGTGCGTTGGCGGACTTAAATATTTCCATATATACTTTATTTTCAAATTTAAATTAATGAACTTGATTTTTTGGGTGACGTGTGTCAGATTCCACTCCCGGTAACGTCATAGGCATCGAGAAGGATGCTAGGCTTGGATTGTGTATAATAGGCTTTTCACACAGCGACGAAAACCTTATATTCGTCGAAAAGTCATCAAATCCGACCATGACCTAGAGTTTGTTTGACTTTTCAATCAGCTGTGAGACACTAGTTTTTTTGGTTACACATTTCGATCGCATTAAAGAATTAAGTGCATTTAAAGATATTATTAGCCCATCAATTAACTGTGGAGAATGATTTTTTAAGTTGTGACATTTGTTCGGTCAGCAATTCTGCTGAATTAGCTGATTATTGCAAATGGTGTGTTTGTTTTTTTGAAAACTGAAATATGTATGGGAAAACTTATATTTTCTCAGAAGTTTTCGGAGTGTTTTCGAGAGAAGTCGGCTATCGGCTCGGTGTGAAATGGCTATAAGTATCGTTCAGAATAAGTCATTCCAACTTAGCGCTTTTTCACACATAGCCGAAAACCGTGTTTTCCTCGAAAACTCGTCGATGCGTTCACACCGACCACCAACTAGTTTGACGTTTCAAGTATCCGGGAGACACTAGTCGTTAAACTTCGGTGCAAACTTTTTTGGTTACAAATTTTAACACACAAAATGAATTTAGTGCATTTAAAACTACTATTAGCCCATCAATTAATTGCGGAATATTGCAAAATGTGCGTTTGTTTCAACAACCCAACGATTGGAAGTCGTTTTCGTGGAATTGCGTATTGTCCTATTCTAAACGAGTTACGAAGGATGTTCTTTGGCGAGAATATACTTACGATGGAATATACACTGTGCAACTTAATGGATGCCGTGGATGGGACGTCCTATACCCAAATATGCTGTAGGTACATGCATTCCGATATAGAAGACGTATATAATTGAAGGCCACTTTTGATACTTCATAACATTTTTGAATTTATTTGTACAACAATATTTATAAATTTATTTGTAGTTTTAAGACGTTTTATCGAAATATATAAGAAGAAAACGAAGAAATACAATGTTTCAATGTAGGTAATTTAAAAAACAAAGTCGTATAATTTGGCTTCCTGGCCGTCTACAAGATTGACATATTTTGTATTAATTAACATTGTTTTAAGAATAAAGATGACTTGATAAGTTTGAATAAAATTTAAAAATCCTCTTCTTTGATTCGCTTTCTGTACTCAAGAGCGGTTTTGGTATACATATATAGAACACTTCATCCACGTTCACCTTTCAGAAAACGCTTCAGCTCATCTGCTCCAAGTGTCTTACTCCAAAGTGCATTCTTCGAAATTCGCTGAGTATGAGACCCACACAGTGATTTTTCGAAAATTTTCCCCATTCAATATCCGTTTTTTTACACATTTAAATTCATTGAAGTAAAGACGCATTTTTAATATAGCTACATAATAAAAATTTGTTTTCTTTTATTAAGCCATCTTTTTTTAAGAATCCAGGTAATACAAAAATAAAAATAAATAATATTCAAAGTCTTTCAGTCTAAACTATGTTATACAATATAAGTTAAATTAAAAGCAAATATTGCAGGTAGGTTGAATATATTTAAAAGGCACCATAGGTAATTCATAAGTAACGAGGCAAGCTGCAAATAAATTATAAATTTAAAAGGTACGTAGGTACATAAACAAAAAAAATATTTCAGGTACTTCAGTTACAAATTATAATAATTCAAGTTATTAAATATCGATATACACTAATCGTCATTGGACTGGTACATATTTCAAACATTTTTTTATCGATGCAAAGATCAACTCAACTTTTTGAACAATTTCACAGCATACATTTCGTCTGTAAAATTCCGCAGTATTTCAGTTTCGAGCTAAATCGCTTAGATTCTATAAACGCGGTGATATTTTTATGTTCAGGAGATATTTGAAAATTAACTACACGAGTTTTATTTTTAAATTATGCAAAATTAATAAGCATGTAGGATGTAGGGATATCCGTTTTTTTCCCATTTTAAGAGCACTTTTCCCCATTGAGTGAAAAATTCCCCAAAAAGGGGAAAAATCCCCACATCTGGCATCGTTGGACCCACAGCAACAATATGATATAGGTAATGTTCTCCTTCTAATTTCGTTTGCAGAGATTGCAAACTATTATCGTGCTGAAGTAAATCCTGTGCTGAGAAGATTGTGCTTCACATATACATATAGCAATTGTATAGGTAAGGTGCTGCTTTTGCGATGATGTTCACGAATTTATTTTTCAGAGAAACAGCTCCTTCACCAGGATATAAATTGAAGTCACATCCATAGCAGTTCTCCAAATCTTGCCATTCTTTGACACTTGTTTTTCAGTAGGTACAATTTTTGGTAAGGGTTCTTCTTTCAGAATATAGTCGAAAGTGAAGCTGTCTCGAGATGTATCATATAGATTGGCGCGCTGTAAAGCAATCTAAATATGCGCTTTATAAAGAATCTTTGGAGCTTCTCTAATGTGTTTGAGCTAGTATATCCATAAGCTGGCGCAGCGTACCTACATAAGAATACGGGCGATTCCTCTCAGTTAGCTAGTTCAGCGGCGCTAAACCAAGAAAAAATCTTTGAAATACAAATGACGAGGTTAATAATTGCAATAATCAATGACGTACTAAATAACAAAATTACCTATTTACAAATCATAAAAAAACACAGGACACAATCATCCCATACAAAAAGTTTCCCCTGAAATATTCGTTAGCGTTAAAATTTGCGATACCAAATTTCATACAATCTATATAAGAGTATTGTACGTAACTCGTAAGCAAAGACCTGTTGGCTGTTGATTGAACAGCAATGTTAGCGCAAACAAATGCACTAAAACTTAAAAATGGGGTTGATTTGATAGTTGATTGTGCGTTCTCTTTTTCTTTTTTGTACTTTCGTATGTTTCTCTTACCTACTAGCGAAATTGCAGTAAGAGAATGCGTGTGCTTACTTGTTTCGTTATTTGATTAAGTGTTATTGAATACCAAAAGTCATTGTAAAATTTGTTAATTTATTGTTTTATATTTTCGTGGGTTATAAATGTGAATAAATAATATTTTTGTGGATTATGGGTTGTGGACGTGGAGGGTGGTGCTTTGGTATATGAGAGTGCGCTCTTGCTCTTTCAGGGCTAAAAACAATGTTGAATAGATCATAGTGAAATTTTCATAACTTTATTTTGTGCAAAAACCCGTGTCGGAAGCACTGTCTAACGTGGATCTATTTTTTTAATTGCTAAGTGAACTCTGTTACGTTCGCCTACCTTCGTGGTAGGTGATCCCCTAAAAATGAACCATCTCCACAACACCGATTGTCGGCAATGGTCCGGGTTGCGAGAGGGAGGACATGTAAGGATGCAGGTGTTGGCACGTCTTGCGTAATACACGGCTTAGCTCGCCGACTGGGTGGGTTCTTACCTGTCCTTAACACGCCACGCTTTTTTTTTTTACGTGCCACGATTCACGAAAAGTTGTGAAAAAAAAAATTGAGATTAACTGAGAGTCGGGAAAGATAATAATAAAAAAAAATTGTATGATTCCAAGATGTTATGGAACTTCGACCATTGATTCCCTCCCATGTGGACTTTGGAATGTCCACTCCTGTGGTTACTTGTGGTCACTTCCAAAAATAACCCCCTTTGCGAAACACAACACTACCAAATCCGCTCCACTTTCCTACCACCCCATCACCACCATAACAGTCCCCTCCCACTCTCTTTGGAATGGAATTAAACATACATTTTGAGTCTTAAATATATGCTTAACATTTCATGTTTATTTCGCTTAACAAAAAGAAATTTAATGACTTTAATGTCATAACTTTATGATACTACTTTTCTACAACAAAAAAAAAAAAAAAAAACAACAAGGATAACTCATACCTTTTTTTCCAATCTTAATTTTTGGCGCCTTTCTGCGCTTCGATGGTTCCTAATACGTCCTCCAGCGTGCACGGTGGATGGGTCAACGCGGTTGCTGTTACTCGTGGGATCAGAAAAAATGGTTATGCAAATTCTACTTTTACTGAATTGTAAACTTATAAAATGAAAGCCTTAAATGTTACAGTTTGTATTATTATTATTACTTGTTTTTTTTTTTCTGTTTCTTTACTTTAGGCGCTATTACTCGAAATTTTTATATACCTATGTATATATATTTTGTATTTTATTTTTTATATATTTTTTTTTTTTTATTTTTAATACTTGATACTAAAAGCGCAATTTCTGTCAAAATATCAAGACAAAACGTGTGAATTTCTTTATACAAAAAAAAATGTTGATGCTCTAACGAGGCTGGATTCAGCAACTTTGTAGTTGTTACAGCTTCAGTGTTGCTTCAGGGCGTTAAAAATCCTGGGCGTGCTACCTTTTATTAAAAGGTATTAATCCACGAGATCTTTGGAGGGCGGCGTTCTTTTGGGTAATTGGTTTGAGGCGTTTTCTTTTTTTTTATGCACTTGGCGTAGGTATTTGCAGTTAATTACACAAAAAAATGTTCTTGTTCTTTTTAATCACACTTCCTTGAACTAGGCTTGTCCAGATTTACTTCTGGCACGAATGTATTTAAAAAATCTGAGTTACACAAGGGGAAAATTAGCACGACAGGTTGACTGTACTCTTTTTATTGTTCTTTTTAATCACACTTCCTTGAACTAGGCTTTTCCAGATTTCCTTCTGGTATGCGTGTGTTTTAAAAAAACCGAGTTACACAAGAGGAAAATTTGTACGACAGGTTGACTGTACTGTTTTTTTTTCTTCTTTTTTTTCGCGCTTTCTCAAAACAACAAAAAAAACGTACGACCCAGGTCTCGATACGAACTCAGCGACCTCCACACCATCCGATAACTGCCACGCTTCTCCCCAAAAAAAACGCTCGCTCCTCCTTTTCATACCTCGCCCACGCTACCACTATCGATGCACTTTTCCACCCGCTGTTTTTAGAAGAGAGTAAAAAAAATGTTTTAAATTCCCATATTGCAAAATTAAGCGACAAGGGAAATTTTGTTTGGCCATGCTGCCAAACCGCATCATGTCTGGGACTTAAGTCTTATACGACTGCGCTTACTTTTTCGTTTTCATTTAAGTTTTATCTATATGTGAACATAACAAATCTCTGAGTCTTTCATCCTCACATTGCTGGAATCTTTGTATGGAAAGTTTCCTACAGTTATTGTATGATAGGAATTCGTTACATAAACACTTTTCGTCGATAAATAAGGCTGCTTTTTCATACTTCTAAACAAATGCTAAGTTTTTATTTTCTGTATTCATGTTATTTGAGTAGGAACAGGATAAATAACAGGATTTTTATTTTGGTAGGAAATAAAATGATATCTGCAACAATAACTGCCAAACAAAATCCTTAAATGAAGATCTATAAGAGAAACCATTTGGAACGATATTGAACGAGACGCGACCCGGTGCCCAAAACTATCAGGTTTAAGATCAACGCACAAGGGCCGCAATAGAGAGTATAGGTACTAGAACTTTAACGAAAAGCAGTTTTCCCTATACTAACTATAATTAAAATTAAAAAAAATAGTTTTTTTTAGCGTCGCTTACCCAATGCTTAAGACCAGGAATCGCCACTGCAAGAATAGTCTGTGTAGTCGATCGGATGATTTCTTGCTTGCATACAAGTAGGTACTCCAAATTGATATTGATTGCTCGTTTTGCTTCGGCCAGTTTCGTTTTCAAATGTATAATTGTACCCAAGTATACAACTTCTACTGGTTGTCTTTGGTTTGTCCATGTTTCATTTCTTGCGAATCGCCTGCACACTATTTCTAAAAACCAAAATTGTTGTTTTTTCAAGTTTTGCGGTTAGATTCCAGGTTTTGCAGTACTTTTAAAGTTTATTGATCTTAATTTGCATATATTAACTGAGTTTGCTAGGAAGACAATATTATCAGCATGCATGAGACCGTACTGGTACTTGGTTTACCTCAACGCCACCCGTCATATCGTCCGTTATATCATTGATATACAGTATAAAGAGTAAAGTTCTCAGCATACACCCTTGCATACAGAATTTTGCAACAATCTCCCGGATTGTTAGAGAAAGGTTATAAATTTTGGTTTTAGTTTCACAATACAATATAGACGGTAAATACTCGTAGATCATTCCCACACAACTTTTCTTTTATAAATTGAAACAAATCACTTTACAATTAGATGTCGTTTAGATTGTTCCGTTTGTGAGCTACTTCTATGAAACAGTAGATGCACGTTTTCAAATAAATTTTGAAATGAAAACCTTTTAGCTTTGATTTTTATTTATAAATAAATAAAATGATTTTTATTTATAAATAAATAAAAATTAATTGAATATTGTTCATAAATTATACCTATCAACTCATTTTTATATCTACTTTTAAGATCGCGTTCAATTTAGTTTTAAAAAGTCCCAAAGAAAGGGGCGATGAAAGAATAATGTGCCTTACGTAAATTTAGTATTTTCTCCCAATATTTAGCAAGTATTAGCCGGCTTTACGCTATGATGGGGAACCGCGTTATATTTTAAACATATTCATTTTGAAATCACAGTTTTTGAAAAAAAAATTTAAGTACTATTCACATGAGCGCGAGTTGCGAACAAATGAATTTAATTGTATTTATGAATTGAAAATTGATTTTTATACTAGCTCAATTTACAATTATTACAGCAATTGAAAATTCTTGCAGCGAACTGTCCCACTTTATTCACAATCCACATAAAACATTCGCGGATCCACAAACCCACGAATGAAAAAATCCTATCGAAGTTAACATTGAACAATGATTGAAGTGATTGAAGTGTCCAAAATATTCGCTTGTTCGCTGTTCGTTCGCAATTGGCTCTCACGTGAATAGTCCTAAAATGTGAATTATCCAGCTAATAAAAAGGAACAAAGGAATAAAATTTCCCCGGGAAATATTATTCCCGATAGGGGTGATTAGTGTCCTCGAAAAAGGTACCAAATTGTCGCACCACGGTCACGCTGCTCTCATCCGACATCCTTCTCGCTACCTAAAAAGGTTGCGTGTGGGAAAGCTCGCCTGGAATATTCAGGAACAAAGCGATATAAGAACAGGAAAAATTGGAAGTTATCAGTTCGCGATATCACTCACACATTTATAGAATCCGCCTATACGTGAACCCTTTCCGACACCGCCATTGCGGAAAAAAACGCACAAAATCAAGGCACAGAAGCTGATTTGAAGTCTATGAGTATGGCGTAAAGTTTTTTTATGATTGCGCTTGTATATTTGTGCGATGATCAGCAGGGTAAAAATTCGAATATTTTTGTCTTAATCTTGCTTGGAATTCATGCAAGATGTTTTTGTTTTGAATCGATTTCATAAGTCTTTTAAAAATGAGCGCAGTAAATAATTTGGATGCAGTGTTTCGGAAAGATATGCATCTATAGTTTACTGGGTTTTAGTCACCTTTCTTGTGAAGCGGAAATATTATGGCTTTTCTGAAACTTTGTGGAATGTCTTCATGTTCAAACATTCCGTGGACAGTTTTTGTAGAATTCAGAAGGAATAACATCTTCTCCTGGTGCTTTGTTGTTTTTAGCATTTTTGATGAGTTGGATTGTTTATGCGAGGTCGAATGGTGTATCTAGGTAATCATCAGCAAAGCAAGGCTCTGCATACTAAAATCTTGGAGATGTGTGTGGTTTTTTAAAGTGTTCTGAAGTGCGTATGAAGATTGTGTGCTTGGCGTCCTTCGGAAATCCGTTTTTTTCTTCGGTTCAAGATTTTGACTGCTTTTCAAAAGTCCGCAGTAGATCGGCCAGTGTTAATCTTCGCAATATTTTGCTGCTCGAACTCTGTTCTTTTTCCTTGGCATGTGCTTTTTAATTCTTTATTCGCTTTCGCATAAAGCCGTTTAAAAAAAAGGGTGCAGTGTTTTCAAAGTAGCTTAAGGAAGGCAAACGACTGGTCTCTTGCCTTCATGCCGTCTTTATCGAAAACCATTTTTGTTTGCTGCTTCCGTTCCTCGAAAATTGTTGGTATGGTGCAGCTTTACTGATAATGCTCGGAGTTAACTCGACTGTGTAAATATTGACAAGTTCGTTATTGAAATTAGCTTGATTTAATATTTGACTTATTTTCATTCCAAAATAGTTTAGTTAAGGCGGTGAGTTCAGCTGTATTGGCCATACTCCGATTTTGAACCACTTGAAATTCGATCAGAGTATATCCTGTTTCCTTATCGGAAGTTTGTAAGTATATCGTGCCAGGCTCCAGTAATAAGCAGTAATCTATTACAGAACATGAAGTGCATCTAATAAATGTGTGCATGCCATGTAAATCACCATCGCGACTTCCGATCAAAACTTAACGGTCAAAAGCATCAATGAGTTCGAGTATTTTACATCCTGTGGTGTCACATGACTCATCTTTGGATTGTGTATTCATGTGTATTCAAAAGTGTAGAATTTGTTCCCGAAGTGAAGTCGTTTTGAGTAAGTCCTACTCTGCCCTTATGGTTGCATTTATTTGTATAAATGTAAACAACAATCTGGTAGACGGCAAATTCCCAAACACGCTAGTCTATAAGTTTGAATAAATTTTGTTTTATTTTATATCATGATAAAATATATAGTCAATAATTCCAATCTAGTCCTCGTACTCAAAAATCTTGTAAAGTGCAAGAGCTTATAAAATAGTACAGTAAGCGCTTATAGCTCTCTAATCAGAACTTGCGAAAATCGCCGGTTTTTCAGAGCTAGAACTTGTCACTTGCCGAATGAACAAACTTAAAGTGAATTTTACTTAACACTACGGTCTTACATTTTATGTACGGTTGCTTCTGAAATTTTTACCTGTAAATGCCCCTCAGAAAGGACCTCAATATATTTTTCTTTCTCAACCGCAAACCATACAAGTTCTGCTGATTGCTCGATTGACAGATAAAATAAATTACGATTTCACTCCCGCCCCAAATAAAATAAAGACGACTTCATTTTTGTTCACCACGAACAACATATAAATTTATTAAAATACATTTAACATTTAACATTCATTATACACAACTACAAAGTACAGAAAACATGTATTAAAGTATTATCTTATTGTTAGGGTTGTCTTAAATCCAATCATTTTGATGAGCGTTTTCCTCTCTTCTTTTGATTTTGTAAAAAAATATATTTTTCAATATACAAAGATGCAGCTGCAGCGTGCTTGTACAAAGTCTCTTGTAGTTGTATATGCTACTCACAGCTTTGTTAGTCTGTTCTAAATACAAGTATAAAAACTAATTTTAGTGGAAAATAGACATAGTCGACTTTAATTGGTCAGAGTCTTGAGTCTAGGAGATAAATGCTCTACAGTCACAGCTTGTTTTTTTTTTTTCTTTGTTTCACAAATTATCGATAAAATTTATATATATATATATTATATACCTATCCATATTGTTTTATATCAAAAATAAACATCTTTACCTAAAGACCAATGGAATATAATTTCTAATATCAAGTCTGGAATTCTTTTATAAAGAAATTAACACAGGTTGCCTTTATGCTGTTGTAAATTTATTTGGACTTTTAGCTAGTCCTATATGAATGTATATATATATCGAATTGTGTGCGCTTTAAATGTGATTGTGCGCATAAAGTAATGGATGAATGCAGGCTATGAGTTTGGCGTAATTCAAACGGGACTGTGCGCACAAAGTAAAGATTTTACCTGTGGGTGGGGGGTGAGGACTTATCTTTTTTTGGGGGCGATAAAAAGGAACTCAAGGACCAAGGAAGAGGAGAGGATAAACGCCGAATGCAGTACAAATTGGTATTGGGTTATTGACACTTATTTTATAATATTTACTATGATATAACGCTCGGTTGCTAATGCTTTGCCTTTTTTCTGAAATTCGAATAGAGACAGCGGTTGCAGGGAGAGGGCTGCCAAAACAATGACATTAACGACGGTCGCTGAAAAGCAGCAAGCAGAAAAGTTTCAAAGTTGGAATGGGACCAAAAGAAATCTCTTCGATGGAGTTCCAAAAACTGCGTCTGAAAATGTTCTGAGAAGTGCAAAAGAAAAATTGAATCGAATTTCAGAATCAGCCGCGGTTTTTCTACATGAACCTGTTATTATCAAGCAGAGCGGAGCTTTTGGAGTTTATTACAGATTTGCCTGATATATATATAAGCAGTTTTTTTTTTTAAAAGTTATCTTTCATCGATAACCCGTCTAAAGTTTATCCCTTAGCGTTCTTTTGAACTCATATGTACAAGGACAAAAAAAAAAAAAAAACATTTTCATTGTGCAAACTATACGCGTACTATGTACCTACAAATAACTATACCTAAGGACACCACCACACATCACTTGTGTAAGACAAAATGACACGGGGTGAGATAAATGTTTTATTAATATTTTTTTTTTTTTTTTTTTTTTTTTTTTTCATTTTTCGTTGATTTTGTTTAAACTTGTTTTTACCACATAGAAAATGCTTTATAGAAAAGGAAAAGGTCAAACGCCCGGTTGGAGGTTCCTCGGTTCAGGTACGCAGTAGAATTTGACATTACGAGAACTTTGGTTTCGAAATTGCGACTTTCAATAAGCTTTGCTGGCTCGAGTTTCAAAACTTTGCACTCTTTCGCACAATTTAGTTAAAATCTTCCAACTAAACTAGTTTGTGCTGTTTAAAAGTCGCCTTTAATATCAGACAGGCAAGATTACACTCGAAATTGACGCTTTCGAGTCCCGAACTGGTTCATTTTTTGTCGGAACACTTTGTCGTTTTTAGAAGTTTTTCTTTTTTAGTTCAGAGCTGAGCACTGAAATGAGTTCGAGTATTATGAGCGCGCTCCGAACCGAGGTGCTCAGAGCGTTCTAAAGTTTTTTTGTTTTTCCTGTTTTTTTTTTCTGCCAAATGTGACTGCAAGTGTGCGTGTACATCAGCTTTTTACTCAGCCTGCTCAGTCAATTTATTCCGAGCTCATAGAGCGCGCACTGATCAGGCTCTGAACGAAAACAGAAATACAAATTGGAGCTCTGAAGTGTCTGAGCTAAAAAAGGAACACAAACATAACATAACAGTTCAAGTTCTGCTCTGAACTAAAAAAGAAAAACGTCTTTTGTTTGCAATGATCAAGAGCAATTACGCGCGATACCATTTTTGTCAAGTAGCTAACAGGACAATTATATCTGAATCATCTCTTCTTACGAAACACCCTCTACATTACTTCACGTCATACGCAAAAGTTAGGTAAGCCATTTTGATTGTTTTTTTTTTCAAAGCTTTGTCATATCGAAAATTTTAAGTGATAAAGTCCCTGTGTTCACTTCCACTTCGTGAATCACGCGATGGCAGCTGAAGTACTCATTGGACTTGTTTGAGATCTCGTTTCAGCTTTTGAGGGTGCCTTAGGCCCTAGTTATAGCCATACGTAAAATGCAACCGTAAAAATTTTCTTTTGCTTTTTAAGACCACTTAATCCTAATGGTTGAATTCAATCTTGGTCTTAAAATGTTGATTATGAATTATAAAGTAAGTCTATCAAAAAAAAATTAGCAAATGATCTTTAAATTTTCTAGAAACATAATTTATACATTTTTCTGTACGAAAAACTTTTTCCGATCCACTTCTCAGTCAATTCCACAACAAAAGCCCAAATCATTCCACTGAAGTATTTCATTTCTTTAATGTTCCATCTATCAGGATTTTTTTTTTCTGATGGAATCCAATCAGTGGTGGTTGATTGTTGTATTTGTTTTCATAGGGAAACATTTTTCTGACAGAATTTTCGCTATAACCGTTTATGCGGTCATAGCTAAAATTGTGTCAGAAAAATTGGTCCCTACGAAAAAAACGATTAGATTCCATCAGAAAAAAATTCCTGGCAGATGGAACAGCAAAGAAATGAAATATTTCAGTGGAATGATTTGGTTTTCTTTTGTGGAATTAAATGAGAATTTGATCAGAAAAAGTTTTTCGTATGGAAAAATTTATAAATTAATTTTCTAGAAAATTTGAAGATCATTTGCTAATTTTTTTAAAATAAACTAACTTTATAATTAATAAGCCATATTTTGAGACCAAGATTGAGTTCAACCATTAGGTCTAAGTGGTTCAAAAAAGCAAACGAATTTTTTTACGGTTTCGTTGTACAGCATTCAACATCATGATATTGGACAGCAGAAGTAAGAACGCAAGGACTTCTGCGACCGTTTCGCACGACATTCGACATCAAGGGTATGCACTCGCAAGGACTTCTGCAGTGTAAGTTACTGGTTGGCGCTATTCACATCGAAATAGTAAGTTCAACTTGATTGTGAACGGTTTTTTTTTTTTTATCCGAGTGATCTGAAGTTTTCTGTCAAATCTTTTTGCCTACAATTGGTCTTAAATTTCAAGCATATAAGAAAAAACAAGCAACGAAGACAGTAACTTTTATTATAATTTGCTGATACAATATGCAAAGTAAGTACGATGACCATATGCGCCCATTGTGAAGAAGCCTTGCCCTTGGCAGGTAATTTTGTCATTTGCCCTATATACCTACTTCAAAAATGTCCACTTTGGTTGTACCACTGTAACAAAGAAATCATGGATATCAATGGGAGTCAAAAGACAAAGCTGGAAGTGCCGGCGAAGTCACAATTCGAGTACATCTTGAACTCAGCCGTCTACGTCAGATGTGCAACCAAATAAAAGAAATCGTCTAAAAATAAGAAGCCCAGAAAAAATGCGAATGATGAATTAACACCAGAATTTTTATCACAGTCAAACACCAGAAGTAATGACCGAACTTAAATAATCGAAAACAGAAATAAAATGTTTGTCGGATTTCTGTAACTTATTATCACAGAAATTCGATGATATTAACAAAAACATTGAATAAAAAACAACACAATTTTGGATACAATACATAATGCAGGAAACAAAAACACTAAAAGAATCGAACAAGGAAAAATACAAATGCATTACCAATATGGATTAGAGCAACAATTTATGAAAGACAAGATTGAAATCAAAAATATACCACCAACAGATGAATTTCGAAATTCGTAGCAAACATTTCCTCTACGACGGATTCTATGAGAGTTCTTTTGGGATTCGTAGCAAAATTCCGAATACGGCGGATTCTGTGATAGACGAGATTAAAAAAACGGGAAAATGAATTTTACACATTAAATGGCTTAACACCTGATTTCGAAAATAGGAAACTAAAAAAAGGTGGACGAATTGCGATGTTTATAAAAGATTCTGTGAAGTACAAACGATTAGACATTGAAACTAGTTCCTGCGAAAATCTGACGACAAAGGCAAATGCCATAGGCCAAGTAATTACTGGTATACAGACCACCAAACACGAATAAAACAGAGTTTGTAGAAGATATGGCTAAAGTCGCAGACACAAAGGAAGAACAAAAGGAGATGATATTGCTGGGTGATATGAACATAAACTTACTTGATGTAACCAATAATCATGTACTCAATCATCACGAAATGTTAGCCTCAAAGGGGCGCGAAGGAACGTTTACTCTTATTAACCATATAATATATAATATTATCTGTTTCAGACCGTAAGATACTTTCCGCTGTAGTCGAAAATTACATCTCTGATCACTTTAGCGTAATGTGCGGAGTTTATGGTAAAGGTGAGAAAGTCGGAAAAACGTCAGCATAATAAAATGCGTTGAAAAATACAATAAGCAATAATAAGCAAGTCAGAATACGGATTCCAGAAAGGTAAAAGCACGAATCGACTTCATGGTGATTTCGAAAATTTGATTTATACCAGCCCAAGTAAAAGTAAAAATTTGCATGTAATAGTACCTTTCCTGGACGGAACTTCAGAGTAAAAATAAATGATTGATGTAGTAACAAAAAAAGCCGTACGTTATGGGGTACCCCAGGGTTCAAAACTCGGTCCGCTGCTGTATTTGCTATATACAAATGACATGATGACACAGCAATTGTGGGGTCGGTTGCAACTCATACCCAGACGATTCATCCCCTGCCAAATTTGCCACCTAGCGCCATCTACATCGCAACTTTACAACTAACAACCAATAATCGCATCACTCATTTTTAGAATATGGTGTTACCATATCAATCGAGAATTATGTTGAGCGCTTGGTTAAAGTTTCTTTAATAATTATGTTTGTGGAATTTGGAAAGCCATAAGACAGAAGAATTTTATACTTTTTTTTACTTTTATTATCTCAAATTCTCTGAAGCTAAAAGTCAATTTCTTTTCTCAAAAAACTTATTGTTTTAACATTAAAAATTCTGAGAAAATTTAGGACAAATATTCGCAAAAATATTCATCCATACAAGTGTGCCCGTATTCATAAGTGAATATAACCTGCCTTTTCCGTTTCGCAAAATGGTTAACAAGCCACCACCAAACTTCGAACACAAATTGATTTGTATTATGGTAACACTTATTTCTGACATTAAATGCCATATATACTGAACGATAAGGGTGAGTAGTGAGAAGGTCAGTGTCCAGTTGTAGAGTTGGGATGTAGATGTTGCGATGACACCCCGATATACTTAATCTTTTGGCTGATCGAACCTGATATCGCCAACGAAAAGCAGACAAACCAACTTTTATACGGTACATGAAAGTGTGCTACGAATTTTGTCCGACTTGAATTGCATACTGTTGGTCAACGACATTTTGTTTCGTTTCGTAATCAGTTATAATTTCTGAGCGCCTGGTAATTCATTTCATTAAAACACGCTTCATTTGTTTATGAAAACAGTCCCGAAAAAAAAGAAAATTATGGATTCTAAGGAAACCTGTGAAACTGAGAAGTGGCCGAGTGACGCTCCGACTTGCACAGAAATATGACAGGTTTTTGTGTTTCAATGATGTGGTCTGTTGCATGAAGCTGTACTGTCATGAGTTTCGTGAAACGGGTCAAAATCAGCAGCTTTTTGCTGCAAAGCTCGGTCTGATTTTTGAAAGTACTTAAATTTGAGTTTATTTAGCAGTAGTGTGGTTTTCTTTTTCATAGCGAATACGAGCCCATTCATAAATACAATACTGCGCAAGAGGTGCTAAGCAGAGAGTTCAGACAAATCCATGAATTGGTATCAGTGTTGAGAAGATAACTTCCATTTCCTGCTTCGCTAAACTTGCATTTGTGAATGGGCCCGTCTTCTAAAATGAATCCAATCAACTTTTTGCCATGCAACATTGTTTCCAAACGTGTAGACCATTTGTTGAATCTGTTTGTTTTCTGTGCCTACAGTTTGCACTATTATTGTGCGTTTCTCTTCTGTTCTGCTTTCTAAAGCTAAACAGACTCGTGGAATCGTGCTTAGGGAGACAGGCTCTTGGAATGGAATTGGAGACTGCGACATATCAGCAAATTTATTTGGGACACCAAACATGAAAGTCACTCTTGCATGTGAGGGCTTATCAAAGCGGGGTCGGGTCGGGTTAAAAAGACTCATCAAGCTTACTCAAAGTAGCAGTGGCAGTGTCCTCCTCAACCCGCATTTCACTTTAC
The DNA here is from genome assembly GCA_949126925.1 of Cheilosia vernalis. Lineage (NCBI taxonomy): Eukaryota > Metazoa > Arthropoda > Insecta > Diptera > Syrphidae > Cheilosia > Cheilosia vernalis. The sequence goes on from OX421363.1 coordinate 16,688,703, forward strand.
AACACTGATAAATGTATAAGAGTATATTTAAATGTTCACAGAAAGAAAACATTGACAGATTGAAAGGTATTTGTTAACAACACCCCATTGGATTATTATTTAATATAGCACACATATTATATTTATAGATATAGACAGACATGTAACCAATTTTGTGTTCACTTTGAATCTAACAAACGGTTGATCGAAACTGATGCAATTATTACTGCTCGCTGTATTTACCATTTATTTATTTTTTTGCTTTTTCATTCTTCGTTACCTGGATACAACAATGAAAAGGACGACAATCAGTATACATATTCATATATATCTAAGGACTATTCTTTTTGTCAAAAAGCTGCGCACTACTAATCTAATCATTACTTACAGTCCACCTTAACTGTGCTCAGTTTTCATCAAGTGTGGCCCAATTTCAAATCGAATGACTATAATTGGTGAGGTGTGCTGCAGTTATTTTATATGGTACCCAATTGTAGAATACATTTAAATTTACATTGACTTATATTTAAGTTGGTATTGATTACATCATACATTTAAAATGGCACGACATATATTATGATTTATATTTAACTTGGAAATGTTCATTGTAGATCTTAGTGTAAGGTTATGTTTATGATTAATTGGAACATTCATTTTGACATTTATAATGCACATTTATTAAAATACGTTTGTCTTATATAAAAATATACTTATTATTGTGTTCAGTAAATACACGCACACATTACTTATATGATAATTGTTAAGGTTTTTGTTTTCTTTTCACAAAAATAAATAGATATAGGTACGGCTAAGTACCGACATTTATATTTTACACACAAAATACATTGAACACCTAATACATTTTTGGTTTTCTCTTTATATAAATATAGACATATATTGCATATATATATTTCTAATTTAAATTCACATCAATATAGTAGTTTGCACATTAAGGATCTGTAATACTGTTTAAATATTTGCTGCGATTAAATAATATAAAGTTACCGAATCCGCTTTCAACTTGTTGGGGTATAGTTATTTCGATTTTTTGGTTGGCAGGTTGGAGGGGTGTACCTTGATGAGGTGTTCTACACCACGAAGTACGTTTTCTTGACTGATCGAAGGAGGAAGTGGAACCTATTTTTGTGAGTATTTTACTAGGATACAGTGAAACTATATCAATCGTGTGCAGCGAGGCGAATTTCAAGGAGGAACGTCTTGCAAAAATGGAATTAGGACTATATCGAAACGCGGAATTCTCTCAATCAAGCTGAATGGGTTATTGATATAGGTAATCATTCAAAATCAATGACCCTGTGGTGCGGTTGAATTTGAACGTCGACGAAAGTCGACAGGTATTCTACAAAAGCTCAATCAAGCGTATCCGCACTGTGTGGATAGAGCTGGAAGTCCTTTAAGCCAGGGTGAATAGTCAGCGGCAATGTGAACCGACTTTGAGACGCAGAAAAAGTTCCATGTTCACATTGCAAAGTTTGCTGATGTTCATCGACACTGTGTGGATGAAGTTAACTGTCGTCTATCGAGGAATCCAGCGAATGTAGTTTTGCATCTGTTAGACTGCGTTTAGCGGAGGTATTTACGCTGATGTAGCGAAACCACTTTAAGGCACGGCCAAAGCCGGCTATTTGAATGATGCCCACCGGCACTGGTTGAATGTCGGTTTACATCGTGCGGACCGATAAACCGAGAGAATGTGCGTGCAAAAATGGCAGAATCCGATTATGTGAGTATTTTTGATGTAGCAAAGTTCTGCCAGCAATTGATTATTCCGTACTTCAGAACAACACAGTGTCGATGTAGCTTGGATGATGAAGTTTCCTGGAAGTATGAGTCCATCGTTATAGCCAACTAGCTTTTGATGTAGCTTCTAAGTAGAGGATGACCTCACTATGAGCGAGAGAGCTATCGACAATGCCGATTGGCATTGAACACGGTCGCAATCGAAGTCGTTAAGAACCAATTTTCCTCCTCCGATGAAGCGAATTTTACGATGTAACAAAAGCGCTAAATGCAACATAAACATATAGATGCATCTGTTTGCCTTATGCGGACAATAGTTCTGCACGGCAATTTTGACAAGCTTCAAGAGGACAGGGGAATGTTGCAACGAAAACTAGTAGCTGACCATTATTTTTTTGAATAAAATGTTAGAGTTAAGCTCGGTAGATGAATAAAGAAAGAATAAAGAAAAAAAAAAAGAAAAAAAAATTAAAATCCGTGGGCCACAAATATACACCAACAAGTTTCCGAAAGACTCTTCTTCTAATGTGGACTTCTTATTTATATAAAATGTATAAAAAAAAGTCTCCTTCTGTTCCGAACCAATTTTGGTTGGCAAAAAAAAAAAAAAAGACACGACGCTGAGTAAAATACACACATTAGGATGAAATCAACTCGTCTTCGGTTTCGAAATTACCTCGCTGCATATGTACTATCGGCGAAATGCGATCGAGATAATTTTGAAACGTTAACGCGATTCTCGCCAAAGCATGTTAACTTAACGGTAATGCCTGTTTCACAAAAACACTGTATGATTGACGGGTGGATGCCTTTTTTTGCGGCGAATGTCATCTCACCGGCAAGTAAAATTCCCTTGCTGAATAGATCAATCATATAGGTGTTTTTGTGTGTGGTTGAGGATTTATTGAGAATAACTTCTCACCTCGCCCTCCTCCTTTACCCGGGCTTGGGACCGGCAGGTTACTCGCGTAAGCAGGCGGAGGTTTGACCTTAGTCGCCTCGTACGACAGGCATGTCAACGCCTCGGGAATATTCTAACACCCCTACCCCGAAGGGGGAAAACTATTGTTCGGCCGTTTAATATAAAAAAAAAGCTACTCGAAGGCACCTTACCCTGTCCCTGTGCAAACCCTATACTGCTTTGGAAATAATTCATAACAATTCTCCTCTTGAAACGGATACATGTCTTTTTAACAAATATAATCAGTTTTACTCTCACTAGTCTTCTATTCTTGTCTAATAGCTAATTGTCGTTTGTACAGTTCTAGGTCACATTTAAAAAAAATAATATATATATACTTTTGCCACTTCAACAATAGTTAATCGTGACCGGAAGTAAATATCTTAAAGCTTAAGAAGTGCCAATGCGCTTCAGTTCAAAGTATAGTGAAAGTAGCTTACAATATTCGATTTTCTGTCTTACAGTAATAACGTTGTCATATATATCATTTTATAAATATAAATTCGGTGTTTCTCTCACAGCATTAATAAATATACATATTTATATATACATTTTCTGAAAAAACTACATAAAAAAAAAGATACTTCACTTATTGCCGTTTTAAAACAATCTAGGCATATGTTTGAATGCACAAGTATCAATGTTTTATAATACACGGGCAAAATAAATGGTATAGTCGGCGATGTCACGTTGAATTAGTGTAATTGATATGGGGTCACGACGTCGTGGCACCATTCTTTCCTCTGAGTAATAACGAAACCTAGGAGAGAAGATGTACGATTGTTTGTCAGAACAACTCAAATTTACGATGCATTCGGTGCAAGGGAAAAGAGACTTTGTGATCTGGCAATATGGATATGCATCTGCCGACAGTGGACATAAATGGCAAGTGATTCAAGGCAAACTGCAATTAATTGGGTAGCAAACGGACGAATGGCTGGTTGAAGGGTTGTGATGCGTTTTATGAGAACACAAACGTTCTCACATAGCCTCTCACAATCAACTCCTACTCTCACCTCCACGTTGGTGACCGGTGGGTGCCTAGTACATATCTCGGCTGGAGATTGGGTATCCAACCCCTTTGGAAGGTCGTTGGTGGCAGCAGACGAGAGAGGGGGAGGAGTGTCCTCTCACTAAGGCACTCCCTCTGATCCCAGATGGCAGCGGAGGAATTCCCTTGATGGAATCAACGGTGGCGTCTACAGTTCCAGTCAGGTTGAACTATTTAGTGTCTTCCCTATATGAGCTGCTCCGACATATTCGGATCCCAGGTCTATAGGGATCTCCAATACTGAGCCAGGGTGTTGGAAAGGAGTTGGTGGCGGATGAGCCCTTCATGGGCCAACGGCAGCGCTCAGATCCCGAAGTGGGTTACTGGTGCCGGTAACTCGGCCCCTCGTCCAAGGTGTATAAAATGGAACTGGCCCTCCAGGTTGGGGGTTGTGCGTCGGGGTAACTTCTCTAACACGGAAAAAAATAAATAGTTCAGAAGCAACTACAAGCCTCGGAAAAGGACGGATCTACTGTTGACAACCCCGCGAAACGAAATAAGGACAACGATATTCGGATCTGTACGTGGAATGTTCGTACATTGAACAGACCGCGTGCAGCCGAACAATTAGCAGAGGCCCTTGACTGCTATAAAGCAGATATAACCGCCATCCAGGAAGTGCGATGGGATGGGCCGGGCAAAAGAAAGATGAGAAACTGTGACATCTATTACGGTGCTTGCTATACGGAGCAGAAGCAGCGCTTATTTGGATGTGGATTTGTCATACGCGGCAGACTTAGGCAAGAAGTCTTGAGCTTTCGGCATGTGAGTGAACGTCTTATGACCATCCGCATCAAGGCAAAATTCGCCAACATAAGCCTAATATGCGCTCATGCCCCCACAGCGGAAAAGGACGACGCTACCAAAGATAGTTTCTACGAGCTCCTCGACCAGACATACGAGCAATGTCCTAAATATGACGTTAAAATCGTGTTGGGCGATTTTAACGCCAAAGTAGGAAAGGAGGACATCTATGGTAGGACAGTAGATAAACGCAGCCTACACGACACCACGTCTGGTAACGGACTGAGGCTGATTGACTTTGCTGCGGGGCGAAACGTCACTATAGCAAGCACACGGTTTCCTCATCTCAATATTCATAAAGGGACATGGCGGTCTCCGGATCAACAAACCGTCAACCAAATTGATCACATTGCGATCGACGCAAGGCACGCCTCCAGTATTGCGGATGTCCGAACCTTCCGAGCGGCCAACATTGACTCGGACCACTACCTTGTTGTAGCCAAGGTACGACTGCGGATATCCAACACGCCTCAACAACGGAATAATGTGAGAAAGTACAATGTCGAAAAGCTGCAATCGCAAGAGACCGCCAGAATCTTCGCCGATCGCGTATCCCGATGTCTCACGACAAGTCCTCCCGCAACAACAGCTAGCGCAGAAGACCAGTGGCAGCACTGCCAGAAAGCCATCATTAATGCCGCGACTGATGTGCTGGGTTTCACACGACCACCACCACGAAACCCCTGGTTTGACGAACAATGTCGACTAGCAAACGCAGCAAAACAAAAGGCATATAAAGCGGCGCTGCAAAGGAGGACTAGAGCTGCTCGCGAGCTCTACGAGCAAAAGAGACGGGAAGAACATCGGCTTCTCAGGAAGAAAAAGAAAGAGCACGAGATCGAAGAAATTGAGAGATGCTACTCCAGGAATAATGTATGGAAGTTTTACCAACAGGTAAAGAGAACATGCCAGAGCAACAAATCCCGTACAGAAACCCAGAAACCTGCAGAGATAACGAAGGAAACCTCGTAGTAGAATCACAGTCGGTGCTGAGAATATGGAAAAACTACTTCTGCAGACTGTATAACGGCGACGAAGACCAAAATCCCGCTGTCAGGCAGAACGAACCATTCAACTTAGACGATGATAGCCAAAACTACCGTCCACCTGATCAAAATGAAGTGAAGATAGCAATATCCAAGCTTAAAACCAACAAGGCTGCTGGGCCTGACGGTCTACCCGTCGAGCTTTTTAAAGCAGCTGGAGATGACTTGGTGGAGAGCATACGATCTTTAAAAATTCTGTACAATTACTTGCATATGCGGACGATATTGACATAATTGGACGAACACAGCGAGCTGTCACTGGCGCGTTTGCAAGTATAGACACAGAAGCGGCTAAAATGGGCTTAGCTGTCAACAAGAAGGGACACCCAACATCGAAGAATCGGGCAAAACGTCACAATAGATAGCTATAACTTTGAGGTAGTAAGGGACTTTGTCTACCTTGGCTCTGCTATAACATCTGAAAATGACATCTCATCAGAAATCAAACGGAGAATAACTCTTGCCAACCGCTGTTTCTTTGGGCTGAGAAGGCAACTGTGTAGTAAGGCCCTCTCCCGAAAGACTAAGGAGACTCTGTATAAGACCCTCATCATCCCAGTCCTGCTGTACGGATCTGAAGCATGGACTATTTCCAAGGCGGATGAAGATATCCTTGGTCTATTCGAGAGAAAAATTCTTCGTAAGATATTCGGTCCCGTCTGCGTTGACGGGTTTTGGAGGAGACGATGCAACGACGAAATATACGAGCTGTACAGCGACATGGCTAGGACATGTAGAGCGAATGGACATCAACGCTCCGGCCCGCAGAGTTTTCGATTGCAACCCAGAGTAACAAGTGGAAAACGACCTCAACCAACTTGGAGTGCGCAATTGGAGGCAGTTGGCTAAGGACCGGGCCAGCTGGAGAGGCTTGTTGGTTGAGGCCCTGGTTCACCCCGAACTGTAGCGCCACCTAAGTTAAGTTAAGTTATCTCGAAATAGTTTAAGAAATTTCCAATTTCCCTCGCTGAACTCTTGCAAAAAGTGGCAAAAGCTGGCAAAAACATAACATTCTACGGGACGGAATGCTCAGTCAACAATGGTACAGAAAGAAATCGCATAACCACAAAACAACCGTTAGTGGATAGTTGGCGCCACAATAGGAATACTGACGACCTATGGCAGGCTTTGGAAATTCTTTCAACCAATAGCTGTAGTCAACTTCCTACCGAACCGACAAAAAAAAAAAAAAAAATCACCGCTCATATGTAACTCATAAGTAAACATTCAAAGCTTCATCTTCAAATTACACCACACAAATCACTTTAAAGAATCTGATGATTAAAGATACTTCCAAGTGTGTGAAGAGTTGAATTCTGACAGTCAACTCGCCGTTTATCTAACACTGGCGTCGACTCACCGATGAGAACTAGGCCACCAATTCTTCTACAACAGAGAGGTGTACAATGTACAACCATGGGGCGATTTTGAAATGCTAACAAAGAATGTGTCGATTTCGGGAGCCTTTTGGCCAATTTTCCCAAATGGAAACCATTATTCCTAGCATACTGCTTCTTCAAACGGGGATAATCCAAATGATAGCCATGTCAGCTTATCCAACGGGCATGCAACTATTCGACGCCGCGGTTAAGCCATAAGATCGAGTGCAGGAAACCAGTACACTGGTGGAGATTGCCGCACCAAAAATAAACTACCTACAACTTAGATGCAAGAGGAAGAAGGAGACTCGTTGAAATAACGTTAAAGGCACCTGCAGAGTTCAGAAACGCAAACACAAAAGTGCAATAACGACCCATGGCAGACACAATGCAGACGATCATTCTCCTCCCAAGATATCTCTCCTGTACACCAAGAGATCCCGGTGTTTACTACCGGCAGGCACACTACAAAATAAGAAGCAAATGCCAAAAGTCATCGCTCGGACCTGCTCTCAGGTCCAACAACAGGTGCTTAGAGACGGGATTTTCTTCAAGGACTGGAAAATACAACGCCTAGCGTTAACCAGCAAAGGAATAGGGGGCGTCGGTTCCCCTGCAGCCCATAGATCACTTTAGATATTGAATACGGCAGGAAAACTACTGCTGAAACCACTACAATCCACAAGCCCATCCGAAAGACAACATGTGGATTTAGAAAAGGATACTCAACAATTGGAGCAATCGAGAAGGTGGTCAAAACAGCGAAGGCCGCTCATCGGGGGAGCCATTTCTCGAAAAGGATTCACACAACCAGATAGAGAGACACGCTGAAATAGCTCGAGGAGGACTATACTCCGCATAGCCTAAGCGAGCCACAGCGAACGAAAACTAATTTCCCCCATCAAAGAAGGATCTTGTGTTAAGCACATCACAGCAGGATCGGACCGAATTGCTTGAGCGACCTCTGGGACATATTTAATGATGGAATCGAAATGCCTAATCAGGAAGCACGAAGGAGTTTAAGCCAAATTATGAAACGTGTCTGCCTACGCCTGGATGAAAACCACCTATGGGCTTAGTCTTGGACGAAAAAGGCCGCGATTGTTCTGCTGACCAGAAAACATGTCCCGCAGGTTGAATTCCATACAGGCCCAGAAGTAATCACCATCGACTGAAAACTCACTTTCTGGGATCGAGTATCCAAACCGTGTTCAAGAAGAGAGGTAAGCCAAAGCACACCTCCATAGAAGAACAGAAACCTCGTGAGGTTATACGAATAGTGGTTCCAGGAGGCTGTTGAGGGCAACCAAATGGAGAGGGGATTCTGACACACGAAGAGAATCGAGATCCCTTGACGTTGCACATTGTCGATAAACAAATCACTTTTTACTCTGACAGCCAAGCCGCCATAAAAGCCATGAAGTCAGTTGTGGTGAAGTCAAGGGCAGTAAGTCACAAGCCGACGCGGTGACCTTATGCTGGGTACCAGGACATTTTGATATTCCCGGTAATGAACAGGCGGATGACTTTGCAAGATTCGGGTCGAAAATACATGCATCTATGGCCCTAAGATCGGTAAGAACTCAGCTTAGCACGCTTGCAAGGAAGATCGACATTGAATCGTGGAGTAGAACTAGCCTACGCTGGACCAATTTCACTTCCTGCAGGCACGCAAAAAAACTAAGGCCAGAGGTGAGCAAAAGAAGATCTAAATACATGATCGGACTAAGCCGCAAAGATATTCGCTTACTCACGGGGATCATTACTGGTCACTGTGCGATAGGCGTACATGCGGAACTGCGTAATGATCTCTGCAGAAGCTGTAGGGTCGTTGAAGAAACAGAATCTGTTCGTCACCTACTTCGCGGATGCCCTGCCCTTAAAAAAACAGCAGACAGAGGATTCTCAACAGTTGCTTCTTCGATACTGATAGAGGTCATCTGTTAGTCACCTACAGATTGATGGACGGGATCATCTAGACACCGTCATATCTTAAAGGTCTCCAGAGATTCACTCGTAAATCTGTACCTAACAAGCAAGGGCGAACATCAATTTAATGTAAAAGGACAAAGGATAGGGAAAGCGAGGTCCGGCGACAACGATTCGGCTGATTTTTTTTTATAATGCACTCAAGGGATTTTTGTCCCTTATAATGCTAGTGCACAGCACGAGTGGGAGGGTGAACGGGAAGGATAGAGAAGAGGTACTGATGCAAATTGGCTTTAAATAGTTGTGGATTGTAATGAGAAGGGAAGACCGTTTGAGGCAATGCATTCCACATGCGTATTGTTCCGCTTATAAAAGAATCACTATACTTTACAGTACGTCCGAAGGTAGGCTTAAATGAGAACTGATAAGCATTCGACGAGTGGCGAATGGCTGGGAGTTCAGGTAACGCTTCAATGATAGAAGACAGCATTGTGTTTTGGAAGCATTAAAGGATCATTCACATGAAAGCGACCAACTGCCTACGAACGAACGAATATTCGCAAGTTTTGCCAGTCCATTCACATGATACATTTAATTTGGTCGCAGAAACCCGCGAATCCAATGACAGTCGCCGTTATTTGTCTCTATAACATTTTGAGTTTGAGGTTAAGTACGAACGAATGCTTTATTCGTTAGTTTGTGGAACGCGAATTGAATGATGTGGATTGTGAATAAACTTTGACAATTCGCGCCAAGGGTGTATTCGTTCGCGGCAAAAAGTTTGCAATTCGAAATTGCGTTATTTAAACTGTTTATTAACATGTTTTCTTAATACATTTTGATGGGATTATTAACTATCCTCTTGGAATAGTAAAATGTACGATTTTCTGTTCATAAATGCATCAAAAGTGGTTTGTTCGCATTTCAGCAATTCGTTCGCTCGCTCTCATGTGAATAGTCCTTAAATTCCATTGTTTGATTTTTCACTGCCGCATTCGCAGGTTGCTACCAGAGTATAATTTGTCAGAATTATACCTTGCCATTGAGGGGATACCTTAGCAGATGCACATAAGAAGATTGCGACGTTTCGAGAAAGAAAAGGTTTGCATTCCTGGCATTCACGTGCTCCTTCTTCAGGATGTCGATATTATTCATGGTTACTACAGTAGTCGCTCGCTTAATGAAGTAGTTTTAAGTAAAATATCACAGATGAATGTTTCTCAGTCCTAGCTAACCCATGAATTATATCTAGCCATGTGCACGCACGAATGCCAGGACACCAATGATGGAAATGCACTCCATGGACAGGGTGATACTCGTATCTCACCCTGCAGATATGTTATTCAATATAAATATATAATTGAAATTATTTACCATATTCCAGGCAGCATTGGACGTGATGTATGTTGCTTTTGTTGTTGTTTTTGTTGATGTTGTTGTTGAATGGTGGATGCATTCATTCATTCATTCGAACAGAATGCACGTACTTTTGTAGTCGCCTTCATATGAAATCTGTGTAGAAGAGAAACAAGAGATCAGGAATATAATATGCCCATATGATTGCAGTTGTCATTAGTTTTACCTTCAGAGATTGATTGTCGGTTTCGTGGAATCTCCCATTCACGAATGCTGCTGTTGGTTGTTGATTGATTGTTGTAGATGTGTTGAAGTCGTCAGTGTAATATTAAGTCTGTAATACATTAAGAAAGCAGTGTTATACCTGTTTCTTGTAGAGTTTTCCACTTTATTACCTTTGAAGATGGTGATGCACTTGCAAGATCTGCTGTGTACCCTGAGCCTCAAGTTTATTTCGAATAAGTGGTTCAATATGAGCTCTTATTCACAAACGAATGAGCGATCTATTACTGTATAGACATTCGATTCTATGGGTAGTAAAGAAAGAAAAATAGTTTCGGTGATTAGCTGAGTGAAAACTGTTTGTCTTTTAGTTGAGCGGAATTGGGCCTAAACGAATAAAGTAGACGTTCAGTAGTCGAACCGGTAGATAGAACTGTCCAACGAAGGAAGTGGCAGTGGATTGATCATAGTTTTCCAAAAGTGATTCAATTGAACGATTTTTCAAGTTGAGGGGGGAGGGGGGCTAAAGCGGAACACCGAGGCAAAAGCCCCACTGGAGCATACGCAAAACAAATGTATATGACAGTAGGAGAACCAGCTTGCAGAAATGCCATGTACATGATAGACGGGAGGTCCAACAAAGCCTCGAGTCAGAGATCACCTCTGCAGTGGTCCCATAGCGACATCCTCAAGGCGGTAGCCGAAATTTTAGCATAGATCGCTGCAATAATACAACCCCATGGACTTTTGCGCACACTACTGGACTTCTGAACACATATTCTAAGGCCCATTTTATTCACTCGTTGAACACAACTTGGGGATTTTTATATGGAAAACTCCCCGAGTTATGTTCAACTTCGAGTGAATAAAATGGGCCTAAATGGCGGCATTCCGGAAAGTGACTCAGCTAAAGAAACAGATCCCACGACAAACAATCCAACACTTGGCCGTTGGAAAGGACTTTATGCACAAAACTGTTGCAACTCGATCTTGTGAGTTAAAAGTGAAAGCTCAAACTATTACCGATAGAGTGTGGACAAATTGATAGGAAAAAATTAAAGCTTACCACTGCGGATCTAACCAAGGAAATCGCAATGCGTATGGATGATCATCTGGGCTGGTGTCTTCTCGTGAAGGAGTTTCGTAGCTTCGTATAATTTCGTCAAAGTGCTGGTTCCACTCACTGATGAATTCGGGTGGCAATACGTGAACTGGTCTTAGTTGAGGACGCTCTAAGGTCATGTGCGTCGGTTGTGGTTGCGGTTGTGATTGGGATTGCGCTTGGGCTTGCGATTGCTGGTGATGGTCTTGGTGGCTAGTGGAAGGAGCATTCTGCGATGCGGCGACCGTAGCTAATTTCTGATGCATGTGTGCTAGAAAGGCTTGTTGCGTATTATTGTGTGATATTTCCGCTGGAGGTCTTATTGCTTGGAGTGTTCTTGTTGGTTCGCGACTGCTACTGGCATTATCATAACATTCATCGAAAACAGGTATCATGTCCTGCCGAATAAACGCAAGCACATAATTAATTGGCAAATTAATAGTGCTACGCTTCGTGGACGGAGGTAGCTGTATGGGCGGAGTTTGTGGTACTCTTGGGTTTGTGTCATTCAATGTGGAGCTTCCATTAGCATCAACAAATCCGGCGTCATTTCCCGTTACCGGCGCAATTGAGTATTGCGGACTTTGAGATGCGATTATCTGTTGCTGACTTGAATATGTGTTCATGTTCATGTTCGGTGGACGTCCACTCGAAAACGTCTGCATTTGGTTTAAATTTGATAGCATATGCGGTGGTTCGCTTGAATACATCATCTGTGGCACATTCGAATATCGGCTCTGTTGAGGTGCAGTTGGAACTATTTGTTGTGGGACCATCTCCTGCTGGTCCATATTAGGTGGATGTGCATCGGAAAAGATTTGTGAACGAGGGATAATCTGCTGTGGTATTAAATTTGCACCCGATGGGGGATGACGAGAGCCTATATACGTCGCTGGCGGGGGTAAAGTGGAAGACATCGACATCGGCATCTGTTGCTGGCCCAAGTACGAATCCAACTCCTGTTGGTGTGAACTAGAAGGCATTCGCGTTTGACTGGAACTTGTAAGCGTTTGCAAAGGGCTTGCGCACGTGACTATCTGCTCTTGCCGCGAAATCGAAATCATTTGGTGTTGCTCTGCGTCTGCGACTATTGTCGGATGTTCCAAATATGATGCTGCCTGTTGCGTGTGTGTATGTGTTACGATCGGATTTAGACGTGGGTTAGAAATTATCTGCTGCTGACTAGCATTGGGTGGCGTGGCATGTCCTACAGAATTTGGGGGCACACGCTGATGGTTTGAATGACAAACCATTTGCGACTGTGAAACAACTGCTAGCAAATGCCCTTGGCCAGAATGTTGAAGGCTTGGAATAATTTCTTGTTGACTGAGATTCGGAAACACTTGTGGTTGGCTTGGATTTTGAGGTAACTGATAAGAGTCACCTATCTGCTCCTGACCTCGATCACTTTCATCGCGCACGTTCCTCGCATTGTCCGGAAAGGGACAGACATAATGAGCATATACTTTTTTCCCAAAGGTTAACATTTCGGGCGGTTCCAGTTCAATAATATCAGGCTCAAACATTTTAGAAATGGTGTCGGTGTTCCCGTTGTTTAAGGTGAATCTCATTCCCTTACTCTCCTTGTTACTTCTGTTTTCATTACGCGGCTGTTGTGGACTTTGCTGTTGTTGCGGATGGGGGGGCGATCTCCTTAAAGAGTCATCATTGTCGCTCATGTTACAGTTGGTTTCCATATTCCTCTCTACGTATGGAACCGCCTTAACAACAGCAGTAGGGTAGTCGTGATCAACAAGTGAAGGATCATTTGTACTTCTTATACCACTACAATGCGGAGCTTCATCGATGTCGTCGATTCTGTACCCAAAGGAGGTAGAAGTACTTGGCATAGCCTGACCCATACTCCTAGAAACATTGCTAAATTGAGCGTTATCGCTGCTGTTCCTCCTGTCGCTTCTGTTTCTCTTAATAGCCGGGTTGTCTTCATCAACGAAGGGACAAGTCCTGCGCATACTGGTATTAGCACTTCCAACGTCACTACCTCGCAGTACTTCGAGGATATTGTTTCTGTTTCTAACGGAGGTTGAAGTACTAGGCATAGCTTGACCCATACTTGTAGAAACATTGCCGGGTTGAGCGTTATCGCTGCTGTTCCTTCTGTCGCTTCTGTTTCGCTTCATAGTGTCAGTACTTTCGACGATCTTGTTTGTAGTTGCGTCATTAGTGATTTTCCGATCATCATCAACAGCTTCAGTATCGCGATCAGTGAACTTTTCCGACACCGCTACATTTCGGGCATTAGAATCTTCGTCAGTGGCATCAGTGCTTTTACTATTTTCAGAAATACCGCCACCATCTTGTTCGATTTCTTCTATGAATGCTAATATTGAAGCCGGAATGCTATCACTATCACCATCGGCTTCAGTGGTTGCCCCAGTAGTGTAACAAGCCGCATCAGTGGAAATCCCAGCAGTATCAGAGGTGTGGCCGACAGCAGTAATGGCTTCTCTAGCAGCAGCATTGCGATCGCTTCCAACATCAGTGGTGTCTCCCACAGCAGAATTGCCTTCTCTAGCACCAGTATTCCTTTCCCTTCCAGCATCAGTGGTGTCTCCTACAGCAGTATTGCATCCTTTAGCAGCAGCATTCGTATCGCTTTCAGCAGCATTGGTAGTTGTAGCAGCCGAATTTCTAGCCGAAGAACTTGATCCGCTAGTCGCATAAGTTGTATTGTTAGCGGTTCTGTCGCTTTTGCCACTAGGTGTATATTCGACTTCAATGCCGCAATCCATAACAGGCTGCTTAGGAGTACAAATGTTTGGTGATGCAGTAGCACTATTCTCTAGCCCAATGCATTCACCATATACGTCTTCTACGTTTTGTTGGGCGTTTGGCGATAGTAAAACTGCACCGGCAGAACCTGTGGTTTTGACAGCACCAGCAGCTTTTCCATCAGGTGTACATTCGGCTTCATAGCCGGGACCCTTAGTGCAGTGAGCTGCTTGGTCATCTATATCGCCTGTATCAGGGTTTGTTGCGCCAGTACACGCTCCCGTAGTACTCCTTCCAACCGAACTCGTTCCAACCGAACTCGTTCCAACCGAACTCGTTCCAACCCAACTCGTTCCAGCAGAACTCGTGTAAGTCGTACCTGTTGTTTCAGCAGTACTCGCCCCAGCTGAACCCGTTCCAGCATTCATTACACCAGAATTAGTCGCTCCAGCATTACTCGCTCCAGCTGAGCCCGCTCCAGCAGAACTCGCACCAGCATTACTCCCTCCAGCAGAACTTGCACCATCAGCGTTTGCATTGTTTGTCCCAGATTTTTGGATCCTTTCGTTGTTATCGTCATTGTCTGCAGCTTCGTTATGCACATGACTATCGGCATTATACCGGAGCGAATTGAAAGTACTGATAGTACGTGTGACACTGTTGTGTGTGGTGGGCGCGTTTGAATAAAAATATTCCCTATTCTCCAAAGCACTGTGGATCTGGGGTGTTGCAGCACCAGTCCCGCCAACGGATACAGAAAACGATGCGCCAAAATCCCGGATCGGTATCGGTACTTTGACCCTATCAGTAAGCGGATCGACATCAACCATTTCCAATGGAATACTTGCGATTACATCGTTTGATATATCGATCGTATGGTTGGAAATGGCGATTATTTCGGACGTTGTTCGTTCCGAGTTGTTGTTTTCATCGGACCTTTCTTTAGGCATATAATCAGCATCGTCAGTGGTGGACGAGACGCGGTTCTCGTCAGCGGTGTTATCGTATGCTGATTCTCTGGCAGAAGTACTACCGGTTTTGGGATTACGGCACCAGGTTAAACGATAACCAATTGGGGCTCGGGACGGCGCAGGCGAATCATCGTCGTCATCATCATCGCTACTGTCAGAGGAGCTTCTTCTTGGGGGATCCAACGCAATGTCCTCTTCCTCTTCCTCTTCGTCATCATCTTCTTCTTCTTCCGATTCATCAGACGAATCTGAAGCAGGCGCCGGAAGCGGGAACGGTATTATTAACCGAAGCTTGCTGTAATTGATTAAATACAGCAACAATTCTATTAGCAGTAAATGATAGTTTTACCACTTAAAGTGCATGCAAGTGTCTGTTTTTACAACACAAAATATCGTTTAACAAAGTGTGTGAAAGGCTTGGACTTGATTAGTGATCTAAGGTGGGAAAACTGTTTCGAAACTCATGTTCAAGCATGCAAATTTTGACTAAAGGACATCTTAAATCTGAAGTGGAGTCTACATTGCGGGAGCTACAGGAGTAGTGTGGTGTTGGTGGTTGTCTCGAAAATTTAAATTATTTTCTAAAAGACGATCCAGTGCAAGTCGGTTTGTAAATGGAGGATGGAGGATGATTGGACGTGAAGTGGGCAGTAAGTATAAGAAAACAAATCGATAAGGCGACAATTCTGTAAAGAGCCATGCAATCCAGTGGATTCCGTTAAGAAATTCCTTGCGCAGGACAGTTTGTCAGTACGGCCGGCAATCGAGGAAGAGTATTGGTTTGAGTTAGGGCAATTTAACTCATAACCCCACTCAACCTAACCTAGTCCTACCTCGGGAAGTTTACAGAAACCAAGCGACGGCTTAGCATTTACATGGACCACCTACGACGAACAGCACACGAGTTTAGTCAGAGGTCGCTATGCTTGAATATCGATTCGACGCAAATGAAATATTTTAAAATGCGATTTTCAACTTGGGAGTTGCCGTTCCTGAACAATGCAAAGATGTGAATAGATCTCATGCTGTAGCACGGGACTTTGCATTGAATGTACTACGAACTTGGGTATGCGGACGATATCGGCACCATCGACCACTCTTGATGTCTTCACGAAACTTGTTCACCTTAAAAAGGACGAGGAGGAAATTTAACTACAGGTGGTTCAAGAGTGAATCCACTTAGGAGGGAAAATAAACTCCGGGAATGACGCACTTATGACGATGAATTGAGCAACGAAGTCGGTACTACTACGACGTGATAAGACAGAGCGGCTGCATGTCTTAAGCTCCCGGAGAAGTAGAAACAACCGTCAATTTTATGAGCTCTGTCAGAAAGTGGACGCGAAAGCGACCGAAAGGAAAATAGTGCTTTAGGACCGATATTCAGACATCAGCTTCATAGGAATCGTATTTGGACAGTCAGATTCGAGACTATCGTAACATTCTCGTTCTTCGACGACAGCGGACGTGTGTTCTTAAGAGTGAAAAAATAAATTGAATAACAGACCGATTTCCTTACTCTCTGCAATATCTAAAATGTTTGAGAAAGTGATAAAAATTAGAGTTTTGAAATTTCTCTCTAACATTAACTTTTTTAGCGAAAACCAATTTGGTTTTAGAGACAAATTTTCCACCGAAGATGCCCTGCTAGATTTCTGTCAGTATATTTATAAGGGTCTTGACGACAAGAAAACTTGCGCCGGTCTTTTCGTAGATATAACCAAAGCTTTTGACATGGATCACGAAATTCTTTTGGGAAAACTGCACCGAGCAGGATTTCAAGGCTTTATCGGAGATTGGTTTGCATCTTACCTTAAGAACTTTTATTGAAGGCGTCACCACACAACTGGCTAAAGAACAATGGAGCAACACCATCGGTTGCGTCATAACCCGAAGTCTGTGGCCTGTGATTGACACCGAAAGATCAAAGTTTCTAATCTCCCTTAATAGAAGCCAAATCCGGATAATCCGGCTAAAATGCTAGGACTTTTTGCAAATGACTTCTGCAGAAGCTGTAGAGACGAGGAGGAAATAGAGTCCGTGGAACATCTTCTATGCCATTGCCCAGCTTTACAGGAACGCCGCTTCGAAAGTCTGGACGACTTGGCAGGGGTACCCCTATCGGACATAAAACTATTCCTCAACAGATCGAAGTGGTTTTGTTAGCCTCATGTCCTTACATGTACAAACAGGGTACTCACAATGGGCCTTCATGGCTTCTGGGTGAAATTTGCATCGGTTGCAAAACTGCCCTCCCAACCTAACCTAACCTACCTTAAGAACAGGACGCAAAAAGTAAAAATTGGGAACGCTGTGGGCGGTTCTAAGATAATTAACCTCGGAGTTCCACACGGTTCGGTCCTTGGCCCAATATTGTTCCTAATATATGTTAATTCGGCCTTCAGTCTTCCGTTTATAGGTAAGCTTAAGGCTTTTGCTGACGACTTCGCGTTTGCGTATGGCTCAGATAATCTTTTTAGCATAATTGCTGAGATCAATCATGATGTACATCTGTTAAGACTATGGTTTGCGCAACATAAATTAATAGTGAGCAGTAAAATGAAGCTCATGCTTTCTGCCAAGGAATCACCCGAAATCAACATTCCGTTTCATGCAGCTAATTGCCGCAGATCTAAACCGCTGAATTGTGGATGCAGTACCCTTGACAATGAAAATTTTGATTGCAATCCTAATTGCTTTACTTTTGAAATAGTTAAGAGCTATAAGTACTTAGGTGTCGTAATTGACCAAAATCTAAGCTGGTGTGAAACAATATTTTCAATCTACTCTGTGTAACTTCTATCGACTTCAAAATGACTGCTCTAGAAGCATTTTAAAAAAAGATTTACTTTGGAATATTCCATTCGAGATTACAATATGGTATAAGCCGCTGGGGTGGTACTCACCTTCATAAATTACAAAAACTAACTGTCCTACAAAATATGCAATCAGGAAAATATGCTTTTCATTTCACTTAGCCCACACTTTTGTCCTTTTTAAAAATCTGAAAATTCTGCCAGTTAGACATCTGTACTATTTTAAAGTCTTAAACATTTTTTTTTTTTTAGATGTGGGTACTTACGGAGTCCCATCAATGATAACCATAACCTTCGAAGCAATTCAAGTTCCCTGGTAAGCATACCTACTTTTCGCACTTCTAGCTTAAGAAGCTTTTACACAATTGTATCTTGCAAATCCTGGAAAAGACAAACGAATTTCAAGTCGAGACACACCATCTATTCATCGACTTCAAGGCCGCGTATGATAGTATACATCGTCAGGAGCTGTATATGGCGATAGCCGAATTCGGAATCCCGTCAAAATTGATTCAGTTGTGTCGCGTGACACTCGAAAACACGCGTTGCAACGTGCAATTTGGAAACAGCTCCTCCGAACTATTCCAAACATGCACCGGATTTCGGCAAGGGGACGCGCTATCATGCGACTTCTTCAATCTCGTACTGGAGCAGATAGTGCGCAGGGCAGGTGTCAACACGGAAGGCACTATCTTCAACAGATCCGTTCAGCTACTGGGGTATGCGGACGATATCGACATCATCGGTCGCTCCCAGCGTGCCGTGACTGAGGCTTTTACGGCAATTGAGGAACAGGCGAAATTTGTTGGCCTTGAAGTAAACGAGGACAAGACCAAGTATATGCTATCAACAAACAAAAACGCATCTGTCCACCGCCTAGGACAATACGTCACTATTGATAGCAATAATTTCGAGGTAGTTAAGGAGTTCATCTACCTCTGTGTAAATATGAACTCCACGAATGACACCCTAGTGGAGATCAGGCGAAGAATTACCCTAGGAAACCGCTGCTACTTCGGTTTGGCAAAACAATTGGGTTCAAAACTCCTACCTCGAAGGACGAAATGTACGCTCTACAAAACACTCATCCTGCCAGTTCTGCTTTATGGCGCCGAGTGCTGGACGATAAGCAGGAAGGGAGAGCTGATATTGGGCTCCTTCGAAAGAAAAATTCTTCGTCGGATTTTTGGTCTTGTGTGCGAGGAGGGCGAATGGAGGAGAAGATACAACCGCGAACTCTATGAGCTGTACCAAGATGTGGATGTAGTCCAAAAAGCCAAAATACGTCGACTACATTGGCTCGGCCATATGCAGCGAATGGACAACAATGCTCCAGCTAAGAGGATCTTTGAATCCCAACCCCCAGGTTCGAGGAGACAAGGAAGTCCGAACCTCCGCTTTAAAGACCAAGCCATCGCGGATGCCAGAGCGCTTGGTCTGGACAACTGGAAGCAGCGTGCCCGGGATCGTAGAGGATGGAAGGCTGCAGTGTCTCAGTCAGAGACTCTCCACGGGTCGGGAGCCCGTTAAGTAGTATCTTGTAAATTATTTAACACACTCTTTGAAGACATTCGAATCATTGAAACACTGAGAATCTTTTTGTGTAAAGTAAAACTGTGGCTTTTGAATATTAACCTTAATGAAATTGAAATTCTGTTGCACTTCATCACCTAATAATAATAATAGTTGGCGCAACAGATCTGTAGGGACCCACGGCCTAGCAAAATAAAAAAAATTCAAATGAGAAATAAGAATAAACGCACTAAATAAATTCAATTCAAATTTCAAAAAAAGGTTAAATTACTCATTGTTCTCGTCCCCGGATGCTCTGCCGGCAGCACAAAAAGGAGACGCTGGTCTCTGCTTCAAAGATGTATCCACGCAAAACACAAAATTTACTACTAAAATCAGAACTATACCCCTAACCTTACATTAAAACTAATCAATAAAAAAGATTCAAAAATTCAAAAATTCAAAAATCCAAATCTTAAACTATTCAATTAAAATTAAATATCCCTTGTGGCACTAAAACACAATTCACAATTCACCGTTTGACAATATATCCTTCTTTTCGTTTTTCTTTTGTGTTCCTTGGAGTAGTTCCTTGGCTGAGCCCTTTTGGCTTTTCAGGCGCAGAGCCTCGCTGTGTCGACTTTTGTCGCTATTTGCTCTGTCGTTGCTGTTGGGTAATTGGCTGTACGTTCACGAGTGACTTAGAAACTGTTTGACCGATCTGATATGGGATTGTGAAAGCGAATTCCACACACCTTTGAGAGGAAGTTTTGAATGTCGAGCACCGTTTTCCTTTGATTTTGAGATGGGGAATCGCCTTTTGGGTTTTGCTGCCTTTGGACTGGCGGTATAAAGACGGCCCGCTCTATCCCAATGGCAAACTGTGCTGAGTACCGGTTCAAACGTCCTTAACCAGACGGAGCGATCTACAGGTCAGTGCAGAGGTCAGAGCACCTTGAATTTACAGGCGAAAGAATGGCGCTTCGATTTATCACTTTCTCTACAGTGCATTTAATCTGCTTAGGAGTCTTTATATTCGGCCCTCTTTCCTATTTCTCCGTTTCCCTCTTCAATTTCTTGAACGTACCCTTAACCGTATTGTCACCAATTAAAAAAAAAAATCTGCTGTGCATTGATTTGGCACACCACTGTATTAAAACAGAAAATTGCTTAACAATTGTAACAGAACTGTTCGATTGATTGACTAAACGAACATTCTTGGAGGAGATCGATACTCGATCTATTACCTCAGGCAAATGAGAGCGAGTTTTTATTCGAGAATCGTTGGGAGACGAGCGGTTAATAACGTCCAATAAGCCAGCTTTCCAGAAAGCCGCTGAAATTAACGGCTAAAAAGATATTTCATCATTACATTTTTAAAATTCAGCTGGCGTACAGGCAAGAGCCATAGACACAATATAATTCGTAATTGTATTTGATGTTCTAAGTTAAACATTTATAATAACATAAGCAACGCAAAAATTGCTTACGTTGGAGAACCCAGCTTTTAACCCAGAAAAGGAGCAAATTCCAGGTAGTTTAAAGTGTTCAGTGAGTTATCATATTAATTCAAAAATTAAATTTTCTCGGTAGACGGAAATATATTCGAAAATATATATATCAAGGCAGCACTTGTGCAGCGCACAGTGCTGTCCGAAAAATTAGGTAGAACCCCGGAGTGTGTGTTAATTTCCTCAGAAATTAATTACGAGCTGAGCCGCCATTGCAGCACAAATTGAAAGAGCCGCCATTACGTACCAGCTAAGGGCAAAGTAGCACTTGGAGGCCCATTTGTACTCCAAGTCATATCGCTTACTTTGGCCGAATAAGCTAAGGCGCCAGCTTAGTGGAGCTCCAGCACCTCGGGTTCGAATCACAGCAGTAGAAGAGCCGCAGGAATTATTTTTTTTTAATCTAAAATATTATATAAAAAAATTTGAAATTAAGGTAATAGGTACATTATATGCATTGCAAATCCGCAATATACATACATAAAGGTAAAGGAAAGTGCTATAAATATATATATATATAAAACTAATTACAACTCTTTGCGAGAAAATTTAAAGGTACAAGGTACAGCAACGGTTACAGTGGCCATTGGATCGTCGGTTGCAGCATACCAACAAAGGTACAAAGTACATGGAAAGTACGGTGAGTCAAAAAAGTGACTATTATTATATATATATATGAGTATAGCACCATATTTTAATACAGTTCCTATAAACCGGTAGATAAAATATACAGATGCTGATGCATATGTATGTGAAAACGCGTCAATTTTATTAATAGAACAGTGCATATGATTACCAATTGTCTTCCTGTCTTCTTGTTGTTTAAATACGCACATATTAACGCAAATTAAGTTTTTTTTTTGTTTCTGCTTCCTGTTTAAATTTTGTATATAAGTGCGATTAACGTAAAATTGTTTGAATTTGTGCCAAGAAAGTTTTTTTTTTTATTCGAGTCGTTTTAAATGAATAAATTGAAGGAATTGTAACGAAGAGCAACGATGAGTTTGGTTTAAAAAAAAGGCGGTAAAGGATGAGGATGGGTGGATAGGGAAGGATGATGATGGCGAAGACAAGTAGGAAGTGAAAGATGGCAACTTAAGGGGCTACTTAGGCGAGAGTAGTAGTCAAGGTAGGGAGGGTAGGAAACATTTCTCGCAGCGTCAATGCCACCTAGACGCAAAGACTGGCATGATTTTTTTTTTGTTGCTAAACAAAGGGTCAAGTCCCACGCCCACCGACGAGCTAATTGAGGGAACTAGCATGCCAGCAGTGACCCAATGCAACCAAGGTCTATGCAACACAATTTGGTAACTTGACTATCATCTAAGAAAATAATTGAGGGCCGGTCAGTTGGTCGGTCTTTTCTCTTTTCGTTTTTTGTAACAATTGTCTTGTATTAGTGTATTCCCCTCCTGTAATTTGTCAGTTTCTGTTCTTATTTGACGAACTCTCTGGTTTCTATTTCCCATCTTCTATCATTCACTCGTTACCAATTCTCACTACCATTGTCCTATTCTCTGGAGCTGGAGCTGAATTTATGACTCTCCAAACTCTCCATTAAGACATCGATTAATCGATACCGGACAATAAAATACGTAATGGTAATATGACATAAACTATCCTACTTACTTCCTAAAACATAAATATTACACCTAAAAAAAGTATCACATTATAAGCTAAACCTAAATATACAATAAAATAACCTTAAGAACGAATAATCATGAAAGATAATGAGTTTGTAGCGGATAGACGCGTAAGATTCCGATAACCATGTCAGGTCGCGTTCATCTGACAGCGCGTTGAACGCACTCACTGCGAACCTTGTTTTTTTTTTTTGTAGTTATCACCCTGCTTCGTCAAAGAAATTAATTTTGTAACGCCGCCGCGTTCGTTGTTCTCATATAAATGGCCGCGTCTTTTTCCATATTGTGCTGGTGAGCAAGCTCACGAATAATTTAAGCAAATAGATCAAATAGTTTAAGTGAATTAAATAAATAATGTACAAATAAACGTGGATATTTTCATTAGTTATCGAAATTCATTTCAATGGGTAGTGCATCGACACCTCGTCGGTAAGGCAGTCAATGCAAGCAACCAACTGACCTTTGCTGAAAATAATACCAATAACTAAAAACGCGTGCCAAACGAAATGTCAGACTACCACACACTAACACACTGTCTACCAGATGGGTGTTTGAATCAAGATAAACTAAACTTAAAATGGAAACGGAGATGTGTAGAGTACATGCGAGAGCTGTAGGTTTTTTGGAAAAGGATTACGAAGGGAAAAAGATTTGCCAACCAAAACAAAACATTGTGTGATGAGTAAAAATTAAATGAGACATTGCGACGAGTGTATGGTGTGTGAAAGATTGCAAAGGCGTAGATGACTGTTAGTATTCGTATTGTTAGTAACCGTGGTTTATTGCGGTGAATTTTGTGACTGTCATGCTGCCTGTTAGATTGGGATAATTGTGGCTAGTACTAACCTCTTTAGCGCATCCTCTGGCAATTGATTTCCGTCTGCTTGTTCGTTTACGCTTAGTGGATCCTCATCCGGACCACATTCATCATCTGCATCGACCTCCATGTCGACGGGGCATTCAAAGTCAATAGGCACGTCGACGTCCTCTTGACTGGACGAGTGCTCTTCCTCAATCGGATGCCTGTATAAAACGACACGCGACTTGCGGCACCAAATGTCGGCATCCTTAGCTGTTAGTGTGGGAATGACAACTTGAAGTTCTCGGCAATTGTACCGCTCAAGGGCAGCCTTGTCGCTAGCTGTTAGACGGGGAATTGACGCAAGGCTGCTTTTCCGATTAGAGCAACGGCTGGTCACTTGTTTTTTGGACGTTGATTTACTTGCGAAAACTCGTTTATTACGACGAGCTGGGGCTGTGCTGGAACAGGAACTTGATTCAGTGGCCAGCTCGGCAACATACGATCTACGAATGCATCGCAGCTTCATAGGACGCACCACCCTTGTCCGACTTTTTCTAGGTGCGTAGTCAGATCCGTCGTCGTCGTCGCTATCATTTGCCGTACTCTGAATTGCACATTCATAGAAGTCTTCTTCGCGTACCTTCACCTTTTGTCTCATTTTTCTCTCAACGTTGCGTGTGGAGGTTTTTCGGACTGGCGCTGATTTTCGAATCGCCGTTTTCCGATTTTCACGTTTCAATGCAGCAGCGTACGATGTTGATGGCGAGTCCCTGTCTGAGGAGAACGCAACCGACGGTTGGCGGCTCTTCACTTCTTCTGAATTACACTGTTCCTCTTCCATTTGGATTTCCTGTGCTTCTTTTTCACACGACGCTTCTGCTGCGACCCTTTCAAGTCCTTCAGAGTTATCACAGTTCTGTTCTTTGTCTTGTTGACCACTCTCATGGTGGTCTTCTTGTTCGGCAGAGTTTTCATTTTCAGTTGACCGTTGAAGGGAGTTTTCGTCTTTAGCATCACTGCAGGTTAACACTTTTTGCTCTACATCTCTGTCGGGTGAAGACTCTTTGGCGTCTTCTGTATACATCTTTCTTTGTGATAATTCGCTTTTGGGAGAGCTGTCATTCAGTGAGGTCAGCATCACTTGTGATTGTGGAAGTAGCTCTTGTTTGGTGTCTACTCTTTCGGTTGATATTTTCGTTTTATGGAAGTTTGCATCATCGGGCTCCTTGTCTCCTATATCGGGCGAGATAATAAAAGGAGATAAGAAAGGGCGGTTAATCTCCAATTCGGGTTTCTGGAATTGTATTATCTTACCACATATAATTTGTTTCTCCTTCGAGGCAGAGTCCGTGAGCATTTTTTTGTTTAGAGTACTAACTGCTTGCATTTCCTCCGAGGCAGAGTCCGTGCACGCAATCATTTCTTTGTTTACATCACAATTTGTTTCATCCGAGACAGAATCCGTGCACGCAACCAATTCTTCGTTTGCAGATTCAACCGTTTTTGTTTCCTTGGAGGCACAGTCCGTGCACGCAATCATTTCTTTGTTTACATCACTATTTGTTTCATCCGAGACAGAATCCGTGCACGCAACCATTTCTTCGTTTGCAATTTCATCTGCTTTCTCCGAAGCAGGATGCGTGCACGTCGCCATTTCTTTGTTTGCAACGATTGTGTTTTGTTTTCCCTCGAAGGCGGAATCCGTGCACGACATCATTTTTTCGCTGTCGGTATCATATGCTTCCTCCGAAGCAGGATGCGTGCACGCTATCAAGGCGTTGCTTGGAACCACAAGTTGTTGCTTGTCCGCAGGCTCTTCCTCTTCGTCCGGGTTATTGTCATTTGCAGATTCCTGTGGACAGGCGTGTTCTCTTACATTGGTCTGCTCATTTAAATCAGAGAAAATATCATCAAATTCTAGAGCGCTGCTGGAAACCGCACCAATGTCCTGGTTGTCTGCGAAATCGTTGCATTTACATTTGCTACAGAGAACCGTTGTACAACAGTCAACAGAATCAGAGCCAGTATCAATACCAGCCAATATTTGTTTGATATTTATTTGGGCGTTTGCTGTTGATGGTGTGGACGGCCTATTTTCGGTACTCAGCGTCCACTTAAAATTATCTTTGTTGTCGTCCTTAAGCCACGAGGAGGGGTGACTTTTGCCGCTTTTAACTTCTTTTAGCGACACTGCTGGCGAGTATATGGTGGGGGAACCGGCCCGGAGTCGCGAACGCGCGAATTCATTTAGCAAAGTGGACAGCTCTACTTTTGACGTTGTCTTACCGCTCATGGTAAGCTTGACTATATGAGCACGGTGTTCTGGTTCGCCCAAATTAATCGATAGCTCGGTTTGTATATTCGCCGATGAAAATTTTGGTGCAGAGATTTCCAGATCCAAGCATATGTCTTTATTTGGAAATGAAGATATTTTCTGCTCATCGCCGTCCAGAAGAAGTCGCCCAAACAAAATGACAGCTATGTCATCATCAGGACTATCGAGTTTCATATTTAAAAGCTCGTGCTGTTGCTTAATAAATTGCTGCTTCAATTTGCAGGCCAGACCTTCCATTATCGACTTTGTTTTCTCATGTATCGACGATGGTGCGGCAGTGGACATTGACGGCAACATTGATATTTCTTTCGGCGGAAGAGAACTATCAGTCGCATTTGCGTGTTGAAATAGCAGCGAAGTTACAACATCAAAAGGATACGGCATGATCAATTGGGAAGGAGTTGCGCCAGTACACTGAAAAGAATAACTTCATTATTATTACAACAAATGATAACGAATCTCTACAATAAAAATTGGACATAGCTGCGTTAACATAAGAGATGCCATAGTTTTTGGGGCCAATCATAACCAGCACTTGGACTTAGGCCATTCAAATACTGGCCTTAGCATCCAGGGCTAGCGATCGAGAAGCCGCAGTTCTAATCAAAACCAGGGCAAGATAAATTCAAATTAATATGACTTCTTTAGGTGGAAAGCACCCAAGTATTATTCGAGTCTGTAGGGTCAAATTTCCATTAAAGATTACTCTTGTCAGGTAAGTGCTTGCTCGGGTAACGTAGCGCAAGACCTTGTTGTTGTTATGGACAAACTAGAGCGTTATTTGAAGAAAAAAAAATGGATTGCTCTCCAACAATTGGGAATACACGACTTGAAATGTTCAAATAACTCGAGATGGCTTGGGGGAAAGCCACACCTGTATATACAAGTTTTGTAGGTTATGTGTCCGTTTCCGAAAATAAAACTCACAAATGAATTGTAAATAACATAAGAATTAAAAAAAGCTTTGTGTTAGTGGTTAAGTTAGATATAAAAGGTTACAAATGTGTAGGTTAAGCTTTAAAGCACACTATGTAATGGACTGAATTGAGTGATGAATAAAGCCAGTATTGGACTGAATGTTAAGAATACCACATGGCGACGAGGATAAAAAAAAAAAAGAAAAAAGAAAATAAAAATAAAAGTTAGAACAAAGACAAACAATTTAAGTGGAAAGTACAAAACATTATAAAATCAAAAGAAAAAAAAAAGAAAACACTAATAAAGTGCAGTAAAAATTACGTTAATGGTGAAAGCCAAAGGTGAACCATACAAATTAGTTGAAAGGAAACCACGCGGCAGACCGCCAAAGTTGCGAAGAACCAATAAAATAACAATGGATTTTCTAAAAAAAAGTCGATCCATTGAGACTGGATGGTAAGTGGCAGAAAATTGGAGAATTTTCAAACAAAATTTTGATTATTTCCATACGGCAGCTGAGTTAAATAAAAAATCTGAAAAAGTGCAAGCAGCAGTTTTCTTAAACACCGTTGGACCAGAAGCTGTAGAGCTTTTTAATACATTCACATTTGAAAATAATGAATACAAAGAAAAATACAGTGAAGTGGTCAAAGCATTCAAACGGTTCTGTAAGGCTACGGTCACGCAATGAGCGACGAGCGACTGAGCGACGAATCAGAGCGATGGCTGGCCATTTTCTGAACGACGTCGCTGAGCGATTAATTGGGAAAATGCCATCGTCAAGTACGGTTCGTCGTAACTTAGTTGTTGAAAGTCGCTACTAGCGGACCCAGCGAACTTTGTCTAGCCCCAATTTAACGAATTCAGATAAACTCCAGAGTCATAAGACACAGATAGTTAAAATTTCAATGTGATTTATTTGAATGAAATCGAAGTCAGTTTTCCGGCGCAAAAACAAACAACGATGGCAAGACGCGAACAGTCAACGTATAACCACTGACCGTGCGAAAAACATGGAAATTCAAGATTAATCCCACAGACCTCTAACGATTGGTCTTGCGATTTATGCATTGTCATCGCAAAAGCTAACCGAACGGTTAACTGAATCCGCTTGAATTAGAATGGAATATCAGTTGGAATAATCTGAATTCATGGGATAAGGACTTGGAATTTGAACTGGATGATCGTCGCTTTAATCACATTGTTCATCCGTTTTTGACGGACATCAGCGTACCGTTGCATAATTTCGGATGATTCAGATTCCGCAACATGATTATGATCGATCCCACCGATAGTTGGGCTCTTCATCCTCGTCGGTCACGCTGTCAACGGATTTGTACGAATGCAGCTCTCCAGCGATACATCGTCCAAAATCCAAGTTATGTAATAAAATGCAAAATTTCGTCAAAAAAATCCGAGTTTTCCACTAAGAATTTTCTAATTTTCCATTCGAAATACCATTCGGGAAAAATCGCACATATAATTCCATACAAAAAATCAATTTTCGTTTTTTCCAACTTCCCGACTTTTCTGGATGGTTTTTCCAAAATTTTCTTTTGTAAAGACCTTGTTCTTATAATAACGAACCGCTGAAATACTTCAGCCAAATCGGCCCAGCCGTTTTTTACAGAAAATAAGATCGAGGATTATGTAGATTTGGTGTACTGTACACCCCATAAATCGTAAAAGGGCAAATTCTGGTGGATTTCATCATTTATATACAAATCTTCGCAGATTTTCAGATCGATTTTGGTAATATTGTTGTATGTCAGTACCATCTTTTGATTTGCTGTCGGACTGGACGGCTTTGAACAGCTGAAATTAAACTTTTTGTGTTTATTTTGTCCATCTTATTACTTCGTCGCTCAGCGATCGACTGAAAAACAGATTTGATTGCAGAGCGACGTCGCTCTGTCGCTTAAAAAATCGCTCAGTCGCTCAGGGTTTATGTGGCCACCTCCATACGATTTCATGTGTTTTAATTTTTTTGCGTCGCTCAGCGACTCGTCGCCCAGTCGCTCAGTCGCTCGTCGCTCATTGCGTGGCCGTAGCCTAAGCCACAATCGAATCAGGTGTACGCAAGTTTTAAGTTTCACAATCGCACACAGGCTGCATCAGAGCCATTTGATAATTTCTTAATGGAACTCAAGAAACTGATTAAACAGTGTGAATTTGGCGAGCAAGAAAAGAGAATGGTGGTAGGTGTAGCAGATAAAACACTTCAGAAGCGGTGGCTAGAGACGGAAAACTTTGACAATTTATATCTTGATACACTCGTCATGATAAATGAAATTAGAAATTCGTGGTATAAAGAAATAGAAATTATGAAACAAAAAATACGGTCTAAATTAGATACAGGGGCAGATGTAAACGTAATACCTATCAACATGTTCTCATTAATTAAAGGCGCGAAATCTGACAGGCTACGGACGAAGTTAAAAGCGTATAATAGTTCGGAAATTAAAGTAAATGGGTGTGCAAGACTGGCATGTAACGTTGATGGAAAACACAAAGTGTTGACATTTGTAATTGTAGAGAATGGGTCCATACCGATTCTTGGACTGGAAGCATGCATACAGTTAGGTTTAGTAAAGAGAATAGATGAAATAGAAAAGATGAAATCAAAAGAACAGTCGATAGAAAAATTTAAATTTTGAGGGACTAGGATCGTTTCATGAGGAATATAGATTAAAATTAAAAAGTAACGTGAATCCAGTAGTGAGAGCAGCGCGTAGAGTACCTATTGCTTTAAATTTACCATTAAAAAAGGAGCTAGATAGGTTATGCATGCGAGGAATTATAGAAAAAGTGGAGGAGCCTATGGAATGGGTATCAAACATTGCAATTGTAGAGAAAAAGGACAAAAGCTTACGATTGTGCTTAGATCCAAAATATCTTAATGAGGCATTGGTAGAAGAGAGTTATCCATTGCCAACTTTTGAACAAATCGGCACTCAGCTAGCAAATATGAACGTTTTTTCAGTTCTTGATTTGAAGGAAGCATATTGGCAAATACGATTATCTAGTGAGTCGGCAAGGCTATGTACATTTTCCACGCCCTTTGGTTGCTTCAAGTTCAATAGACTTCCATTTGGGATAAAGGTAGCGCCACAGGCATTTCAAAGGCTAAATGAGCTGAATTTTCATGGCATACCGGGAGTCATAGTTTATGTTGATGACATACTGGTGTGTGGGAGAACGGTTGAGGAACATGACGCCAGGTTGGAATTGGTTATGAAGAGGGCACTGGAGAGAAACGTGAAGTTTAATAGAGAAAAAATTCAGCTGAGGGTGAATGAGGTTAATTATTTAGGGCGTACAATTTCTTCGACGGGAATTCGAATAGACGAGAAAAGGATGAAAGCAATAAACGACTTAAAGGCTCCCACAAATCAGAAGGAAGTACAAATTTTGTTAGGAATGATAAATTACATGAGAGACTTCATACCGGGTTTGTCAGAACTGTCATATCCATTACGAGACTTAGTTAGAAAGAATACAATCTTCCAACAGTCCATGACAAGTGCCTGGAAAACGTTAAAGATCTAATTATGAAAGATCCAGCTCTTAAGCCTTTTGATTCCAATAAAGGTGTCACAATACAAGCTGATGCATCTAAGTTCGGTTTAGGGTGCACGCTCTTACAAGAAAATAGACCTGTGGGGTTTGCATCTCGAAGTTTAATTGCAGCTGAAATCAATTATTCGCAGGTGGAAAAGGAACTCCTGGCAATAGTTTTCGCTTGTGAAAAATACCACAAATATATTTATGGTCGTAACTGTATAGTGATAACTGATCACAAACCCTTGCTAATAGTTATGGATAAAGAAATTGGACAAATTCCATCACCTAGACTTCAGAGAATGCGGATTCGACTGTTGAAATACACTTTAACGTTGAAATATGCACCGGGAAAAGAGATGCTTATAGCTGACTTGTTGTCTAGAAATTTTTGTAGTGATAGGGCAGAGGCTGAAATAAAGGATATGGATGAATTGGTACATAGTAGGTCTGTTCCCTTACGATAATGCATTCGAATACATCAGTCAAACTTCGTTCCCTTACGCAAAAGTTGGTTGGAAGTGAACGAAGTTTGACTAATGTATTCGAATGTATTCGAATGCATTATTGTAAGGGAACAGACCTAATATAAACGTTAGTGATCAGAAAAGAGATATTTTCAAAAAAGAAACTAAGAATGACAGGTGTTTAAATAATCTCATGGCAGTAGTTAAACAGGGTTGGCCAAATACAGAGAATATTTTAATAAACACACTTACAACTCGTCTGCATTGTGAAACGCAGAACGTCCTACTGCTTCGCACTTACAGTTTGCAAGGATTTCCGCACTAGGTCCACAATTCGTAATCAGAAATTTTTATGGTACACTCACCCTATCGATGTTCGTCGTAGAGCTACTGGTGTTGGTCGTCGCACTGATTGCGGGTTTGGTGGCGGTACTATTACTGCTGGTGTCGATTGCGATGTCGCTGACTTTCTCGATGTTGCTGTCACTGGTGGTGGGTTGTTTATCCATTCTAAACGATCCTCTGTTGCTTCCGTAGGTCTTCAATCGCGGATGCAGGAGGTTGTTGTTGAATACTTTTCCTAAAAATAGAGCCAAATAAATTTTCTAGCCTGTGAATTTAAGAGCTTAACTTGCATACCTTGGTCATGAAGAATTTCATCCACTGAAGATGCTGATTGCGTCTCTGATGTTTCAGCATATGTTGTATCCGCTGCAAGAATGTCACAAGTTTGCATTCCGCTGGCTGGTGACCGTATTACGAATGTAGACTCAGATGTTGTGACTTGTGATGAGTTTGCATCAGGTGATTCCATTACATGTGGAATGTCAGCAACAGTAGAAACGATTGTTGATACAGATTGATCGCCGGCTACTAGCTCTCTGGCCAGTGAATCTATGTCAAATAGTTCGCCTGGTTTCGCAATGGAAAAGATTGTGTCTGTTGGTACGGCTGCCTCCTCAATCGCTGCTTGCACATCCTGAACTTCAAGTGCATCGATATAATCAGCTAACAGTGATGAAATAACGGCTGCAGATACTGTTGGACTGGTAGTTTCAGCTGTGGGTGATGCTAAACAAGCATCACCTGTCGGTTCGATTGGAGTTCGGATTGTAACAGAAACCGTGTCTGTACCACCACTTTCCGATGCAGTTTCTGATGACTCAATAATTGCAGGTGCTGCACTAGTTGCAGCTGGTGCCACTCCGAATTTCTTTGTTGTGACTTCCGTAGGCAGCATTGTTTCATTGCCAATTGCCGAGGACTTGACTTCTGAAAACAGCACGTCAGTTGCTGTTGTTTCAACTAATACCTCATCGGGTATAAGACCACCAGATTCTGTTTCGTGTTGAGCTGCAGGTGCAGATGCATTGCTAGTGACGGCCGATATAGCTGCAGTGTCGATTTCTGACTTTGATTCTGTGGCCTCGACAGAATTGCCGTCAATTGGTACGGTTGACTTTTCGGCTAATATCTCAACGGTTGGCCCAACCGTTGATATGAAGTCCGGTGTCGCTGCTTCGAAAGCACTCACATTTACAGTGACTGCTGGCAGATTTTCACTGTTTATTTGTGATGTTGTTTGCGAGGATTCTTCAGGAATTGTGGTTTCTATATTGCCTTTAATTGGTACCGCAACTTCTGGGTCGGCAGCATCAACAGACGTGCAATCAATTGCTTGTTTTTCGACAGCATCAACGTGGACTGACGGAGCATTGACATTTGCTGAGGTTGGTTCCGGAAACGCTCCACTTATCACCGCAGCAGGCATTATGGGGATTGTATCGCCTGAATTTACTTCTGGTGCAAAGGTAGGTTCTGTCAGTTGGGAAGCTTGTGCTTCGAATGCATCAGTTGTTGGCACATTTTCATTGCTCAATTGTGCTGATTTTTGCTTACGAAGCTCATCGAGTATTGCCTCAACGGTGACCTCTGTTGTATCGCATGGCTGTATGCGCTTAGTGGTCGCTGGTTTACGGGGCTTTCGTGAAGGAATTTCCACCTTGGGCTGTTGGGACGGTACGCTCACTACGGTCTCAACTGTTCGTTTGCGAGGTTTCTGAACTTTGGAGCGCTTTATTTCCTTCACGTCAACAGACGCTTGTCGTTTACGTTGTTTTTGTGTTGATTTCTGAACTTTACTGAACGCAGTTGGGCTTATCATGTCCATATGCGTAGCAGATATAGTATATTCGTTGTCCTTGCTGAGCATAACGTCTCCGATTATGGTCGGCCTGTTCTGTGGCTCTGAGGGCGACATTTGCGACGCACAAGACTTCTCTATTGCCCACATTTCCTTCCACTTTGCTAGCAGCATATTGAAGCGAGTAAACGAAACTGATATCGGCTTGGTGGTATTGGCGATCGCAGCTTCGACAAGACATAATATCACTCTTGGGTCTTGGTTCCTGCAGTCTATAACTTTCTTTCCATCGGGAGTCTCGTGCCAACTTACTGGTGGATAAATCGAATTCAACATCGAAGACGTAATGCCCAATTCTTGGCGCAGTTGAATGGTATTGGAAGCCGTGGACGGAATTAACTCTGAAAGCAATGTGTCATCAATACCGAGGCTGTCGTCATTTTCCATTTCGTTAATAGCTGGGCGTACACACATTTGTTGGTCAAGTAGCTGGTGAACAGGGCTGACAGTAGCAGTCGCTTGTGTTCGTTCCGATTCGGTGGTAATGACGGGTTGTTTGGCTGGTAAGTCCGCCGAATTGAATTGTTGCTCTTTCAGCGCGCATTTATCCACAGTCAGATCTTTTGGTTGGTCGTCGGTGCTTTCTAGATAAGCCTGGCGGCTTGTGGATGGTTTACTTAGCTGCTGTTGCATAATGCTTCTCGAGGTGGACGGCTGCATTGGGTCTTGATGAGGCGACTTTTCTTGGAAGGCTGTCATGGCGTTTGGTGATTTCTGCTCTCCACTGGTAGTAAATGCCACATGTTGTTGCATAGCGCCAACACTCACCGGTGTACTCGGAACGCAGCTTATTGTTGGCTGTATCTGGATGCAGCCACTGGACAGCAGATTGAGTAGCTGCTGTGACACACTTGATCTTCTTTGCTGTGGCGATGATGTTGAAGGTTCTGCACCCGACGTTGATGCACCGTTTGTCCGGGAATTCATTGGAGCAGCGTTACCGGTCAAAATCTCAAGCAAAGTTCGCTGTTGTAGATGAGGTCTTGGTGTTGTATTCGCTAAGCACGTTGGGCTTGCCAAATTGCTATCAGACGAAATCAGACGAATCTGCGACCGTTGTAGTGGAACTATTGGTGAATCGGGGCTAATTGGAGGACAGACACTGAGGCTAAGTCTTGGACTTTTCGAGTCACCCCTACAGCAGATATACAATGGCTTGGATAAAAAGATCGGAGATGACAATTTTGTTCTTGTGATTTCCGTAAAGAGGTCTGTGACAAGTTTTGGCCTTCTCGCTCTGGCAGCAGACTTTTTTCCTGTTCCTTTTGTGATTTTTGTTGCTCCAACAACAGGCTTTAGTTCTTCAGCAGAGTCTGTTTCAAAACACTCGTAGCCACCCTCGATGGTACCGTAATCGATCTGCGGTTTATCCTTATATTTGTCGTAGTCAATGTCGAGGTGTGTTAGCCGATCATTCGCATCGGCCATACACTGTTGCACCAGCTGTCGTTTCTTTGGCTCTTTTGTCAGTAGTTCGCGACAGCGCTTGCGTAAAATTTTCCAACATATAGCCCAGGTTAGCCGCTTATAGCGAGGCGATACGATCAATGCAAGTATGTCATCATAGACGGAGTTCTTCAATTGTAGATTCGATAAAACTCGATTCAGTTCGTGATACTGAACCAATTCGTTTTCGTAATCAGTGAATTTGATCAGGTCCTCTGTATCGGTTACAGAATTTATCAGCGCAAATGCCGGATATTTAATAGATTCCTCTGTTTGTTTAGACAAAACATCAGAAGCCCCAGCTGCAGCAGAGAAAAGCACTTCGGCTGAATCCTTGTCCTTGTCGTCTGGTTTGGCAATGATCGCCTTTACTATAAGGCTCTTGAGAGCCCTTTCTTCTTTTGCTTTCTGCCTGTCTACCAACTTTTGACTTGGCCTTCCATTAGGTTTGCCTCTTCCCTTTCCGTTGATCAGATTCTTGGGAGCTTTGGAATTTTCTAATTTTCTGATATTATTACGCTTCGGGCCTCTCTTTTTGGATGAACTTTTTGGTAGATTTTCGATTTTGACTTCAGCTGGCACTGTGTCATTCGTCTCTAGAGTTTCTTCCTTGGCAAGACTTGCTAAAAACGCAGCACTTGTACACGGATCTGTAATTGTCTCAACGGGTTTGTTAAAATTTGGCAAATACGCGGTTGTTGGACATTCGGTTGTTGGAAAAACCGCTGTTGGATACGCGGTTGTTGGACAAGCGGCTGTTGGACAAACGTCTGCAATCGGTTCTCGTTTAGGGCTCACCAAACAGGCAGAACTTGCATTAGTCTCTGAGATAACATCAGGTGGATTAGTAGCAGTTTCTCCTTTGACAGTTATAGGCTCTTCTTTGATAATCTTTGCGGGTCGTTTCGGCTTCAGATCTATTGTTATGTACAACTTTGATGCCTGCTTTTTAATGGCACGCAGGTTACGAGTGCCACACTTTGTCACGCTTTCAAGATACTCCTTGCATGGATACAAGGAAAATGTTGTCAGCCACGATTCCTGCTCCAAGTAGGGTACCTTCACTAGCAGCCTTGATAATTCACAATAAAAAGTCGCCAACTGCTTTTCGTTGGCAATCAGCTCGTCCGTTACCTGATCTTCGGTGTACTTAAGCTGCTCTAGTTTGTTTAGTTCCTCGTTTATTATCGCGATAAGTATGGTCAACTTGGTGGTGTACCATTCGGGGAGAGTCTGTAATATAAAAAAAAAAATTGTGCATCAACGATCGAAATTCATGAACTTGGAACCACATCGAAGGACAATCAGTAGGTCTCGTCAATTGGCCAGGGTAGCCTCTAAGAAGCAATGCCTACGATAAGCTTCATGCATGTGAAAATAAAGATATCAAACAATACAAGCGCGCTACTGCGCTGACCAACAAACGAGGCTTTACAGACTACCACATGGGAGGTCCAAATTCATTTCAACTAGTTTTAGCGCTTAAGTTAAGACAGTTTGTTCAACTAAATTGGCTAATTTATCGTTATTTACCCGTGACTTGACTTGCTCATATGCCAGCTTTAAGCAATCCAGATTATGAACACCGGAAAACAGTTTCTCGGACAACGCTGCAGTTGTTTGTATCAACTCCTCGGACGATTCTCGTTGTTTTATGAAGATTTTCACAAGGCTTGCGTACAGATTATCGCGCGACAAGAACAGTTGTTTCGAACTCAACGAGTGTAGCTTCCTCAGAAGATATTCTGTTACAAAGGTTGTGTACTTTACTATTGCGCATCCGAATATACTTGTGGAATGTGTATCGGGGCATTTTACTAAGAACGCATTCAAGAATTCCATAAGAGTCGTTTTGTTCTCCTGCAAGCCTTTGGCAATCGTATGTGCTGCATCTTGGAGAGTGCCCGGTTCGGCGGCACTACACTGCGTACACCTTTGAATGTATTCAAACTGAGAGTGGAGTAAACAACTTTTAGATTCACCATTCAAAAGTAAAAAAAAAACTAATAAAAATTTACCAAGTAGTTGAGGTCGCTATTTCCGTTGGACTCGCAAACAGCTATTAAATATATATGCCTGGTGCAGTCTATGTAATAGGGAGAATTGGGTGTGGCCCGAAGTGATCTGCTGGCTATTTGATCATCCCATAGCCAAAGCAGCCGCAGACAGATGTGCTTCACGAGCTGGATCATGTTAAAGTCGAACATGTTTACTAAACGGAGCATTACTAAGGCAATACCCTCCTGTTGTAAAAATTCGATATCTGTGAAGGGATGTCAGGTTTAGGTTTCGTGAGCGAGCAAAAGTAAAAAGTGGTTGCTAACCTTTCACCTCTAGAACACCTTTAGGCTCGACACCGGCATCAGGAGCCGTTCTTCCATTGTAGCGTTGGAAATTGGCATTCAAATATGCTACCATCCAGGGGTCCCGGTATATGGAAAACATATATGGCCACGAGTAGGGATGCATGGTTATGTATGCCGCCGGATATACCTTCATCATATTTTCTATCAAAGATGTCTTGCTCTCATTGGAGCAAGCGATCCACTCCCGACCAAACCACAAATTCAACGTATACCGGCCAACCCAGTTTACAGCGGTACCAACGCAGGGGGCATACTGGTTTTGTGTAAGGTAATCTCCGATTTTGCTCCATGCTAAAATCAGAACTGCGAGCCTGTCGTGCGGTTCTAGCATATGCAAATGTGCAGTGCATTCCTATAGAAAAGTATTTAATTTTTCAGTTAGATAAATTGAATGTAATCGAGAGAGGTCTCTTGAAAACTAACCGCAGCCAGTTCTTCGAAGCCAATTTGCATTGCGGAGTCCTTGAACTCTTGA
This sequence comes from Cheilosia vernalis, assembly GCA_949126925.1. Lineage (NCBI taxonomy): Eukaryota > Metazoa > Arthropoda > Insecta > Diptera > Syrphidae > Cheilosia > Cheilosia vernalis. Next base: position 16,726,052 of record OX421363.1, read on the forward strand.
CGAGTGTGCTCGTCGAGTGGGAAGAATAGGTCCATCTTATTTGGAGTGCTGGGTGGGCAGGGGGTGTTTGGATTTTACTTATTTAAGAGAAGAGTTCTGAAAAAGAAAATTGTTAGAGGGGTTGCCCTACTCGCCTAGCGTCTGCGATGGTTGAGAAAAGACTCTGTCCGACTCGAAAATAATGAGTTAGATTGTTTGCACATGCACTCGCGCATACACACATAAATAAAGACAAATCTTGGGATTAGCATATGATGGCAGGATGTGTAAGACCCGGAAAAATTGCAGAGGATACTACTGGATGCATATTCTTAATGGATACAAAAGCTTATAACAAGGCGATGAATCGCTACATTCATGAACGAACTAGAGGTTCACGTCATGTTTATGGAAACAGTTCGGCCCGGGGTTCTAGAAGCCAGCGATAAAATGCGAAATGAGTTAATCAAACAAGAAATAAAACGAAAAACAAGGAGGCAGGCAGATTCTATTGTTTTTTTATTAGTTTCGAATACTATCCGCAGTCTATTCCATTGATATCGACCCGTATAAATTGATTCGTTGTATATTTTGCTGTTTCTTCTTTAACGTCCATCGATCTTAGTCAATCACCTTTAGTTCTCTTTGATAATCCAGCCTCCTTCAATTCTCTGAAATATCTTCTTAAGTCCTTTTTAATCTTCTTCAATATTTTTTTAACAAATTGCTCTGCCGTTCTGCTCCGTTCGCGACTATTCGCCGTTTTAATATCTCAGTCTTTTATTTAAACTAGCCAAAAGGTGAAACTTTTTCACAATATCGACATATAAACAAAAACCATCAAAAAGAAAATTCTTAATAAGACAATTATTATATGTAAAACCAAAAAGACATCAATAACAGTGAAAGACCGGTTGGGGGTTTAACAATACAATAGGCAACAAATTGGAAGGATACTCCGGGAAAATCTTGGCCGAGGTGTTCTGGATATATCCTAAGAATAAACCTAAAATATATATATATATATATTGAAAGAAATTTAAAATAATAATAAGCTTTTTAAATATCTTGCATTATTGATTAACTGTGACATTATGTATAGAGTAGCCAGGTCGGAATGAACTGCATGAAAACATAAGCGATTAACCACGATAACCTAAAGCCAAGGTGTTCTGGACATTTCCTAAGGACAGATAATTCACCAGGTCCGCCTGGACTGTAAGTAAAAAATTAGCGATTGACCACGAGATCCTAATTTCAACCAGACATCCGAGTTGTTCTGGACATTTCCTAAGGACATATTATTATCCACGTCCTCCTGGACTGTACGTAAAAAATAACCGATTGACCACGAGATCCTAAATTCAACCAGACATCCGAGGTGTTCAGGACATTTCCTATGGACAGATTAATAACCATGTCCACCTGGACTGTTAGTAAAAAATAAGCGATTGACCACGAGATCCTAAATTCAACCAGACATCCGAGGTGTTCAGGACATTTCCTATGGACAGATTAATAACCATGTCCACCTGGACTGTTAGTAAAAAATAACCCAGTGACCACGAGATCCTAAATTCAACCAGACATCCGAGGTGTTCTGGACATTTCCTAAGGACAGATTATTATCCAGGTCCGCCTGGACTGTAAGTAAAAAATAAGCGACTGACTACGAGATCCTATAAATTCAACCAGACATCCGAGGTGTTCTGGACATTTCCTATGGACAGGTTATTATCCACGTCCGCCTGGACTGTAAGTAAAAAATAAGACATTGAGACGAGATCCTAAATTCAACCAGACATCCGAGGTGTTCTGGACATTTCCTAAGGACAGATTATTAATCATGTCAGCCTGAACTGTAAGTAAAAAATAAGCGATTGACCATGACATCCGAGGTGTCCTGGACATTTCCTAAGGACAGATTATTATCCACGTCCGCCTGGACTGTAAGTAAAAAATAAGCGATTAACCACGAGATCCTAAATTCAACCAGACATCCGAGTTGTTCTGGACATTTCCTATGGACAAATTATTACCCAGGTCCGGGTGGACTGTAAGTAAAAAATAAGCGATTGAGCACGAGATCCTAAATTCAACCAGACATCCGAGGTGTTCTGGACATTTCCTAAGGACAGATTATTATCCAGGTCCGCCTGGACTGTAAGTAAAAAATAAGCGACTGACTACGAGATCCTATAAATTCAACCAGACATCCGAGGTGTTCTGGACATTTCCTATGGACAGATTACTATCCACGTCCGCCTGGACTGTAAGTAAAAAATAAGACATTGAGACGAGACCCTAAATTCAACCAGACATCCGAGTTGTTCTGGACATTTCCTATGGACAGGTTATTATCCACGTCCGCCTGGACTGTAAGTAAAAAATAAGACATTGAGACGAGATCCTAAATTCAACCAGACATCCGAGGTGTTCTGGACATTTCCTAAGGACAGATTATTAATCATGTCAGCCTGAACTGTAAGTAAAAAATAAGCGATTGACCATGACATCCGAGGTGTCCTGGACATTTCCTAAGGACAGATTATTATCCACGTCCGCCTGGACTGTAAGTAAAAAATAAGCGATTAACCACGAGATCCTAAATTCAACCAGACATCCGAGTTGTTCTGGACATTTCCTATGGACAAATTATTACCCAGGTCCGGGTGGACTGTAAGTAAAAAATAAGCGATTGAGCACGAGATCCTAAATTCAACCAGACATCCGAGGTGTTCTGGACATTTCCTAAGGACAGATTATTATCCAGGTCCGCCTGGACTGTAAGTAAAAAATAAGCGATTGAGCACGAGATCCTAAATTCAACCAGACATCCGAGGTGTTCTGGACATTTCCTATGGACAGATTAATAACCATGTACACCTGGACTGTCAGTAAAAAATAAGCGATTGACCACGAGAACCTAAATTTAACCAGACATCCGAGGTGTTCTGGACATTTCCTAAGGACAAATTATTACCCAGGTCCGGATGGACTGTAAGTAAAAAATAAGCGATTGACCACGAGATCCTAAATTCAACCAGACATCCGAGGTGTTCTGGACATTTCCTATGGACAGATTATTTACCATGTCCGCCTGAATTGTAAGTAAAAAACAAGCGATTGACCACGAGATCCTATATTCAACCAGACATCCGAGGTGTTCTGGACATTTCCTAAGGACAAATTATTACCCAGGTCCGGATGGACTGTAAGTAAAAAATAAGCGATTGACCACGAGATCCTAAATTTAACCAGACATCCGAGGTGTTCTGGACATTTCCTAAGGACAAATTATTACCCAGGTCCGGATGGACTGTAAGTAAAAAATAAGCGATTGACCACGAGATCCTAAATTCAACCAGACATCCGAGGTGTTCTGGACATTTCCTATGGACAGATTATTTACCATGTCCGCCTGAATTGTAAGTAAAAAACAAGCGATTGACCACGAGATCCTATATTCAACCAGACATCCGAGGTGTTCTGGACATTTCCTATGGACAGATTAATAACCATGTCCACCTGGACTATTAGTAAAAAATAAGCGATTGACCACGAGAACCTAAATTTAACCAGACATCCGAGGTGTTCTGGACATTTCCTAAGGACAAATTATTACCCAGGTCCGGATGGACTGTAAGTAAAAAATAAGCGATTGACCACGAGATCCTTAATTCAACCAGACATCCGAGGTGTTCTGGATATTTCCTATGGACAGATTATTAACCATGTCCGCCTGGACTGTAAGTAAAAAATAAGCGATTGACCACGAGATCCTAAATTCAACCAGACATCCGAGGTGTTCTGGACATTTCCTATGGACAGATTAATAACCATGTCCACCTGGACTGTTAGTAAAAAATAAGCGATTGACCACGAGAACCTAAATTTAACCAGACATCCGAGGTGTTCTGGACATTTCTTAAGGACAAATTATTACCCAGGTCCGGATGGACTGTAAGTAAAAAATAACCGATTGACCACGAGATCCTAAATTCAACCAGACATCCGAGGTGTTCTGGACATTTCCTATGGACAGATTAATAACCATGTACACCTGGACTGTCAGTAAAAAATAAGCGATTGACCACGAGAACCTAAATTTAACCAGACATCCGAGGTGTTCTGGACATTTCCTAAGGACAAATTATTACCCAGGTCCGGATGGACTGTAAGTAAAAAATAAGCGATTGACCACGAGATCCTAAATTCAACCAGACATCCGAGGTGTTCTGGACATTTCCTAAGGACAAATTATTACCCATGTCCGGATGGACTGTTAGTAAAAAATAAGCGATTGACCACGAGATCCTAATTTCAACCAGACATCCGAGGTGTTCTGGACATTTCCTATGGACAGATTATTAACCACGTCCGCCTCGACTGTTAGTAAAAAATAAGCGATTGACCACGAGATCCTAAATTTAACCAGACATCCGAGGTGTTCTGGACATTTCCAAAGGACAAATTATTACCCAGGTCCGGATGGACTGTAAGTAAAAAATAAGCGATTGACCACGAGATCCTAAATTCAACCAGACATCCGAGGTGTTCTGGACATTTCCTATGGACAGATTATTAACCATGTCCGCCTGGACTGTAAGTAAAAAACAAGCGATTGACCACGAGATCCTAAATTCAACCAGACATCCGAGGTGTTCTGGACATTTCCTAAGGACATATTATTATCCACGTCCTCCTGGACTGTAAGTAAAAAATAAGCGATTGACGACGAGATCCTTAATTTAACCAGACATCCGAGGTGTTCTGGACATTTCCTATGGACAGATTATTAACCATGTCCGCCTGGACTGTAAGTAAAAAACAAGCGATTGACCACGAGATCCTAAATTCAACCAGACATCCGAGTTGTTCTGGACATTTCCTAAGGACATATTATTATCCACGTCCGCCTGGACTGTAAGTAAAAAATAACCGATTGACCACGAGATCCTTAATTTAACCAGACATCCGAGGTGTTCTGGACATTTCCTATGGACAGATTATTTACCATGTCCGCCTGAACTGTAAGTAAAAAACAAGCGATTGACCACGAGATCCTAAATTCAACCAGACATCCGAGGTGTTCTGGACATTTCCTAAGGACAAATTATTACCCAGGTCCGGATGGACTGTAAGTAAAAAATAAGCGATTGACCACGAGATCCTAAATTCAACCAGACATCCGAGGTGTTCTGGACATTTCCTATGGACAGATTATTTACCATGTCCGCCTGAACTGTAAGTAAAAAACAAGCGATTGACCACGAGATCCTATATTCAACCAGACATCCGAGGTGTTCTGTACATTTCTTATGGACAGATTATTAACCACGTCCGCCTGGACTGTAAGTAAAAAACAAGCGATTGACCACGAGATCCTAAATTCAACCAGACATCCGAGGCGTTCTGGACATTTCCTATGGACAGATTATTAACCACGTCCGCCTCGACTGTTAGTAAAAAATAAGCGATTGACCACGAGATCCTAAATTCAACCAGACATCCGAGGTGTTCTGGACATTTCCTATGGACAGATTATTAACCATGTCCGCCTGGACTGTAAGTAAAAAACAAGCGATTGACCACGAGATCCTAAATTCAACCAGACATCCGAGGCGTTCTGGACATTTCCTAAGGACATATTATTATCCACGTCCTCCTGGACTGTAAGTAAAAAATAAGCGATTGACCACGAGATCCTTAATTTAACCAGACATCCGAGGTGTTCTGGACATTTCCTATGGACAGATTATTTACCACGTCCGCCTGAACTGTAAGTAAAATACAAGCGATTGACCACGAGATCTTAAATTCAACCAGACATCCGAGTTGTTCTGGACATTTCCTAAAGACAAATTATTACCCAGGTCCGGGTGGACTGTAAGTAAAAAATAAGCGATTGACCACGAGATCCTTAATTCAACCAGACATCCGAGGTGTTCTGGATATTTCCTATGGACAGATTATTAACCATGTCCGCCTGGACTGTAAGTAAAAAATAAGCGATTGACCACGAGATCCTAAATTCAACCAGACATCCGAGTTGTTCTGGACATTTCCTAAGGACATATTATTATCCACGTCCGCCTGGACTGTAAGTAAAAAATAACCGATTGACCACGAGATCCTTAATTTAACCAGACATCCGAGGTGTTCTGGACATTTCCTAAGGACAGATTATTTACCACGTCCGCCTGAACTGTAAGTAAAATACAAGCGATTGACCACGAGATCTTAAATTCAACCAGACATCCGAGTTGTTCTGGACATTTCCTAAAGACAAATTATTACCCAGGTCCGGGTGGACTGTAAGTAAAAAATAAGCGATTGACCACGAGATCCTTAATTCAACCAGACATCCGAGGTGTTCTGGACATTTCCTATGGACAGATTATTTACCATGTCCGCCTGAACTGTAAGTAAAAAACAAGCGATTGACCACGAGATCCTAAATTCAACCAGACATCCGAGGTGTTCTGGACATTTCCTAAGGACAAATTATTACCCAGGTCCGGATGGACTGTAAGTAAAAAACAAGCGATTGACCACGAGATCCTAAATTCAACCAGACATCCGAGGTGTTCTGGACATTTCCTATGGACAGATTATTTACCATGTCCGCCTGAACTGTAAGTAAAAAACAAGCGATTGACCACGAGATCCTATATTCAACCAGACATCCGAGGTGTTCTGTACATTTCTTATGGACAGATTATTAACCATGTCCGCCTGGACTGTAAGTAAAAAACAAGCGATTGACCACGAGATCCTAAATTCAACCAGACATCCGAGGTGTTCTGGACATTTCCTATGGACAGATTATTAACCATGTCCGCCTGGACTGTAAGTAAAAAATAACCGATTGACCACGAGATCCTTAATTTAACCAGACATCCGAGTTGTTCTGGACATTTCCTAAGGACAAATTATTACCCAGGTCCGGCTGGTCTGTTAGTAAGAAATAAGCAATTGAATGCGAGAACCTAAATTCAACCAGACATCCGAGTTGTTCTGTACATTTCCTATGGACAGATTATTAACCATGTCCGCCTGAACTGTAACTAAAAAACAAGCGATTGACCACGAGATCCTAAATTCAACCAGACATCCGAGGCGTTCTGGACATTTCCTAAGGACATATTATTATCCACGTCCTCCTGGACTGTAAGTAAAAAATAACCGACTGACCACGAGATCCTAAATTCAACCAGACATCCGAGGTGTTCTGGACATTTCCTATGGACAGATTATTAACCATGTCCGCCTGGACTGTAAGTAAAAAATAACCGATTGACCACGAGATCCTTAATTTAACCAGACATCCGAGTTGTTCTGGACATTTCCTAAGGACAAATTATTACCCAGGTCCGGCTGGTCTGTTAGTAAGAAATAAGCAATTGAATGCGAGAACCTAAATTCAACCAGACATCCGAGTTGTTCTGTACATTTCCTATGGACAGATTATTAACCATGTCCGCCTGAACTGTAACTAAAAAACAAGCGATTGACCACGAGATCCTAAATTCAACCAGACATCCGAGGTGTTCTGTACATTTCTTATGGACAGATTATTAACCACGTCCGCCTCGACTGTTAGTAAAGAATAAGCGATTGACCACGAGATCCTAAATTCAACCAGACATCCGAGTTGTTCTGGACATTTCCTAAGGACAAATTATTACCCAGGTCCGGCTGGTCTGTTAGTAAGAAATAAGCAATTGAATGCGAGAACCTAAATTCAACCAGACATCCGAGTTGTTCTGTACATTTCCTATGGACAGATTATTAACCATGTCCGCCTGAACTGTAACTAAAAAACAAGCGATTGACCACGAGATCCTAAATTCAACCAGACATCCGAGGTGTTCTGGACATTTCCTATGGACAGATTATTAACCACGTCCGCCTCGACTGTTAGTAAAAAATAAGCGATTGACCACGAGATCCTAAATTCAACCAGACATCCGAGTTGTTCTGGACATTTCTTAAGGACAGATTATTAACCACGTCCGCCTCGACTGTTAGTAAAAAATAACCCAGTGACCACGAGATCCTAAATTCAACCAGACATCCGAGGCGTTCTGGACATTTCCTATGGACAGATTATTAACCACGTCCGCCTCGACTGTTAGTAAAAAATAACCGATTGACCACGAGATCCTAAATTCAACCAGACATCCGAGGCGTTCTGGACATTTCCTAAGGACATATTATTATCCACGTCCGCCTGGACTGTAAGTAAAACATAAGCGATTGACCACGAGATCCTAAATTCAACCAGACATCCGAGGTGTTCTGGACATTTCCTATGGACAGATTATTTACCATGTCCGCCTGAACTGTAAGTAAAAAACAAGCGATTGACCACGAGATCCTAAATTCAACCAGACATCCGAGGCGTTCTGGACATTTCCTATGGACAGATTATTTACCATGTCCGCCTGGACTGTAAGTAAAAAATAAGCGATTGACCACGAGATCCTAAATTTAACCAGACATCCGAGGCGTTCTGGACATTTCCTATGGACAGATTATTAACCACGTCCGCCTCGACTGTTAGTAAAAAATAACCGATTGACCACGAGATCCTAAATTCAACCAGACATCCGAGGCGTTCTGGACATTTCCTAAGGACATATTATTATCCACGTCCGCCTGGACTGTAAGTAAAAAATAAGCGATTGACCACGAGATCCTTAATATAACCAGACATCCGAGATGTTCTGGACATTTCCTAAGGACATATTATTATCCACGTCCGCCTCGACTGTTAGTAAAAAATAACCGATTGACCACGAGATCCTAAATTCAACCAGACATCCGAGGCGTTCTGGACATTTCCTAAGGACATATTATTATCCACGTCCGCCTGGACTGTAAGTAAAAAATAACCGATTGACCACGAGATCCTTAATTTAACCAGACATCCGAGGTGTTCTGGACATTTCCTAAGGACAGATTATTTACCACGTCCGCCTGAACTGTAAGTAAAATACAAGCGATTGACCACGAGATCCTAAATTCAACCAGACATCCGAGGCGTTCTGGACATTTCCTAAGGACATATTATTATCCACGTCCTCCTGGACTGTAAGTAAAAAACAAGCGATTGACCACGAGATCCTAAATTTAACCAGACATCCGAGGCGTTCTGGACATTTCCTATGGACAGATTATTTACCATGTCCGCCTGAACTGTAAGTAAAAAACAAGCGATTGACCACGAGATCCTATATTCAACCAGACATCCGAGGTGTTCTGTACATTTCTTATGGACAGATTATTAACCATGTCCGCCTGGACTGTAAGTAAAAAACAAGCGATTGACCACGAGATCCTAAATTCAACCAGACATCCGAGGCGTTCTGGACATTTCCTATGGACAGATTATTAACCACGTCCGCCTCGACTGTTAGTAAAAAATAACCGATTGACCACGAGATCCTAAATTCAACCAGACATCCGAGGCGTTCTGGACATTTCCTAAGGACATATTATTATCCACGTCCGCCTGGACTGTAAGTAAAAAATAAGCGATTGACCACGAGATCCTAAATTCAACCAGACATCCGAGGCGTTCTGGACATTTCCTATGGACAGATTATTTACCATGTCCGCCTGGACTGTAAGTAAAAAATAAGCGATTGACCACGAGATCCTAAATTTAACCAGACATCCGAGGCGTTCTGGACATTTCCTATGGACATATTATTATCCACGTCCTCCTGGACTGTAAGTAAAAAATAAGCGATTGACCACGAGATCCTTAATTTAACCAGACATCCGAGGTGTTCTGGACATTTCCTATGGACAGATTATTTACCATGTCCGCCTGAACTGTAAGTAAAAAACAAGCGATTTACCACGAGATCCTAAATTCAACCAGACATCCGAGGTGTTCTGGACATTTCCTAAGGACAAATTATTACCCAGGTCCGGATGGACTGTAAGTAAAAAATAAGCGATTGACCACGAGATCCTAAATTCAACCAGACATCCGAGGTGTTCTGGACATTTCCTATGGACAGATTATTTACCATGTCCGCCTGAACTGTAAGTAAAAAACAAGCGATTGACCACGAGATCCTATATTCAACCAGACATCCGAGGTGTTCTGTACATTTCTTATGGACAGATTATTAACCATGTCCGCCTGGACTGAAAGTAAAAAACAAGCGATTGACCACGAGATCCTAAATTCAACCAGACATCCGAGGCGTTCTGGACATTTCCTATGGACAGATTATTAACCACGTCCGCCTCGACTGTTAGTAAAAAATAAGCGATTGACCACGAGATCCTAAATTCAACCAGACATCCGAGGTGTTCTGGACATTTCCTATGGACAGATTATTAACCATGTCCGCCTGGACTGTAAGTAAAAAACAAGCGATTGACCACGAGATCCTAAATTCAACCAGACATCCGAGGCGTTCTGGACATTTCCTAAGGACATATTATTATCCACGTCCTCCTGGACTGTAAGTAAAAAATAAGCGATTGACCACGAGATCCTTAATTTAACCAGACATCCGAGGTGTTCTGGACATTTCCTATGGACAGATTATTTACCACGTCCGCCTGAACTGTAAGTAAAAAACAAGCGATTGACCACGAGATCCTAAATCCAACCAGACATCCGAGGCGTTCTGGACATTTCCTAAGGACATATTATTATCCACGTCCTCCTGGACTGTAAGTAAAAAATAAGCGATTGACCACGAGATCCTTAATTTAACCAGACATCCGAGGTGTTCTGGACATTTCCTAAAGACAAATTATTACCCAGGTCCGGGTGGACTGTAAGTAAAAAATAAGCGATTGACCACGAGATCCTTAATTCAACCAGACATCCGAGGTGTTCTGGATATTTCCTATGGACAGATTATTAACCATGTCCGCCTGGACTGTAAGTAAAAAATAAGCGATTGACCACGAGATCCTAAATTCAACCAGACATCCGAGTTGTTCTGGACATTTCCTAAGGACATATTATTATCCACGTCCGCCTGGACTGTAAGTAAAAAATAACCGATTGACCACGAGATCCTTAATTTAACCAGACATCCGAGGTGTTCTGGACATTTCCTAAGGACAGATTATTTACCACGTCCGCCTGAACTGTAAGTAAAATACAAGCGATTGACCACGAGATCTTAAATTCAACCAGACATCCGAGTTGTTCTGGACATTTCCTAAAGACAAATTATTACCCAGGTCCGGGTGGACTGTAAGTAAAAAATAAGCGATTGACCACGAGATCCTTAATTCAACCAGACATCCGAGGTGTTCTGGACATTTCCTATGGACAGATTATTTACCATGTCCGCCTGAACTGTAAGTAAAAAACAAGCGATTGACCACGAGATCCTAAATTCAACCAGACATCCGAGGTGTTCTGGACATTTCCTAAGGACAAATTATTACCCAGGTCCGGATGGACTGTAAGTAAAAAACAAGCGATTGACCACGAGATCCTAAATTCAACCAGACATCCGAGGTGTTCTGGACATTTCCTATGGACAGATTATTAACCATGTCCGCCTGGACTGTAAGTAAAAAACAAGCGATTGACCACGAGATCCTAAATTCAACCAGACATCCGAGGTGTTCTGGACATTTCCTAAGGACAAATTATTACCCAGGTCCGGATGGACTGTAAGTAAAAAACAAGCGATTGACCACGAGATCCTAAATTCAACCAGACATCCGAGGTGTTCTGGACATTTCCTATGGACAGATTATTTACCATGTCCGCCTGAACTGTAAGTAAAAAACAAGCGATTGACCACGAGATCCTATATTCAACCAGACATCCGAGTTGTTCTGTACATTTCCTATGGACAGATTATTAACCATGTCCGCCTGAACTGTAACTAAAAAACAAGCGATTGACCACGAGATCCTAAATTCAACCAGACATCCGAGGCGTTCTGGACATTTCCTAAGGACATATTATTATCCACGTCCTCCTGGACTGTAAGTAAAAAATAACCGACTGACCACGAGATCCTAAATTCAACCAGACATCCGAGGTGTTCTGGACATTTCCTAAGGACAAATTATTACCCAGGTCCGGCTGGTCTGTTAGTAAGAAATAAGCAATTGAATGCGAGAACCTAAATTCAACCAGACATCCGAGGTGTTCTGGACATTTCCTATGGACAGATTATTTACCATGTCCGCCTGAACTGTAAGTAAAAAACAAGCGATTGACCACGAGATCCTATATTCAACCAGACATCCGAGGTGTTCTGTACATTTCTTATGGACAGATTATTAACCACGTCCGCCTCGACTGTTAGTAAAGAATAAGCGATTGACCACGAGATCCTAAATTCAACCAGACATCCGAGTTGTTCTGGACATTTCCTAAGGACAAATTATTACCCAGGTCCGGCTGGTCTGTTAGTAAGAAATAAGCAATTGAATGCGAGAACCTAAATTCAACCAGACATCCGAGTTGTTCTGTACATTTCCTATGGACAGATTATTAACCATGTCCGCCTGAACTGTAACTAAAAAACAAGCGATTGACCACGAGATCCTAAATTCAACCAGACATCCGAGGCGTTCTGGACATTTCCTAAGGACATATTATTATCCACGTCCTCCTGGACTGTAAGTAAAAAATAACCGACTGACCACGAGATCCTAAATTCAACCAGACATCCGAGGTGTTCTGGACATTTCCTAAGGACAAATTATTACCCAGGTCCGGCTGGTCTGTTAGTAAGAAATAAGCAATTGAATGCGAGAACCTAAATTCAACCAGACATCCGAGTTGTTCTGTACATTTCCTATGGACAGATTATTAACCATGTCCGCCTGAACTGTAACTAAAAAACAAGCGATTGACCACGAGATCCTAAATTCAACCAGACATCCGAGGCGTTCTGGACATTTCCTAAGGACATATTATTATCCACGTCCTCCTGGACTGTAAGTAAAAAATAACCGACTGACCACGAGATCCTAAATTCAACCAGACATCCGAGGTGTTCTGGACATTTCCTAAGGACAAATTATTACCCAGGTCCGGCTGGTCTGTTAGTAAGAAATAAGCAATTGAATGCGAGAACCTAAATTCAACCAGACATCCGAGTTGTTCTGTACATTTCCTATGGACAGATTATTAACCATGTCCGCCTGAACTGTAACTAAAAAACAAGCGATTGACCACGAGATCCTAAATTCAACCAGACATCCGAGTTGTTCTGGACTTTTCTTAAGGACAGATTATTAACCACGTCCGCCTCGACTGTTAGTAAAAAATAACCCAGTGACCACGAGATCCTAAATTCAACTAGACATCCGAGTTGTTCTGGACATTTCCTAAGGACATATTATTATCCACGTCCGCCTGAACTGTAAGTAAAAAACAAGCGATTGACCACGAGATCCTAAATTCAACCAGACATCCGAGGCGTTCTGGACATTTCCTATGGACAGATTATTTACCATGTCCGCCTGAACTGTAAGTAAAAAACAAGCGATTGACCACGAGATCCTAAATTCAACCAGACATCCGAGGCGTTCTGGACATTTCCTATGGACAGATTATTTACCATGTCCGCCTGGACTGTAAGTAAAAAATAAGCGATTGACCACGAGATCCTAAATTTAACCAGACATCCGAGGCGTTCTGGACATTTCCTATGGACAGATTATTAACCACGTCCGCCTCGACTGTTAGTAAAAAATAACCGATTGACCACGAGATCCTAAATTCAACCAGACATCCGAGGCGTTCTGGACATTTCCTAAGGACATATTATTATCCACGTCCGCCTGAACTGTAAGTAAAAAATAAGCGATTGACCACGAGATCCTAAATTCAACCAGACATCCGAGGTGTTCTGGACATTTCCTATGGACAGATTATTTACCATGTCCGCCTGAACTGTAAGTAAAAAACAAGCGATTGACCACGAGATCCTAAATTCAACCAGACATCCGAGGCGTTCTGGACATTTCCTATGGACAGATTATTTACCATGTCCGCCTGGACTGTAAGTAAAAAAT